>ML682007.1:3048936-3282209 GCA_007922195.1 Podocnemis expansa
GGGGAGCCCAAAACTGGACACAGTATTCCAGATGTGGCCTCACTAGTGCAGAATAGAGGGGAATGATCACATCCCTCGATCTGCTGGCAACACTTCTTCTGATGCAGCCCAGTATGCCATTGGCCTTTTTGGCAGCAAGAGCACACTGCTGACTCATATCCAGCTTCCCATCCACCATGATCCCCAGGTCCTTTTCTCCAGTGCTGCTATTTAGCTGATCACTCCCAGCCTGTAGCAGTACATGGGGTTTTTTCGTCCCAAGTGCAGGATTTTACACTTATCCTTGTTGAACCTCATGAGCTTCCTCTCGGCCCACTGCTCCAGTTTGTCTAGGTCTCCCTGAATCCTGTCTCTGCCCTCTAGGGTGTCTACCGTTCCCCCCAGTTTGGTATCATCTGCAAACTTACTAAGTGTGCAATCTATCCCATCATCCAGATCATTAATGAAAACATTGAACAGAACTGGCCCCAGGACCGACCCCTGGGGCACACCACTTGTTACTGCCTGCCAACTTGACATGGAGCCATTGATTCCTACACGCTGAAACCGTTGTTCTAGCCAGTATAATAAGTGTCTGTATAATAAGTGTCTACGCACGCTTGTAGTCTAGATATATCCTTAATTACTACAAGCAGTGACTTGTATGACACAGACGATAGTCAATTAGTTGCCCCACAGCTTATCTATACTATGTTTTCTCGGTTTGCTATTGTTCAAGGGAATTGCTTGTTCACTAACTTGAGTTAACTGCCATGACAGAATATTTTAGTGTGGGCCCTCACTGAATGTTTGTTCCTTGTAGGGCTTCACTCCAGGCTGAACTATTAACAAACATTTGCAGAGCATCTACACAAGGATTTAGTCATGTTCATTAACACAATTTAATTGGTATTTAATTAACTTGTGTGATAACAAAACCAAGACACTCCCTTACATATGCTACTTTCTGATGAGGAAAGAAAAAGAAAAACAACACGAGTGCTGGTGTTTAACACACTGTTGGAAGGCACTCAGATACTAGCACAGAATCAAAACCTAAAATAGAATAAAATAGAATAAAAAAAAACCCTCCAGTGTAGACAGACTCTTAGATATTAACTTTACTTCAACCATGCAGCCCTAATGCTAGTAACTGATAGTTTCCAGATGTAAAATAAGAACTTCATGCATGATTAAAAGTTCCAAAGGGGCAGCTGTGTTAGTCTAATTCAATCAAACACACAAGGAGTCCTGTGGTGCTTTTAAAGACTAACAAATTAAGTTTCTTCATATTCAGGATTTTTTAGAATTCTGCTTTGATAGACTATTTGAATGCCCTTTGCAGAGCACCTTCGCCATCTGTGTTAGTGCCGTTGCATAGTTCATCCCAAGACTTTTCCTGCCAGACTGTTTTCATTCAACACATTTTGTCAAATTGTTAAAATCAGCATATTTTAAATGCGTGCGCTTCAGATCAGGAAAGCCAACAGCCAACGTTCCTGTAGACACACTCTAAACTTGAGACTTCCTTTTTTTTTCCCTTTCAAAAGGGCAATATTTTATGTTCTTTAATGTTTATCCACAGCAGTCCTTATCTAAGAAGCAAAAAGAGTAGTTTTCCCATGTCATATTTGCTTTGATTTTGTGAGTCCCGCTTGACTAAAACAGTAGGTTGGCCGAAGTCTACATTTTTGTAATGTACATCAATTTTGTTAAACAATAGCTAAGAACAATTGTCAAAGATCTGAGACAGGCACCACAGCAAGGAGTTAAAGTATTTAACAGAGAAGCACACTGGAGAACTGGTAATTCATGGCCTCCCTCGGGAATGTTCAAATCTTATTTAAACCCTTCTGATCTGAGAATAAGAGAGGCCAATAAGTTAACAGTATTAAAAAACGAACACAGAGGCACTGCAGTAACTCTTTATAATATAACTGCTCAAAAAAAAAAAAAAGCCCAGAACCAGACTGCTTTCAATTTCATACAGTTCACAAAAATATCTGTAATAAAAATGATAATGTTTTTCTCTACAAATTAAGACAAAGCAGTAAAAAGAACTTTATATAAAGCTGGTAAAAAGATTAGTTAATTTATTATTTCTATTTAATGTATGATATGGATATGTTCTTGTGAAAGATATGGAATCTTCCTTGGTTATTGATGTCAGATGGGTAACTCAAAAACAAGTATTTTTTTTTGTGATGATATGCAGGGGTATGGAGTAGCGACACCTTTTTGCCGGCCCCACTGCCCAGCTGGGGGAGCTGGAGCTGGGTCAGCAGAGAAAAGGAGAGTACTGGCACTTTTAAAAAGAAAAAGGAAAGGAAAAAAAGCACTGCTTATAAATGACTATAACCTAAGGACTTTCAATGTTACTGTGCCAAACTAGCATTCTTTAGAGCATGGATGAGGGTATGGATGTAGCAATCTTTAATGCAAATAAAAAACAACTTAGAGGGGCTTTGTTCTGGCCCTCTGCACAGGCTGAATTTCACCTTCTATGAACACAGTGAGGAATCTGAAAAGAGCATTTAATTAACATTTTTATTCCATCCACATTAAGACAGCTCATCTTCACAAAATTGTTTATGAACTCACTAGGAGACTCTTTTGGGTCTATCTGTCTGGAAACCTATCCAACTTCTGCTGAGCAGCCTTCAAAGTTCCCAGAGATAGTACTTGTCCATCAAAAAGGAAAATTATCCTATTTGTGGACCGCTCTGTGTTGCGAAAAGAAATAGGCAATGTGGGCAATCTCAGTTGTGAATGCACAGCTGTGTATTAATGACTGCCTGACAGGCAGAAGGAGCTGGAAGCAATAAGAAGGGACTCAAACATTGGGGTTGAATCCTGCGCATAAAGAAATGGACTGCGTAGCTCAGCTCGCTATGTATAAAACAAAAAAGGAATTTAAATGAAGGCCCAAATTCTCAGCCTCAGTAAATCAGTGTAGCACCATTTTTGTCCTTTTCAGGAATGCTTTTCAGGAGGCCAGAATTACCATAGCACAGCCTTGGTCCTGCCTCCTCCCCCAGTCCCATTACTGGAGACTACAGTGAGGAAGAAGAGAGCATTACTCTGGTTCTCCGCCTCCTGCGGGGGTTTTGCTCCCGGCTATGTGTAAATTCTCAGCAGCACAAGTGGGGCAGTGTTGCAATTCCTGTGAACTGCCAGAGTGATATAAGGGGCCAAATTGGAGCAATGGATCAAGCTCTTCGTGCTTATGTGGCTGGCCCGCATGTATCATTTCGCACCTGAGCATTCAATCATCTATGCCCAGTATTCTGCTTACACTAAAATATGTTTTTTCCCGTCCACCTCTTCTTCAGGCAAGCAAAATCCTAGAGAGTCCACATCACAGCTAAGATCAGCTGCATAACATATTGTTAGCGCTACTCAAGAGAGCAAAAAAGCAACAGCTATTTACAATGTAGTTTATATAAGGCTGCTGCCAGGATCAATTTACAGCCATTCTTAACAACGGGAGAGCAGGAGTGTATTTTTAAAGGCACAAATGGCTGCAAGGCATCTAACATCCAATGAGTTTTCAATGGCACGTTAGGTACTTACCTCATGTTTATGTCTTTGAAAATCTCCATCCATCCATATCTATTATTGCCAGGAGAAGCAAACTTCTTTCCTTTTCCATACAAAAGCCAACCAGGACAAATATTTTTCCTCAGTGCAAATGAACTGTGGAGCTGGTTGGTATCTTCAGTGGAAGTTGGCTGAAATAATGCAATATCTGAAGGGATAGCTGTGTTACGAAAGCTTGTGTGATAAGTCTGTTAGTCTTTAAAAGTGTCACCCAAGTCCTTGCTTGTTTTGCTGAAATAATGCAGAATCAGATGCTGAACATCATACAGTTAGGTGACTTCACTCTGCCTTTGATTCTCCTTTCCTCAACATGGCAAGTTCTCTGTGTCTCAAGACAGCATGACATGGCTTTCAAAAGGTGCACACTCCAGTTTTTGGGTGCTCATTTTGAGTGTCTTTAAAGGGATCTCGTTTTCAGAAATAGTTGAGCACCGCAAACTCAGAAATTTAGGTCCTTTTAAGATGCATCAAGCTTGTGTGTGCAAAAATGAAGGCACAACAAACCACTAATCGGTTTGAAAAATTATTCAGTATATTAAGCACGAATCCCCTGGAGATATTGCTTCAGACCCTTCTCCATAATTGTTCTGCCTATGTGTTCCAATTATATTGAATTTCTTGACTACTTATGACACAGCTGCAGAATAATTTATTCAAAAACTTAAAAAAAAAAAAAAAGTCATACATTTCCAAGCAAAGTCACGGATGCCATCTATTCATTTACCCCAGATGAAAAGATTCCATCCTCATCTCTCCCAAATTTAACATTCAGCATTTTGATTGTTTCTTCCCTCATTGTTTGATAAATATCAATCACCTCCTTCCGTTATCAGAACTCTTATCTTCCTGAAAATTATGTTAAATTTAGTAGTTAATGAAAACTGTCTGCACAGTTCAACCACAGAAACGAGGCCTCTATTTCAAACCATAAGAACGGCTAGTTATAAAAAGAAAACAATTTCTCCCTCAATCTCCCTTCTACCATCTGCCACCCAGCAAGACCCAACCAAGAAATCATGGACTTAAAAACAAACAAACATTAAAAAGGATAATTCTCAACTTCCCTTCACAACCCAGCTAACATTAAAAGATTTAAAGAGTCCATTAACCATTACACTGAAAATTATGTTATGAAGCTAACTAATCCAAGTATGATCACGGATGCCAATATTCCGCCCTCCAGGCATATTCCAAATGAAGAATCAGGCACTTATGTAACACTTCTTGTTGGCCTGAACAAAGGATACCCAATGAAGCACATTTTCTTCCTAACATAAGACTAGCATCCAGATCTCAAAGCTATTTGAGGCTGAAGTCCCATTAGAATCCATGGATATTAGGCACATAAATATCTTTGAAAATCTAGGCCTGAATGCCAAAGGTGACCATTAAGACCAATATTATAGGAGGACTTTTTGGAGGGGCATTGTGATGAAGTGGAGATATTCTAGGGGTTTTCTCAAAGTGCTGTGAGTGTGCCTCAATTTCCTCATATATTACTCTTGTTTATTAGTGATGGGACTCAGGTGTGATCATTTCAGAGACCACTGGCAGGTGGATGGGCCCTCCCCATTCACGTGGGCCCAGACCTAGCCAGGACCCACTGCCCTGGTCCAACCAGTTGTGACAGGTGGAGACCAACAGGAGTGACCACCTTGCCTGGGAAGGAGACAAAGGACTGGGGAGGACAAGGGGATGGCTCAAGGGGTAGCTGTGGGAAGAAAGCCAGTCTCCTGTGATGGTCTGGCAAGGAGGGAGCTCCGAGAATGGGCTCTCCAGGTGTTCACTGCTATAACTCCTAATTAAGCTGCTAGCAAATCTGGTCATGCTGTGACTCAAAGAACTAATAAATCCTTCCGACTTCCATGCTGGTTGTAAATCATTTGGGTGTACATCCTTTTGGGGGCCTGTAGGAGCTCCCCAGAGTCCCAGAAAGGGAGCTCGCAGGGGCTCTGAACATTATGAGGCACAAGTCAGGAGGTGGCTACACTTTTGTGTGGAGATCCAAGGGCAGACTCCAAAGCACTAGCATCCTGACTGTCTGTGTCCTGAGTGTTTGAAGAGCATGGTTGTCTCGGGACTAATTCACATATATTTGTCCTACCATGGAGAGACCTGCACAGTTTGTTACGTGTATTGTTTTTATTTTGCCTTCTTCCGAAGCATCGAGTTCCAGCCACTACCAAGAACTAGACGTCCATCTTATGGATTTGTAAGGTAGCTAAGTATTGTCTGGATGGATCAAGATAGTAATTCCTATATTCCTAGGAAAAGTAAACCAAGGAAGAAAAAGGTCTCATGGAAACTGTAGGAAAGCAAATTCTGGCTCAGAACACCAAACAACTTCCAGAAAGAAGCAACCCGTAGCCACTCAATGAATGGAAAACTGCAATCATTTTAAAAAGGGAGAGAGGTCAGAATACCTATGATACTGTTGATACTTCTTTGAAATATGCACAACGACCTATCATGATTCTACATTTGCAAATGGCCCTAACTTGTCGGGAAGTATTTATGTTTTTGAAAGGGGTTGTTAGAGAAGAATTTCCGTGTTAAGTATGAGGTTTCCTACTCAAAGTGAGATCTGCATTTGTGAATGTTTCCAGAATGCAGTAGCACTGTCTTTCCAGAACAGATACAGCATGTGTAAAATCTGGGTGAAAAACAGCAGAAGGGTCCTCTACTGCAATTACTTAATATTTATTGTGTTGCAGGAGCATCTAGGAGCCTAAGGACAAGCCTGCACTGATGGTGGCAAATATGCTGCTGTCAACTTGATTCTTCTGCTTTGACTGAGCGGTCGGTGAAGACCCACTCAATCAATTTGGAAGTCGACAAAGTAAAGCCACCTCCTCAAGAAGAATAGTGCGGAGTCAAAAGAAGGGCAGTTCCTTCAGCTGAGCACAATGGAGACGCCACGGTGAGTAGGTGTTAGGAAGCTGATGGGAGATCTGAATTCCATGGGCAGTGTAGACCTGGATCATGATTACTGCTGAATTCTTGGAAAACCATCTCACTTTTTAAATTTTTAACAGACTTTGACAATGCAGTACTCCACTGCACTGTACTTTTTTGTTCTGATACTGGTTGCAAATTGGTTTATTTCTTTTTCCAAAGCCAACCTGGAAGAGCCATCTTTATATTTCATTGTAAAAACAACACTGACAAAACTGTCCCAGTCGTGACTCACATAGCAGTATTTTCCCTGGACACTGTATGAAATCATGCACGCAGAACCACATTATACCATTGCTAACAAAAGTCCCATGAAGTGTGAATTTAATGGAACTAGGTGAGAAATAATGAAGTACAGTGATTTATGGTAGCTGGGATGCAGACCGAACACCTAATTTACTCCTTGCTTTCCAACTAAGTATTTGAAAAGAGACCAGACAACATGTACAAATATGATCAGATGGTTCAAACTCATCCCTGGTATATCCCAGTGACCTCTACAGACTTAGACTAGTGATATATCTGCACAAAATTTGTGTGTTTTTTTTTAAATACGGTACACAAATGTGATTGCTTTTTAATCTGAACAGTTTAATCTGAAGCTGTATTTTACCTTGACTGAGTTAATTTTCTACTTCAGCTCTCTTACACACCTTCTCTAATGCATACATGTTCCTTTGATTAAATTAACATTTTTGACTTCCTAATTAGCCTGTTCAACTTACGCTGAACTGATGTAGATGCGACTTTCTCACTTTTCATTGGTGCATGTCTGCTAACCATCACTGTCAATTCAAGGGACTAATGATGAGAAGAACATTAGGTCTGGCCAGTTCGGCTTTCCATGGCAGTCATGCTCTGACTAAGCAGCCAACCTAAGGATTGAATCGACCCTTTAGGACAATGACAGATGGTTTCATCATGTGGTTTCATTCATTAGCACTCATCAGTCTGGTTCGCCAGGTTTGTGGCACAGAGCATAATTTGAAACAAAAACTAATTAAACGTAACCTTCCTAATTACCTTTTTACATTCATCCTTCTACTGGTACAGTTCACATGTAATGACAAATTGAAAATATAAATAAAGCACAGTTTATCTGTACTGATGAGTTAATAAGTACAGTCACAAAAAGCTGCATCATTGCTTGTCTAGGAATATAAGCATGAGTTGCTTAATATGCAGTTCTTTATATTGGTTGATGAAACGGAACCAGAGCTATTGAATATGTGCAACTGGCTAGACAGCTGCCGCTTATAAAAAAGTTACTAGAACCACCCTCCTCATTTATTTTATAGAGGCAATTAGAGAAGGTCCTTTATGACAATCAACCACACTCAGCTGCTTATTGTGAATATTATTTAAATTATTTGCATGGGGCCATCAGTGTGCTAGTTGTACTACCCTGAGCAGTGTCCTCTCTTGCTACTCCTTTAAGCCTGTGTAAATCTGCTGGGATTGCACCAAATACGCAGTGACACAAGTGCTATTTGTGTCAAAGAGAACTGCATGTGCACATGGGGATAAAGGAAGCCCGTGTTATACTGATAAGCTTTACAATATATTACAAATTTGGTAAAACAGGCATGGAGCACATTGTCTTAATGCGACTGTTGAGTGATTATATCTACTGCAACACTCAGGCTGTTTTGGCTTTGTGGCTCGGTTTGCTTAGCTCTTCTGAAATCAGAAACCCTAACCTCTTGAAGGATTAAATACTAATCTGCAATGAAGAAAAATGGGCTGAGTTGGCTGGTTGGTGTTGTGCACACATTCAGGGTCTACCTGATTGCCATATTTGGGGTCAGGAAGGAATTTTGCCATTAGTCAGATCAGCAGAGACCATGAGGGGTTTTTTGCCTTCCTCTGCAGCATGGGGCATGAATCACTCTTGTAAATGATGGTGTCTCTGTAACTTCAAGTCTTTAAACCATGGTTTGAGTACTTCAGGAACCTAGCTAGAGATTAGGGGCAGAGGGGTAGCTATGGGTGCACCTGGGTGGGCTTTGGCCCAGCCTCTTTGGAAGCAGGCCCCTCTGTATTCAAGTCAGTCTGTGTCATAAGCTAGCAAACTTTCATTACGTATGCTTATTAATGAACTCCTACAATGTTCTAGAGAAATATGGGCATCTGCCCACTTCATCTCATCCATTTGTTCATATCTTTTTAACGTAGCTGTCTCCAAAATGTCCCAGTGAGGCCATTTGGAGTTTGTTTTCATTTTCAGACTCTGCTGAACTAAGCATTTGATTTAGAGAAAACAACAGGTTTGAAAGAAAGGCACTGGAAAATGTAAGCACAACAGATGCTTATTCACAAGCATCTGATTTAACTGAACCGAAACCCCCAACCTAACTCCTAAAAGCCATAAACATCAGCCAGCTAGAGCAGAATAATAACCGCTTACAACAGTGATACACCAATAGTTCCTGGCTCTTCTCATTCCAGTGCTACTGGAGTCTCAAGCCATTCAGTATTTCACTTCTGTGTGTAACTAATTTGTAGCTAACTCTCTTGCCAGTCTATAGTGGAACTATCTGTACAATAATAGCTGTACAATAGCTATGTAACATCAGTGAACACCACAGGGTCTGAGCTAACAGTCATTCACGTCAAGGACATTGTTTCTATAACATTTAATGGGGGATGGATCAAAGCCCTAGAGATATTGGCTGGGATTTTCAAAGTAGTTTTGGAAGTTAGGCCCCCAACTCCCATTGGATGGCATCTAACTCTGTGTCTTTTGACAACTCCAGCCTTTTTCTCTCTATAGGCTCGACTAAAACCACAGACCCAAATACCCCAGAAACCGCGGGATGTTTCAGTCTGTAGGACAGATTCCAAGCCATTGTTGCAAGATGAGCTTGCTCTCCAGCCTCCCTTCAGTAGTCATTTTTTATTTTTATTTTTTTGAAGGAAGGCCTCAGTTCCAGGTTCTCTCAGGTTGTGTACCACTGCCTGCATTTGAATCAACTTGCTGATGGATTTCCAAAACCCTGCACATGTACATCATTTCCACACCCTTACAAATGCCAAATCTACCTATGACATTTGTCATAAGAAGATATATCCAAGGAACAAAAGCTACTTAATTATTACACAGATACTATATAATACTAAACAGATGGCTCGATTAAACATCCCAGGCCCACAGAAGTTTTCTTAGCCTCAGTGCTTCCCAACTTGTGGCCGGGGATCAAAAGTGACCCATGGGGTCTCTCAAAGTGACCCACAGCTCACCTCCCCCTGACTGCAGGAGGGAGGCACAGCCTAGGGACCCAGGTGGAGTGCATAGGGCTACAGACACCTGTGGGATCCTTGCTCCAGTCAGGGGGACGTGCAAGCCTCCTTGCTGAGCTCCTTCCGTCTGACTGCAGGGGGGAGAGAGTAGGGGGTAGGAGAGGCTATTGGTGGAGACTGGTGGCCCTCCAGAGTAGTAAAAATTATACCTGTGGCCCTTGAGCCAGAAAGTTTAGGCTCATCTTTCAGGTCCTCTCTATTAGAGGCAGACAAAGCTAACACATCCAATGGCAGGGGACAGAAGAAGATATTGTATCATCTTCCTTCTAAAATTTACATAAGGCGCAGAAGAGAAGATGGATCCCCTGAAATGCCTAGGGGATGAAAATCAAATGTGTAGCTGAAATATTAG
Organism: Podocnemis expansa; assembly: GCA_007922195.1. Classification (NCBI taxonomy): domain Eukaryota; kingdom Metazoa; phylum Chordata; order Testudines; family Podocnemididae; genus Podocnemis; species Podocnemis expansa. The sequence continues at coordinate 3,059,123 of ML682007.1, forward strand.
GCACAAAACCATTGCAAGTTCAGCAAGTTAGCATGGGTGTAACTAACCTTCTTCCATCTGAGCTGTCAATGCAAATATTCCTTAAGTGTCTGATGGAGCAAAGCAGTTAAGCACATGCTTCACTTAAAGTTTGTACCACCAATTTCAGTGGGACCAGACACATGCTTAAAATTAAGCACATCCTTAAATTGGATCATGACTTAAGGGCTTTGCCAGAGCAGGGCCTAAGAGTGACACATTAACAGATTGCAAGCAACCATAACTCCTACTGACCTTTCACAATCTGGCCCCACATTCCCAGACATACTTTTCTCACAGCTTTAAATACAGCTCTTGATACATGATAGACAATAGAGCAGGAGACCAACAGTGCAAATTTTGTGTGGTCTGCCACAGCAGTTGTGTCATAACACATATCAGAAACATTGTGCTAAAGAAGGAATTAATATTATTTTGGCTGTTCCATCACACTGATATTAATTTTCCCCAGCACTCTAGTATCAGTTTATGACATCCAAAGATGGCATCAAAAGTAATAACCCATTGCTGCAAGGTAAAATTTTCATTCAACATCAGTGTCATGTACAATACTTTATGACAAAAAGTTAGTGAAAAATGAGCTTCTGGACAAGAATAGCCTTAAAATTAATATTCCAAACTTTGTCTTAATATGGTGTAAATGAGGCTTTGCCTTCAGAATTTATTAAATGAAAGAAATGAGGCCTTTGAACTTCAATAAAACCTTGAGGTCAAGTAGCAACACAGTTCAGGTTTTGTTATTTTTAAATTAGATTCCGCTTTCCCAGAGTCTATTCATTTGTCACCTACTCAGAGGCTACTCAAGGTGAATACCACTTTGAAAATAAAAACTAGAGCACTGACTGCCCATATCCAAAGTGTGGTGGTTTGTAATGGCATGCCCTTACTGAATATGTTTACTTTGCCAAGCACCAACACGTCTTGGAGAACGTTTCTAATGTCATCTACGGCAATGAATGGCATCCATCTCGTATCTAGGGGTTGAGAAAAAGAAACTCCTTCCAACCCCTAATGGCCTGTCAAGCCCTACAAATAATGATGGGATTCCTAAGCATCATCCATACCTAAGTCACTCACGGCGATCTCAAGGCTTACATTCTGTAAATATGTTCATTCCACCCCATACCTCCTCATCTGTTTTCATGATTTCAGAAATATACTTCACTTCAGTATTTATTGTTTTGTTCACATTGATGGAAAAAGCTAACAAACAAACAAAAACCCAACACACCCCACAGCAATAATTAGCCTAATTTTTCATCCATGGAGCATACCTGCACGTATCAGGAGCTGCGGTATCATCCACTGAATATATCAAGAAGTAGGATATGACAGCAAGATCTTCTGAAATTATTTAGGCACCAGAACATGCCAACAGGTGTCTTCTAGGACTTTCAAAAGCAAGGCTCCTAAATCCCTGGCTCCTAATGCCCATCAGTTTCACAATTGATATTAGACTCCTAGATTCCAGGAACAGAAGAGACCAACATGTTCTTCTCGCCTGACCTTCTGTACAATGCAGGCCGCAGACCCTCACCCACTCCCTCTTCCAATAAACCTCTAACCTATGACTGAGTCATTAAAGTCCTCAAATCATGGTTAAAGATTTTAAGGTGCAAAGAATCCACTAGCAAGCAAAATGCATTCCATGCTACAGAAGGTGAAAACCCCCAGAACCGTGACAATCTGCCATAGGGGAAAATTCCTTCACAACCCCAAATATGGCGATCAATTAAATCCTGAGCATGTGGGCAAGACTCACTACCCAGACATCCAAGAAAGAATTCTTTCTACTAACTCAGAACCCACTCCATCTAACATCCAATCTCAGGCCACTGGCATATCCAACACTAGTAGCTAAAGATCAATCAATTGCCAGGCTAGGCTGTCCTATCACATTAACAGACTCACAAAAATGGAGGGTGCAAGCAAAGCTCTGTGTTTATATAGCTAAACACAAGCCCGTTACTGTAGATGGCTAAATTACCATGCATAAATGCCTCTGCACAGGTGGTGCAGACTTACACTTGCAAAAGCAGTGCTTTTTTTCCTCGAAAATTTTGCAAGTGCATTCGATTTAGCCCTAGATGTTATCATTTAGAACAATGTTTTTGACATGGTAAATCTTGTATTGCATGTCATGGTAAAGAAAACATCAACACCTTACAAGATCTGAGATAAATTCTTGAGTCTGCAGTCCTTGCTTTTAGGCAATTGTTGGGAGTTTTCCTCCCTCCTTTTCTCTGCTGTGTATGCTGCGAGAATAGGACCTCTTCCCACAGAAGAAAAGATTCTCTTTACTTCAACAGTTCTCATTAAGCCATGCAGAGCTCTCTGCAGTTTCAAACTGCCACAGGAATCTGTTACCTTCCTCAGTCTTAGAAAATGCCAGAGAACAGTTATGACTTCTCAGCTCTCACTAAGCTGTTTATCCTCTGGTGAATTTTACTTTCCTTTTGATGCTGCTTTCAAGTTCCCAAACTTCAGAGAGTAAATATTGTTACTTGCTTTGTCCCTAGTTCATTAGCAAGGAATGTACTTACTTCTCAGGGCTGGATCCTGAAAAGTGCTGTGCATCTTTACTCAGCACTGAAAACAAGACAGATTGAAAGCACTCAGCTCCTTACAAAAGATACACTCAGCACTTATCAGGATCTGACCTTTGGGCTATAGAGCTATTCTTCATGAAAAACAAAAGAGCATTAGAACGTCTGTTTTCCTTAGACAGCCCATTCCCAGGCACCCTCCAGTAGGAGGGCTTTGTGTTACAGATACCAGGAAAAGTTACTGACTTTGTCTATGTCTACACTGGAGGGCTCAAGTAAGTCGACTTAATAAGGTTGACTTAAAGTCGACTTAGAGACACTCCGTTTGTTTAAGTCAATTTTATAAAGTCGGCGTAAGCCAGGCGACCCATTTAAAGTTAACTTAATAAAGTCAGCTTTAAATGGGTCCCCTGGCTTATGCCAACTTTATAAAGTTGACTTCAATGGCTCTCTTGCCTTAAGTTGACTTAAGTCAACTTTAATGACCACCTTTTATTAAGTTGACTTTAAGGGTGAGAGTTAGTAAGCTGACTTAAGCAAGTGCTTAAGTCGACTTAATGAACTCCAAATGTGGCCCAGGAGTTGCTTAAGTCTGGCTAAGTTGACTTAAGCCTCCAGTGTAGACATACCCATTGATGCAACTCTAAGCCCCAATACACAAAAACACTTAAGCACATACTTAAATTTAAGAACATGAATAACTCCATTTTTATTTAGCATGTGCTCAAGCATATATTTTAGTCCAATTGAATTGATTACTCAGGTGGTACATCAAGATGACCATGTGTTTTTATAACTAGGCTCTATATATTTGCAGACTCTTGTAAATAAAATTTTTTTAGCTTTCACAGTGGCATGAGCAATTAAACATACAATATGCATGAGGAGAACATTTTAACCCCAAACTACAACCATCTGTTTTAACTACTATTTAGATTAAAGAAGAATGCAAATAAACTGAACACATAAATAAAAATGAAATCACAGGTTGCCCGAGTTTCTTGTTTGTTTTACTTCTTATCCCTCCTTCAACATTTCAGGATAAATGAAGAGATCAGGCGTAATTAACTGACACATGTTCTTGTCTATTTTAACATCAGAAGCCCATTGATTCTGGCAGACCTTTTCTCTTGAGGCTGCCAAAATTTGAAACCAATTTACAAAAGAAACAGTCATCAGTCATTAATTGATTTTTGATTCCGTTTTGCCCACTCAATCAAATTAAAATCTGTTAGGTGTTCTCATCTAATACAACAATTGCCTGTCAAATACACTTCATACGTTCCTCCATTTCTTTCACTCTCCAGTGCAAAAACACTTCAGGGAAAAACAGTCATTCTTTAGTTCACATGCGATGGAAACAGCCAGACACAACACAACACCAGCCTCAAAGAAACGAGTAAATTCTGCACACTGACTTTTTCAGGGGAGTAAGAGGATTGTGTTTTGAGGACAGATGCACACAATTGTGTCCATTGAATTTCCCCATGCCAACACTAAAGTGGCATGTGCAAATCGAAGAGGCGTGACTACATATTCATTTGTGCACCGTGAGCGATAATCACACCCTGCACAGACAGTCAGACCAGGACATACACCACCAATTTTTAGGGCATCAGTGGGACTTAAGTAGCACGGAGATCACACTTTAGCACTGGGCACAGATGAAATTTCACTATTTTTCCCACCATATTAATGTTGGCTAAATTACCATGATTTGTGTGCCTTTTTTTAATAAAGTTGTGATTCACCCCCCCCCCCCCAAAAAAAAAAAAGTATTGCACCTGTCCTCATTCAGGAATCCTTTTTGTAATTATGTTAAGTGTAACTTATTATGCAACAGATCTCAGCTGGCATAGATCTACTTTAAGACTAACAGATTTATTTTTTGCATGAGCTTTTGTGGGAGAAAATCCCACTTTGTCAGACGCATCGAGGATGGGGAAACTTACAGAATGGAATGAAAACAAATGCAAGGGAGTTTAAAACAGTTTAGCAGTGCATCTGTGTTCGTGGTAGAGAATAATCCACTTCACCAATAGAAAAATCAACTGTCACAACACAACAGGTGTCATAGTTTCAGTCAGTGAACAGGGTGAAGTTTTCACAGGAAACAATTTAGTTAGCCAACGCAGCCATTTTTTCCTGGTTAACATGTCATGTACAATCACACAGCATTTTTTAGTGAAGTAAGTGGCATTTGCAATTCTTTAACACTCTACGTAAACATGCTGCAGCCAATGGGGTTGATCATGAAGTAAAGACCTCATCAGAATTCAAATAAGTCCCTGTGAGTATGGCTCATTAGCATTTCACCAGATTGTTATTCCAGTCTGAAGAATGGCTGGAATTGGTGCCATAGCAAAGGATGTTTGCAAATGTCTTCCCCAAACATGGGAGTGATTGAACAGAAAACTTCAGCTTCCAGTCAGTGCCCCTGTAGTGGGGACTGGGCAAAACCCAAACAGCAAAATTCCTCAGCTACATTTTTCTTGAGATATTTTGCCTCCTTTAAAAAGAATCTTCTGATGATGCATTTCCTTTGTGCTGCTCAGCAACACTTATGTAAATAATATTTCTGATTTTATAAGGGGGCGTCACACATCTGCATCTAAATCTTTATCTACGGCAGAGTTAACACAGAGTATTGTAGCTTCAGCTGGTCTGCTCCTATGTTTTGGTTCTGCTCACAGGGACAATATATCATAATTACAGGCCCTTTGGCATTATGTAACTTCACGCGTATAACTGGAATTGAAAAGGAATGACATTTATACTGCAATTAAAAATACCTTTAGTGTTTCCTCAGGCACCACCCTCCCCAATTATTTTAGCTAAAGGTGCATTAATCTTCTTCCATAGCATAACACAATAAAGGCAACAGTTGTTTCTCCAACTAACATTTAAATTCCAAGTATACAAACTGAATCTGAATGTCATCACACATTGATTATACTTACACTTTAACACAGCGTGCTCTTTTAAACAGAACCTTTAAAAGGCTTCACACAAAAAAAATGCATCATTCTGTGTTTGTTCTATGTGACTAAGGCAATATCACATTTCACAATGAAGAGTTTAAACCATTTGCTAAGGAAATAAACGAGAAGAAAATGTGGAATCGTTAAGCTTGCAGCAAATAGTATTAGTAACACTTCAGCTAGAAAGCTAGATGAAACTGGAGTAAGAAAGAAAGAGTAAGACAAAAATGGGGAATGCTGGGGAGGCAAAAGTTTTGCATCTTATAAATAACTCTGGATCTGTACTTTATTCATGTGTACCAAAGAAGGCCATTATCAGCAGGTATTTAACTCAACTCTTTCACCTCCAGGAACCTATACTTCAGATATCTAATTTTAGAGCTGTGCAGGAAATTATTTTTACCTACAAACTGTTCTGATGAAAATAATTTTTATTATTGGCATTGCTTGTTTTGTTTTTGTTAAAAATATTAGATATTTTATCAAAAAAACCTCCCAAAAACCCGTCAATTTTTGTTTTGTTTTCAGCATATGAAAACTGATTTTAAAAAAAAAGCAACACATTTTAGTTTTCACCAGAATACCCCCCCCTTTTTTTTTCCCCCCCAATTCTGATGAGTAGCCAACCATTTATAGTGAAAATCACTCCTTCTGGTGAAAATTTCCACTTACCCAAAAGTACATTGAAAAATTAATTAAATCCAGGCATCTTTTTGAAAAATCCACAAGCTTGTCTTAAAATTGTTTTTAGATGGACTCTGATTCTGCAAGCTACTGTCCATCAATTATCCATTTGCATACCACAGCCAAAAAGGCAGCAAATCCAAAACAAAATTAAAAAAGAAAGAATGGCCCAGATCATGTCCTGATCAGAGAAAAACAACTTGAAAGCTGAAATCTGGCACAAATCTGCAGCGATTCGAAAAGCACATAACTTCTGCCCCATCAGTCAGTGGGTGGAATAGGGAACAGCTTATGCCACTGGTGAGAGAGACATGTTCCTGATTGTCCTAACCCATGTGATGTCCAGAGGTCAAATTTTTTCTGACTGATCTTGCATTAATGTTGGAGAGGTGGATGTCTGTATGGTATCTGCAGGATTGCAAGGGCCCCACAAACTTCACACCTGGTCCAACCACTGCTTCTCGGGGAAATTGAAGGGTTTGGAGAAGCTACTCATGTATGATTTGGTATCAGCGTAGGAAAATCCCCGTGGACTTTTGGTGAAAGTGACAGTGCACAGGCTCCACCTCACCCACCACTTAGCAACAGTTCTGTCAAACCTGCCAAAGCCTAACCATGTGGAATTTGCAATAAAGGTCTGAATGCAGGCTCCCCCCTCTCCCTATCCTCTCAGCCCTGTACTATTTCTCATCACCATAATATCTGGGTGGCCTCAGTCCCTAGTTCTTCAACAAATATTTGCCCAACGAAACCTATTTTTCACTCCCTTCTTCCCTGGCAGGGGAATATGAGTGGGTGTGACCTGACTCTACATCACCGCTTTAGCTGAAAGAGGAAGTTTGACATTGGGAGAAAGTTGATCAAATTCATTCTTACCACTAGTGGGGTTTTTTTGTGATAGTGGTAGGCAGGAGTATGGAGTACTGGCACTTTTTTTTTGCCAGCCCCGCTGCCCAGCTGAAGGGGTGGGGTCAGCGAGGAAAAGGAGAGTACCTGCACTTTTTATTTAAAAACAAAACATAACAAAACAAGAACTGCTCACCACACTTTGCCCTTGGATGCTACCGAAAAGAGGATGTGGATAAAAGTGAACTTCTTTGATGTAGCAGTAAACACAATACTCTGGTTTAACTACAGCTACAGAACAATGTAGCAAATCAGTTCTTTGGTTACAGGAGTGCTCTATGTCTGTATGTGTGTAAATAGGTAATTAATGGGTAGCCAGCACTCAAGAATATGGACAGAAGTTCCTAGGTTTGTAGGACCAAAACACTCATTGCAAGCCGCAAATGGCTTGCTCTGTGCAGGATTTTTCATGGTGCACTTCACGCTTTGCCATCTGAGCCTCAACCAGCTGCTTAGTTGCATGTAGCTACCGCTCCGAACTGTACTGAACTCTTTCATTCCAACTGAATTTTATTTCCCAGGAGAAGCTGTACAGTAAGAACTGGGGTATTAATCTGTGGATATCATTTGGGTGAGCAGGTGCTCGTAAAAGTCCATCTCCTGCAGAGAAATCTTTAAACAATTTTATTAACTGATTTCTCCAACTGTTTTATCTTAGTTCTTCCTGTAAGATAATCAATTACACTAACTGTAATATTTAAACAGAATATTAGTTTTACTACAACAAATACACTTATCAACTGGATTAAGATCTAAGAGGCTTTTCTGCCTAACCGCATAGTAGTCTCCAATAGTCTATGAACATCTTATGTATATTACCTTATTTGTGACATCATAACTCAGATAAAATAAATATATTTAGTCTACAGCCTCTGAGTAACAGGGTTTTTAGTATACTTTAAATCTGTGCCATTACAGCCAAGGTTGAACACATGGACTGATCTCACTTTTACTTCTTTTTTCACAGTGAAGCAAAGTCAGACTATATATGCTTTGTGTTATTACTTAAAAATAAATATATTTATGTCTTACCTTGGAAAAATTAACCCATAATTATTCTACCCGAATATGAAATACAAAAATCTTTTAAATTCTTGTAATGGGGGAGGGATGGCTTCTGGGCTAGGCTTGTGGGATGAGACAAGGGTTAATGGGCAGGAATCAGACACACTAACACTCAGTCAGTTTCTCAGGAAACCAGGTTGGAGAATAAGACAAATGTAAAAGAAAGTTAGATGATGTCTGTTTATGGTGGATGGAGAGTTGACAGATAGCCTAAGATATAGCTACACTGCAGAGTTTATCACAGCATGGCTACACCACTGGTACAGACACTGTATGTCAACAGGAGAGATCTTTCCCGCTGACTTAGTTATTCCAGGAAAAAAAAAACCACCAAGGAGTCCCATGGCACTTAAAAGCTGACAGATTTATTTTTTGCATGAGCTTTTGTGGGAGAAAATCCCACCATGTCAGATGCTTTGAAGATGAGGGAACTTGTAAGTTGGAACTTAGTTATTCCAGCCACCTGCAAACAGCTATGCTAAGGGGAAGTTCTAAAGGCGCAACCGTGTCAGTCTAGTTCAGCAAAACAAACAAGGAGTCCTGTGGCACTTTGAAAGATTAACCCATTTATTTATCACATGAGCTTTCACAGGAGAAAATCCCACTTTGTCAGATGCTTAAAGATGGGGAACACCACTGACAAAATGGTATTTTCTCCCATGAAAGCTCATGCGATAAATAAATTTGTTAGTCTTTAACAGTGCCACCAGACTCCTTGTTTTTTATGCTGAGGGGAGAAACCCTCCTCTTGCTGACATAGCGTCATCCACAACAGCACTTAGGTCGGTGTAATTTACACCATTCGGGGGAGTGGCTCCTTCATATTCCTTATGGGCATCATTTATATCTGCTGTGTACTGGTGTGTACATAGACTGATTTTCATCTTTACCTATTCACGCCTTTCAGGAGGAGGGTTACAGACCTATTGCATTACTCCTGGGGTAAAGAGAAAGGAAACAAAATATTCTGTAATGATTTGCAAAATAACCAATTTTTCAGTCTGGTGACCCAATTGGGGAAAAAAGAAATCATTTTGGACTGACCTGAACTAAAAATTTTCTGAGTTGTTTAGCTAACCTAAAAAGTCCAAAAAAAAAAAAAGTTTCACATTAAAACATGTGAACACATTATTCCATTTTTGAGATTTTTTTAAATATCTTGTAAAAATAAAACTAAAGTAAAACTCAAAACAGAAATGTTTTTATATGAAAAAAAAATGTTTCACCCTGAAACTTTTGAAATGAAATATTTTGATCCCCTCCCCTCCAAACAATTGGGTGTGCATATATAGTGTATGAGAAAGAGGGAGGGTACACACCCCAACCCAGCCAGAAAAATTAGGTAAATTTAACATGAATTTACAAAATGTTTGGGTGTCTTGAATCTGCATTTAGGGACAGAAGTTTCATCTGAAATTTTTGCCCAGCTCTCCTAATTACTTCCTTTTTTCTTCAGGAAAGCATCAGAAGTTCTGACCCCCTTCTCCATATTCGCCTAACTACACAGAAATCCTTTTTTCTCTGACAGTAGTGGGATGCCAAGGTTGTTCTATTCATTATGCAGTCAGCGTCATGCACCAGATTATCCCTAGTTAACTGATGAGTCAGTTATAGTTTCCCTACAGCTTGGTTAGCTAGAAAGCAATAGATACAAAAAATAAAGTTCAACCATTAAACAAAGTCCAAATGATTTATTTAAAGAAAAATTTTGCCCAAAGAAAAAGCAATTGAGATTCTATTTTAAGGTTGAGCAAAAACAAACAAGGAGTCTTATAGCACTTTTAAAGCCTAACAAATTTATTTATCGCATGAGCTTTCATGGGAGAAAATCCCACTTTGTCAGATGCTTGAACATGGAGAATTTACAGAATGGGAGGAAAATAAATGCAAGGAAGTGTAAGTCATAGGATCGGGTCAGACTGTTACAGTAAAACAAAGCAGTTGTTTAGATTCAAACAGTGGAGATTTATGCAGAGATTGGTAACATTTTGGTCACTGAAAAGCTTTCATCAGTTTATCTGAAGCCTCACAAAATTGCAAGCAACATGCCAAGTACATTATTTCCCTTCATCTCTTACGGTGCCATCCATACCTAGCTGATTTTACTCATACAAAGTAAGCCACTGAGCTTCTGAGTCAAGAATCGCTGTATTTTACGCATCAGGACTATTTGTGGGGAAAAAAGGGTCTAAGTCCTTCAAAATTTCCAAGATGACCTGCACAGTTAATCTTCACTGGACCTGTATATACCTTTTGCTCTTCTAAACAACTATTTTATTGTTATATTCTGTTGATTTACTTGAGCCTCTTTGGCACAATGCAATTTTCATCACACTGTATCAGCTCTAGTAAAAATATAGTGCTTTGAAACTAAACAAAAAGGGTAAACTGCTGCAAATTTTGGGCTAGATGTTAGTCACAGCTGTGCATAGGCAGTGACATGAACCAAACAGCCCCAGGAGGGTGCATCAGAAAGATTCTCTCTGCAAAGATAGTCCCTTAAGGTACTGCTTTTTACACACGAGGATGAGCACGCTGTTCCATCTGTTTGGGTATCCAGTCCAAGGAGAGGAAAGGCGTTTTAGATCTTTGGCAACATGAGCTGAAGATGGCAGGATAGTTTTAAGCCACAGACTCTGCATTCCCTGAACACTATTTCAATCGTTTAAGTTAGAGCTTTGTGAGCTCTGTGCCAAAATGAGGAAAAAGTTTCTGTATGCGTCAGACTATTTTCTCCTTCATAGCACAGAAGATTGCTGTTTTATCGGTGTGTCATAGGTCACTGTTGAATGCCCCCTTTTGGATGCTCATCAGACAGTTGTGAGGAGATCCACTTGCTGGATCCTGTGTCTTTTAAACCTTCAGAGTCTGCACAGATTATGGTCACTGTCCCATGGCACATGGTCCCTAGCAGCACTCTTGGAATGGAGGTCCTCTATCCAGAAAAGCATCCGGAGCACATGAACCTGTGGTTCTCAACCAGGGTGCATATACCCATAAGGGATATACAGAGCTCTTCCACAAGGCACACCAAGTCATCTAGATATTTGTCTAGTTTTAGAACAGGCTACGTAAAAAGCGCTAGTAAAAGCAATACAAACATTCATGAGTAAAATCCCAGAAAAGCTCAGGTGAGAAATAAATGTGTTTGTTTTTAAAAGTGCCACAGGACTCCTTGTTTGTTTTGCTGGAGTAGACTAACATGGCTGCCTCTCTGGAATCAGCACAAATTAAAATTTATATTGCTCTGTATACTATACACTGAAATGAAAGTGAAATATGCATATTCCAGTTGATTTAGTTAATTAATTAATCAAACAAGCAAGCTAGGTAGCCATATTGCTCTAGGTTCTCTGTCATCCCTCATTACAGGGATTGCTGAATTACAATTCTTTACAAACAGCTGAATTGCAGGGGACTGAAAAGAGACCGGGCATCAACTAATACGATGTTTGGAACCTGACTCTGGTAGGTTTTCCAATCAGCTTTTAAACTTCTTTCTGGATTAGAAGCAGGTACATTAAACATTAACAGTGAAAACTGAACTTTTACTAAGGGAAACAGAAAACAAATGTTGAGGTCATAGACCACTCAAATGATTATGCTGAACAGATGTTTTTAATGTCTATTTCCATTTTGAACGGAAATAAACGGGCATGACTCAAGACTCTCTACGGCTTTAAAACTTCTGCCAGCAACTTGAAAATGCTAACTAAAGACCCAGAGCGATCCACTGAATTGGAGAGTTTGCAAACTTGTCTTTTTGGGGAGTTAAGGTTTAAATAATTGAACTAAACAGGAGAGAGAAAAACGAAATATCCAATAAAAACATTTATGAATTTTTACAGGCTCTTAAAAGCCTAGTATCAATGAAGTCTAACACAAGGCAAAAGTTTAATATTCTCTTTCAGACGGAAGATCTAAATCTAAATTTAACTTTATCAGATTTAGACTGATTTGCTGACTAAGGGCTAGATTCCCAGTTTGTGTAAATCAGCATGGCTCCACTGACTTCTGTGGAGTACTCCTTTCCTATTTAAATCAGCTGAGTATTTTGCTTTAATTCTACTATTATTATTAGCTACTATTTATAGTAGGGTAATGTCTAGAAGCCCCAACTGAGACCTGAATCACAATGTACTGGATGCTTTACAAACACACAGTGACAACATGGCCAAGTCCAAAATACTCTAATCAAAACAAAAAAGGGTTAGAGAGGAGACAAGCAATAGAAAAAGGAACGACTGGCCCAAGATCACACAGCATGTCAGGGACAGAGCCAGGAATATAAACCAAACCTCGAGTGCTAGACCAACACCCTACCAGCTGGACCATGATACCTTTCCAGTCATCAGCAAATAATGGTGGGCTATTTTCATATCATTGAATGGAATGGAAATGTATCAGGGATGATGTTGATCCTACCTCTTACTAAGAAGGCACAGTTTGTTTGACTTCTTGCACTAAGACCCACCCCTTCCACTCCCAGTTTCTGGCTTTTTTTGTTGTTGTTGTTAATTGGATTAAGGGATTTCTGCAAGTCCCAGTTTTGAACCCTTACTGCTGGGTTCTTCAACAGCTTGGAGACAGTTTTAAGTTCCTTCCTATTTCATCCCTCATCATCTGTTCAGGCCCAATTTTCATTCTTCCACATCTGATGCTGATATGTACCACTTTTTGAACTGTCCCAGGTATGGAAAACCAGTAACTAAGAAAAAAGACCGGGCAAGAATAAAATAATCTCATTCAGCATGCATAGGTAACAACAAAGTCAAGCCCTGCAAATTGGTGTAACAGTATCTTAACTATTAACCTTTTAAGAAAAACTCTAACAACAAAGCATCCCTGGTATTAGTGTGCGCATAGCAAAAACAGAGTACATGGCAAGTTTTTCCTGACTCTCCAATATACTAATGCACATGGACAGAGGAGCAACCAGAGACATTCCTCATAACACCGAGACTCCCTGAAGACCCAGCTTATTGCTCAGATTCATTCCTCTCATTTATTCATTGACATTATATTCTGGAGATTGATTCACATCACAAAGTATTCACAGCCGTCAGAGCTGAATGCGGACTTTCCTCACACTTGCCAATATTTGGTTTACCAAAAGCAAGTGAGCCCTTTCAGAGGGGTAGAAATGAATTGTGATGTTTGGATCTTGAACAATACTTCCCCAGAGTTTGATGGATGGGGAGCCTGCATCTGGTGCAGATCGGTTTCTTTTGTATATCCTGTAGCACAGGTGAGCTTCTACTCTACTAGGTGTCAGTCCAGCAAAGTGGTCAAGCATGTGGAAGGCCTCACTGAACCAACTGGCATACTCACTTGGCCAAAACAAAGCTAGGAATTTAAGTGATTTGTTGGTCCCAGGCTCTAAAACACATCTTGCTGGTTTTTCCTAGCTCTCAAAATGTCAATTTAAACATTTCCTAAAGCACGTGGCTTGGTTTTAAGTACAGAACTTTGAGTATTTAATTGTTCTCTGACAGTAACTCAACCAAGTCACACCTAGCTAAGTTTTCTAGAGGTGTCATTGGTGGCAAAACATGTCATACTGTTTGTTTAAACAAAGATCAAAGGAATTTGTTACAATATGTCTAAATACATATAAACGATTCCCCCCTACAGTGCGTGTGCGTGTGCATATGTAAAAGACAGCTCTGGGTAGAAGCCAATCACTTTTTAAAATATATATACACTATATAACAACACATCTTATTCTGCTGGTGTCAATGAGTGGGCTCGCTAAGGGGTCCTGGACACTTTGCTGGCTTTGTGTCGCTCTCCAGGAGAATGCCTGAGAACGCCATATGGACTGGTCAAGCAACTCATTAATATTTCACAGCTGGACTCAGGTTGACAGGCAGTAATTATTCTATAGATTACTTTTTCATTTGTGCTGCAGCTGGTCATCCATTACTTTTTCCATGGTTTTGAAGGTCCAATAATCCCAATTATTGTTATCAACAGGAGAGAGAAAAATCTGTAAAAATCAGTGTTGAGATGGGCACTGAGTTTTGGTAACCAGGAACCACTTTCATTACAAAACCATTCTCTGGAGTTAAAATGCTTGCATACAACAACAAACTCCCTTATCAACTAATCTAGAATCAAGTATTTGTTCCTATGTGAATACTGTCTCGCCCCCAAAATGAGAGACGACCAATGTGGTTTCTGCCTTACAGTGCAAACAAGGAGTTCTGTGGCAGTTAAAGACTAACGTATTTATTTATTGCATGAGCTTTTGTGGGAGAAAATCCTGATGAAGTGGTATTTTCTCCCATGAAAGGCTCATGCAATAAATAAATCTGATAGTCTTTAAAAGTGCCACAGGACACCTTGCTTGTTTTGCTGAACTCGACTAACACAGCCACCCCTTTGGAACTGCCCTGCAATCCAGGCTACCGACCCTCTGCAGACTGTTACTGAAAACCATCTAGAGAAGAAAAAGGAAGTTCATACTGCATTTATAGGCCTTGCAGCTGCTTTTAACTTTGTGCATTGGTCAGCACTGTGGATGCTGTCAAAAGGTATGAGATACCTCAGGAATTAGCGTGCCTAGTGAAGAAACCGTACTAAGGTACGTTCAGTTGCATGAGGACCAACAGCTGTATTACAGTCTGGTTTTGAGTACATTCAGGAGCATGCCAGTCTCTGTTCTCATGCCCAGGTTATTTAATGCTCTAACACACTGGCTGAAGACAATTCTGACTGAAGATTCATTTTCAGTGTTCCTGGAGTATGAGGATGATATTCCCTATTACAGCAGAAACACTATGTATGCTGCTCTCTGTTTAAGTACTTTGGCTAGCAAGCTTCTTCTTCGAACTTGGTCTATGGCTGCACTAATATGGATATAAGTGGGCTACTTGGCAGTTTTTCTACATGTATATTCATTCACTGGATCTGAAATTGGCATGTTTATGAAAATAAGGCAACACAAAGCTCTCGTTTTGTCATTCTCTCTGGAAATGCTTTCCGTGGGGAAATCGGAAACTTGGAGTGTCAAGAAACATCAAGAAGTGATGCGGAGGTGGGAGAAATGAGACAAAAGTCCAAAGCATCACATTGCGCACACTTTGGGCCCTCAGTCCCAGTTACATTGAAAATTACTCCAGTCTGGCAGAGCAATGAGGCCCTAAATCAGGCATATTATGTGTTTATGTATTTAGTCTTGGAAAACCTACATGTGGATTTTCTGGCTGGTGACAGGAAACTATACCTCACCTGTGTGACATCCGTGTAGAACATCTGAGGAATCTGTGACCTTCCTAGTTTCATTGGGATCAATGTTCCATAAAGTTGAACTGTTCTCTAACGATTTCTCATGGAACCATCCCTCCCGGGTCCACTTCTTCAGCAACAGGGTATTACACGCAGTGCAAAAAACCTGCAACTTATCAATTCTCACAGATTCGGCTGTACTTCTTACACAGTATTGCTGGTTGTTGCTTCCGGGCAAGAGTTTGTTCCGAGCCTTTTTGTCTCTTTTCTTCATTCTGAAGGTCTATTTCAGACACTGGTTCCACCGGATTGATAATGCTGGGGTACACTGCTCTACTTCAGCAGCAGCTCCATTTATTTTAGCCTTTTGATAGGTGTGAGACTGCTTATCTTCATCTCTGTGGGAGGCACCTTCTGGATCATCTCACGCCATTGCCTAAGAGTGCATACGAGCAACGGTTTCTCATGCATCAGAAGCAGCAAAGTTTGTATTAAGAGGGAGAAGCTGTGTGGCTGCTTTGCCATCCTTCCCCATTAATCTAATCAAGTGCTTTTTGTCCCAGCACTGCCTACAGGTGAAGGCGGCTTTGTGATTGAACAGTAACAGGTTATAAAATATAAATGGCTCATTATGGCTCCCGCTGTTCTTTCACATGCTGTAGTTAATAAAAAGGAACCCATGCTCTTATCAGAAATACAGATTCAACGGCGCTTCAGAGAAATGTTTCCCACAGGCTGATACACCGAAGCATGTTTTAGACCAGTGGTTCCCAAACCTGTTGTATTTGTGACCTGATTCTACGGCTTACACTCCCCTGCATTTACTTCCCTCCCATTCTGTAAGTTCCCCACCTGTAAAGAGCCTGATGAAGTGGGATTTTCTCCTATGAAAGCTCATGCGATAAATACATTTGTTAATCTTTTGTTTCCTTTCACAGAGCAAGCCTCTGAGTGAAACACCCCAGGAGGGCTTGGGCTGTCAAGTCCCACATACGCAGGGGCCTCAGGCTCTCCGCCGTGCATGGGACTGACAGCTCCAGCCCCGAGTTTGAGAACCCCTCTTTTAAGCAGCCTTCTCCACAGAATGCAGACTAGCTCTTGTCTCAGTCCTGCCTTGCTTAAGAGTCTGGAAGATGTACATGTTGGTATTCCCCAAAGCTATTAATGCCTGAAGTGCTCCTTAACACAACTATAGGGAGATTTTTAAAGGCAAAAGGTGTTTAGACATCCAGGCAATGATTGCTGGACACCAAACAGCCCTTCCTGTGTCTGAAAAATTCTCCTTGAGCATAACTAAACATAATTTAATTTCTCAGAATTTCTGATGATGAGTGGAGAAGAAAGAAATTTATTGTCAGTAACAATTGCAGCAGGCAAGACCTTGACAATCTGTGGCAACAGCTGTTTGGTATTTTTGCCCCGTTAATTCAAAACTGTCTTGTTATTTTCAGATGAGATCACAGGGCTCTCTTCTTCCACAGTTTGACAGACTTGGCCTTTATAGGCAGCGTTCTAGAGCCAAAGCTTATTAAAACTAAAATATTAAGTGGGATGAGTCCAAATGCAGCTTGCTGCAAGAAAGGTATGAATATTTTACCATGTGCAGATAATTAAAAGTGATTGACTTCTGCTATTTAACTCCTTTTCTGCTACCCATTCAGGAACAATTCAAATTAAAATCAATTATTGATCGAGCAGAAGTTGCTTCTTATAGAGAAGAGAAATATATAAATGATAGATGGGAGTAGTTTCTAAACTATGTTGAGACCTGAAGGTAAATATGAAGATACAATAAACCATACAACACTATAGATACACAAACACGGGCACAAAACAAAATCTATAGCTAAGTTGTAACCCAAATTCTCTTCTGTGGCTTAGAACTGCTCAGTCAAGGACAAGAGGGCTATCAGGGAACCTGCTGAATCTCCTCCATGACCCAGAGAAAGACTGAACCTAAATCAGCGTAATTATTTGGAGAAGGAAAAGGCTACACAAGCTGAGTTAATTCAGGTCCCTGAGGTTGAACCTTCTAGCATCTGAGAGAAACCTGAGTGAAATCCATCTTCTGCTTTCCATGATTTCAATGGACTTTGGCCTGTAATTCCTCCATCCCTGGGCCCTGTTATATTTGAAAGGCCAGAGAAATCAAATATTTAGGACATTGACAGCAAACACACCCAGCTAAGAGGAATATGGAATTAAAGGCCTGCTGGCTACTCAGACACCAAAGGGGATGTGGCACAGTGGGGAATATGAGAATTCATTTGCTGTAGACTATACCAGGACTACACATTAACGTCATTCCAAGTAAACCTGGGACGGTGCATGTATAAAATACCCACTGGGAACATCTATTGCCAGGAAAGTCATCAGAAAAGAGGAGAAGTGTTGGTGTTTATTTAAAAAAAAAAAAGGTCCAATATAAAATGCAGGAGAGCCTGGCGGTCTCAGCTACAAAGAAACTGCACATGGAGCATGGCAGGTAACTCTCTGGACCTCAGACAAGGAATGCATCCAACAAGAATGTCAGTTACTTCATTTCATTATGGACTGGCCCCTGCTGTTTCTACTCATGCCAAATTCCAGTGTCTGCAGGCAGCAATTGTGGGCAGAGCTGTAGGAGCGATTTCTCTCTGCATTGCTTGTTAGCCATCATTCCACACTCTGCTGCAGAAGGGATCTGCGTGTTTGGTCACATATAATGGGCACGATGCTGACCTTGCCTGAACAAAATATATTGTTTGCAATTGCTCAGCTGCCATGGTGATGAATGTGATTTGATTAAATTAGATTGGTCATGAACACTCACACGGGCTAAGTGTGGGATTTCCAAAGAAATCTGCTTTCCCTAACAGCCTTCTGACCTTTTGACAATCCCAGCCTAATATTGCAGGACGCAGATTTAGGACACCCAGACTAGTGGCTTCATAACTTTACAGTAGCTGGTTACTTTCTAGTCAGAGAGAGGAAAAAACTCCATAAATCTGCATCTGGCTGGATCTGATACCATGCAACTGTGCCACGGTCAGACTGAAATTTCCTGAACTGCATTTAAAAAATTGCAGCAGGAGAAGACTTAAAATATTTACATCCAAATCACAAAGCCAATCTCTCACTCGTGAGAATAAGCAGGGATGGCAAAGTGCATCTCCTCCATGTGAGCAGCTTCAAACCATGTCCCTATGCTGCCTGCCTGTGCGTGCCGCTTTGGTCCCTGCACAGTGATTGCGGATTGGCACAGGACAGATTCCTACAACAGTGGAAGAAACAAAGCAGCTCTGCCGAGGAAATCTCCAGCAGCAGATTGGTGAGCACCTGCCGCAAAGCTTCCCAGAGATCTCTGTGGAAGATTCCCATGAAATCTCACTGTGCAGTAGAGCACTTTTTGCTATACTGCCTTGCTATGGGAATGGAAAGGACATGCAAACACAGCAACTCTTCTGTGTTTCTGTCCCTTTAACCAGCTGCATAATGCAACAGAGCAAAGGACAACTGTATGTATCCTCATGTAACCAAGCACCATCAGCTCAAAAAAAATCACTTAACCTGAGCTCCCCTTTCCTGCATCCTGCGTGCCAGAGCTGGACAGCTGAGACTTCCTTGTGTCAAGAAGTTATCCTGGCTTCCCATGTCACCAAATGATCCAGTCCCCTGCTCTGCACTGGCCTCCAACTCAGTCTCCTCCTTCACAACTTGTTCATCAGGGTTGAGGCCAGTGTTCACTGTCTCCAGGCCTCCAGAACGATCTCTGGGACTTTTGGTGGTGGAGGTGGGATTGCTGCCAAGGATGGCTTCCTGCTTCTTGCAAAGGCTGCAAGTCTTTGGCTCTGCAGCACAGTGATGGTTTGATTTCTTTGCCTTTTGGTACCCCTGCTGCAGCTTGACTTTTGCATGACTCTGCTGTGTGTCCCATTCATACTCTTTCTCCACCACTGAATGAGAAATGTGACCATGTGTATCAAAGTCCCTTTGACTGGGGCAGAGCTGGGAATGCACAGCCTCCTCTTCCCAGCTGCTGATCACATATGGCAGCTCCAGGGGGCTCCAAGCGGGAGAGCGTTTGGTGCATGGTTAGCTGGGAAGATGTGATATGAGCTCTCCAAGTCAACCAGACAGGAAGTTGAATTTCAAAAATTCCTAGGACTTTATAGAGGGAGAGGCTGCAGGGTAGCAGAGTTTAAAGTGATGGCCAGAGCAGTTAGGATGGGCATTATGGGACACATCCTGGAAGCCGTTTACCACAACATAACCAATCGCAGGGTCTATGCTGATGCTCTGTTGCAAAAAGTCTGGTGCAAAAAGCACCATGCCTCTTGTTTAAGTTATTTTATTTTGTTGCAAAATATACAGAGCTGGGTTGGCGGGGCAGGGCAATTGCAGCGTACATACCACCATTGTTTTGGCACAAAAAGCTGACTTTGGGCTACAGAAGCCTGTAATGTAGGCCAGGCCCTAGTCTTCGGTAGAGACAATGCCCTGATTTTACCAGCTTGACAGGAGGAGGTCACTGGAGAGTCAGTATTACCCAGTTCAAGCACTCATTTTTAAGTTAGGTTAACCTTTAAGAAAAATGCCCTTTAAGTGCATATCACTTTAGCCATAAAATCCTTAATCATTAATGATTTAAAGCAGAAAGGAATTTAACTGAGTTAGACATCTCGTAATAGGCATTTTGACTAGAGCCATTAGGAACATTTTGCTTCAATTCAGACATAATTTTTCATCTTGAGTAGAATGCACCTGAAACGTAGGCAGTTGCTTCTGCTCTTTTCTTCATTTATTTTTTAAAATATCCATTCAGAGTTTCAGATTTCCTAAATAGCTTGAGGTTATGAAAGCCAGATAGCTTCCAGTTAGACATTTACTACTGCCTTAAATAGCTGAAACCTCCGAAGGATAAACAGGGGAGAAAGCAAAAGCAGTAAGTTTATATTCCAATCCTTGGTAGGTGAAGCCTGCTGAAATCTAGTTAAACTTGTATAGGCTTCCCGCCTTTCCATTGTTAACTCTACAATTAATTAGCATAACTGGGGTCAGTCAGTTCCACTGATTTCAGAGGAAAGGCCCAAAAAAGAAAACAACAGAACATCACTGGTAACCACATACAACCCTCAAGTCAGACCTCTGCAATAGATCATTAAGGACCTACAGCCTATTCTAAAAGATGGTCCCTCACTCTCTCAAGCCTTGGGAGACAGACCTCTCCCTGCCTACAGACAGCCACCCAACCTTGAACAGATACCAGCAACTAACAACAGACACATTAAAGCAGACACATACCCCTGCAACAAACCATGCTGCCAACTCTGTCCACATATCTGCACAAAACACACCATCATAGGACCTAATCAAGCCATCTATTCCATCAAAGGGTCCTACACCTGCTCATCCACTACTGTGATTTATGCCATCATGTGCCAGAAATGCCCCCAAGCCTTATATATTGGACAAACAGGACAGTCTCTGTGCAGAAGAATAAATGCACACAAAACTGACATCAGAAATCACAACACACACACACAAAAGAAGTTGCTGACCACTTCCATCTTCCTAATCACTCCACTGATGATTTGTTAATGATGGTCCTCAAGAAAATCAAAGGGACATCAAGACTTCAAAGAGAAACAGCCAAAATTCAACTAATATGCAGATTAGATTGTGTGAAAGCAGGGCTGAATTGTGACACTGGATTTTTTTCACATGATAACAGATAATTTGACTTCACCCTCCTTCTGTGTGCTTCATCTTCTATTCCAAGTGCAAACAACTGGACATCATACCTAATGGAATGAGGGTAAAAAATCCTCTGTGTGCTGTCTCCTAGAGTTTGAATCCTTACAAATGCTCAGATTTGCTGTTGCAGTATGGCCTGATCCTATGTCTTACACTCCCCTGCATTTATTTTCATCCCATTCTGTAAGCTCCCCCTCTTCAAAACATCTGATGAAGTGGGATTTTCTCCCATGAAAGCTCATGAAATAAATAAATCTGTTAGTCTTTAAGTGCCACAAGACTCCTTGCTTTTTTTGATTTCAGAGGAGCTATGTGAATTTATACTAGCTAAAGTTCTGAACCAGAATCCCAGGAGTGGCATCTCCATGTAAACATAGTTACAGCCCGCAAAGAGAGAATCTTAGCATTCATGTATATGATAAAAAAGTTATATATGTACCTATATAATGAGTCATTTTGGCACCTCTGAGTGATCTTGTCAGTCTGAAACTATGCTTAAACAGAAACCAGGTGTGCAAACTTCCATTCTATAGACACCCACCATGGTTCTGATCCTGAAACCAGTTATACACCTTTAAACTTAAAGCTAGAGCTAGTAAAAAGTCAATTTCCATCCTAAGGGAAATTTCAAAATTTGTTTCTGTCTTGAAATGGTTTAAAAAAAAGGGGGGGGGGGAAATCAACTTCTCATAATATTTAGTGGAACAGAAATTCTGAAATATTTTGATGAGAAACAGCTAAATTATCTTGTTGAAATCATTTGTTTCAATAATGAGAAAGTCAAAATGAAATTCCCCACTTCAATTTCAAATTGTTTCAAAAATTTTCTTTCAAAAATTTTGTTCAAATTGACATGCTCTAGCAAGTATTTTGATTTTTTGACCAAGCAACATTTTCTGATAGGAAACAGTTCAGTGAAAACTTTTTGACCAGCTCTACTTTAATCATTTGATAAAGACCCATTGAGCAAGTTAAGCTTGTGCAAAAGCTTCTGCAAGATTAGGCCCAATGCTTACCAAATAAAAACTACTTTGTGGAAAAATCTCTAGCAGCCTTCTTGTACAATCATGAAAAATTATATCCCTGCCATAGAATTGTACAGGCTTTTTTTTAAATTCTGCAGTTTTTTTAGTGTTACTTTTAGAGAATCTTATTGCTTTTATTCCTATTGTATTTCTAACACATTTCCATATGCTTCAGACTAGTAGGGAACAAAGTTTCTGAATTATACATTCCTAGTTTCTGATGGATATTGCAAACACTGATAAGTATATTAAAAAAATAAACACCCCCAACTAACCATTAGAAAACATACCTGACACAATGTTTCTTTCATATAGTATATGGATCATGACTGCATTTTGATTTCAGAAAACTACAGTAAAATTAAGCTGACAGATGCCAGTGGAGGAAAAAAACTATATGTAAGTAACAAAAAATTAATTTATTTGATTATAAGAAATTGATGTTTCAGCACCTCACTTGATAGGTCTCTGTTCATCAATAGGAGAAACCCAGTAAAGAAGGGATCTTATTAAAAATAGAAACATCAGTAGACCTGTTATCTTACACCCACAAACACAGCTGGATTACAAAGAAGAGAATAGAGTGTTTTGATTCCAGATCCAATTAAGGGTCCCTTAAACCTTTACTTTGATGAACTGCAAGCAATCCATTGGTAAATGTCTCCACCTCTGTACAGTGATTTAGCAGATTCAGAATACAAAAAGGAGGTGAAAGCGACAATTAGGACACTGGATAAAACTAAGACACGCAAGCCATTCACTAGAGTCAATTGTGAGTCCTCTCAGATCTACTGAGGAGTGTATCCAGACAGCACCACAGCACCGAAATCTGGTGGGAGACAACGGTTGCACTACTGACCGTTCACATTTTAGTGGATTGGTTCAGAAATTGGCACCAGATGCTGGCAGTTTCAGTAAGTTACTCAATGTGTAGTACCAAGACTGTATTTCACACAGCTTCCAGGAGTCAGAATGAGTCACACTGGGAAATCTGTTATCTACTCTCTATATAGTAACACTGGAAGTGAAATCAAAGTGCCAGGTTTTAGTGGGATTCTCCATGGGAGAATGAAATTGTCCACATGCCTCATTACAGACCCATAAAACACTAGAAAGATCTGAAGATTAAAGAGGAGCACTCTGCAGGTTTTGTCACAGTACAAATCTCTACTGAAAACAAAAACAAAGGCTTTGGATAAATGATAGAGTCCTGCCCACGATGCACTCATCGTGTAAACAAATTTGTTTTCCATAAGACTTTTAGCTAGATTATCCTGTATACAAACAGCAGTGATAATTGTAAAACTGAGCAGTGAATTAGCTTTTAACTTCATGTTTCTTATCGGAAGGATTTATTTTTTAAAAGGAGGGGAAAAGATACGGGTTAAAAAAAGAAAACCATTCCACCAATTATTTCCTTCCATTTACCAGAATGTGCATGTCGCTGCCCCACCAACTGCACGTCCCCATGACACACATTCTCCAAACCAGTGTGCTGCTGCACAGAGTGCTGGGCTGGTTGATTTCATCAGGAGTTCGCTGCGTAGACGACTCCAGGATGAATCTTGTATACACTGTAGAGATTCCCACAGCACGTCTGTATTTGCTTTAGACTGGCAAAGTTAACAGGTGTTTGAAGTGTTGCACATTATTTATGGCAGTAACTGCTGTTCCTTATGGAAAAACAGAAGTTTTTCTCTTCAATGGCACAGCCGTTTATACCTTTCAAAGCTTCAGATTCTTTCCTCTGGACTCTCCCTCGGCTTCTAGAAACTGTTCATTATCTCACTTGATCAGCTTGAGTCTCCTCTCCCTTAAACTGATGTAAATCAGGGGCAACTCCATTGATTTACATCAGCCTGAGGCGAGAACTAAGTCATGCATGAGAGGAATGGTTATTAAATATCCATTTAGCACACTATGTAGGCAAAAAGTGAGCTTCAAACACTGACCTTACGCACACAGTGTGCATTTTTCCCCAAAATGAAATCTCTCCTTCTCACCAGAGTGTAGTTGGGCAGAGGAGATGGCGTGGGAATAAGTGTTGCAAGCCCAAACTGTTGAGCAGGGGCAAAGTTTACCACTCCCCCAAATCCCAACACATGGCCCCACAGATCTGACTGGAGCTCCCCCCCACCCAAATATAAAAGTCAAATTATGCATATGCTTCTCTCACCTCCTAAACCAGGGGTCTCAAACACGCGGCCCACGGGTCACATGATGCCCCTAAACCTATTCCCTGCAGCCTTCAACGACACGATTGTTACCGATATTTGCAGTTTTGTTGTATGAAAAGGTTTCAGTGCTGCGGCCCTCCGGCTAATGTACTAGCCTTCATGCAGCCCTCGTGGTGATTTGACTTTGAGAGCCCTGTTTAAGCTTATCACTCTTTTTCATGGATGCAAACACATCCTGCCTAGTTGCATGGTCGGTTACGCCGCATGGTGCTTAGGGGCAGGGAAGGGATCCTGGGCTCTAATCCCCTTCCCACCTAGCTCCTCATTACACAGCTCCTTCCCGCTGCCCACTGCTCCAGCTGTAGCGTGGGAAGAGTTAATGCAGCGGCATGGGTGGTTGTCGGCTTCTTACTCTTTATAGCAGGGCTGCCAACCCTCCCAGATTGTTCTGAAGCCACCAGGAATTAAATTTAATTAAGATTAGAGATGCATCTGTAGTAATCAATTATGTCAGGTGATGAAATCGCCAGGAATGTGTCCAACCACAACTGGAAACCCTTCTTCTTTCCTAGTGTGGCAAGGCTAGGCAGAACCACAATCTGGTCCTAAATGTTTCAGACTCACATGAGGCTCTTGTTTCAATAAAGGAAATGGCAAACCAGCATCTCCTCTCCTTAAGCGTTTCCTACAGGAACAGTGAACTTAAAAAATAAATGCAGCTCTCCCATAAATAAGAGATGAATTATCCATCCCTGCCTTCAATTTCAGTTGACCTCTATCATCTATATTTTCCTCAAACAATGCACAATAATGAGTGACCCGGAGGTCACAGAGTAACTAAAATAAATATCTGTGGTCAATGATTGTTGGCAATGGCCTTTAAATGTGTTTTTGCTTTCCTGACCATGCCCCATTCACTGTGTTAGGGAAATAGATAGTAAACAGGAAACATAGGCCTCTCATTCCCATCCTTTCTATATCCCAGCTGCTAGCTAGCTACTCAAGTTAAGTTTTTGCTTTTTTGCACTAAGTTAAGTTATACTGCACAACTTACTGGGTTATTCTCTCACTTGGTGAAACCTGCACATAGATACCCCTTAATTCGTCACATGTCTAAAGCATAGACTCCCTCTTTAGCCGATGGAAGAGATGCAGAACATAAGAGGCATTGGCTCCTTTAGGTTTCCTAAAACAAATTGCTTTAATATTCTGTTCTGAAAGACTATCAGTTTGTTGCCAGACACAACACCTTTCTGCTAAATCATCTGAATCAGGATTAGCAAAGCTGATTTCAGTTGATGCATGAGAAAACAAACAAAAATTATTTCATGGAGCTATGTGGAACTGAAGATATTTTTTAAAGAAAGGCAGCCTTTTTACCATGAAGCACATCTGTTTCCTAAGCAAGAACACTGGAAGGTCATATCCCTTTTCAAGCGCTTACCCATGACAGCAGGATCAAGAAATACCCAGGATTTTGCATGAATGCAATTGGAAAGCAATGTAACTTCTGTGACTGAGCCAACTGCGGCTCACTAAGCTGATTCTGAAAGAACTCATTCCTGCTAAATATTTCATGTATTTCATTATAAATTTAACAAAATTGTATCCCTCAAGCTAATAATAAGACAGGCACAGGAAGCATGTTCCTGCTGAATTATATTATATTGTATGCTAATGAACCTTGCTAGAATGCAGTAATGTCGAATGCTTTTCAATATTCATATATATTTCACAGAGAATAAACAATGGGATGGGTCATTTATACAGCTTTCATTTCAGGATCTTACTCACTTTTATTTGTACAGCGCCTGTCTTCAGCTGCCTAACACAGGCAAGGAGTCTAATACAGTCGAAGGCGATGTTTACCATTGCTGGCCCTCCAATGGAAGCAGCCGATGGTGACATGTAAGTGACAGTAGATACAATCAGGTGATGCCCATAGCGCAAGCGAGAAATACCCGTAAGTAAGATGATAGGTTTACCTGTGATGCACTGTGGTTACATCTTAACCATATGTACTGACTTTCAAACTGAAACCAAATCTCTCAAGGCAACAGCTCACTTCATAATGTCAGATGGATGAGATGTAATTTCAGAGACAAATGCAGCTGAGGTTTAAAATCCATGCACTCTCCTCTGTTACAAGTCAGATATGGGAACTGTGTACGGTGACTTAGCATGTGTAATGTTTGGTGACGTGCCACATTCCCTGTGGAAGGAACACTATGAGATGGAGCAGCCTCAGACATTAGGAAGTATCGAAAAATTGAGCAGACTGGAGGATTTGGTCATCCACATCCATGTGACCTTTGCTGACACAGACTTCCAAATTAAGCACATGCTATGTGACAGGACCTGGCTGTTAGCATTAACTAGGAACAATAGTGTGTGCTTACTTACCAGAAGCATGTCTTGGTTGGGTGTCCTAATCGCAAGTCCACTGGTGAACTATCTGTGGCAGCACAGCGAGACAGCGGTGTGTGCTGTACAGAACCATGGGTGCTGTCTATATTAGGTGCTCTGTGGGATTCCCACAGCTCCAGCTAACTAGTCAAATAAAGGTAGGAATATGGTTTCCATCAATGAAGCGTATGAGTGTCTTTCCCAAACTTAGTGCCTAATGTGAGTGTTTTGCAGGATGCTGCTCCACAGCCTTTTGCAGCAAATGACTTGGGATGAAAGTTGGTTGCACAATCAGACTCTGATGAAAGAGGATATTTAGGGCCATATTCTCTTTTAAGGTAAGGTGCAGAGAGGGGGCAAAACTGAATAAACATGGGTGGAGAGCCGCAGATGGCAGGGCCACAGAAGGGAGCAATGGGTCCAGTCCTGCATATTCCCCCACTACAGTGGTTTCTCTGTCCACCTTGTCTGTTAAAGATCCAGTGGATTGGAAACTGTGATCGACAGGCAGTGTGGGGAATATGCTCTGTGCAGCATGTGTCCTTCAGGACACAGTGAAAAGAAAATTAATGATGGTCCTAACACCTCCACGTCCAAACTGGTGGCAGAGTAAGAACTGGACCAACACATCTACCCACTTGTGAGCCTAGCTGTGAGAAAATGAATGAAAGTTTATTAAAAGTGTTACAATAATCTATAACAATAAATATTGACCAGAAAAGGTGCAAAGAGGAGTCAAAAAGACTGAAATAGTTCAAACAAAGACGCCTATTGATGGAATTCAAAGACTTGTCTAGTTTTTGTGAAGAGAAGCATGGAACTAAAAACTTGGCATGTTGGAAGTTAGACTTAATTGATGGGCAAAATAATGAGGGTGTGACAGACATGTAATATCCAGGATCAACCTTATTGAATTAAATAAAGTCATAATGAATTAAGTCTAAGTAATTTAGGAGTGAATTGTATTAAAATGCAAATGTTCATATATTATCATGAGATTGTATGGAATTTCTTTAGGAGTAGGGAAACTATGAAGTGTTGTGAATGTCAGAGATTGGTTTGGGACAATCCATAAGAAGCAGTTTTCCAGGGAGGTTCTTGGGAGCTCTTTTGAAGTTACAACCATTGTCCACTGCTTACCTGTTCCTAGAAACTCCACCTCAAAGGCCGTGAACTGTATAAAGGGGCCTAACTTCTTCAAGTGTGTTCTTGTTTTGGACATAGCGTTTTGTGAGCCTGAAATCACAAAAAAGACTTCTCATCTGCCAGAGCCCACGCTGGAGTTGCAGTGATGTCTGGAAGGTTATTAGCACGTAGGTGGGTCGTTTTATTGTTTTCAATGAGGTAAAAGCATTAGAGAGACTACTGAAGAACAAATATTGCTTGCTGAGAAGAGCTCTTTGGTAACTTACAGGTGATGACAAAAGAAGCCTGTTTTGGCAGCCTCTGTTTTGCTGAGGATCTTGCAGTATAGTCAGAACAGTGTGTTGCCTGCAAATAGAAACACGCTAGGGAGGTTCTCTGGTGTGGACAATACAAGAGGTCAGACCAGATGATTGCAGTGGTTTCTTCTGGCCTTAGAATCACAAACACACCAGTCAGAAGGGAGAGACGCAAGACAGGCAAGAGCCGAAGAGCCCTTCCTGGATCGCAGAGGGAGAGTGCAGATGCAGCAGCCCTGAACTGTGCCAGAGAGCATGAGCTATTCTGCCTATTGCTCCCTTTCAAGGCCCTCAAAAAAAGACTCTGGGGATAAATATGGACTGACAAATGCAAAAGTCTGACTAAAAGATAAAGGAAAGAGCAAGTTTTCCCATCACGGCTGTCACCTTCACCATCTTCCGGGAACTCGGTCCCCCTTCATCCTAATCCTGACCAGCGCAGGCCAGAGAGAGGGATATTGCCATCTCCACCTCTACAGACTAAATTCCAACCAGACCCCAAACTGTCTTGCTCTTTCTCTCCTTTTCTTCCCCACTTTATTTCTTCTCTTTCCTATCCTTCAGCTTTTGCCTTCTGCCTAACACAGGTCTGGCTTAGCCAGCACAGACTGCATATTTTGCAAGCGTGCTATAAGCCTGTGACCAGAAAGGCAGCTAAACACAATGTGCAGAACAGTCTAACACTGGTACAATTTTTCCAGGTCTCGTGTGACTGATCAGCCCAGGTACTAGGCCTGCGCTTTTGCAGCAGTTAAGCTGCAGGTCACAAGTCAACTCCAGAGGCAGATGCAGCCTTGTTTGCTGTTCTTTTCTCTCTCCCCCTCTGCCTGACCTGTGTGCGTGTGTGTGTCTATTTTGTTTTGTCTTAAAAGAAGCAAGACCAGACTCTGACAACAGCTCTAGCCCATCTCATCTAACTTCTTTACTTCTCCTCAAGAAACAGCTATTACCATGTTTAATGCCAACTAAGAGAGAGTCAGAGAAGGATTTTTCTGCCCCTTCTAAAGGTTCTCTCCAGCAAAAGGGACCAAGGGAGGCTGTTAAAAAGAAAGCCTGACTTAATACTTTACATTTCAAGTGCTTTAACTGGTTTTCATTATTTTCTGTATCTTTAATAAAGGGCAAAGGGATTTTTAATGATGTGTTTGCCATGGGACTAGGCAGGATGAGGTCTCTGGATAGCAAACTCCTAACCCCGGTTAAAATTGTCTAATGGTGGAGAATTAGAGAGTCCTGTTAACAACAGTGACTCTTTGGACCCATATATTCTATCACACTTAATTCACCATTCCTCAGCTGGTGTAAACTAGAATCCAGTGGATTCAATGGAAACAGATGAATTTTCACCTGCAAAGATCTTGTCCATTTGTTATTTTTACAGAATTTAGCTCTCTTGTTTCTGCAATTATTCCTAGGAGAGAAGTAAGAAAACCAGCTGGCAAAGAGTCAGCGAGCACTGCACAAAATGTAAATTTATAAAGGAAATGAAACCCTTTACAGAGTTAAAGAAACAAACACATTTGCACCAGGTGGTCTCCTTTGAATGGACTACTATGTACATGGAGTAATCATTTGGACAAATAAAGAAGATTAAATATGCTCATCCACATTCCATAAACACACCACTGCTCTGGCTTTTGACTAATTAAACTTTATATTAACTGGTTAAAGCTGTACTCAAGAATCTTTTATCAAAAGCCCCTGGTCACCTCTTATACAAGAGATAAAAGAGTTTTCAGGGATCCTTCTGAAGGAGTAAACAGGTTTTTTGGGGAACTCCAAAAGACTTCAGTGAAAAGCAATTACTGGAGCTGTAGAGGCTTACTTTGAGGTTAAGCTGCCCTTCATTTTCTAAGTAGCAGTCTTTAATTAAATGCAAATAATCGCAAATTTCATCCTGCAAATTGCTGTAATTTCACAAGTAGTTACTCTCTTATTTAAAAAAGAAAAGAAAGGTGCAGCACTGTTGGCCAAGAAGATGGTAGCAATCCAAAAGGAAAAGGCTGAAATTGCTTCTAGAGTGAGCACACTTGAATTTATTCCTTTTCTGTCAGTGCTCACCTCATTTTGCTGTTAACCTCCCCAGTTGCCCCTTCATGCCACTGAAATGTAGTGTGGTCACACAGCTCTGAAAAAAGAAACTCTAGCAGGTACAGGAACTCGTCTCTTTCCAAGAGGACGACTCAGATAATTTGTAATTAATATTTTGATGCCAGCGTTTCAAGCCAGGTACATAATTAAACAGATGATCTTCTCCTGTGCTATTTCAGTCCATGTCTACTTCTGATATTAATAGCATCTCTTCTCTAGCCTCCCACTCCTTTTATTTAGCCAACTGAAAGCTAGTAACAGCTAGTCTGCAGCAGCCAGATCCAAATGGGCGATTTGAGACAGATGATCTGATTCTCCACTGCTTAGCACTTTGCATCTCATGTAGTAATTTACATCTACAGAATGGCAATGTTTTCCACTCCTGTTGGCCAGGTGTATATGACTATACAGCACACAAGGAACATGGTCCAAACATCTAAGCCCCGAATCTTCTCTTTTTTATAGAAGTGTAATTAAATGGAATTAGTCCCCATTTATGCCATTCTGAGATCAGAATCTGGTTCTACATCTCATCTTTCTTTGTGATCTCCAAAGCTCAGCCAAAGCCAAGCGGAGTTCCTTATATTCCACTCCATTAATTTAACACTGAGTTCCTTGCACCCAGACTGAACAGGGTGGTAGAGCTGGATAGGAACAACTTCCATCCTCACCTCCCAGCTTTTGGAGAAGGTTTTTCGAAAACTGAGATACAGTGAAAAGGTGCAGAAACGTTGATATGCATTGGCGGAGGGATTAAAACGTTGAATAAACGTGTTTACGAGCAAGGATGTCTCAGATCGGTCTGTGCACTTGCAAGATATGGGGGGAGGGGTGGGCAGGAAGTGCCACCCTATCACTGCCCCCTGGTGAAAGTTTCAAGGAAGGAGAATAGTTGTGATATGGACACAGCTCATGAGGAAACGTCCTGCCTCATCAGTCACCTTCATCTACTGCAGCCACAGAACAGTTCTCCGAGAACGACTACTTTTCATCACTGCTGACCTGGCTGGAAACGAACTGGCGAGGGTACGATTTGGTCACAGATTCTGTGACTTTTCAGGACCGCTGTGATTTCTGGAGCAGGGCTGGAGCAGTCATCAGCCTGGGAGCTGCTGCAGAACAGCAGATCTGGCCAGCCCCAGAGCCACCGAGCAGCTGATCAGTCAGCCAGCCCACTGGAGAAACTGCAAGCCGGGGAGCTGTGCTTTCTCCTTTCCTCCAGGGTATTTTTAGTGACAGTTGGGGACAAGTCACGACTCCCATGAGTTTTTGTTTATTGTCTGCAACCTGGTCCTGACTTTTACTAAAAAGACCCCCAAGAGCTTCTTAACCTTCTGGATAGCAAATCTTCTGCTCCTCACCTCCCTTCCCACTCTCTTTTTGTCTTTGTTCTTGGAAAGACTAAACAAAGCAGTAATGTACTTTTCATGTGGGGATATATTTCCTTGCTGTGTAGATGTGCAGCAACCTGGCTGTTCTAACTCAACAGCTGGGCCTCAAACACCAGATGTGCTAGAAGATGTTAAGCCTGTACGCACACACTGCAGTGCAAGCACCACGTGTCACAGGCTTGTGATAGAGCAGTCTCTCCTGTGCAAATACATTGAGTGGGGGATGGCATATCTGCCCATGTAATCTCCTTTAAAGCACAGAGAAAAGGTTCAGCATGTTAGATTAATGAATCTCCTTTGTGTCAGCTCCTGTCTTCCTTATATCTAAACGCTGGTGTTACCAACTCTATTAATACACTGACCATTTTCATTCATCAGAGCAGCTCCCATCACATCATATTCCCTTATGCACACCACCCTCCCCTTGAGTGACTGCAGAGGAGTTTGGACTATGTGTGGATTCTGTTGAATGAGAAATTTTTCTTTCAGTTTGAAGTGTTTTAATTTAATTCAGGAAGCTAATTTTGGGATTAATAAAACTCAGTTCTCTGATGTCTGCAGGCCTGATTCTCCCTGGCCTTACACTTTGCCTTGGTATGTATAACAGTGTCACCAAATCAAATAGATAACATTGTAATTGAGTGGACGGAAGGAGCAAAGTCCCTTTGCATTATGCTGGTAACGTATAAACATGTTACAAGTGTCCCTAATTTTGCTCTCAGAGACCTGACCTATGCACAAAGGTGCCCCACTTTAACTAACTTTTAACTTTTTTTAAACCAATTTAGTTATGTTGGAGCAAGTCTGTGTGTGGACAATCCTTAATAGTTTTAGGAGTGCCTTAAATCAGTTTAGTTTAAGTTTGTAATTGATTTAAACTGAACTGATTTGAAAAGCTCTTACACTGGTTTAATACTGTCCACTCATGGAGTTATACCAATGTAATTAAAACAGTTTGTTAAATGTGCTGTCTAGACAGAACAAGAAAGAGGCACTGACAGACAGCACAGAGAAGCATGAACTGAAGGGAACTTGGCTTTTGATGTAGTCATCAGTGGGCATAAAATAAAGAACCCTGTTCCATCAAGAAATATAAATAATATTTAATCAAAACTTCATCACTTCTAATTTAAAGAAAAACCTACCCCAGCTTAGTAGCAAGGTTCAAGGCACTATTCAAGTCAATGAGACAATCTTCAGAGGAAAGCAAGCCAGCCCAAACACAGGCAATACAGAGAGAATAAACCATGGCAAGTGAAGTGTAAGAAGGAAATTAGGAGTCCTATGAGAAGATATGAAGAGCAAAAAGCCAAAGACATGAAAACAAACAAGAAGCAATTCTCTAAGCACACGGGAAGCAAGAAGGCTGTGAGAGGATCACTAGGTTCACTGGACCTTCAAGGATAAAGGGAGCAATTGAGGAGGATAAAGGACACTGCTGACAAACTGATGATTTCTATACAGTAACCCTAGCTAAAGAGGAAGTTGGGGAGATATGAACCCCAGGAGATGGGGGTTTTTAGGTAATGAAGATGAAGCAATGTCAGATACTGAGGTTCCAGAAGAGGAGGTGCTGATAGAAACAGACATATTAAAGAGAAGCAGTTCACCAGGTTGGGATCGTATACTGCCAAGGGGATGGCAGAAACTTAGTAAGGAAAAGGTTGAACATCTACAAAAATGTGCAATTTCTCACTAAACCTGTCTACTTTACCAGATGCCAAAGGACTAAAGGCCAACAAGTATTGTATTTACCTTTAATAAGACTCCCAGGATTATCTCCCCCCTTCCCCCTACTCGGTAAAACAAAGAGATTCGATCTCTGATACCAGAAAGAAAAATCGTTTCTCCCTCTACTAGGGGAGTAAATTAAAACTTGGCATGCAGTGTTCCAAAGAAAAATCCATGGGTCGAAATCCTGGCAAAAGGCTCATTGACTTCAATAGGTGGAGAATCATACATTGCAGGGTCTTGTAGAGAACTTGGAGAGAGGTTAACTTGGAACAAAGTGAAACATACAAAGTGCCCGAGTCAAGTAGAAAAATCTCAAAAAAAAAATGTATTACCCATCTTGTAAGAAGAACAAAATGAATTAAGAGAGTGGGGAAACGTACAGTTTTTGTGAGAGAGGAAGAAAGTTGGCCCCTGCAGCAATAAAGCTGATGCAACTTTAAATCTAATTCCAAACATAACCACTTTTAGCTGATTGATTACAGTAGCTATAAAATACAGAGAGAGAACTTTAAGCCGCAAGGCTGAATATTTTTGCTTCTAGTGCTGGCAGAGCAAAATAGCTACCTCTAAGGAGACCCTGGAGAAACTAGTGACAAGGGAGCCCAGCCTATGTGATCACATTTTATTTTGAAGAAATTTTTAATGAAGAAAATAATTAAAACAAACCCTATTACTTGAAACCATTAGTAAGAGAAGTCCACCTATTAGCTGAGATGAGTTTTCCTAACTCTAATCCATCTTCACTGCTGTGTTATTACTCTACTGTTTTCATATAATTAAAATGTGGCAGGTACTTTACACACAAGAGGGAGTAATTGTATTAAAATAACTCTTCATAACCAATTTTAAGAAGCTCATTTTTTCTTCTGGTCTTTTAATAAAGAAATCAAGATAGCACTCCTACTTAGCTTTTATATTGCTTACAGCACCCTTAGCCTCTTTAAGGTGTAACAATTCACTTGCAGTGTTTAAATATAAATTTTTAGCTTTAAATGAGACAGTTTATTTAAACAAACAAATAAAACAAAAAGAAACCCATAACAGATGCATTGGTTTGTTCCTCTGCAATTTTTTATTTTAAGAGATACCAGAAGCCGGTATTAAAGGCCCCAAATGTTAGAAATCCTTGCATGGCACACGAAGGAGAATGAAATTTCTGCACACTATGTTTAGGGTATGACCCAATCTCTGACTATAGGGGTTAGGAAAAACCTTTGCATATGGGCAGATTATCTCATAATTCCTCCTGCAGGCTTATACTCACGGCTGGAGATAGGATATGAGACTAGAATGGACCACCGGCCTGAGGCAGCCTGGCAGGTCTTACGCTGCAGTCCCCAGAAGGCGAGCACAGAGTGCAACATGGCAGGTATGGTCTTGCAGAAATCCGTCAGCCTGGACTTGCAGAAATCTCCATGCAGCACTTTGGTCCTGCTCAGCTCTTTGCCTGTGGCAATAGCACACTCCCCTGTGCAAGGGGGAAATGGAAGCAGGGTATGGATGGAGAGTTAACATGGGCAGAGAGCCTCATCTCCCTACACTTTGGGTTCTCCTCCTCCTTTTGGGCAAGAGACACTGGCTTTACCTTAAAAGACCAGTGGAAGTTGGAGGTTAAAGAACAGTTTCCTGTAAATGATTTTATGGGGTCTGCTCTTTGCAAGGATTGTGCTCTTGCAAGATGACATAGAAGCAAACAGTACAATGTATTATTTCTGTGATGGTAGTGCGTAGAGGTCGCAAACACAAATCAGGACCACTAGACACGGTACACAAATATAACAAGATAGCCCCCACCCAAAGAGCTTACAATCCTGATAAAGTAACCCTTGTGGCTATAATGAATAGACAGAGGGAGTTAAGCAAGCAGTGAGACAATCCTGAGTTTATGGCAAGAAATGCAGTTTGACATTTGTCATTTATACAGCTTATTTGCCATTACTCTCCTATCAACTCTATTTAGCTGTCTTGCTGTTATCTGTGCTGTGTCTGCACAAATGGACCCCAATGGGGAATGTTTTAAACTGGCACATTACTTGCAATAAAAGCATCCGATTCCAGCCCTGTGGAACATGCCAACAGTTTGTGATGCCTCATTATAGGGCCTCACATTACTTGAAATTAGGAACCTGTCTTCCTGCATGCTTAAAAAAGTGCATCTTTTATTGTTATATGGAAATCTATATAACAAAACACTATTTACAGATAGCTTCAATTCACTGCAGTCACTGAAAATGTAGGTGCTTAGCATCTAAAGAGAATACTACTTCATTAAACACTGCAGAAAGTGGAACTTGAATGCCAAAGGTAATTAGGAACTCAAGCTATCATACTGCAATTGGATGTATATGAATGAGGCTTTGCTGATCTTACTGACTTGCACAGCTGTGCACAGGCATAGGAATCTGTGCACATTGGACGCCACAGGCCTGATTATCCTCTGCTTTGTGTCTGGTGTGACCATCCATTCCTGTGCAAACAGGGTGTTAAATCCTATGCACAGGTATGAATGGCTTCCACAGACGGAATGGAGAATTGGTCCTGTGTGAACATGGTATATTGCTGCTTAAACCAGTTTGCAAACAGAGAAGCACAGAGTCTTAGTTTGTGTTTTAAATCTTCAAATATTTCACTTTACAAAATATCAAATGACTCGAGTTACACACTGCTCATTAAATAGCACTGGTGTTCAAACGCCCAGTAGCTAAGTCTTTGGTTTTTATAAGGTCTGCATTGGGAAGTATGTCTCAGAAAGTCAGGAATGCTGGAAAAGGAGTTAGATGGGATTAAAGGGAGAGCAAAAGGTATCTCGTGTGACTTGGTGCAAATGGAACATATTGTTCTCTCTGTAAGAGGCCACAGGAATCACTTTCCTTTCAGAAGAGAGGTTTTTCTCACACAGCCCTTTCCTCCTCCCTTCCTCACTCTCCACTGTCATCTTCATTGCAACCCTGATCTTTCTCCAGCAGAAGGTTTGCTGGGCTTAACTATGAGGCAACAACCACCTACAGGATATGAGCACTCCTATTGCAAGGAGTGCCCTGTGGAACTAAACTCATTCCATAGCTAAGGGGAGAGCTGGGAAATATGAAGGGGATGCTGTAGCACCTGCACTTCTAAGGCAGTGGGAACTACCAACTTTCTCCTCTTGGAAGTGCTGGCAGCTACCAGTGGTTTGTCCCAGCTCTCTGCAGGTTGTGAGGCAGCTCAGACCTGTCCTCACTATGGCTAATATCTGTTTTACTGCCTAAAGGCATTCCCTCTCCTCCTTGTACCAAAGCAGGGGGACGTTTAGGTTTTTGCATATCTGCATCCACTAGCTGGAGAATTTTACTCCACTCATTACTGAAAAATTAAAACAGCTCCCTGTTTCCTTCTGCAAAGGAGGACTTCCCCTTGGTGGCAACTTGGGCCCATGCCACCCTTGCACTTCCCTCAGTGAGCCATGCACATGAATCTGCCAGGCCCTCACCAAACCAGCCAGAAAAGTCATGCTAGCTCCTTTCATGCCTCATTTCCGTCAGGTTCAGTTGTCTTCCTGCATGGGTACTTCTCACCCACTTGCGCTTTCCAACATAGAAGTGGGAGAGCTGGTCTGCACTGCCCTGGGAACACCAACACCAATCAACACAACCTGCCGGCAGAAGGATCAAGTTTTCGCTCAGGGAAACTCTGAGGCTTCCTCTGCAGCGTTAAAAGCTTCCACCACAGCTATGTTCTATATCAGGGCCAGCCTTGCTCAGATCGATATCCTCATTCACTGCCTACCACTCAAGAAACTTCCTCTCCACTCAGTAAAAGCTCTCCCTGCCTTCTTCCTTTGCTGCAAATGACAAACCATCCCCTTCAATGAGACTTTGTCCCTACCAAGAAACACCCAGTCCTTGTGGGGGTTCCAGGCAAGCCAATATCATTCTGCATTCAGCAAAGACAAATGGAACAGGTACACCAGAGGGGAGAGATCTAGACTGGGCTTCAAACCTCCCTCTTCCCTAAAATACCACTCCAGACTTGTAGCAACCTTCATGGACGTCGGACAAAGGATCACAGGCTGCAGCGGGGAAATGTCGGAAGAGACTCCAGTCCTTCTGCAAACGTATGACAAGGGGAGGTAAGGCTAATCTGCAACTGGAGCGGGTCTCTATACAGTTGATTATTTCCTGAACCAGTTTAACTGAATAAGAAAGGTTTCCTCTTATGTTATTACCCAGCACCCAGAATATAAAATGTGACTCACTGGCCCAACCCATTCATACATCAGAAGAAAAGAGGGGCGGAGGGACTCTAAAACCATGTGTGTTCCTGGACCAGAACAGCTGGCTAAGAGAACTGATTCTACGCAGATACCAAATAGCACTGAACTCTTTCCTGGGGGGCTTATTCATTCACTGTGGGTCACGCATGTCTATTGGGGGCTGCAATTCTTGGAGGCAAAAGGTAAAAAAATTGAA
This sequence comes from Podocnemis expansa, assembly GCA_007922195.1. Classification (NCBI taxonomy): domain Eukaryota; kingdom Metazoa; phylum Chordata; order Testudines; family Podocnemididae; genus Podocnemis; species Podocnemis expansa. The sequence continues at coordinate 3,097,024 of ML682007.1, forward strand.
AGCACTGTGCTTACAGAAACAGAAAATTCTCCTGGGTTTTCTGGCTATGCATCTTACCCTATCAATCCCTGTGTCACAGTTTGGTAAATAGCATGTATTTCATTTCATTTCATAGTTTAATTCAAAAAAAAAAAAATCTCCTTGTGTCTGGGCATAGGTTTTCCACACCTTCCAAAACAGTTCTCCTTTTTGGATTCAGGATTTATAGCCTGTGTTCTTATCACTGCAAACTGTTCACTGCTCACTCAACTTGTATGTTATGAAAATGAATTAACAAAATACCAATTGGAATCTATTTTATTTTGGGGTCAGATACCAACCCAGTTTCACAGAATGGCTGGTCCTGGGGGGGGGCGGGGGGGGTTGGGCTTAGCTCTTCATATGACCAATCAACTGATGCTGCAAAACCAGGGATCAGATGATAGAAAACCAGGCCTTCAGAAAAGCTGGAGAGCTGAAAGTAGGCTCCTAAGACGCCCCTACATAGGACTCACGCAGATTCCCTGCAGTAGAAGTGAGGCTCACCCACTCAATGGCAGATGGCCTATGGAATATAATCCTGCAGGACACAGATAGCCAGTGAAATAGGATATGATGGACGGGTTGAAATGATGTTACTTTGCAGAATTAAAGTTGGGACTTGAAGAAATGGGATCTGAATCCGGCAGCTGGACAGTTTGTTCTTTGGTGCACAGGCTGCAGTTAGACCTCTGGTTTACACTCAGGAATTAACTGTGGGTAAGAGCAGTTTTCTAACACTGCAGCCATATCCTTGTTTCAGCAGCTATTTTCTAAAATGTATTACTATAATAATACATCAGTTTTCCTTGATGGCACTGATGCCATCAAACTAAATAGCTGGTTTGGTAAAGCTTTAATCACTCCTGATTTTGGCTCAGCCCTTAATTAATGACTAGTAATAGTTAATTTTTTTATGGATTATTGCTTTAAAATGTTTTGCTCCCCAAGCACACATACAGTACATGTGCATTGCCATTTACACACATCCTGACAATGCAACCATTAGAGAACATGAGCAAGATAAACAACAATGCACAAAAATTTGTCTGTTGCATACAATAAATGTCTTCAATCTCTCATTGCTGATCAGTGTGATAACCTAGGTTAGGCCTGACCAGAGCTTGGACAGAACCAAGTGAAGCATGGGGAAGAAGGAGGAAGAGATAAGAGGCACTAGTCTCTTGAGGACCGACAGATCTATGAAACTTACCTAGTATAATCTGATCCTGTGTTTGCTCAGGAGATAACCCTGTGGGTATATGGTCAAAGTTGGCTCCTTCTCAAGACCCTGGTGCTTCTAAACAATTTCCACCTGATCACCTTGACAAAGTTCCCCCTTCCTCATGTAATTCTACCATTATTACTTCGCTCAGCTGACTTTCCAGCTGGAGTATGGTGAGCAGCTTTGTAAGAGAACTTCCTGACAAGTGACTTTAACGGGTCATGGTGGGGTGGTTCAGTCTATGCTGATTTTTAATCTATTTCCATGGGTACTATGAGAGAAACTCACTCCCGTGCAGAGGGCCAACTGAAGGTCTAGTCATCATTTAAGTCCTCATAGAAGAGTTTGAATAGAGTCGGCTCCAGAAGATGAAATTCATGCCTGTGAAACCTGTCTCCCAGTAAAGTTGTCAAGTTTATCCACTGACCTTCAAGTGGAGTTGAATTGGGCCATGTATATTTGGGTCCCAGTAAGCAGGTAACTCTGCTTAACGTGTTAACAGGAGAAACTGGTGGAGACCCACTAAACTGAAGAATAAATCAAGCTCTACTGATTTTCATCTAAGTAACACATACAAAATGGCTAGTTCAGATGATTTTATCAAAAGATGCATCTTTTTTTGGTGCATCTCATAAAGTCTCTCTTTCCTGAGATATGTAATTATGTAGAATCTCATCTTCCATTTAAAAAAAAAAGGAATTTCTAGCCCTCATAGAGAAAAGCTCGAAAGTGTAAAGCAAAAAGCCCCCAGACCAGTGACAAATAATACATCAAAAAAAAAAAATCCAAAATCTATCATGTTTTAAAATATGGTTTTTAAGGCAATTTCATTATTTGGAGGCACCTAACTCATGATTTTTCAATGCCCTGGCTTGGTAAAAGTGCATACAGCCTTGAGAATCCTGCTCCAGGAGATGATATAGATTGCTGATCTTCACATTTGTCCCATAATATGCATTCTTGGGAACCCATACACCATGTTATTGAAATTATATCTTAAATGATTAGAGAAATATATTACATTGCCCACCCTTGGTATTCACCCCCCCCCCCTCCACTGTTTTGAGAACCCCCTACTTACAATTGTGAAGTTCATAACCTTGAGAATCCAGATGGTCATGGCAAGGTTCACCAGGATTAAAATCATTAGAAGAAGCACAAAGAAATAGAGGCATCTCTTCCTCCAGCCATAAATCCCCACTTTGTATACCTGCGGGCCTTCTGTGCTCTGCATGGCACTCCTATGTGCGTACTGTTCCTGAGGCATCTGAAACAAGCACACAAAAAGAAGCAGGTACATTACACTGCAGAATAAATCAGAAGGCAAGAAATGTCTTGTGAGAATGACTTGTCTTGGGACATGACTCTGTGCTGCTTAGAGCATATTTAAGATCAGAAATAACCAGCTGGACGTGGCCTCTGTTTGTGGCTTGTTTCTGGGTTGTTCTTCTTATGGCTCATTTTATATATCAATAAATCATAATGCAGTTTTTATAGAAGTACACACAGCATGGAAGGACTTCCCATAGAGACCACTCTCCAGCGTCTCTCTTAGCAGATCTGGTTTTTTGCAAGACAGGCACTCCAGGCCCTCTAAAAATCCTCACAGAAGAATTTTTGCATGCACTTGGTAAAAGAAGTTGAGTTCAGCAGTTTGGTTGGAAGATGCAATATTACTTCTCAGAAGCTTTCATTAAAAAAATCATCTCAAATAGAATTACTCTTTGTGGCCAAGAAAAAGGGGAAGAGGGAGGTGTTTGGCTTCTTCATTTCTCCCTTCCCACCCGCATCCCTTGCCCCAGGGAAACTTAAAATGCGAAGCTCTCCAGCTGCACATCCCGAATAAAATTATCACTGAAAGATTTACACTGAACAGAGATTTCTGTTATTGCTGGCTCTGTCACTTGCACTCTCTTTGCCGAGCAGGGATGCACTTGCGTGTTTATGGCAGCGCAATGGGGAAATCATGCCAGGGTCTTGGAGACAAAAGAGAGGAGGGAAGAAAGGATGAAAGTATATTCACTAAGGAATCTCAGAAGACCACCTCTGTGCCATTCCCGCAAAAATTCACTGATTTTTATTTTTTTAATTCCCCATCAAGAGCTTGTCTGTACAACCTTTAGTTTCTTACTCATGCAAACTTTCCTACAGGCTTCAATGGGACTTCCTACATAAGTAAGGGTTTCCTTTTGCACACACTGTACAATTTTGGTCTTAGGGTTAGATTGTAGTATATAGGCCAAAATCCTGAGCTGGTACCATGCAGATCTGCACTGCTTCAGAAGGACCATCAAGTAGTTTATGTTTGACTGAGCACGGTCTCTCTTGGTGCTCTTCCAGGAACGTAGGGCATGTTGCATTAGTTATTCCCCCCTCCTCACGTGTTGCCTTCCTGTGTCTCTTTGCATTTTCTTTCTGTACATCCACACCACAGGGATGGCAGGGACTCCTAACACAGCCATTCACATGTAAGAGGATGCGTGTGTATGTGTACATATTTGTTTTCCCCTCTGCACTCAATGTATTGGCTCTCACAATCTGGCCATGAACGTCCTACCCATGGAATGTGCACTACTGGCTGAACTAAACTACTGATGTCCAAAAGTTTCCTGACTTGTTTTGCAACAATTTCACAGGATTTCACCCTCCATCCCACTCCTGGGAAACTGTCTTTTTTCCCCTCAGGTCTGCAGGCACAAACTGATGGCAACTAAACATTCCCAACACTAAATAGTTTGCAGAAGGTTAACAATTAACCTTCTAGAGACGGGCCACTGGAAGCCCTCTTGATCTACAAATTCAAGGCCAGTGCCTGCTGGCTTGCTCTATCTTCCATTCTCCTTTGGTTTATGTGCATGACAAAAGTCGCAACAAAGGATGAAGCGATGCAAGTTCTCCCCAATGCAGGATGGTGAGAACAAAAGCCTGGTGGAAATAAGAAAGCATTTGGTAGCAAGAGCTGGGGGGGTAACAGGGTTAGTCTAGTTCAGCAAAACAAACAAAAAAAATTTGGTGGCACTTTAAAAAAAACCTAACATTTATTTATCGCATGAGCTTTCGTGGGAGAAAATCCCTCTTTGTCAGATGCTTGAAGAATTCCACTTACTAACTCTACTCATTGGAGTGCTCTTTAGCAATTGACTTCCCAATCAACTGAGTGGGTCTTCAGAGATCTGATCAGTCAATTGGAAAGATTGATCTGATGGGGACAACTCTGCAGCAGTCAGCGAAGGTTGGCCCTGAGTCACTATACTTCACTTTGTGGCTCCTCTAACTCATGCCAACCGCAGGTTCAGCCCTTGGCTTTGTGAAGGTGGGAATGTGGCTGAACATCTTTACTGCCAAGTCAGGAGTCAAACTCCAGGAGTAAGGCCACCCGAAATTGTGAGATCGGCTTAAATATCACAACGTTTTGGAAATAACGAATGTTGAAGGGAGAGGGGGATTTGCCTTCTAGTTTCTGAGTTGTCAGAGTGCACTCAGGTCACATTTTAAAACTTTTCGCCTTGAGATATTTGCTTTAAAAAAATGAACCAACCAACTTACCAGCAGGAAAGATAACAAAGACAGCTGACAGTCTCAATTAATAACATGACTCCAGGAAGCAGAGGCTGTTCATAAAACCCCAACTAGCAAGACTCAACCAGGCAACAAATTATAATCTCCTCTGCCTATCTCTCAGTCCTGTTCAGCTGTGAGACTAAGTTCACTATCTCTCAGACAAGAGGAATTGAATTTCCCTCCAAAACTTAGCCTGGAATCATGGGAGGCTCAGAAATGTCAATCCAGAAGGTAGAATCTGTCTCTCTAAAAGGAAAATAAACCCAGAGACAATGGACCTGTGATTTCCCTTGCAATAGCAATACACTCAGATTTCACATGAGGAGGATTATTAAGTACAAATAAATTACAGAATTCTCACCAATGATAACAGTGTAAGATGTACTAAGATACTAGAGAATCAGGGGGGTTATTGTATAATATTGGAACAGTGGATACAGGAGCGCACCCACTAAATACAACCTCTTCCTTTGAGAGGCTGAATGATAATTATGTCTGTAACCTATTGAATCATGATGCAGTCTCAGCCAATGAACCAGTCAGTGAACTAAACACGAGCACCATATGACTTCAACCTAGCTCAAAACCCTATGTACACTGTAAAAAAGTTTCCTTTATTATTATTAATGCTCTGATCCAAAAAAAATGGAGGAAATGTCATGCCCAACTTAGGTAAACAGTGTGGAGACACCAAGCCATTTGTATGGGAACAACACACAACCACAGAAACAGGCTGATCTCAAACAATAAAAGGCTGATTTTGAGTATGTCTGGAGTTCACCTCAAATGGTTTGTGCAGCTCAGCTCTAAACAGTGATGTGCCACATACACTCTTGCAGCATGCATGGGGAAAATGAAGCAGTAACATCTCTGACGTGCAACAAAAACATACAAGAGGATTCACAGAGATGGAATGTGTAGCACTGACAACAACAAAAGAAAACTTTCAGATAGCCAATTCTCAAGGGGAAAAGAAATAATGATGGACTTACAGTGCTCAGCAATGTCAAACAAATTAGTAGAATGGAAAGCTTTGCAAGGCAACTGCAAAAGCAGCAAGATGCATCTGCTATCAATATTCTACTCTATGTGGGAGAGAAAAATATGCTAGTTACAGTTTACATCTTGGCAATTTCTCCCAACTTAAACATTAAGCAGCAAGCTAAAGCACCGCAGGAGACAGTATTAGCTGGAAAGAGCGTTTTGTATTGCAAGGGTTCTTCCTTTATAAATACATAATACTGTTTGGTAAAGAAAAATTTCGGAGGAGTTATTTGTTAGCTTTTTAGTTTTTATGGTTTTTCTTTCTAGCACAAATACTGGGCATGTCTATCTGGCCGTATGATAGTATGTGAAAAATTAACATTCCAACAGAAGTAATAAAAGCAGGGAGGTGCAATATTCGTTGAATAGGTCAGATTTAAAATGCCCCACCTTTCCTTGTGTTGAACTTACAGATGCTTGCTTGGAGCATTAGACAATCATTGCTCACATTTATGACCCTGCTGAAAACACAGAACTGCAGTGGTTGCTGTTTACAACTCTCCAGTTTTGTCTCAGACAGCATTACCCCAATATTTGAGACTCCTTACAGAGATTAGAGGCTCCTTATACGAGTCATGTCAAAGCAGGCCTGATCCAAAGTCTTTCCACTGACTTCAGTGGGCTGAAGATCAGACCCCAGAATTGAGGCAGTTCTACTGACTTCTCAGGCTACATCTACACAATGTGCTAGGGGTGTGACCCACAATTCATGCATCCATACTCCCATCAGCTCTTGTGGCTATTTATCCTTGCGCTGGCTCGCTGAGAGCTACTGTGAGTATGCATATAAGACCAGGGGAATCACATCCCCTACCTCGCAGTGTGGACGTAGCTTTCAAGGCCTCTGGGAGTGTGATACCTCTGTCCTCTTCGCTCAACACAGACTCCATTTTACCTGCAGCAAGGCCTTGCTATCTGCAAATGCCCTTGTAATGCTTGCTCTGGTCTGACGCTTGCCCAAGGCAGATTTGACTGAAAGATACCATAACTAAAAGTAGAAACCATTTTCTATAAATCAGGCCATGTCTCATTAGTTACAGTAAATCCCTATCTCACACACATCCTCCTGCCTTTATCAAGCCCTGCTTGTGTGGAAATAACAGATTGTTGATTTCCTGTTTCATGCAGCCAGCGATATTCTTGCTCCAGCTGTAGTATCTGCATTATAAGTTCACTGAACAGTTGTTGTTTTATATTGATACAGAAGGAGTTAAAAAAAAATCTAATAAGCACGTTTCCCTTGGAAACACCAAGCATCATCAGATTTCCTTCCAATTTACAGGCAGGCAATGCTGCATGGACTACATCAGGGATAAATTCCTCCCAAAAGGAGGAATCAGTGCAATTCCCATGCCAGAGGGGTTTTCGTTTATCAGTGCTTAAATGATTAATGTTTTGCAGCACAATGATTTAACACTGAAAGGAAATACTTTGGGGGCAGGGGAGCTCAGTCTGTGTTGCGAGGTCCACCTCTTTTGTCACTGCAAACTCACCAGCGTTCTTGGAAATGACCTGTCCAAATCCTGCCCCACTTGTCAGACTGATCCTGTAAAGAACTGCTTTTTAATGTAAAAACTGAGGCAGACACGGTTTTGCCCCTTTCCCAGTGCAGTCAGGGACTCAGCTGAAGCTTTAATTAATTGTCCTGACATCATTCTATAATACGGGCCAAGCCCCACTGCTTGCAGTTAAAGCCCAAAATGGGCATAAGTTAAACACTGACAAAGAAATGTTATTTTGTGCCCATATTTGGGATGGATCTGGGAGTGACTATACAATCTCCACGCAGCTGTCTGCAATGAGGGCTTAAGTTATCCACATGGGCAGATGAGCTAGAGGAGTAGGTGCTAAAAGGTGCTGACCTCGCTTAGACCCCTAAGCTCTGCCCCAAAAAAAGCACTTCCACGACTCTTTTGCAGAATGGGCTCCTGAGCTGGGAACTTTGTGGGGCTTGGGAGAGGCACCACTCGTCCAATACCCCAATCTAGACGTGTGATCAAAGTGGGCAAAACAGCCATTTGAGCTTCTGGGTAACTGTTTCTTGGTACAAAATGAAGATAGTTGAATCAGAGGCTGGAGCTATAAATCTGGCTCAGTTCTTTTGCAGAAAAGCTGTATATTTGCCTGAGTTTGCATGAGCAAAGGCAAAGAACTTTTAAGTTCTAATCCCCAACTTTTCCGTTGAGTCACAGAGCAGGTTTTGGGATAGGGACATGGGAACTGCCATCCCAACCACTGGCCATTATCAAACTTTCAGAAAAAAGTGGATAAATCCCCATACGGGAATTTCCTTTCTAACACCGAACAGCTAATGCAGAGTTTATATACTAGAGCATGCAGGTTTACACCTCTTTTATAATTACTCCTGTCTTATGTGGATGTTCTCCTTATCCATAAAAGAGTCTAGATCACTTTTTTTTTCACTTCACTACTCCTTTTCCTGTTTACATGGGTTCAGAGGTATCCAAAATTCCTTGCCACTTCTTCTCACCCATGGTACAGGTCTGTAGTCTTTTCCTCTTCAAACTTCTCTTGTCAGAGTCTTTCCATCAGATCCTGAGTGTTTTATGTCCCTTTTATTCCTGAAGCCTTTTCTCCCATGCTTTCTTCACTGGTCGTTCTTCTCCCATTCTGATCAGATGTCAGTCCACCTCAAACATGTGCTCTCCAATCTACTTACTGCCAGGAATCCCAAGTTCTTCTCCTTGCTAATTTCTTTCATGCATACTTTGTCTGTCTCCTTAGTATAGGATTTGCTATTTCCTGTATCTTCCAGTCTTCCATTTTTGTCTTACCTGCCATTTGCAAACCATAGAGCAGGCAGGGACAAACACACACAGCACCCAATAAATATTTAATCCTTTTTAAAAATCTTACTTTCATGTCTTGTGCAAGTGGGTTTCACAAGTCAGTTGTGCACTGTACAAGATCCAGGCCTTCATGCCTCCTCCTTTATGCCACCACAGCTCTAATTTAACACAGTGGCTCATCCAGGTATCTGTCTCTTTTGAGAAGTTTATTGACTCAAATAACAAAGTCTGGAGCACCTTGTACAAAGGGCAAACTACGGCATCAAGCAACATTCCTTACCTATGGGAAAGTACGTGGATTATACTCCTATACTTGACAATGTCCTTCCTATTTCCTCCAGGTGACATCTGCACTATGCAAACTGTACCCAAAGGCAGGTTTAGTTAATTTCCTGTGACCACAGGCACTGTACCATGAGCTGTAGAAATGTAGTCAGGGCCCTTGTTCCCTGGAGGGACTACTATTGACACCAGCAGAACAGATCATGTTGGGAGTGGAAGCAACCTGGCCACGTGGAAAGAGCTGTGCGCAGGGTTTAACGTAGTGCTACATGTTCAACCTAAAGTGGGTTCAGTTTCACTCTCTGTGCTCCGAGAAAAACAGTGAGCACAGCAATTGAGTCCAAAACATTTTCCTTCCTCAGATGTTGGTGCCTGGCAGCTCCACACACAGGGAAGAGAGGGACAGGCACAGGGCACATAAAAGGGAGCAAAAAGTAGGGGACAGGATGAGAAGAAAGAAGAGACCAAAAGAAAAGGGTAGGAGTGGAGGGAAAGCTAGAACAAATGAAAAGAGAAAGAATGAGACCAGAAGAGAGGAGCTGCAGCACTGCAGTGTCAAGGCTGCTCTCTTTTCCCCACAAACGTGTAGTAGATTTTCACATGGATGAAAAAATACAATTTCAAACACACAGGATCAAATGCCTGTAAGGTATAACTCCAGCAAAGCTGCTCAAAGGAGTTAATAAAGGATTTGCCACATTCACCACAATGGAATTATACACTGAAACCACGCTGATGGTTCATCAGAGCACCCACAATTCCAACATGAGGCCTCTTTGGTACTTCACATGGAGACACCAGGCCATAATGCAGCTTTTTTCACTTGTCCCAAAAAGTTTTCTTTGGAGGGAGGAAGCATTAAAGCCAAATTATGTCCTAAATACATGCATGTAACTGTCTGTCACTGGCTCATCACCATGATGGTCAAAGCAACCTGCAGTGCCTCTGCACATCTGAAAACAGAATTTGGCTCGCACAATGCAGTTTTAGGCTACCAACCAACCCTACTTCCTTTAGCAATGGGATCGTTTTAACTGTGCAACCCTCTCCCCGTCACCTCTTGCCCTACGCTCAGCTTGTTAATCTATTAATATCATGAGCCAAAGCCATGCACAAAACGTATTCCAATTAATATTCCTTATTTATGCCTGGGACCAGCTATCGCACAAGCTGCCTCCATGAAGAATCTAGCAAGCAGCAACAGATTCCAGCACCCAGCTTGCTCAGCAAGACCTGAGCAATAGCAAGCAGAAATGAGTGAAATATATACCAAAACATTTTACCCCTGTTGCTGTTTTCTGCAGCACTATCTTGTCCATTCTCTCCTCATCACACACCTGTTTTTTCTCATAACTGTGAGAAAAATGGAATCTTTTCTTTCTTTTTCTATAACCCTCAGCAGTGGAACAAGCAAGGACTCCTGTGGCACTTAAAGATTAACAAATTTATTTATCACATGAGCTTTCATGGGAGAAAAATCCCACTTTGACAGAGTTTCACTGTATCAGAGACCACAGAACATTATGCTCTTTAAATTATACGTATATATCTGTATGTATAGATATATAATTCAAAATTCACCAAAATCACCAAATCTCACCAAAAATAATTCTGGTGGGTGGCTTCTGGCAGGGATGCCCTGGGTGGGGGGGGGGCTACGCCCTGTGCAGGAGTACTTGAGCATCTTGGTTGCCTCTCTGGCTCTGTGAGATTGGCTGCTTTGTGTGATGCATCCCAGAGCTCAGCCCCTAAACTTGCCCAAAATTTGGCCAGTAGCTAATTCAAAGAACAAACCTACTATCTCCTTTATACCATCGTGATCACTCCGAGATCCAGAAAAATTCAGCCTTTGTTACACCTCAGCCTGCAAAGCAGTCTCCATGGCTGACACTGTGCAGTGATGCTCTGTCCTAGTCGCACAGTGGGCTCGATCGACTTTGGTTATCAACCTCATTTTGTCATTGAGAATGTCACGGGTCACCAAAGGGAGCGGCCACTTGGCTATCGTGTGTTAGGCTCTGTTGGCCAACAGGAAAATGCAGATACCGGGGTCTATTTTCCACAACTGCGATTGAGTCAGTGAGCCCCTCATGTTTGCCCCATCTCTTTTGGCAATGCAGCCTTGTCTTCCCCTCTCTTTTTAACCATCTGCACATACACAGCACAACTCAAATGCATCTTCAGCATGTCCATCATCAACTTGGTGAGCATCTGAGGCCAGGCAGGCTGAAGGAGAGAAGAAACTGTCTGGAGCTATAAAAGTGTGCGCCTTTCTGACATTTCCATCACCTCTGGCAAGTTTGCTCTGCTCTGATTTCCAAATACAAACACTGCAGACAAGCAAGCAGTCCTGTAGCACTTTTAAAGACTAAAATTTATTTATCGCATGAGCTTTCATGGGAGAAAATCCCACTTCATCACATGCTTTGAAGAACTGAGAGGATGAGGGAGTAACACACAAATCTGGCAGTCTCCTAAACAGGGAAATTATTTGTCATTAATGCATCTTAGTTATTCTTGGAAAGAAACTTAATCCTAAGAAAATCTGCAGTTAGAACAGAAACACAAGTTAATTTTAAATCTTTGGCTAATCTCCTTGATAAGGTTTTCTATTTTCTAATGTGCATATGTCACATTTGGCTGGTAATCTACCAAATATAGAAGCAAATGCTGAAAGAGCAAATACTGTTGAAAAATAAAAAAATGATGATTGCCATAGGATTACCTCTCCTTTCTCGCAATGCACACCCTCCAGAATTCTCTTTGACATATGCATTTATTGCCACTGCAGACAATGTGTTGTGCAGAATATCCGCTGTCTGAATTTGGACCACAGTACTTTGCCTTGTCTTTTTGTTACACAAGCACATGCTGTTGCCCTTAAAATGCTCCGTGGCTGCACTCAGATCTCCTTAGGAAAACAAACAGTGAGGAATCATTTGATCAGTGTGCCTGAAAATATCTGCACACTCAGCAGTAAGAGCTGATTTGCCTGCAGGATTAGTGTCGAAAAAAAAAAGTTACAAAGAAACTGACACCCAGCCCAAAACTAGTGGAATTCTTTAGCAAACATGCACAACGACATATTCCCAAGTTCTTCCTCTAAACAATTTGCTGAAAGCAAACACTGTCTCCTGCAGCAGAACAAAAGAACAGCAAATCAAACCAGTTGTACTGAAAAAGAAAAAACCCTTCTTACCTCTCTTTCACCAGCCAGATGTAAAATACACAATCATAGAGCATGCTGGGGGCATGCAAAAAGGGGCGGTGTTGGTTTCAGAACCGCACGAGGCCTAGCCTGTGTTCAGATGCTGCCCCTGTCAGATTTTCCAGCAGCAGAATTGCAGCCAAGTCCCTGCCCATGCCCGAAGAATTTCCTGAACAGCATTCCCGTTCTTTTTCTAATTGCTTTGAAACTACACTCTGTCTGTACTTCAATAAGGCTTTGTCAGGCCAAGTTACAGCTACTGGTCTGGCTCCAGATAGCAATTGAAAACACATGTGTTTTTCAGTCAAGAATCCCTTCGCCGCCGACACACCCATGCACCAAGAATGTGGGGACGGCATCCGTAACGTTTATTGCATTTTGGCAACAAATTTTAATGTTGGAGTCATTTTCTTCACCAACTTTGCTTGAGGGAGTGGTAGGTTCTGCAGCTGATACCTCTACTATTTGTTAACATTTCACCAGGATCAATGATCTTGGGCTGACTTGGCTTAGCAGTCAGCTTAGCCAGCCCTAAGAAATGCAAAGAGAGAGGAATTTAAATTTCAGTTCTCCACCACCTTTCCCTTACCTTTGCTTCTGCTTCTACTGAAATTTCAATTGCAAGAAAAGAGGGATATTTTTATCCTTTCTAGTCTCAGCTCAGCACATCAGAGCGGCACCCTAATCTTGACACACACTCCTTTAGCTGCTTATACCAAAAATAACACAGAATTTTCAGGCGCTTTCACTTCTCCCTGCTTTTGAGCTGTGTTAGCCCCTGCAAAATATTTGAAAGCACTTTGCATTTCTTCCTCCAGGAAATTAACACTGCTGTAGCTCTGGCCGAGACAAAAAGACATAATGATGTACCTTTATTCAGAATGGGTCCCAGTTCTTAGTGTCTGTAACAGTTTCCAGATGGCACCATAGGTCAACCTAATGAACGGAGGCTTCTGCTGCTTTAGATGCCCTGTAATTGATACATGCCTGTGTACAAGTGGAAACGTACCTGGCTGTCCCCCTCTTCCACCACAGTTAAGACCCACCAAAGATGAAAAACAGCAGCAGAGTTGTCAAGGTAACAATTCAAAAAAGACACAGTTTAAAGAGAGAGAGAGCAATATTTTTTTTCCTTTTGTGTTCTCTTTCAAAATCACATACACCAGTTTCATCAGTTTATACTTTTCCATGAGTTACTGAGGTGCGTAGTCCAGCCGGAGTGTTTGCATGAGACTTCTCCACAGTCGAGAGTCAAAAGTATAAATGAATTGTAACTGGGAGGTTTATATATGGTCTGATCCAACACCCACTGCAGTCAATGGAAAGTCCATTTATTTTAGTGGCTTTTAGGTCAGACATATGTATCATTCAGGAAGAAGGAGATCTGTCATTCACACTCTGGGAGCAGGATCTTGCAAAACCTCTTTGGGAGTTACCGGCACCTACACAACCACATCTGTCTGCAGTGCCTTATTGTTTCAGTAACTGGGTCTGCTCCCAGGGGAAGCAGGACTGGGCCCATAATGGCAAGATGGCATCTTCAGGCAACAAAATTCCAATTAACATTTCTAAACAAATTAGTTTAAACTGGACACTGTCTTTTCAAATGCCTTTTTTTTTTTTAGCCTACATGCCTAGATCAGATTCTGCAACCCTCAATATCATCAATCAGCACCTTCATCCCTCCGATGGGACATGGCTCACTTATTCATGAGTTCTCTGCACCTTAACATCTTTAAGCCATGATCTGAGGACTTTAATAACTCAGTCCTAGGTTAGAGGTTTGTTACTGGAGGAGATGGGTGAGGATCTGTGGCCTGCATTGGGCAGGTCACACTAGATGATCACATTGGTCCCTTCTGACCTTAGGATCTCTGTTTTCAATGGCACCACTTGCCTCATAATGAACAACAGAAGCAGGCTGTGGTCTGAAGTGGAAAAAAAGATTTGATCTGCATGATCCTGCAAAGAACGAAGTTGAGAAAAAGGGACACAACTGTCTGTTGTAAAGATTTCACTTCTGACAGAATGTCAACCAGTCTCTTGAAACCCTGATCAGGAGCACTATTACTGAACTTGAAAGACAGCCTCCTATACCTGAGGCACATAGTCATTCAGAGCTTCCAGCCAGAGTAAACAAACAATGGCAGAATAAAATCAACTGTAGATTCAGATAATGAAGATCTTTTGTTGCATTAGTCACTTGAAACAGTGATTGCAAAAGCAAACTACTCCTTTGCCATCTAATCTCACCCTGTCTCCATTAAACAATATACTTCAATATGGTGACTACCTTTCAACAGGACTTCTTGTGTTAAAATATGCACTTAAGTGCTTTCTTGGATCCTGGTGACAGTGAGAGTAGCAAGGCTCTTGCTATGCTTGATCTAGTACTTACCATGCTTTGCTTAAATGCTGAAGATGGATCCATCCTCTACTAAAAATGAAAATGATCTCTTCTCCAACGTTTCCTATGCCCCAGTTGAGTGTAGCTGCACCAGTGTCTCCCCCCAGCAGTTCAGCAAGTGCACCCATTCTCAGACTTCCAGCTCCCTAGTCGTTACTGCTCTTGGGTGGAAATACATTTTACACCCGTTCCTGAATTCAGGGTTTTTCAAGGCTGCAGTTCCCTGACTGTACAGTGATCATCCCAGGAAAAGGCAGGCTGCCTAAATAGCTTCTCTTCCCTTCCCTACACAAACTAAAAGCAGAACAACTTCCAGGGTTTATAAATTACCACGTCCCATTTCATATCCCAGCACATTTATTCTTAGGGCATGAGCATGATAGAGAAAATATATTAAAAACAATATAAGACCCCACACTCATGGCACTAAGCTTACTGGAAGCTTCCCCTACGATCTTCAGCAAGGCCCTTTTGCGGTCACAAGTTCTTAAGAGCCTCAGTTTAGAAATAGCACACATGCAAAATTTGATGAGAGTCCTGTGGCGCCTTAAAGGCTAACAAATTTCTTTGGGCATAAACTCTCGTGGACTTCCACCCACTTCATCAGATGCATGAAGTGGAAACTACAGTTGAAAGGTGTATATACACATGCCAGGATGGAGGAGAAGCAATATAATGGGGAGGGCAAGTGCTAACAAAAATTTAGTCCACCCTATACAGTTCAGGGGTCTCTGATCTGGAGTTTCCAGGAGAAGGTAATTAGCAGCCTATTCTCAAAGCATACATTCAAAAGGCCTTCCTAGGAAATTGATTTCCAACATGTTCTTCCAAACAGTACTTTGAAGTTCCTCCCATCTACATTCATTGAATCCAGAGAAAAGTACATAAAATCCTGCAATAACACAGAAGCAATTGCATTTTTAATACAAAGGATTCTGAAGGGATTAAAGTTAATTTAATAAGGTCCAACCCAATTCCATAAAGTTTATCTGAATTTTGTAAGGTAAACCCAGGATATTGCAGGACATTGTCAGCATGTCATGCTATAATTGCAAATCATATGTTTTCTGAGCAAATGGCATGATAGTAAGTTTAGTCATGGAAGGCTGACAGCATGGACATTTTCCTTTTTTTTCTTTTACCACCCCTCCCTTCAAAGGTATAATTAGCAGGCCAAGTGTATAAATATTTACACTAATGCTGCGAGGCACCACACAAACCTCATTGGTACTTACGGGTGTCAATGCGAATTGCGTTACTGTCTAACTATTTTGTCATCAAGAAGCAACACAATAAAAAGAGCCTTGGAGCTAAGCCATTTTGCCTGAGCTGTTTTCATCCCTCCTCATTTGTCCACTTTATTTTTAGATGTTTTCAGGCAGCAGCACTGTGGCTTAAAGGCACGTATGTTAATAATTGAGCCATCCTTTGTGTTGCCTCAAATGCTACCTAAACTATGTGAACAGTGCAAGCATAATTATGTCAATATACTCTCAAGTTTATCAACCTCACTACCGTTATTTCTCTGTGCTGACAGAGTTTGGAGGACACAGAGATTATTGACATTCTTCGCAGTGTCAGAAATAAATAAATGAATATGAGAATTCCAGTGTCCTTGAAACCAGAGATCAAAAAGTGTCAGGATTTCCAGTCTGTATGGTATAGTTTCTCCACCAGGCCATTCATGGAAGATCAAGCTCCTACACTGACCTTATTGAAGAAAGATCCACAGTACTGCATGCTATTCACGGGGGCCAAGATTGTGCCACCCTTATTCCATATTGGGTAGTAACTTGTTTCACAAGTTGCACCTTTGGCTTCAATGGGGTCATTTGACTATTAAGATGTTACTCCATGTAAGGCCAAAATCAAGTACAAAATAGGCTGGAACTGAAACTTGGCAGGTTTAGAATACTCCTAAAGAGAAAGGAAATGGGAAAGTTTGTTGCATTTAAGTTCATAACCACATTCTTCAATACTTGCCATTGATGTATAAATCCATATAATTAATTCGGCTTATTACCTAGTCACATGCCTCCACCACTGAGACATTGCAAAAGCTTTCATATGAGAACCACTACAAGTCAGATGCAAAGAGGGCACCTACATGTGAGCTACAGTGTGTGTACACATGGAGTGGACGAAGAAAGCAGAGCAGCATTTTTAAATTCTGAATGAGATAATTCAGCAATCTTTAGTTTTTTTTCTCCATCTTCTGAATATTCATAAGTATTAACCAACCAACCATTTCAAAATATGAGAATAGGGAGAAAATGTTATTTCTCACACAGTTAATCGCCATTTTAATCTGTTCATAATCAGTTTCAGGCTTGAACCTTAGTTACAGATGGGTGATGATTATTCATCCTTGACACAGGAATTCATGTAGGATAGATATTGGGGATTGAGGGGAGCCCTGAATGTAGATTATTGAGCTGTCTGATAAGTTCTCTCTTTTAGTCACTGTGACAGGGCCTCTGCCACATAAACTGTCATTTGGTGCATGGCAGGAGAGGAGCGATGTAATCAGAAAAAAATAGATAACAGGGTTCCCATCCTTGTTAGCTAATGACATTTATTATCATAGAAGGAATGACTTAATTAGTATTTATTATTTTCATTGCTGTAGCACTGAGGAGACCTAGTCATGGTCTGGGACTCCACTGTGCTAGAGGCTGAACAAACAAGGTGCCAGTCACTGCCCCAAAGAGCTTCCAATTTAAATACAAGACGAGACACAACAGAGGGCTACACGCTGTCCAACAGGGGGATACAAGACAATGTTGCTTGGCAGGATGGACAGTGGTCAGTAAAATATCCAAGGAATATTTCGTATAGCTATAACCTCATCGGGGAAAAACCTGTGTGTGATTGGAGTCGAGGGAGGAAGAAGGAAGGGAAGAATGCCTTATTTTATAATGAATGCAGTGACACTTTTGCGATCACACTCTATAATTGAGGGAGGTCACCAGAGTACCAAGACCAGGGATTTGACTCTGCCTGCCTAGGCGACTGAAAGGATCAGAGGGGAGAAGAGGAGAAAGCACTCTCGAGAAATGCAAAGCATTGTTTATTTCCCGTAACTAAACTCCAGGGGAAGATAAACAGGGCTTTGATCTGGCAGCTACAAGCAATCTGATCCTGTGGTAGCCAGCAAAGCATTTAAGTATGTGCTTCACTTTAAGCACATGGGCAGTCCCATTGAAACTGGATATGTGTCTGATACAAGACCTTGAAGAGTAGACCCTCATTAGCAGCAACATACCACACCCTTTCATTACCTCCTCTAAGCGGCTTTTGCTGCTATGAGGCTTTGACAATTCAAAGCAGGGAAAGTGTTCCTGGGGAAACTGCTGCTCATGGGCACCTGCTCTTCCAAGGCATTGCTGCAAATAACCATCTACTGCAGTGGTTTTCAAGCTATTTACCATTGTGGACCACACATGCAGTTCTCCATGTGTTATGTGCCTCACATCCATATACTAACTGTATTGTCCTGAGGATGTCACGTGTGTGCTGACTGGGCTGCAAGCAGCTCAGAGATTGAGAGTCATTGGTCTCCTGTAATGGAATGCTAAATTGTATTATACTGTTCAGCCTCTAGGCCAGGGGTCAACAAAATTGGCTCCCAGCTAGGTGCTAGCAGTTTTGGTTTTGGTCACCAGAAGACACCCTGCTGCATTTCCACAGTGGTGCTAGCAGCCAGGCTACAAACCCTGGTCACCATGATGACCTGGTTTTGTCAAGCCCTGTTCTAGGTGATGCTGTATGCAACATACCTTAGCTGAGCTAACCTTAGCCATACTTGGCAGAGCATTAAACTGCCTTAGGGCATGCCTACATTGATAAAAATACCCTGGCACTGAGTCTTCGAGCCTTGGTCTGCTGGCTTGGGCGATGGGACTTATGCTGCAGCAGCGTAGACACTTGGCTTGGGCTGGAGACTGGATTCTGAGACCCTCCCTGCCAGCCTGCGTGTCTTTCTCCTGGCAGGAAGCTCAGTATCCAATCCGCATGTGGTAAGGAAGCCTAACCTGCAAGGAGCAGCCCTGCCGCCTGCCATAAATAGAAGGTAAATGGCATGATCCCAGCCTTACTGATCCCCAGCTTCAAAGTGTTCCCAACCTGAATCTGAATGTTGCCATTTGTACCGCTCTCTCATTAACACACTGCAGTAGGGCACAATAAAAATGGGTCTAGACAATTATGCACCCTAAAAGCAGTACTGACCAAGCTGAGAGTGCTGAGTTTTTCCAGCAGTCTGAGTGGCATCTAGAATACTTTTAAAATGATGGACGCTCTGGTTGAGTCAGCCAGCAAGCAGTGAAAATGAAAACCTATGGGGCCAACTCTGCCTGCCCTTAAACCTCAATAAATCCAAAGTCACGCCAACAACCTCAACTGAAGCGAATGGAGTGAGCCCAGATTTAGAGAGACGTTGGCCCATTATGAGGCGAGGTCAGGCTTTGAAAGGTATGCTTGCCCCTAAACGCTGGGGAAAACGAGGTGAAAGTGGATCTCAAAAGGCACAAATCCTCCCATCTGATCTGTAATAAAGCACTGCATTTGTCTCACATGGGGCCAACCCTGCTGACACAAAACATGCATCACAATCTCAGGTGTGAGGCTGAAAGACATGTAGCCCACTGCCTTGGGAGAATTACCAGGTCATGGCCATTACTACATGCTTGCTGCTAAACGCCTGGATCTGCCAGAGAACCCTTCTCCATTCCTGCTCCCACTGCCAGACAGCCCGCCGAGGTGGGTTAAAGAGGAGGCAGTGGGTACGTCTAACCTCTCTGTGGAGAGGTCTACATTGCAATGAAGAGCCATAGCTGGCCCACATCAGTTGACTTCAGTCTCACAGAGCTATAAAGTTGCAGTGTAGATGTTTGGGCTTGGGCTAGAACCTGGGTTCTGGGACTTTACTTGGGGAAAGGTCCCAGCAGAGACCAAGGTCGAGCCTGAACTCAAATGACTACACTACAATTTAGTAGCTCTACTGTCTGAGCCCATCAGCATAAGCTGGCCATGGGTATCTTATTGTAGCACAGTGTTTTCATTTTCTGCATTGAGCAGGCCTTAAGGCAGGGTAGATTCCTAACTTGGCTTGCCATGGGTAACCTGCAACAGTGGAGACAACACTGATCAGTGTTACACACGCTGACCCAAAATACTTGTGTTTTAGGGCCGCAGATTCCTATATGTTAGATGGGTTTCCAGGTCCAGGACTTGTGAATTCCCTGAACTCATCCGTAGATCATAGTTTCACTAATCAGAACAACTCTACAGCATCTCTTAGCCAGGCTGCCTCCCCTTCCAGTAAAGTGATGACGACAGCTCCTTCAGCCAAATACCTATTGTCAGGCAATACACCCCAGCCCCACCAACCCACACCTTGTAATTAGTCTGACGGTTTCTATCATTTGCAGGCTCTTCTTGAAAATAATTTAAGATGTACAGACCAGCAGAGCTAGTTATTAGGTAATATGGAAAGTGTTCCTTTTCATTTCTCTGACAACACTAATGTGATTACCCTGAATCATTCTCAGACTATGTGGGCTGTGTGATTTTCAAGGCACTATTATCAGGAGAAAGTCCTGTTCCATGAGCTGGCATGGGATATTATTCCATTCTAGATCATATGGAAAATGTTCATTTACACGTTTAAACAAAATCCTTGTGTCCATACACGAGCTTATCCAGCTACCCCCTATTTTTAGCAAGGCTGTCATTCAAAATGCAAAAAAGAAACCTTCACGATTAATATTATACAGGCATAAAAGCAAATATTTCATTAGCAAGGCTGATAATTATTCTTCCATTAGAGTCCTAATGTTGCCCATATTTATTACCCTTATCTGAGCAGCACTGGCCTTTGTTCATTCAGAAATTAGATTAAATGCACACAGCTGCTCTACTGGTTTCATTCTGATATAGTGCCCTGAAGAAGAAAAATCTCTTCTTGGCCTGGAATAATCTTCTTCTACGGGTGAGAGGTTCAGATTCCCTGTTGGTGCCATCATGCTCCTTTTTTGCAGTACAGATATCTTTTGCTACCTAAATTTACTGCAGGTACAGTCACTGGTCAAACTGGTGATCTATGCATAGCACAGCCATTTCCCTTCCACTCCTCATTATTTGTATTCTTTTGGGGAAGAAAGCTTAGTTTCTGTTACTCAAATATACTTTTATTATATTCACGGGATATGAGACCATCTGATGCTACAGAATTTGGCTCTATAGAGCATCCTTTGTAAGCAGCATCTCTGTATTTTTACAAAGCAATTTGTGAGATATTGGTAGAATGCTAACTCGGCAGACAGTCTGCCAGCCCGCACACTGCTGTGGATGTTGCCATCTGGCTTAATGAGCTGGGGTACATCATCCTGGATGCCAGGACTTTCAAATAATACCATGGACTCTTTCATCACCTTCTTGACAGCTCCTTAAGATGAACAGAACTGGCCTTCGTGCAACGTGTCAACTCCTAAATGAGCATCGGCTTCCTCCAAGCCCTCCTCCTGCTGCAGCAGCAGCCACTAGCCAACTGATCAGTGCCTGAGCAGGTAAGGATTGTAATCTAGACCTGTGGCAAGGAGACAGCACTGAAACTAATTGTCTTATAGGCACCCTTTGGCCAAATGTTGCAGATTCTTCTTCTCCACCTCCACCCTGCAACTCATCATTAAGAGGAGACGAGACATACACTACTAAGACATAGCATGTCTCATGACTCCATTCAGGGATAAGGGAAAGTGAAATTTTGTCGTGTCTGCCAAGATAATGTATCAAGTCTCAGTAAAAAGAGATGGAGAGACAAAAGGTTGGTTGACAGGATCATCAAACTAGACCGATATCCCATGGGACCAGCAGAGGACAGAGGGACTACTCTAAGAAACCTTTTGATGAATAGATGGGAGTAAATCTTGCCTGGTCTGGATGACTCCCAAACTCTCAATAGGGGTAAGGGATCTATTTTCAGGGTGTTTACCTTGAAGTTCATGGGGATGCCACTGTGCAAAAATTGCAGAATCTGATTATTTGTTAATCCCTGATTCTGTGTTTAAATGCCACCTAAACAGAGAAGTGTCTTTAGTGGCAGAACGTCATAGCAGGGTAGCACAGAAATCACTTGGACAGAGAATCCTTTTCCACTGTGACTGTTGCTTTTTAAATTCCTGGCAGATAAATTTTGCCTTTGAGTTTCTGGATGACCTACTGGATCCTGAGTTAGGGGATATTTTCTGTGTAGCAGAACCTCACTGGTTCTATCAACTAGGACACATCTATGAAGTCCAACAACAATGTTTTCTTTGTCCAGAATATCCATTGAGAAAGTTTGCACCTGGTCCCTCCTGGTATTTTGCAAAGTCCTGGTTATGAGACAGAGTTAGAAGGCAGCCTGCTAGGAACAGAAAGCTTCCGATCAGGGACCAGTGAGATGGGCAGAGAAGATGGATGTCTTGTGAATGACTTGGGGGTTCAAAGAGATCTATCCTCAGCTATTCAGAACTCCTTGTCAGAAAGGTGGCATCTTTCTTTTTCAAAAGTTACAAAGCTGCCATGGGTCTTCCAGCCCATTGCACCAGACTTCTGCAGAACTTAGGTCCCGTGTATCACATATGCTCCAGACCTTTCCCATGCAGACATAGGAGCAGGGGAAAAAAATCTGTTCAGCTCATCAGCTGGAGGGCCTTAGGGCCAGATCTTTAAAAAGTATTTCAGCACCTAATTCCCATTGAAATTAATGGTCACTGGGCACTTAGATACCTTTAAAAATCTGGGCCCTAGTCTTCACTCTGGTGACAGAGTGATACTATCACCAAATCCTGGTGTTTCCTAAGGACCTATGGTAGGGATCAGTGGGTCTGATTATGAAGAATGCGGTTTCAAGCTAATAGGTGAAGGGGGCACATGTATTCCCTTCACTCTCTCTAAAGATTTAAGCCTCAATTCACTGTTCATTCCTTGCTATTTTCTTTTTCTTCTATACCTCTTTCTCGCAAGACAGTTTCTGATTATAATCATGGATCGCCTAAGAGCAGCATTGTTCACACTCCAGCAGCTTTCTCCTGTACGATCCTGAAGAACCTTTTACCATGGCTCTGAAAGAAGAGATGACCTTTAATTCCTTAACAAACTACTGGGGACAAAGGAAACGTTCATCTTCACTGCTGGGCTTCATTTGTGCTGTAACCAAACATATAATGCAGAGAGAAACTTCTCCAGGTTTCATCTCTGCCAACCAAAGCATTCAAACGTGATTAATGCAAACAGAGGCTCTGCATGGCATGCCTGGCCTTAATGCACAAAATCACCCCCATGTGCTCCAGACGCTTTCCTATGGGATAAATAGGTGAGGCGGAGGCAAGAAGGGCTGTGGGGTAGTTGAAGCATTGGCTCCTCCAGCCAAGCGTTCTTGTTGGACAGTGACCTGCTCTTTGACAACCACTGCAGTTCTTTACTTCCAACCCCTTGCCCCAGAGTCTAATAGGAAGTAATGTCTCCTAGATCATCTCTTGGGTTAGTGCTACTCAAGTACCATTGCTTAGTTTAGGACTGACTGTATCTAAACCCACTATCTAGGCCTAAGAGATCTTGCTTTTTTTCCCCCTGCTAGTGAGAAGTCCTGTATAATGCCCCTAATCATTCAGAAATGCACGCCCAGCTCCTAAATGCTTTTAAAATGCTCTTAAAACCATTGCTTAAATGGCATGGCAGAGCACAAGTGAGCTTCCTCTACTCTCAGAAATACGGAAATAAGATGCAATTCTGTTCTGAAATTTTAAACTGAATCCCTTTCCCACAAAACCACTTGCCAAATACAAAGTTAATCTAATGAATGGCTGAATGGTTTTGCATCATTCTGCCTTCCAGAAGATATGCATAGGAGAAATCAATGTGAGATATTTATTCACTATTGCTTATGAAACTTTTATTATTATTATTATTATAGATGCTGAAGTTTAAGTAACAGGTAACACACTGTGTGGTCACGAGGTCATGCAACCTCCGCAGCAGCAGCAGCAGCAGCAGCTGCCAACTGCCTGAGAAGGTCAGAGGTTGAGAGTTTTTCAGTAGAGTATAAACAAGTATCTGAACCACTCGTCTGGAACAGTACTGGCCTCTTCTCACATCAGCTTCACTAAGCAGTCTTGCTTAACTATCACTCTGGCTATTCATCATCACAGAAATAAAAAAACTAAAAGAAAAACAAAACAGTGCAACGCTGTGCTACACTGACTGTATAAGTCTCTGTCCAAAGAGCCACAGAAAGGTTAAACCAGTGTCATCATTACAAAAGAGCAAAGAGTTCCATTGTCTTCACAAAAATCATGCAGGCTTTCAGGCCTTTAAAAGAAAGGAAGTGGGATGGGGGTAGTGGGAATGCTGCATTGAATATTTTCTGAAACGCTGCCGGGTTTTGCTGGTTTTTCATCTGACGCAAACGAATGCCCTGTCTCATGCCCCCTCATTCACTTACCTGTTTTTATTAGTCTACTGCAGAAACTCCAGTGCAAATCTTTCCAAGTTGACAGGCCAGTGCAGAAAGCACAAGAACCAGACTTCCCACAGTTAGAATTTCAAAGCCCCATATTACCACACGCATGCTATTTTAATAACTGGTCACAGCCCACCGTAAGCAGCATCTCAGGGGTCACAGAAAGGAACAATAACCACAGCTGTAGAGATGCCCGAACTGACATTAATAACAGAAGACTACTGGAATGATGGAAAGGGATGAGAGACGGGAAACAACATGGTGGGGGAAGTGGGATCCAGAGAAACTCAGACACAGGCACCAGCACCAACTGCTAATTTTACAAACCAGCTGAATCTTGTGATGCCAAAGCCCAGCACGGCATATACACTGGCTGAGAGCGTGTCA
Source organism: Podocnemis expansa (assembly GCA_007922195.1). Classification (NCBI taxonomy): domain Eukaryota; kingdom Metazoa; phylum Chordata; order Testudines; family Podocnemididae; genus Podocnemis; species Podocnemis expansa. The sequence goes on from ML682007.1 coordinate 3,121,471, forward strand.
GGTGGCTAGCAGTTCCCAGGTGACGTTAACCACAGTGTTTGCTGGGAGGACTGAGGAGGTCCAGCTCCTATCTCCTGAAAACAAATGATTCCTTTACATTCAAAGTTATCACTGCTGAGGACTAAAAAAGTGGCACAATGGAAACATGCATATAGCATCAGACATACCTGTGGGCACTAAGGATTTATTTAATATGTCATGACATGTCCCAAAAGCAACAGGAGAAACTGACTGGTTTTCAAGTCAAAATTACTTTGAACTAGCCATTAATAAGAAACTCGAGCTGTCTCCCTTTATTCATAGCATCAGAGCAAACAGCAAAACTAATACTTCACCTCCTGGGATTTTCATCTCTGGATCCCTGCTCACCTTGGAAAGAGGTAGCATTGGCGGGCCAGATTCTGATCTCACATCAATTCTGCAACGGTGAAACTCATCCAAAAGCTGACTACACAATGTGCTGCAAACACAGGGGCAGATCCTGCCACCTTCAAACTCAATGACCTTTCTTAAGGAGAGGAGAGCTACGTCAGTTCACTTGGCATCAGCCTAGGTTTGTAACTGTGTGTGGCTCTTTGCAAGTAGCACTAGGCTCAGAGGCGGCTGTGATACTGGATGCATCCAAGATTTGAGGGCCCTGATTCAGCAAAGCACTTTAGCATATGCTTAACTTGAGGCATGTGTGGAGTCGATTGCCTATTCAAGTACTCCAAGTACTTTGCCTAGCTAAGAAGTTTGCAAAGCTCCATTTATATACGTTGCTATTCACACACAAATTCAGAGCCAATAACATCTTGAATGGAACAGCATTTCCATGATTTATTTGATAAGGAATTGAACTCTCATATCCCAGCCTCCCACATTTTCAATCAGCTGTTTTATAAGCTAACCTGACACCATTATGATATTTCTTTTGCTTACACTAATAAACCTCTGGGGGAGTAAAGGCCAGGATCTTTAGTTGGACTATGGCCCCTTCCTGCCATTTAAGCGGTAGTGCAAGGGCGCCAGCTGAGCTGCAGCTGCACACCAGACCATTCCAGCAGTGTAAGAGATCACGCGTCTGTGCCCCAGTCGTGCCCTGTGTAACCAGCTCCCAGAGCAACTCCTGTTCTCTGTCTTCCAAATTAGTTGCCCTTCCATATGAAAATGAACCCAGTGAGCTTTTAAATACAGGATGTGTCTATTACAGATGAGCTTTTCTTTATCATTACCGTAACTACTTCACACACTCATGAAAATTCGGTTGGAAAATCACAGAACATTATGTTGATCCTGCTCTTCGTAATTAGATAGATGCAATAAAACCTGATGCTTAACATGTTTGGCATCTGTAAACGCCTGCTATGCAATTAACCTCAAATATCTGTCAAATTTACCACCTGGCTATCAAGTACTTTCAAATCTGGGGAAAAAATATCTTCCATAAACAGAGAAATTCCTCATCAGGAATATTAAGAATCATGTGCCCTTGTCCACAGAACAACCTTGGAATAATTTTGATGTGAAATCTGTTCATTTTTAAGATTATTTACATAACAGTGCAGGCTAGGCTCCAGCCAAAATCAACACCTCAGCATGCTCAATGCTGTATGACACTGGGCATGTCTCCACTGCAAATTTCCAAAGGGGCAGCCGTTTTAGTCTAGTTCAGCAAAACAAACCTAGGAGTCCTGAGGCACTTTTAAAGACTAACAAATTTATTTAGCACATGAGCTTTCATGAGAGAAAATTCCACTTAGTCAGATGATTAAAGATGAATGGGAGGAAAATAAATGCAAGGAAGAGTAAGCAAATCAAAGCAGTTGTTTAGATGCAAATGGTGGAGAACAGCAAGTAATTTTAGCTGTACACTCACTTCAAAATGGGCAGGTGCCGGTCTAAGCAAAAGCAGCACTAGGGCTCTAATCTGCACCACGGCCGGGTCAACTAGCCCAGGTTTAAAGAACCTCTAACCTCAGGTCATGGGATTGTGTGTGTGGATGACAAAGTGTTTGAAAAGCCCTGTAAGAATCCAGCTTAGCCATGCAGTGAAAAAACAGCCAAAGCAAAAGTGAATCCCTATCTTGAAGTGCTATCGTCTAACTAGACAAGACAGAGAAAGGGAAAGAGGAGCAAGAGATGGCAAGTTGCGTGCTCGAAGACACAACAGCAGAACAAGGATTAAAACAGGCCTCTTGACTCCCAGTTCAGTGCTGTACCTACCACGCCACGCTGTTGCCAGAATTACCCATAAATCTCCAGTCTAGTTATTCAGGGTATTTTACTAAACTAAATCACAAGGCCAGATCCTCTAGCTGGTGAGACTCAGCATTGCTCCATTGACTTCCCTGGGGCTGTAGTGTTTTCCCCCAGCCGAGAACTGCCCTTTGAACAAATTCTAGCAGTTGTCTTTCATATCCTAAAGATAACAGCAGAAAATCATCTGCCTAAGTGATCTATTTTTTAAAACCATCCTCTTTGAATTTATTAACACTTGAAAGAAATAAATGCATGAATCCTCCCATCTTCCTACATGCAAATTTGCATGATTAACTGCAAAAATTAAAAAAAAAAATAAAAAGCCACCCACACCTGTTCCTTTTAGCTGCAAATAGTGTTTATGATCAAACAAAAATAATATCATTAAATGCATTTAACTAATTTCAAAATAAACTAATTAGAAGGCAAGGATTATATAACATAAAAAGGATCCACTGTTTCCAAAATACTACCAAGCTGTATAGTTGTCTGGGCTTAGTATAAGCACCTATGTTCCCTCTAAGCTGTGTGTGTGAGCATGCACACACAGGTTGTGAAGACCGTGCACACAACAAAATAAAGCACGCACAAAAAATGTCAACAGTGCTAATATTTTTGTGCTACTGTAAGAAGGCAGTTTCAAATAGAATGTTTCAAATAAGCTTTGTAATTTATAAAATAGATATTATTTGCATCATACACATGGGAGTGCGCACAAATTTGGATACTGGTTCTGAAAATGTGCACAAAATAAATTTTTTGTGCACACAGACTAAGAAAAATTAGAGGGAACATTGATAAGCACATCTCTATCTGAAACTTTTCCATATCAGCCAACACATCCATAGTTTTTTGGACACAAGACTGTAATTTCATAATAATTAAATGGTAAAAGGTGCTCTGATTTTTGCTGAGTTCTCATTCTTGACAGTGATGCAGAAAACAAAGATTAAGTCAATTGGAGAGCTTGTGTGTAAAATTACACATAAGCTTAAGTCAGTGCTGAATCAGTGCCAAAATGTGTAGAAAAATGTAGCAGCCATGATGCATTAATAATAGTCCATACAAAGTACTGGACACTTGAACCTGTCTTCATTAGGGAGGCAAGTTTGGTGAAAACATGGCAGTTAAACTCCTGCTCTTCCCCCCCCCCCCCAAAATGTAATCAGATCTTTAATTTATATCAGGCCATCCACCTGAAACAGATAGGAGATGCCTGTTTAATCCCTTAGCAGTGGTGGTAAGAAATATAGAGAGCCTAAAATAGAATAAAGTTCACGCTGTGCAGCTCCTAAGGTTGTAGAAACACTCAGATCCGTTAATGATGAAGGCCATGTAAGTAGGTAGAGTAACAATAATGATCCCTCACTCTTCTCCAGTGCTTGTCATAAGTAGGTCTCAAAGCACTTCACAATCTTTAATGTATTTATGCTCACAATACCCCTGTGAGGCAAGGCAGGATATTAACCGTATTTTCCACTGATGGGAACTGAGGCATGGAGATGCTAAGTGCCTAGCCCAAGGTCACAAAGAAAAGCTTTACAGAGGAGGGACCTGAACCATTTCTCACATCACAGGCTAGTGCCCAGCCACTGGATCACCCTTCCAGTGACAAAGCTTGAGAGCCAAATAAGCAAATAAAGCCATGGTCAAAGAATGGCTGGCTCAATGGATATTTGAAACTGAAGACGACATAGCAGAGGTCAGGGCAGATTAAGGTATCAGAGGCCTGAGGCTAATGGTGAGAAAGACTTAAGTATGAATTACATATTGCAAAAAAATCATGAAGCCATAAAACTTTTATTTACATATACATTTCCATATTATTTATGTAAACTTAAGTTTATTCTAATTTATAGACTGGTAAGGTCAGAAGGGACCAGCATGGTCTTCTAGTCTGACCTCCTGCACAATGCAGGCCTCAAAACCTCACCCACCCACTCCAGCAATAAGCCTCTAAGCTACGACTGAGCTATTTATCTCCTCAAATCATGATTTAAGGACCTTAAGATAGAGAGACATCACTGGTAGGTGAGCCATGCCCTGTGCTACAGAGGAAGGCCAGAACAAAACAAAAAAACCCAGAGCTCTTTGAACAAACAAAATTTTCCTAGCTTTAGCTGTGGCATGGTCATGAATGACATCATCATAATTCAAAGACCTGACAGATCATTCTCAATGCTCAGGAGGAACAAAGCTTTAGCCACAACAAAGGCTGATGTCAGTCCCATTTGCAGTGTGGAAATTGAGTAGGTACGAGGCCAGTTTCTCTCCTGAGTGACTGGTGATATTTATGAAGGTCATTAAATGTTCAACTAATCCATTGGGTGGCATGCAATGTAAGATGAAAGTCAGTTGATCTACATGTGACACATCCAGTGTTGCATCGATAGACACTGAAAAATATCCCACGTCTTTGGCCGCAACTATAATGGCTGCTATGGTCATCTTTGTCAACCATGAAATGAATTCATTTTAAATAGTCTTTGATACCTAAACACCTTTGAGAGTAAGATATCTAGCCTTTTTCCACAATTTGTGTGCTCACTGACGAGCTGAACTAAGGAAGGGTAGAACTGAGCAATTAGCTCTAGAATACCTAAGGTAAATGTGCTCGTGTTTTAATTCACAGTCTCATTCTGAGCCACAGAATAGCAGAACACACTCAGCAAGAAAAGCTATGGTTTCAAACAAAAACAAACAAATCTGAAAACATTCTTCCAATAAGCATGAACTTCCAAACACCGGCTTTCTATTCCGGTATCATGTCTGTTGTTAACCCTCTCTCCAGAATGGTAAATTCTAACTGACAACATCTGCTGCTTACCCATCGCATATTGGGAACACATGCAGTAACTTTCGAATCACCAAAATCTTTGCAGAATATGTCCCACTTTTTGGTGTCAGAAAACAGGCAGCAATAAACAGTACATTTTCTTCTTTAAAGATGAACACAAGCCATTCTTGCTTAAAAATCTGTTTGCTGTGCTTCACGTATCAGACTTGGATTTGGTCACATAATGATTTTGACTGATGCATTTTGCTTTATCAGTGAAAAGTCAGTATCTTGATTCCAGTATTTCTGTGGGCCCTTCTCAGTCCAGTACAGAACGACATCTTGAAAAGTCATGTCCCTCTGACCAGGATAGTGGGTGAAGGGTATATCTGTAGGACTATCAGTGGGACAGTGTTCAGAGGAGCAGGGTGAGACTGCAACTTGAGAAGTCCCAGGAGGTTGCTCCTTTTCATTCAGCCCAGCAGGTTCGCGTGGGATGGTAACTGCTTCCAAGGCACAGAGAACGCTGTCACTGCAAGGTAACACTATTAAGCAGACATTGTTAAGACACGTTTCATTGCCATTCCCACATGAAGTCTGGAATAGTTGCATCAGAATTCAGGCACGTCCATGCCCATTTTATAAGCCTGTGTGCTGAGTTGAGCCTGCCAATACAAGGGTTAGCTGAGCTCCTATGGCCACACATTTGAAAAACGGGTTCAGTGGACAAAGTTCTGCATCATACCAGGAGTCACTTCTATGGCGAATATAGCCCACTGTGTGTAATGTCTTGTCAAAGCCATAAATAGGCAGTGGTAGATAGTGCGACTAAGACCTTGGTAGAGTTATTCCACTATAGCTGTTCTGGCAAATACTCATAGTGGAGATGCAGCTTATACTCATGAAGCATCAAAAAGCCTAAAGGGGCAGCTGTGTTAGTCTACTTCAGCAAACAAAAACAAAACAGGAGTCCTGACTGATCATGAATAAAGAAACTGTAGTATGGCAAGAAGTTGCTGTGTGTTGATTCAAAGTGAGAGAAGTCGCACACAGTTTAAGTTAGTTGGCAATGTGCTGCGAGAAGAATTTCCATGTCAGAAATCCTTTGCTATCACTGATCTTGGCATTACTTCCTCTTGGCTTGTTAAGAAAAATGAGCTCTGATCACATTCCTCTGATACTTTTGTTCCTTCTTAGATGAATATTCTGCAAGTGCATAGACATTCTTTGACAATGGCAATTTATTTTCTATTTATATTTAAAATTAAAAAAAGCCCTTCAAGTAGGTAAGGGTTTGATAGTGGGAGCTGGAAGCAGGTTTGTTACAGCAAAGCCTCCCTCACAGCAATTGGTTTCATTTTTCCCCTTTCCCTTTTGCTATCAACAAGGCCCAAGAGGATGCAGATTAAGCTGTCATTGGTTCCCTTATTCACCATCTCTGCAGGTACACCACCCAGTGTCACCCTCTTCCTGGTCTACTCTCTCAGCTACACTGACTATGTGCTGGATGCATGTGTGGAAGGGTTCCCCATGCCAAATGGTTTAGACTACGCTAGGGGCCTGTGGTCCGAAGACAAGATCCAGCAGCCAGGAAATCACTGGAGACGACAAGGCCTTTCCGCTGGCACTCCTTAGACCAGCTTTGACATACAGGCCTGAGTCATCCCGGAAAAGAGTCAGGATTTGTTGCAATCAGTTTGCACACCCACTGGATATGGAATCATGCGAGCGACACTATTTCACCACTTATACCCATTCTTTATGTATCTTCCACTGACTGTAAATCTTGCACCATCATTATCACTCATGGTCACTGAATTAGTCGTGGTGAACACCGTAAGTGCTGCCTTCACTTAACATCAATTCTGTATTTCACTCAGTACCCCAAGCCACACTGTAAAGTAGATTACTATTAATTATTTGGTTTTCAGTAGCATCTAGGATCCAGCTAAGACTGGAGCCCCAGTGTCCTGAAATGTTGTAAAATCAATGAGTAAGAGACAACCCCCTGCCTGGAAGAGATAAATACATGAGAGACACAAAAGAGCAGGTTGACATTTATGGATGCATGTGGCATATGGAGCCCGGACACTCAGTTAGCATGGGTATAAATAGCAGGCCTGGACTCCGCAGGTACTGTAGAATACACCGTATGTGGTTGAACCCTCAGGTCTATAGCCCGCACAGTTCTCTAGGCACCAAGCAGTGCATTTCATGCTGACAGAACTATTTCCTGCAAAAGTAGCTTCTCACTGCCTCCCGGCTGCCAGAGCCTTTCACTGTCCCAGGGAACTACATACCTTGGCGAACGTATACATAGCTTGCTTTCTCTGTGGCATGTAGCTGCGTATACCCTACATACAGCTGCAAGTATAAGCAAGGTCAAACAGTAGGAGAAAGGAAATATCCCTGGTTCTCAGATAAGTGACTGAGAACCAAACAGATCAAGGGCTGGATTGTTAGAGATATTTAGGTGCCGGTGGGATTTTTCCCAAGCACCTAGGTGCCTAACTCCCATTGACTTGCATGGAAATTAGGTCCTGAGGCACTTCAGAAAACTCCTTGGGGTGCCTAACATCACTTCTGGACATCTAAACACAGTCACAAAATCTGGTCTCTCAGTCACTTGCCCATGGTCACCCAGAGAGTCTGTGTCACAGCTGGGAACTGAGCCCAAATCTCCAGTCCCAGCTCAGTGCTTTAACCACAAAAGCATCCTTCCTGTGTAAAGTCCTCAGGAGCCTCCCTATGCTGCTGCCTGCCCTCAGCAGCGCACTTAAGGCAGAACTTGCAGCCCCTATGCACCAGTGGGGTCAGAGTTGGCACATTTCTGTCTAATCGGTGCACTGGGGAATAGTGGAGGCAGCTGTACAAGTCCAGAGCCACTCCACATTTTGATCTTTGACAGGGAGACATGGTAAGACGACGACGACCAGGGAGAATGTGGGATGAGCTGTGTGTGCAACCCTGGAAATTTTCAATGGGTCACGTATCAGCTGAAGTCAGAAGGTTGCTTTGAAGCCCCAGACAGCTATTAGCACAAATACAACTAGTCCGTGACTTCACTCAAGTGGGTAAGGCTACTACAGGGATGAATACAGCCTTTTCTAATATTCTCTGTATTTGACTGAGGGTTTTCTTTTGGAATTTGACAAGATCATTTCTATTCTTTGCCAAGTGGCTGCTGTTTGGGGGCAGGGAGTTTGTGTCTGTCTTCCAACCTGCTTCATTGCTACAGATTTTTAAAGGTAGGAAGGGCCACTGTGATCATCTGCCCTGGCTTCCTGCACAACAGAGGCCAAAGAATCTTACCCCATTCCCCACCTTTTTCAGGAGCACAAGCAACTTAATAGGTGTATGGGCTGGAGTCTTCCCATCTATTCAACTTATGTTTAGTTTGCTTGCTTCTTTCATACTTATTGTTTTAAGGAGGCTACCCGTCAAAGGTATGAAGGAAGACCTGTGGGACACAAGTGTCTGTAACAGTGGGTACTGCAGCCGGGTCCTGCTCTAAGAGCTGAAGAATTGCAGACTTCTACCCTGGGACACATAAAGGCATGAGCCCTGACTCCTGACTAGCATGGGGGCATTCAGAGACCAGAAAAAGGACAAAGGTAAAATTACCCTGTAACTATGAACACCATATTTGAAAACTGAGTTGGAAGGATGGGCACTTTCAAATATCCAGCCCTGCTGATTCTTCATCATACCCATATGATAAAGTGGCAACTTCAATTGCATAGTTCTCTTATTTCAGCTGCTATATCATCATGTTTTACATATATCTGCACTTCACATTTTTGAGCTTGAGTTACTTAAATGTAGTAATGTATAGGGTATAGATATATTTGCAATACTGAATTTATTCAAAAGGTTTTTCATCTTTATGAACCTCTTGAACTTTCATGACTTCTGTAGGATAAGTACAAGCATAGGGATAGCTAAAATCAGTGTTAATTAAAGGGAAAATAAAATTTAATTTTACATCTAACCACTGTGTTTGCCTGAAAAAGCTGACCTTGCAGATAGCATAGCAAAGCAGCTAGGTCTTGTAGAGCTGCATGGATACAAAAGGTAATCATTACAGTAATGGCACTTTTAAGCTGAGTACACATTCATTTCAGGGCTGTTTTCCCCAATTCTTTGGGATTCCATTTGATGTCACAAAATTGCCAGTCAAGCACCAATAAAAAAGCTGATTAAAGTGAAGCCAAGAGGGCACAAAATACAGAATACAACTATTCTGTTTATGATTGCATGTGGGATGAGAATCCCACGATTAACAACCCAACCTCTTCTGTTTTTCACTGTAGAACAAAAGGAGTTTAGTACTCTAACAGAGATGCGACTCTTCATTCTTTCCAAAAAGGCTCAGATACAGGCACACCTGAGCTGAGAGTAAGTACTATGCAGTGAGATGCTATCTGAAGACATGAGACATGAAAGCCCAGGCTGCATTACACCTTAATTGCCTTCAGTAACTAGAATTATGCTAACAAGTGCATTAAATGCCCTACATTAAAATAATAGCACAAACACATTAAACAATCTCACATTTTTTCACTGTTTGCCTTGTGGAAAAATCATGGCTTCATAGCAAAGGAGTATGTGTGATTGAGACATGTCCAAAACACACAGAGTTCTCCTCCTTCCAGTAACTAGTCTTTTGCTCTTGCTGCTTTGAAAATTTGCGGCTGGTAAAATTGTTGGCACAGCAAGTGACAACATGAATCTAGCACTGGGTTTCCCATACAATTTGTTCTAAATTTGCTGGCAAAGACAATCTTTTTTAGAACCATGATAACCAGAAGAATCATTGTTTTTTAATTTATTAAGTTAATTATTATTTAATATTCATGGTGTGGTAGCACCTAAAGCAGACAGGACCCCATTGTGTCAGGTGTTGTACAGACATACCAGGGACCTGGAGAGCCTGAGGTCCAAAGCTCTATCTACACATAAAGTTGTTCTTAATTAATTGTCCCTGATTGATTCTAAGCATGGCCAATTCTTAGCCAGTCAACAGCAGTGCTCATCCCATTTTTCTACAATCTTAGTTAAAGCATAGGACTTGGATCTGGTTAATGCTCTCCTATAGCTAGGTAGCAAGGAATATATTACAAATAACCAGACAAATGAATATATTACAAATAACCAGATAAATTCCATCCCCTGCTCTCCAACAGACTTCCTGTGCAACTCTAGGCAAGCTACTTAACCTTCTGGACCGGACACTCCAAAACCATAAAATGGGGAAAATATTGCTTTCCCCGATTACATCATTGACAAAATTCCCTTGGATTTCAGCAGAGTCAATGTTTCACCTTCAATAAATAAATAGGAGATCTGAGAGATCTTCTTTTGTTGTGTTATAATTACAGATGGAAAATATAGTCACTTGATCCAGCTGTCAAGAGCAAACAAAATGAGTGTTTAAATAATAACCAGTCTCAGTCAAGGTCTGCATTTATCTAAAACTGTCCAGTCAAAATGGAAGCTGGTCATACAATTTTTCTTTAAACAATTACAAATGCCCAGCAATCATTATATTATGTCCACTCCTCTTGGAGGCTCCAGAGATATGTACATTTGCTGATACTGCTGTGACATGCAGTAACTTGCAAATCCAATTTTTGGGCACAATTCTCTAGGTTTAATGAATATCGTGAAATATTTAGAAGGTCTAGGCAAAGCACCAAGTGTTTTGGGGGGTGTTAGATCACTATCGAGCAATAACAAGGGATCCAGACATTTTGCTGGATTAAGGAAAAAACCAAAACAAGTCAGAATACAATTTCTGGGAGGATCACTTCTCGGTCAGGTAAAAATGTGACTGTTCATTTAACTCAGTTTTTCCATAAAAAAGAGGACAGGTCACTGATTCAGAGCAATCTGAACTGCTTGCTAACATTCGGACAAGCAAGCAATATACTTAATAGTACAGCTAAATGTAAAGGTATGCACAGGCCTATTTACAGGATTGGGGCCTCTAACGTGTGAAACTAACTCTGAAAAAGATTTGGAGTTGTGGTAGACAATCAGCTAAACATGAGTTCGCAACATGGGGTGCTGTGGCCTAAAGTGCTAATGCAGTCCTGGGGGTCCCTGCCAAACCAGAGGATCTCAAGTAGGAGCGCAGAAGTCATTTTACCTCTGTAGTTGGCATTGGTACAATGGCTGCTGGAATCCTGAGTCCAGTTTTGGCACCAATAATTCAAAAAGGATGTTGATAACTTTAGACGGGGTTCAGAGAAAAGCCATGAGCATAATTAAAGGATAGGAAAACCTGCCTAACAGTGACAGACTCAAGGAGCTCAATCTATTTAGCTAACCAAGAGGATGTCACTTGATTAAGGTCAGTAAGTATCTATATGCGGCCCACATTTAATAATTGAGCTCTTCAATCTCGTAGGCAGAAGTCCAATGGCTGGCAGTGGAAGCTAGGCAATTTCAGACTGAAAATAAGGCAAGCGTTTTTAATTGTGTGAATAATTAACCACTGGAACAATTTACCCAGTATTATAGTGGATTCTCCATCATTGGCAATTCTGAATTCAGGACTGGATGTTTCTCTAAAACAGGCCTTGACAAATCTCTGTTTCTGGTTGCCATGGTGACCAGTTTTAGTAGGCTGTTGCCTAGCTCCACTGCAGAAATGTAGTGAAGGAGTGTGCTCTGATGACCAAAAGTAAAATTGTTGGTGCCCACCTGTGAGACAATTTTGTCCACCCCTACTATAAAAATTATTTTAAGGGTGTTCTATGGCCTGTGCTGCAAAGGAGGTCACACCACAAGATCATAGTGGTTCCTTCCTGCTTTAGAATCTATGAATCTATACTAAGGAAAACTAGTGACACTGAAAAACAAATATAAGTAAAGCAAATCTCTAATGGGAGCCTCAAGAACACTCCTCTCTATTTAAACATAGCAGCCACTTCCCAGGAAAACATTTAAAATATCAGTTTGCCACCTCACTGGAAACTTAGTCTGCAAGGAAATGTAACAGAATTTGTAACAAATCATAACACCTAAGAATTAAGTTGCAGTAGCTGAGATGTCAACGAAGTCACAATGTAATGTTTGCAAACACTAACAACAGATAATTGTAACCATGTCAGCACCTCTTGCTCTAATTCAGTCTGGACAATGCTTCCATAGGAAGTGACACTGGTCCTCTGTCAGGATAATTATACCAGGCTCTTTTCAAGCATCTCAAATTCACAGACCACAGGTCTCATCCAGTTCAACTAACTGCTGTATAGTCCCTTAAACTGGGATCCTTAAACATATAGTATTTCCATATGTCAGCAAACAGAAGGAAGTCCACGCGATTTCTGCAGCAAGAAACTTAAGGGAAACTGAAATGCTACATTATACATTAAATTCTGGCCAGTTTTCCCTTTAAGACTCAAGGAGGATGACAAAGAATAATACTACTGCAGCTAACCCATCCTTCAAGACTTGCCTTTTGTGAAAGTAACAGCACAATATTATTTTTCTCTCTGCTGGCAATAGAACTTCACCGGCTCAGACCCACTTTTCCTACAATTTCCAAAGGGATAGCTGTGTTAGTCTAGTCCAGCAAAAAAAACAAAAAAACAAAAAACAAAAAACCCAAGGAATTGTGTGGCACTTAAAGACTAACAGATTTGTTTTTCACATGAGCTTTCATGGGAGAAAATCCCACTTCCTACAGCCATTCAAAGTCTCAACATCATCACATAGACTAAAATTCTCCTCCTGTTTACACTGATATGTTGCAGTTAACCAGGATGCACCAGTAAGGACGGTCTCCAGAGCTTCTAATTTTTGTTTAATGGTACTCATATTTTCAAAACATGAATGCAAAAAGGTACATCCAGGCAACATTCAGTGTGATATTTTTAAACACACAAAAATGAGACAATACAAAAGGCTGCCATGACACACAATCACTAATATTATTTGATTTACAGTAGAACCTTTCTAGTTCAACCGAGCATGAGAGCTGGGGAAGAGGATAGAAATTAGGAATGAAAATGAGAGAAAGATAAAGAGGAGAAACCACTGGGAGATAAAGTAAAGATGGTGAGGAGAGAGAATACAAAAGCATAGAATGAAAAGCTTCAAGATGACAAGAGAGAGGAGAAAGAAGAAGAAGAAAAGAAATTGGACAGGGCAAATCAAAGTTAGGAGAACAGGGGTTCCAGGAACAAGGATTAATTTCTTTCCCCTAACTGGATTTATAACTTCATATAGCATGTGACCGTTATATTTAAGAAGGCAGAGGAATGATCCTTGCATTCCAAGGGTGTGTTCACACCAGTGGTTTCGAAACAACCCTGTGCGAACATGTTATTTCAGAACAAAGTGTTCCAAAACAACATTTGACCTTTCCTCCCAGGGTGCTAAGGGCCCTGGGAGGGAGGGCTGCCCCCTCAGCACCCTGGCCAGGGTGCTGAGGGGTGTCCCCTGGCTGGCAGAGGGGGACTGCAGGCACCCACAGGGTGAAACGCAGCCGGGCGCCTCACCCCGCGGGTGCCTGCAGCCCTGTGCAGGCATCCGTGGGGTGAGGTGCCAGGCTGCACTTCACCTCGCGGGTGCCTGCAGTCCCCTCCCCAAGCAAAATAGCATGTCCACACTGTGGACATGCTATTTCGCTCCCTTATTTCGAAAACACTTTTTTTGTGTTTTGAAATAAGGTGTTTCGAAATAACCCTTTGTTTCGAAACAAGCACTGTGTTGTGAACATAGCCCTAGATTATTAGAAAGAGAATTAGCATAAAAATATTTACCCCTAGCTTTAATTGGGAGGAAATCCTATTGTGTGCATCTCGAATTAAGATTGTAATGCATATCTGCCTACAAGTGTTTTGGATACACTTTATGTTGAGGTTTTAAAGGGTTAATCATGTTACAAGCATATTGAAGACAAGAAGAGTATGACTAGGTTATAAGCGCATCAATGGAAGGTACTGACGATGGTTAAAAGCAAGTTATTGACCTGTTACACTCTATAAAGATCGATTAACCATGCATGAAAACATCTGTTAAATCACTTGTTAATCCTTCCTAAATTATTTATAAATGTAACCTAAGTAAAATTCCAAAGGGGGCAGCCCTGTTAGTTTAGTTCAGCAACACAAATAAGGAGTCCAGTGGCACGTTTAAAGAATAACACATTTATTTATCTCACGAGCTTTCATGGGAGAAATTCACTGTGTCAGATGCTTGAAGATGGAGAACTTAGAGAATGGGAGGAAAAATAAACACAGGGAAGTAATATTGAGACTTTGTATTCTTACACATTTCCGTAATCTCATTGGGTCACTCAAAGAAAGGGCTTTACTACAGCTTGCAAAGCACAGCTAAGATCAGCTTAGGCAGCACGCAGAAAACAATAGGAGGACGAACAAAGAAAAATTAAAACCTTCTCTGTATTATGCTGCAGAACTTGTTCAAGACCTTTGCCTTCTGCACGTAGAAGCCAAATCACCACTCAATAGATGACTGCACCAATCTGACACTAATAGTCACGTGAGAAGGAAAGGAGTTTTCCAGCTGTATGGGTTACTCATGTTTTTTCTCTCTCACAGACACAAGAAAATGTATTAGCAGACAAGCCACAAAAGCACTCAAACCCTCTGAGAACTACTACAAACTTCCATAGACTTAGACCTTCTCCATAGAGCTCCACAGACTTCCATAGATTTCCAGCGATCATTTAATGTTCTTCACACTTTGCCTCATCTAGGGTGTTATAAATTACTCCTGAAGTTTCCATTCCTGAACACTTAGCCCTCCTGCTGCTCCTGCAGTTACTGAACAAGATATAATGGCTCAGCAACTATACAGTATATTAAAGCTTCGATGAAAGTCGAGGCTATGACTGAATCATTTTAATTAAAAATGAAGAAAAAACATCTAGTGGACACAGAGTATTCAGTGATTAATTTCCTTTTTCACTGCTGGGAAAATTCAAAGAGATACTGTCAGGTTAAAAATCAGGCCCAAAATTGAATTGCCTTACCTATGCTAAACAGTTTAGATTACAAAAACTCACAGGATTTTAAAAGTAAAATTTCCATTTCACCGTCTGGTCTATGCTCTGGTTTTCTAGGGTTTCTTAGATCCATCTGAAATCTTGGGAAATGAATGAAGGTAACACAGATTCCCATTCCCATTTCTGTACATTTTCATTTCCAAATTCCCAGTCACTTTCAAAATGGTAAGGGGATATGGGGGGGAAGGTGGATAGTGAGCCAAAGTTCCTACTGGAATTTTTCTTTTCTTACTGGAAATATATCTAATGATCAGAGTGTCCCCAAAATTTGTTATTACAAAACCTGAATTTTGGGGCTGAATGTGACCTAACAGAATTACTTGAAGGTAGACAAGGTGGGTGAGGTAAGAGTTTTCGTTGGACCAACGTCTGTTGGTGAGAGAGACAAGCTTTCGGGAGCTCTTCTTCAAAGCTGGGAAAGGTACTCAGAGTGTCAGCTGGTAAATACAAGATCAAACAGATCATTTGGCCTAAGTTGTTACCACATATTCTAAAGGGACCATTGCAGGTAAAGGGGCTCATTCCTTTAAGGTAGAGATCTGGCACCAAGCTAAAGCTAAACAGTAAAACACAACATCAACACAAATATTTTGCTAATACAGGAC
This sequence comes from Podocnemis expansa, assembly GCA_007922195.1. Taxonomy (NCBI): domain Eukaryota; kingdom Metazoa; phylum Chordata; order Testudines; family Podocnemididae; genus Podocnemis; species Podocnemis expansa. The sequence continues at coordinate 3,137,135 of ML682007.1, forward strand.
ATTTTCAGATGTGATTACATGTGCCTCAATTTCAGATGCTTTAAAGAAGCCTGAGTAGCAAAGCATTGAAAATCAGACCTTTTAATATGTCTCTGGGTGGAGACATAAAATCAGTTGTTTTTGAAAACACTGGCCACAATTGCAGGGCATTCAACAATCACAAGTGAAGTTGCAAGACAGTCATAAGATTGGTTCTAAAATGTGATTTTAAAAAAGTAACCAAACTAAAGTTATTTGTGTTCATCTTCTGACTTTTGAGACTTTGGAGGACACTCAGGTTGCATTCACAACCTATTTTCTGCAACAATGGTCGTGGCTTTAGGAAAACCACCAGCTACTCCGAGGCTCACAACCGAATCATGACAGCAACACAGCAACCACATCTGCCCCACACAGCCACAGCAATGTGCACATCTGCGAGAAGATGTAATCAGGAATTATGGGTGGGCCTCATTCAGAGCCACAAGTGGGTGCGGTGGGAGGGAGCAGGGACTGCTTACACTTTATGCCTCCTCCAGGCACTCTCAGAAAGAAGCACCAGTCACAATCTAGTTTAAAACCTCCATGAGAGATTTCTAATCTGCAGGAACTGTAATACACCATTTTACAAACTATGTAAACACTGTCAGGCTAGATACATGGCTCAACATTTAAGACCGATCCCCCCACCACCACCACATCCCTATTTTAATAAAAAATAAATCTGAGTTTCTAGGCAAGGGAAAATAGAATGCTAAAGAGCACGTGGCTAGAAAGTAATTGGTACATGGCTGATAGCCTTGAAATGGTTCAATGTGTGAAAGCGGCATTAAAGAAAGGTGACTGTGTAATAGCAGCAGATAATTGAACTACATCAGAGCACATTTGATCCTGCGCTTGTTTCACGTGCCCAGCCACAGCATCACCTCGGTGAGCAATGTGGGCAATGATGTCACGTTTTGCTCATGTATTACTGAAGCCTGAAGAGTTTTAACTGGAAGCAGACAAAACGGTGGACACATTTCCTTTTACACAGACTGTTATGATATACTAATATATTTGTACAGCCATTGACAAGGCATCTTATATACACATTAAGAATATGACGTCAAAACTGTCTGCTGGGCAATACAGGAAGGACACTCCCTTAAGCACCCAATCCAATCCAATCCACCAGACGGATTTTTTTTTTCCCCACTTACCTGCCCTCTAATCCCTCTCAACGTGGTATCTGAGCATCTCATAAAATTTTAATGTACTGACTTTCACAGCACCCCTGTGAGGTAGGTAAGTAATAGCACCCCCATTTTACAGATGGAGAACTGAGGCCCAGAAAGGCTAAGAGAATTGTGGCAAAGCAGGAACTGACCTGAGGTTTTTCATGACCCCTGGCTAGTGCTCTGACTTCTTTCCACTACAAACTTCACAGTCTTAAGGTCAATCAGATTCTTGGCCAACAATGCATACCTTGTTCCATACTCTTAAAACCACCAACTGTGGCTCTTGTAACCATCAGTGGGAGCAAATTACATAATTATGGCGCAGATCTGGAGATGGGCAACAGCACTGATCTCAGCAGTCACAGTGGTGTACAGGTATGAGTCAGTCCCAGTACGCAGCCAAGCTCCAAACACCCATTGCTTCAGTAAAGACTAAAACTAATACCCTGAGTTGCACTCAGAAGCAAATGTGAAACCACTGCAATACACAAGGGTCATGGTTAGACAGCTTACCTCAAATTCACTCTACCCATCACTTCAGGTGGCTCTACACTGCACCAGCTGGAACTTACCCCAAGCATTCAAAAAACCATAAGTCAAGACCCCCCCCCAACCCATGACTGAAGTAAAAAATCATTAGATTTAAAAACAAACAAACAAACAAACAAGGTTCTTTTTACTTGCCTGGAAGCTTCTTACCTTTGGAGATGCAATTGCTTCTCCTTTTGCAAGCTTTTCTCCACAAGCATAAGGGCTAGAGAAGTAGTGTTTTTAAAGGAAGGCTGAAAGTCACATGCAATCTTTTCATGCCTGCCACTGGGTCTTTAACAGCAAAAACCACAAGAGCTGCAATCAAATCATGAAAGTTGGCAACACTAGGTTTTTACACACTTAATGCTTCTCAATATTCTAGCCCAAGCTTCCCTGAAATATTACTTTTTCTAGCTGGTACAGGCTGGCAGGAAAAATGCAGATTTCCATGTTCAAGCTGATAATGTGTGAAAATCATTAAATTCCCAAGCTCTGGAATATAACTATAAGCCAAGCTGCACAATCCTCAATGGCCAGCTGCCAATTTAACATCTCTTCATGCCCCTTTTCCCCCCTGCCCAAAAAAATTTACAATTTTTTTCCCCACTTTCTCTTAAAACTCTGAGAACACAAAATGAGCTACCCTTCCAGAGCCCTGCTATTACATCAATTTACTGCGGCACAGCTCCCCTCTGAAACCCATAGGGAGGCTTGTTTCAAAAATGCATTGCCCAATATGCTCCCATCTTAGAAATACATTTTTGAACACCATTCTTTTGCCAGGAATAACCTGGTAAAACTTGCTAAGCGATGCGGTAGACTTGCCATCTTTCTAAAGAACTGCTCTAACTCAGCCAAAAGTTATTGGACTCTGGCAGGAATCTCTGCGTAAAATTCCCAGGCCTGTCCTCTAAAGCAGGTCAAACTAGATCATCATAATGGCTGTAAAAGAACAAAATAGCTCTTTGGCCATTGGTGGTCCCAGGACCATGAGAACCACATACCGATTAAACAAGCTAGGGCAGTTACTTGTGATGCCGTAGACAACATGCTCAACACTGCCACTTCCCCTCCTCCTCCTACTGCAGAACAGACTGAACTTTGTGCCACATTCGCATACTTGAACTCCAGCACAGAAGCACCTTATTTTGTGAATCATCCTGGCTTCAGCAGAACTCATGAAGCAAGCACCATTTAAGTGAACAAAGGCACCAGAACTGGGACCAGTGTGTTCCTGTAGATAGGCCTCCATCACTTGAGAATGGATAGAAAAGTTTCCCTGGCACAGGTGACTTTCCCAACATGCAGCATAATGCAATACATGGAGACGATGAAAGAGAGAACATATCCCTGGAGAAACACAGTTCAGGACTTCCCAAGCAGGGATAGGCGGGGGGGGGGGGGGGGGGGGCTGGTTTTGCAAAATTGGTCTGCAAGACTACTGCTTTGCAAGACCAAGCCAAGGGGAGATATAGATTCAGGTACCATTTAATCCAACCATCTAGCGTCTGTGGTGTGACAAACAAAGAAAGGGTAAAAGGCCTTCCCCTGGCTCCCTTTCCTTCAATCTAAATAGCAGTGTAACATGTCACATGCTCTGTCAGACACGTAAGCTTTGATAAACGAAATAAAAGGTTTTTTGTTTGTTTGCTTTTTAAGTTTCCTTTTATTTAAAAGCTGTGGGCAAAATCCCTAAATATAACAATACACTCTCTCCTGTCTCCAAAAGAGCTTCCCAGAGGCTGTGACATTCTCTAGAAAATGGTCATATTCTCACATCTCCTCGCTGTGCAGAGCGCTAACTCATATTGTGAGCTGAATCCTCTACTTGCTAGAAGGATGTTATGGTGGTTTCAAATCTTAGTGCAGGCAAGGCCTTGGAAACTGGAAACTGCTACTATCTAAAGAATAACCGAAGTCTGAGGTGGGTACAAAGGAAACAGTGAATGGTATTCAGTAAAGTCAATATTAGATACAATGAGATTGCTAGAAGATCTACATTCTGTGTGGCCTTAGTACCACAGCTGGCTTTGTGTACCGTAGCATGCATACCCTACTTACACCTGCGATTAATACATGGATCCTGAGAATGAGATGTCCTTGGGACATAATCTGAGATCTGTTTACACAGTTAAACACCATTCTGCTTCCCAGAAAAGCAATTTTAGCTATTGATTGTCACATGGTGAATTTAACATCTGAGACCTTGCTCAAACCATTCAACCTGTGTCCTTCAGTGTCCACATCTCAAATAGGTATAACAATTGTTGGAGCATTCTGAGGCTTGCTTAATTAAATAATTCAACTACAAGTGCTTTTAGTTGCTTGGATGAAAATTGCTATGTAGATATAAACCGTTATTATTAGTGTAGGTGGCTATCCATGGGAAGTTTCGAGGGATCATTTGAGAGCAGGCTCATTTTTATTCTGAAAGCAGTCGTTAAGTGCCATACATCAGTGGTATAATTATTGTCCTCATCAGATCCACTTTCACAAATTAATTATGAAAAGCTGTAAATGGAAAAAATCATGTTACACAGCAACTGAACAGTGGCTCTGATTGGTGAGTCTCTGTTGTGTATGCTAATTAAGAAAGCTGTTGAAATGTTACTTAGTAATATTCCTTGGCGGAAAGGCTCAGTGCCGGATGATTAATTATATGTTTCACGTCTAGAATGGTCATTATTAAAACATAAGTGGTGATATTCACCTTTTTTTTCCCACAGTTATTTTATCCAGAGTCTGGAACTGGAAAACTGCCAGAACATGTAGAAACTTCTGTGAACTTGAACTACATTGTGTTGTACAGCAGACTTTCCTCTGCATCGTACATCTATGAACATGTCTCTTCCAAGTACTAGCCATTCCTGCTACAGAGTCAAAGACCTAATTCAATTATGAACGTGACCAGAGGGTGTAGGGTTACCATCAGACAACACGCTGCCTCATTCTTCCTACATTAAATGATGCAAAATATTATTTCCCCAAGATGCTGGTAGACAACACTGAGAACAAACAGGCCAAATCCTGCCCGCTTTACTCACAAGCAGTTTCATTCTGTTGAGTAGATCACTCTCACAAACAAGGCGATTAGGGTTTGGTCCAAGGGCCTCACACAGGCCTGATGCGATTCATTGTCTTTAGTGCATTTGATGTCTGTTGATTTTCTCCTGCTTTCTACCAGCATGGGTGAAATCAGAATCAGGCCCACTGGGTGGTTTACCTGGGCATGACAAGTTTGTTGAAGTCATGTTTGGGACGTACAAAGTTTCATTGGTTACACTTCTGCAGAAGTGTAGAGGCAGGCACATCCTCAACCGCCATGATTCAGCGCTGCACCATGGATTTCGATTTAAGGTCTGCCAATTTACTGTCCTGAGAATCCAGCTCAAGACAGCCCTCGGGCTGGGAAAGGTTATTCTCAGAGGACACTTCGTAAAAACTATGACACTGTGCTGTGAAAGGTTAAGCGGTCAATTCTCCCATCACTGTGTAGGAGCTTTTCATGCTAGCCTCCATTTAGCACGATGGAGATTTGGCTGAATCAATCCCCTACGCAGTAACAGAATAACAAACCCCTTAAGAATTCCATTTGCCTTCACACAGTTGCTAATGGTCCACATCATGATTTTCTTTAAAAAAAAAAAAAACGAAACAAAACCAAAAACGATCTATATATAAAGCAATTTTCATCCCCTCAACAGAAAATGTTTCCACAGCTATGTTCAGCAATAAATCTCTTTTTAACCCTGTTTTTCCTCAGCTACTTGATCTGTTTCTCTGATCTTGCTTCGTTCACACAAGAGCTGACTTGAGAACATACTCCATATAAGAACAGTGAAGAAACAAACAACATCAAATATTTACACACAGGAAAACATCAGGAGATATTTGTGTGGCTTGCACTGTATATACTGTATATGTAAATTATGCTTAGTATCTCCTCTTCATAACTTCAGGCTCCTGTTAATGCAACAGCTTTTTATGGCAGATTAAAATATTGGTGAAAGCAGTTATCACATTCCTATCAATGATTTATGGTTATATCTGAACTGAAAGTCTGCTATCTAAAGCACTGACATGTGGCCTTTGACTCAGTCAGTTGAGGACAAGTCTTATTACAGAGTAATTTGTGCCCCAAATTTAATGGTAGATGCACTTGTTTCAATGTAAATCATCCTATGTTTTAATGAATCCCCAGCCACATCAGATATTAGAAATGAAGGCACAGTATTAGTTGGTGGTTTGTGCAGTTCATGTTTCACTTAGACCAAGATGGATGCGTCTTTCTAACACTTTATGGAAAAATAAGATTTGTAGTGAAATTATTATAAGTAAAATACAAGGAGTCTGGAGGTAAAATATGGAAAGCAGAATATCTCTCTCTCTCCCCCTCCTCACCAGAAGAAAACTTAAGGTGGGCCCAATACAATATCTGATACAGAAATGCTGCCATGTGTTTCACCGCTTACAACAGAGTAGTATTGATACACGATAAAAGGGGACGTGCCGCACCTGCAAGCAGCCAGCAACTCTTGTGTCAGCATTTCCTTGGAGATTTCCAAACTGTTTTGCTAAAAATTAATGATTCTGATGGAAAACGGTCAATACAGCTGGAGCTCAGCATTTACACTACGGCATCTTTTACAGGCAAAAATGGATGCTTATGCTACCAGGTATGGCACAGGAAACAAAGGATCCTAAATAAAACAGACTGCCGCTAACTGAATACAGTGGACTGGACGACAAGCAGACAGGAAGCTTCTGCATCTTTCAAAACTGTGCGCAAACCCCTCAGACGTGTGGCTATTCAGAAAGCAGGAGCAAATTCAATTAAGGAAAAATACATAAGCCACAACTAGTGTATCCAATAAACTCCATCACTCTAGCACAATGGTTCCCAACCTTTCCAGTAACACAGCACACTTCAATGAAACAAGCAATTCCACAGCACACCCACTTTTTCAACTGAATTGATTGTTCATAAATGTCACATTTACTTACATTTACTATGGTTATGGTCTTACTAGAGTGGTTTGCAACATAGTGCATGCAACAAGCTATAGAAGGATCCAGTGCATTAATGTTTCAAATCCACTAGAAAAAGACAAGTCATCTCAATTTTGCCCTTGCGTTCACAGAATGTCCACGTTTTAGAAATGAAAGACTGATACCTCACTTTTAATATGCTGATTAATTTTCATAAGTTTTATGAGTTGTAAATTTGTCTGGATAGAATAATTTTTCAGGTGAAAAAATCTTTGTTTTACAGTGATTTTCATCACCTTTGGATAAAATTTCACAGCACACTTGGACAGTTGGCACACCAGTTGAATACCATTGCTCTAGCAGACGTTTTCCATGCCTCCACTTCTCAGTGTAGGATCTGAACCCAGGACAGAGGCCACTAAGGTCACAGTTCAGCAGAGTGCTTAAGCATGTACTTGATGTTACAGCGTAGGCCTAGTGATGTGACACAGATACCAATGATGCGCTTAAAAGGTGAAACCATGTTTAAGTGCTGTGATGAAGATGGACAGACAACTGGGAGCGTAAATATTTTGCTGAATTGAGGGCCTAAAATCATAGGCTTGTATCAGATGACCTAAAGGAGCAGAGCCTTCAGCAGACAGATGAAGTGGGCTCTTCTTCCATTTAGAGGATCAGCCACTCACAAGGGGGAGAGACCCACATACTCCTAGTGTGGTGAAAACTGATCTGTGCCTGCAGGTGGTTTTCTTCAAATATAATTTCAAGTAAATAACAGCCTACAGTCATATTTGATGCATGGGTGACACATGTAAAAGCTGCTCCCATTGTAAAAGTGCTAAGCAACTTTTTGAACAGCCAGGGGCGCTGTGTCTCCCTATGTGGATTTGGATTTCCTGATGAAGTGCTGGGTTAGAACTGCAGGACCTTGATTTAGTCCCTGTAGCACAAAGGCCTGCTGCTAACAGACACCAGAGTTTACTGGATTTCCTTTGGAAGACGATGATCCCAGATTCTCTGTTCGCTCACCACAGTGCAGCTTGAAGGGGATTTGCTCAGCACACACAGATTTTGTAGTGATGGTTTGAAAAAGTTGATTTGCTGAGGATGTTTTGCTAACTTGGGACAGCAGAGTCTGTTTGTAAGGGTGCAGAGAACGTAAGCCCTGAAAGAAGAGAGGTAGAACAACCACCCTCTTCCAATCTTGACTCACTCCAAGTGGCCTGGGGATCAAGATGCTGCCATGGTCCCGTCCCCGCATGAGGAGTCCCAGGTGCCAATTCATCCAATCCATCACGGGGACCACCCCCCGCACATCGCTATGGCCACAGGAGCAACTCAGGTATGAACCAATCCTTTCCCCACAAATCACAGAGGATGGAAGATTTTGTCTGTGCTGTTACTTGCCTCCCTGCTCACCTGTGGGAGCCCAGAGTGAGCAAGACAGAAGTCTGACTGGCTCAGCCTGAGCTCAGGGTGATAGGTAAAGCAACATTTTCCATCTAAACTGGCTTTGTGACTGAAAATGGGTTTCTGACAAACTAATGGAGGGGAGGCAGCAACAAGTATCTGTTTTCCATAGAAAATTATGACTTTTCCTGACATCCAAAAACCAGAAGGTTTCTACCAAAAGCTTCCATTTGGAAAATGTTGTTGTGGTACCTTCTGAGATTTGTAGTCCAGGTGCCTCACGTCCCTGTTCTCTGCCATGGGCCAAGCTCCCGTCGGACAACATCTCCCAGATGTGGCATTGTGAGTCCCCAAGGTGCCTCACAAAGGCTCAACAAGAGGGGAAATGTTGATGCATTGTTGATGCTGGGAAATATTTTCTGGCCCAGAAGCCCAACCCATTGAAAACTGAAACATGAGGCACCTGCACTGCAATTCCCATGAGGCACTGGGATGACAGTTTTGAACCAAAAGTTTTCAGCTGAAAGATTTTGACTTTTAATTTTTGGCCATAAAGTTAAAACATCCAGCAGGAAAAAGGTGTTTTGTTTTTGTTTTTAACTCACTATAGTTAAAATACTGATTGTGGCCCCTTGACTTTTCTGAAATGACACTTTTGGCTTTCTGACCCAAAAAAGGCAGTCACCATAAGGTAACTCACATGGGACAGAAAAGGATGACAGAGAAGTTTACCTGCTAGGCCAGATCCTCAATGAGTGGAGAGTGAAGTGAATAAAGCTGAACCTATTTACAGCAGCTGAAGAATGGGCCTATTATTTCAGCTTTTTTAATTCACTGCAACTCATCCCCTCAAGAGAGCTGGAAATTCACATAATGAATTCCTGCACTCAACTTTTATGTTAAAAACAGGGTAAATGGCCAGAAGAGTGAGTTTTGCTCTTAATCTAGAAAATAAGAAGCATGTTGTGCACAAGATGAAATTCCTAGGAATTCAGTTATTGTCCTGACATTACGTCCTATCGATGGCCATAGCAAATAAAACTTGATCAGTTTAACATCCCCTAAATTGGTGGCCTTTCTAAAATTTTGCTAGTAACTTGTATCTGTGGTGTGTCCTATTTTCCTACACTCAGTAAAAGCAATGCCTTGAGAATAGTGCAAATACACATTTGAGTCGCCTTAGTTACCTTATGTAAAGCAGTGGCTCCCCAACATGTAGGCAGGGGGCAAAAGTGGCCTGTGGCTCCCCTCCAGCTGCCTACAGAAGGGAGCTGCTGCCTAAGAATCCAGGTTGAGCATGTTTCCATGAGACTAAAAGACTGATGCAGGCTCCCTGCTGGAGCCAAGGGGATGGGAGATCGGTGCTTCTCTTCTTGCTGGAGCCAGAGGGAGGGAAGCAACCGATCTCCTATCCCCCAATTGCAGACGACAGTCACTGCCTAAGGACCCAGGCAGAGCAGACAAGTTTACAGAACGCTTGTAGTTTCCCTCTTGCAGCCAGGGAGACAGGAGATCAGCGAGGAGGCTGCCTCCTCACCCAACTCTTTCCATCTGGCTGGAACGGGTGTGAGCACCTGATGGCAGAGACTGGAGGCTCTTCAGGTTTGTAAAAATGGGATCTGTGGGCCTCAGACCAAAAAGACTAGGATCCACTCATCTGAAGCAATGGGAAAGAATTGGAGGGTGACCAGTGGGGCAGCTTTCATTGTGTTGAGTTCTTCCCATGGCAGGGACTTGCGCTGAGTTTTCCAACACATGCTAAATCAAATCAGTTACTCATTCCTCCCAAAACACAACTCAGATGTGGATCAGTACCAACTGTGTTGAGGAAAAAAGGTCTGTCTCCCTGCAGAAGAGATTGCAGAGCCTGCCCAGAAATGTCATGGTGTTGTGGGGATCATCTGCATGGAAACTCAGTCTCCCTCTGTACCTTACTCTGTAGCAGTACAGCTCCTTTCTGTGAGGGATTTTCCAGCCACTGAACACTTTGAAGACGCTCTTCAAGGGTGACTGCCCTCTTCCAGCTGGTCCACTCTCCTGTGGAGATCCTTCAAGAGATCTTAAGTACATCTGTCCCAGTATGATCTGCAGCAATAACTCAGATGGACCTAAGCCTTAGCATGCCACTGACTAGAGCCTGTTGACTGTTTTCATTTTATTTGTTTGTTTTCAATAAAAACAACCCACAAACATTTGCAGGAGGCAGCTCATTGCAACAACAAAAACTTTCCAAGTAAAACCAACATGGGAATGAACTTTCCAAGTAAAACCAACATGGCCTCTGGGCTGGCTCCAGGGCTCCCCCCACCCCACCACTAGGCTCCCACAGTGTAGGTCCACTCCTAGCGCTCCTGCCCTGCCGGCACTGAGCTGGGGGGTGCTGGATTATCAGGGTTTTAGGGGCCGGAACCTGGGGCTCCAGCTCCTAAAGCCCCTCCAATAACCCAGCCCTGACCATGCAGCAAATGGACAACGATGTGCACAGTCTGCTGTGACCGGCATGCCAAATTCATGCCAGGAAAATTTGGTGAGTGGGCACCACTTGGAAGAGCATCCACTTTGTCCCTCAAATCTGTCCTCTGCCCACATACAGCCCTCTAGAGGGCCTGGGCTGTGATGGATACTGCGGCTTTCAAGCTCAGGGGAATATGACTGAGCCCAGTGTTGTTCATGTGGAAAGAATTACACCCTTCCTATGCTATGGTAGTGTTGTTCCATCACCAATATTTCCACAGTGATAAACATCATTAAAAGTTTAATCAGTGTTCATATTATTTGAAAAAGGGGCTGTCCCCACCAAAGAAATGTAAATGATCTGATGTCTGTATCATTACAAAAGCACTGCTAGCAGAACGCTTAACAGATCTTCAGCAATCCATGTGGAGGGGAAGTTTCTTATGACACACACACTAGGCAGACATTTACTGCTTTCTGGCCTCACAAACTCCAGTATTTGGACCTTACTAAATTTTACAGTGGAACAATCATGTTAATTAATCAAAACCTCATATTCTGTTAGGGAATGCTGTAAGCACATCAGAGTATTTTCCAAAGAGGTTTCAACGCAGAGACACAACTGTTTCAGTCTAAAGCTTTAAGCATAATAATTGGGGTAGGGGGACGAGGGAAGAGACTCTTTGATTAAAGCATGAATTCAGCTGATAATCAATGAAAGGAAAAGTCAATCTGTCTACGTCAGATAGTTCTGAATCATTCTGGTGCCCCAGAAAGTTGTATTCCCTCATGGCCCTTGGCAATCCTCTCACCGTTTGCATGGGTCTGTGCACTGATCTGTAATTTTCCCTATGCACTATATTGGAAAATGTACTGTTTAACTGTCAGAAAAACACAGAGGAAGAAGTGAACCACCAAGCATGCACGCCTTTTGCAAAACACGCAGCTGATCGCTTTCTATTTGTAGATTCCCTTAAGGGCAAAAAAGCCTGCTGAGGGGAGCAAAGAAATATACTAGCATATAGCCTGTGCATTCACTCTCCAAACCAGGTCCAAGAGAGAGCCAGCATAGGTGGGGAGTAGAAAATGATGCAGAGACGTGGGATCTGTGAATAATCTGGGTGTCTGTACCTTCAGATGCTAGTCACCCACGGGAAACCTCCTTCCCCATGGTCTTCACCCTTACATTCCAATCCACGGCAGCATACCAAGACCGGGAGTAGCACGGCCCTAAATAGCAGTCCATTGCTGCCCCAAGGGAAAGCTCCACAGACTAATTGCTGAGCACCCATTAAGAGCCCATAGTGCTACAAGCACTACTCATTTTCCACTGGCTAATGATAGATCTCTTGCAGGTCACATGAAAGGACCGCATACAATTTATACAGGCTCTTCATCCCAGGCCCAACCGGCATTTTCTGAGTGGTCAGTGGACTGTGCAGACATTTTTTTTTCTGTCCTCCAAAGAGGGTTGGCGGGTGTAATAAAGTTAGCATCCTCATTTGCTGCTACCTCCCCTCCTTCACTCCCAGGCAATGCTCATTGCATCAAAGAAACCCTTTGGAGCGAGAGGATTACTATCTTCTTTAGGGCTAGACCATGGTACTTTCAATCAGACTGCGGGAAGTTCTGGCACCCTGGATGCCAACAGCAAAGCTCTCAGGGACTAAACTGGTACCCGGATATTGCCAGCTGAACTCCTTCAACAGCACCACTGACTTCAATGTCTTTCTTACAGAGCTGGATGCTGCTCAGTTGAGGTCAGGCACCAGAGTCTGCACCCCATTAAAGCAATAACGAACAGGGGTATGTATGTAAATCCAGGCCATTTTTGATCATAAGTGAAATCGTTCTGCTGATTTAATTAAAAGAAATCTATTACTGGGCTTTGACCATGTCAATATCCTCCCACCAGTCCACACCTCCTGCATGACAGCACAATATGCTTTCCTCATGCCTGTTAGATCTAAATTTGCCCTTAACTGATCATGTCAGCCCGTACGTGAACTCTCATCAATCAGCAAACTGAGATACAGCCAGCAAAGCAATTCAACCTTTTACAGTGGATGCCAGGCCACACATGTCATGCGTTGTTCTTGTTATGATGTTTGATTACTGAATGTTAAAACAGTGGCTTGTGCAGAATGAACCACTTAATTACACCAATATATTGGAGTTCTCTGGGAAGACAGAAGCTCTTCCAGAGCACTGCAAATGTTTGCCTGACTCCTGATAAAGCCTGAAATGTGTCATGGTGTCTTCTGTAGCCTCTGGGGATAGCATATATCATTCTTGCAAATCGTACCGTTGTTTTGCTATATTTTGCTACAGTGCTACCCTGGCAACACTGTAGAAGGCAAAGAGAGCACTTATTTAGCAAGTCTCCTGCAGTTTCTATTAATTTAAGGACATTTCTTTATGTGCTTCCAAGTGAACAACTCTTTGCACCTAAAGGAAAAAACAACAAAATAGCATAATACGTAGCCTCTCTCCAAGTTATAGCTGAACTAAGTGATGCAAGTAAACAGAAAAAGCAACAATTTATGATTTTTGCTCCTGAGTTTTGCAAGATCCTTTTTCCTACAGTGGAAAAAAATGGCATGATTCTGGAATTAAGTATCAGAAAAAATTTAAATTATAAAGCTATCAATCAAGTATGCCTAAAACAAAATGATTTCACTACACATACAAAGCCCCCCTCCCCTTCCTCTGAAGTGTGGGACATGGATCGCTTGCTGGTTTGAACAAGAATAAACAGTGGATTCTCTGTAATATAAAGTTCTTACACCAAGATTGCAGGATGTCAGTGACTCAGACAAAAGTTATGGGCTTCTTTCAGGAGTGGATGGGTGAGGTTCTGTTGCCTGCAGTGGGTAAATCAGACTGGATGTTCATGATGGTCCCTTCTGGTCTATGAACTGCTAGAGAGGCATGATGTTAGGTGCCCAGATCCGTTGAATGTAAAGAGGATTTGAAAGTGGAATTTTCAAAAGCAGAGTGAGTTTGCAGAAGGCATCTCATCTTTAAGTAGGCTCAGTGGCTTAGATTCAAAGGTTTCTAGCAGGGTAAGCTGTCCAAACCCCACTTAATTTCAGTGGAATTTGGGCACCTAACTTACATAAGCTCCCTTTAAAATCCCAGTCTCTGACAACAAGCAAGTAAGTCACAAGAGCATCCCACAATACTACTTACATGGCAGTGCAAATGTTCACTGCCTCTGGCATCCTTGTAGATCATGTCACCCCAGGCGAAAGGAAATGAGATTATCAAATGAAAACTGCAAAGTGTTAATAACCATCATCAAGAACTAAACGTAAGCAGGCAAGCAATCTATTTATTCCAATGGTGGATGCTGAAATAGCAGATTTAAACAATGACAATACAATTAATTATATAACCAAACAGCCATTCACAACTTAGCTTAAATCTGCCACTGAATGACCTCTGAATGTATATGTTCACTATGGCCAACATGGCACCATTTAAGATTGAGGGGGATCAATGGCTTAAAGACTTTCTCCTGAGCTGAACAGTACAAATGGTTCAAAATATTAACATGAGTACTGTTCTTAGGTTGCCAAAATACTGACTTTAGTTATAGTCCTTCAACATCATTAACGTCAGTAGAGTGGCATAAATTAACTGAGGGCAAATGCAGTCCTGTGGAACCTTGCACCTAAGGGTCTCAAAGCTCTTTACAACCGTTCAATTAATTAAACAAACCTTACCGCCCCCAATGAAGTAGTTCAGAGCAGACTATTCACCCATAATGCCTGTTTGTGTGATTCTGAGAGACACAGACCATTGTTAGTTTATGCATATCTTGTACTCTGCTCCACATGTTTTAGTGGCACCTGTCCCAGAAATAAAACATCAGCATGACGTGCCCAAGAAATCTCAAGTCTGGCTGAATATTAAAAGATACATTCCTTTGGGAATGATAAGGAAGGAGAATCCTACAGAGTTTGGATTTAAAACTGGCTTCCCATGATCTCATGTATGCATATGTATGTAACAGAAAAGAAAAAAAGCAATGTAATAGCATGATACTGTCGACCTCCCCGTTATACATGTGGTAGAAGACAGGAGGAAGGAAGATGCTGTAGATGAAGCACAAGGGGCTGGAAAAAGATTTTACTAAGGGGACTGGAGAACAATGCACGTAGCTGGCAAATGACACAGAGAAATGTGCAAGGATTTTGTAGCAGCTTCGAAATATGGCTGATGAGTTTAAAAAAAAAACAGGTTTGTAATTCTATGGGACAAGAGAAGGTGGTGGGAAAGGAGTGTTTTGAAGGCAAAATAAAGAATTAAGTTTTTGAGCTATGAGCAAGCTATCCAAAAGGAAATATAAATCTGATGAGGGAGAAAGAGAATACAGTGTGGAGAGGGAAGTCTAGGAGTCATCAGCACAAGCCAGTAATTAAAGCCAGCCCCTTACTTCCACCCCACAAAGAGTTTTGTCACAGAGCCTTTCCACATGCAGTTATGTGTATGGACACATTCTAGTATTTGGCCCTTTTTATTATCTTTCCCAGGTAGATTAGCACAATTCACTCCCTACGTTCCACTTCAAATGATCCTGAATGAAAATAAAGTAACACGTCAGAGTTAAGGGACTGTTGTGTTGACTTCAAGGGCCAAAAGAGTTAAAGATGTTATAAACTCTTCCTCTGCCCAACACAAAAAGTATTAGAGACTTGAGGGAGGCCCCCCCCCCCAGACCTTGATTTACTCAGTTTCTTGGCAAACATCCAAAAGCATTCATTGTAAGGTTGGAAGTTTATCGATCAAACACAAGAAAGAACAAGAAATCAAAGCACTCATTTACACAAACTGAAATTGTTTAGTTATAGAAAACAATCCAAACCTATTAAAGTATTCCTCCTTTTGGTGGCAAAATATTAGTCTCTTTATTTTTTCCCCAACAATCTTTCTTTGATAAAAAGGAAAAGGTTCGTTTTACTCTCTGTTCCAATGTGCGAAGGATATTCATTCCCCTTGTTTGTAACAGACAGACGGATGCCAGGTAGAAAAGTGACAGGACAAAAAAAGTGGGAGAAAATACAGCTTCTGTTGAGGTTGTTTGAACACTGGGCAGCTGGCCAGTCATGAATGGATGCTTTGGCTGGCAGGTCGGAAACAACTACCACTGTTCATATCCTGGCACTCATTCCAGTTAGAGACGTCAACTGTTGGATCCTTTCTCCTTAGACAGGGGAGGGCTAGATGGGCTATCTTATCTCACTGCAATAATGTGAGCAGTACAGTTAATTTCAGGATCTGGTGAAAAGCTGAGAGAGAGAGAAGACAATGAAAGATAGTGGGGCAGAAAGTAACACAAAAGGGACAGAAGACAGAACTAGATCTTGTATGCCGCTGCAGGGCTGACAATCAATATTCTCCCTGATGGGTGGAGGGAGAATACTGTCATGATGGTGTGATGCCTTTTGGGCCTCGCAGGTGAAAAACAAAGATCCTTGAAAAACAGCAAGATTTGATGGCCTTCACTCAAGGAAAAAACCCTTTATTCTGGGGTCTATTCTGTTTTGGGATGGTGGAAGATCAGCTGAGCTAGGGAGAGAGGGGTTATATCAGGGTGAGATGAGTTGAGATGTGCTGAGCTGGGATGCCGTAGGCCAGGAGGAGATAACGCCAGATGAACTGGTAGTTCTCCAAAGTCTCCTTTAATAACTCCAAAATGGTGGGGGTGGGGAATGGGTGGCATAGCTAATCTCTTCATCATTTTGTCCACCAATTAATTCCAATATTCACCACACTGATTCTAGTCCATCACTTTCCAGAGTCAGATCTTCCTGTTAGCCAAGCATTATCTTAACACAGCCCTTGACTTATTTCATTAGGGCTTTTCGTTTCTTTGTCTGGTTTTCTTGCACTTGTTTATAACATTCCTTACTGACCCTGACCTACCTTCCATGGCCATTTCCCAAGCAGGCAATCTAAGTGATTGTGACATCTTATAAAAATCCATGTCCTTTTCACAGTTTGGTGCACAATTGGAGTAAATGTGTAGGCCCGATCATCACAAGTGGCCCCTGCCTTTCCTAGTAACAGGACAATGCTGGCAATGACTACTTCTGTTTTGCCTTTATAGTTCCAGGATCCTTAGCCCACAACCCTGACTCCCATGTCAAAGTTGCTACCGACAGCACATCAATCGAGGCTTAGGGTTTAGCCCAGGGATCGGGAAGCCAACGGTTTTGATAAATAAGTGCGTTTTTATGTTGTTTTCTGACACGGTCACTCTGAGGAGCCAGCTGATCTGGAGCATGGTCAGATGAGTTAGCCTGCCTTTGAGGCATAATGAGGCAATTTATTACAGCAGGCTACAGCTTATCATTGCACATACACTGTTTTATTTCCAAGGACAATGCTACATCATTATCATTTCCAGCACAAGACAAAATCATCTGCTTGTCCCTCCTTTGTCTGGGAAAAGTCATAGACTTACAATACTTCAACACTCTTGGCATGTCAATGACAGAGAGGGTAAGATCATTTATTTATATGCCTAACTTCCTCAGCCAATATAACTATTGGGCTCTCTCAAATGATAACACCAAGGCTACTTTCCCAAGCTGTTGTCTCCAACCAGCCTCCAGGTTAACTTGCCCAACATGGCTTGGTCCATAGCTGTCATACTTACTACTGGTTTTTGAACCAGATGTTGTCAGTCCTTCTGTAGCCAGAACCCCTGAAGCAACCACCATCTGATGCCCATGCTAGATTCTGGATCTGTTTATGCATCATGCTTCCTTTGAGCAACCGCATTACAGCAGGACCATGTGCAGCCTTTGTGAGATTTGCAGTTTAATACATTGCTCAAGGCTGGTTTTATATTGCACAGCAGGGTGGCTAGAAAAAGCTACAGTTCCTTGAGTTGAATCACTACTTGGCTTTAAAGCAATTATAGCAAAATTTTATGTATGATTAACCCCTATTCTCTCTTCAGCTTCTGCCAAGCTTCCTAGGTAACTTTAAACAATCTTTTAACGGTATCTCTTTGGAGTTAAAGGGGAAATGTTTTCCTTTCTAAGCTAACAACAGATTGCATTAGTTAGATTTTTTTCCCTTTCAATCTTGCCATGCTGATGCTGTGCCATTTTCTCAGCCAGTTTTTCCCTGAGCACATCAAGAATGCATCTTCCCCTTTGCTAGTCATAGCAGAAGGTTGCATAATTGTTTCCATAATAAATTCAGTTCTAAAATCATAAACACAATGATGCCTAGTCAAACTTATCCCTCTTCACAACTCAAGTCCTATGAACAAGTGGAGCACTGTTTTACGTGTTGCATCAGCTTTGTATTACAAGGATGAACGCCACCTCCCTTGCTTACAGTCATATTAAATGGGCACCTTTTGCCCTTAATCTATGAGCATCTATTGATATGAATGGATGCTGGCCATCCTTGAACCCCATATATGTTGAGTGCATCCCTGGAAGCATGCAGATTCACTCAGTTTTGGGTGTCTAGGAGATCCAGCTAATTTATTATTGGGTTTACCAGGGAGAAGCATAGGAGACAACCAGGAGTTCTTTACTTTAGCTGGAACACAACTCACAATTAAAGTTAAATAATTTCTCACATGGGAAAAGGGGAAAAAAAAAGTAAACTGAAACCAGTGGGTAAAGAATGTAGAATAACATCAAAATCAAAAATGAAGCTTAATGGCATTTATTGTTCAGACACAATCCTGTCTCATGATTATTTTAGTATGCTTGCCAGACTTGTCATTACACACTCTAGAGTTAGTATTGGTTTGTGTTATCTTTATTCCTCTCTGCAGGATTACACGAGAACATCCTTTAGAGTGAATACCACGCTGGGTAAAGGTTAAAAAACAACCAAGGCGTGTAGCAAACACCAAGGTGTCTTACCATATCTCTGAAACATAAATCAGAATCCTGAAGAGAAATGATTCAGTGACATAAAAAAGTCTGAAATACATACCCATAAGGGCAGAGCTTTGCTAAGCAAACAACAAATAAAACTGGAAGCACTCTTTCCAAAAGCCTTGAATCACAGTGACAGCTACAATGTGTATGAAATTAAAGTATTTACCATCCCTCAGAAGGTAACAGCGCAGTGGCTTGTATTTCCTTCTACAGTCTGATTCCGATTTACACAGAAAGATACACAATAAGCCTTTCTTAGAAACTTTTATATAAACCAGACATGGCATTCCAGGAACTAAAGGTTAGACAGCTAATACAGCACTATAAGAGTGAAACACAAGACTACGTAAGTACTAAAGGAGAAGTACATGCCACATGAATCAAGGCAGTTCCTTCCAGTAACATATAATCTTCCATCATGTTATTTTCTAAGTGAGAGCAATTAATATCATTCTGTGTCAAGCGCTTGGGGTGAAGGGTCAGTATTCAAATTTTCCCTTTAATCTCCAAAATCTTGCTCATTTATAACTGGAGAATAAAGATACCCCACGTGCAGGCAATGACTTGAGTGGAATCTAGTCCATATCTGTGACAAAACTGTTTATGCTCTTGGACTCCAACTATTACAAACCTGCAGACATCATTCTTATGCCAACAATTAAAAAAAAACAAACTAATTTTTAAAAAAATAGGTGGGTCAAAGTCTGCCATGTCTTACATTCACATACCTTACCTGACTGGTGGTGTTCACCAGTGAATGTGGAAGTAGGATGGGTAAACTACATTGTTACTTTGCCCCCCAATTGGGACTATTTAAATGTTGATTTCTTCAATGAATTGTTCTACTGGGCAACGATCACATAGACAAGGACCCAAGGCAGGTCTCAGTAACAAATGCAAATCTTGCTTCTAAACCACAGGTTTCATTACTAGAAACCTACCCATAGCTTTCCTTTCCTAGGCTACAAGGATCCTTGGTTGGGAGAAGATTGTTTATATGATTCTAAAAGTTGCAGCAGAGTTTTGGTCTGGTCCAAAAAGAACAGCAGACAATCAAATGAACCAACTTTCTACTGAGTCCTGGATTACGAAGATCCAATGAAATCTATTCAATGATATTTCTCGCTAACACAGGTTCCAACAGACATAACTCAGCCTTATTTCTGTATCTTATTCCCTCAAACCACATAGACAATACACTCCTATACTTGAGGGCTCAACAAAACCTTGGCGCTATCTTAATCTACCCACAGACTGAAGGCCCACTCAGTTGATCGGGAAGCCGATCTACTAAGACCACCCTGGCAATTGAAGTAGCACTGAACTGAAGGGAGTCCCCTCCTTTTGG
This sequence comes from Podocnemis expansa, assembly GCA_007922195.1. Classification (NCBI taxonomy): domain Eukaryota; kingdom Metazoa; phylum Chordata; order Testudines; family Podocnemididae; genus Podocnemis; species Podocnemis expansa. The sequence continues at coordinate 3,156,985 of ML682007.1, forward strand.
TTCAGCGCAATGGACGTGCTGGACATAGGGCTGATGAAGTGAGATACGCAAGTTATTTTGAGTAACTTGAGCATCTCTATTCAACTGCTGCTGAAAACAGTGGGCAGTGTTGACCTGGATACAGACCATCCAGTTTACTTGAAAAGGAATGAGAACTGTGTGTCAAGAGTTTATAGGCACATATGAAAAATCTCAGCCTAATTGAAGATCTTTTAAAAAAAGGAATTATGTTACGTATATTGTCTTGTTATTAGCAGAAGTGGAGGTTACCTCATCGTATTCAAAAGCAAGGCTCTGTTCACAAACTTTCTGTGTGTCCTGTGTGGCCGAGATTGCTCCTCCTGGTAGGGGAGAGGGGGAAGGGCCTGTCTTGCCAGCCCCAAACTCTCCCCTGGCGGTATGGGCCAGAGGCCAATCTGCCCCAGCCCAGGTAGGTCTTCTGGGGAACTTCCCTGGGCGTGACTGTCAATCCTTCCTTCTTTCCTCTCTGTCTGTCTGCCTGCAAGGGGTTAGGATGATAGCCTTTCTCCTCAGCCTGGGAGTGACTCCAGTCTTGGAGGCAGCTTCAATCTCTCCCCAACCCCTTCTGGCAGCAGCAGCCTTTATAGGTCTGGGCCAGCCCTTGATTGAGCCCAGGTGTCTCCAATTGGCCTGCAGAGCCCTTTTCTCTGTAGCCAGGGTAAAGAGCCTTCAGCAGCCTGGGGCTTACATATCTGCCCTGCCACACCCTTCTGTAGCCCTCTGAGCTCACCTTATCACACCTATCATATGTGATATACATGAACTGGAAACTTCTGACCAGCATTGTAACCTTGTCCTATGTTAATTCACTCTTTCTTCAAGCACTTATTTTTTCCCTCCTGGATTTAGGACCAATCTACAGATGCTGACATGGTGTAACAACATAATGGCTTGATTTTGTGCAATGCTTTGCCAAGGTACTATGCTGCAATCATTGAGCCTGCTTCAGCAAGATACTTCAGCATGTGGCTAACAGGAAGAATTTGAGTATTTCCCTTGAAGTCAATGTACTTAAAGTGCTTAAAATCAGCATTTGCTTAAGTGTCATGCTTCCTACTGAATCTGGGTTTCGTGGACTATTTCTTTCTTCCAATCTGCAATATCAAGATTAGTTATTAAACCTATGGACCCCACTAACCAGTATGGTGAAAGTCACTACACTTATAAAGTACATTCAAAGCACAGCTACAGCCAGAATCCACATGAAATCAGTCATTCCGACCAATGACAACTGATAAATCAGCAATGACAAGACTTCTGGTCTGTTTAAATTATGAAAATTTGCACTGGCTGTTTTTAGAAACATGGACAGGATGCAGTGAAACCTCTCACACCTTTGGAAGGATGGGCCGGGGAAACGAATGCTTTTATTTAACTTTATACACCTGACATCGGGTTGGCTTGACTGCTGTGGTGAGATGGTTTTGAGCTGATGCTACTTTCTTGTTATTGTTTGGAAACATTAACAGATACTTTACTAAAACTTCCATCACAACAACTTATTTATGGAAAAACAAACAAACAAAAATACCTAGAGAGTCCTGTGGCACTTTTAAAGACTAATAAATTTATTTATCGCTCATGTGATAAATAAATGTGTTGGTCTTTAAAAGCACCACAGGACTCCTTGTTTGTTTTGCTGAACTAGATTGACACAGTTGTCCCTTTGGAACTTGTTATTTACGGACAATCCTCCTTTCTGACCAGCTTCAATGAGAGTTAGCTACAACTGACGGGCCACTTCACCAAAACATTTGCCTTTGATCACCAGGCTATCAACACGGATTCAATTGTGCTGTAAGAAGTAGAAAACAAGGAGGAAACCTTACCACCTCCCACTCGAAAAATCCCCACCTCCCAAGTTAGTTTGTACAGTAAACACTTCAAGGCTTGCTAATCAGAGTGGAGCACAGAAGACTGTTATCTAAGGCTGGCAAATTGTTTGCAATTATTTATATGCATACACAGATCTGAATAGCTCATTTTCTGCAAGGAGCTGAAAAGTGTGCTGTTCTCCAAGGCAGGGCCACTGTACTAGGCTGCTCAGCAAGCTGTTCTGTGGCTTCATTAGCCAATCTCTCTCTCAAGCTAAGCAGCAGAGCAGTGTCCCAGATTTTTCACATACCAGTGCTGACATTTATAAAGCACTTGCAGACCTGACAGGATCAAAAATGCAGCATTCTCTCAAATCTCATAACAACTCTCAAACACCCCCAGCTCGGGAGGAGAAAATGGAAAATTATAAAGCTCTTATTAGATGAAACCTGGCGAACCATGGGATTCTTTCCCCTTCCACCACTCCCAACACAAGGCGTTCATCTGATTTCTGCAACACACTTCACTCCTCGAGAACACTAATCGCATTTCGTCCTAGACAAGAGTCATTTACAATTGTTACAGCCCTTCCTATCTCTGCTGCTGGCCACTTTCCCTGTCACTTGAGGCTCAGGTGAACAGAGAGCATGTATGAAAAATCAGGACAGGGTGGGGCGTAATAAGCACTGTGTAAGACCAAGCCCCAAATATAAGGACTGCCCCAATATAATGATATCTGGTTGCCCCACTTGTAGTTTGCAGATATCCAATCAAAAGACTTTTATGGTTATATTTAAACGTTGATGTGAGATAACTTTATTCTGCATATTAAAGCAGAATGCTGTAGTTGTGCTCCAAAGGAGGCTGTGTCAGCATTTTCATTCTAAATGGCTTGCTCAGAGCTAAGGCTCTGAATAAAGGTAACTTTTTTGTTCAATACAGTTTTCTACACAGCAAATGCTTTTCATTGGTGTTCATATAACTCTAAATAACCATAAAATGCCCTGAAAAAATGGGTTGCATTTAGGAAGTTGAGAATAGAGAAGAAAGAAGAACCTTTTACTTATTTTACATTCTACAGAAAATATTGCTCTAGTGACGTATTTTTATTGTACATCACTATTATTGTTATTGCTAGTCTTTCTTCTAAGCATCTGCTGAAGTGGGATTTTCTCCCATGAAAGCTCATGCGATAAATAAATTTGTTGGTCTTTAAGTGCCACAGAACTCCTTGTGTGTTTTGCTGCACTAGACTAACACATATACCTACATACATGTGTATACACACACGCAACACCACCTCATTATTACTGTTGGCTTCCCCCTTCCCTCCATCACCTTTTTCAAGCCCATCAATGTCTACCACCTTCTGCTTTGGGGCAGAGACCAGCTCTTTTGCTATGTGTTTGTATAGGGCCTAGCACAATGTCAGTAGGCACTACCGCAGTACAACCAATCAATTCACTAGGACACGTTCCTCTCTCACACCATTAAAAACCTGAAGTAACTGTGCTGACCTTACTCCAGGTTGACACTAATGTAACAGAAGAGTTTGACTCAGGATTTTCCTGCATACCTCCACTCTTCACCAGAAACACACTGCACAGTAATATACAAAGTGCCATAGTGGATCAGGAGTTTGCCTACTTCAGTGTCCTGTCTCCAGCGCTGGCCAGCAACATAAGCTACAGAGCAATCTGCCCACAGAGAGAACCATGAGTTATGGGGGGCTTATATCCTGGAGCCAAGACAATTTAAATTTCTTTCAAACTCTTATTGTGTTTTGCTTAATCCTTGCTGCTGTAATCTTTTAAACCATATCAGTGCCCCATCCTTTTTTGAATCCTGATAAATTTTTGCCCTCGGTAACATCCTGCAGCAATGAGTTCCATTCTGCCCATTCATGAGCTACCTGATTGTGGGGAAAAGGATCGTACAATATATGGATCTCTCGCAACTAATATTTCACCTCGCACAAATTCTGCAGTGACTAGCCCTAATGAGGTCAATGGGATCACTTGCTAGAATAAGGTTTTGCATGGCCCAGGCCCATGCATATGCTAACATACACAATCAAAGCAAAACAAAAGAAGTTAGCTTGCGAGTAACATGAACATAGAGAAAAGGAAAACTGAATGAAAGCTTTTGGACAAATAATTTATTCCTTTAAAAGGCAGTGCCCAGTCAACCAAAAACATCGTTAGAAATTTGCCCAAGAGTTCCACCCCAAAAAATGTTTTGGGAGCCAAATTCACAAGGACAGTTAAACAGCCCTTCCATAAAAGTAGAGGAGACGGTCCCTCTGTAAACTATAGCACTCTGCTAAGAGTTTCCCCTTGGGAAACTGGGGGACCTGTTTCATGTCTCCACTCTTGCTGACTCAAACACAGGATTTGAACATGGACCTTCCATGGTGCAGGCGAGTGCCCTAAACATTGACTCGTAAGATACTCTATGATAGGTCCTTCTCAATCACTCCTACTGAAATTGTCCCACTTTGTAGAACAATTAAATGTTCATTAGGCCAGAGACAGGGAGAGACAATGACATGGGACTCTGATATTTAGCATGATCTCCTGGGATGGGGACCCCCAGATTTCAGTCCCTTCTTCTCCTCCAGTTTTGTAAATGGTGTTTCCAATTTTCGCTCACTTTTTTTTTTTTAGATTAAAATTCCAAATGCTCAGAATCCAAAAGAAATGTTCCATTTTAGGTCAACCAAAGTATTTTATTTGACATGAAACATTTTTCCTGTTTTACTAAGAGAAACAAAAGTATCCAGGTGACCCCAAACAATACCCTCCTCCCAACACACATTCATTTTTCAGTTTGGTCAGCAAACTGAAAAATCAATTATTCATCCAGCACTAGACAAAAGCACAGATTTGAGGCTTCCTGACTGGGATTAAACATATATTCAGTGCCACTTCTTTCTCCAAAGATTAATTTTTTCCTCCCTTTTATCGATCCAGCGGCCCTTTAATTTTATTTGTTTATTTTTTATTTTGACCACAGCTCAGCAATTAAATTCAAGCTGTTCAAGAAATCAACAACTGAAAAGACTTTGATTTTAAGTAGCTTGGAGATTGCATATGTGGAAACCATAGCTCAAAAGCACCATATTAACTCTTTAACACAGTGAAATATCAGGCAGCAACACAATGAAATATCAGGCATTAAAAGTAATGCTACAGACCTGGTGAACAGGATTCCATGACGTTACACACACACCACACACACACACCCCAAAATGACAAGCATTAAGTGGGAAAGGAGACTTCTAATTAGCAGATTGATGTATTTTAAAGAACAGATCTCCATCCCACTTTATTGTCAGAGCCTCAGGTGTGCTTGTGTGACTGATTAAAATGGAATCCTTCATTCACCATAATCTGGGTAACTGTATCAAAAAGAAAATGTGAGTTTTGTTTACACAGCTAAATCGTGATTAATGTATGCCATATGGAAGCATGTGTTAGCAGTAATGAATAGTCTTCTCTGTGCAGAAACGGATAATGGGTTTGTAAAACAGGCAACCTGGCACTTGTTAGGGAATGGGATAAAAGATCAAAACAGAATATTAACCATGCAGCTAGCAACTGTAAAACAGCAACATCAATTATTAGAGTACATAAGGCTACAAAATAATCTTTCCAACAAGCAAACAGTATTTTGGTGGAGGTTTTCATAGATGCATTGGATGGATGGATTTTTAAGGGAAATGAGGGGAGAAGGGGGTTTATACTATATTCTTTTCCCCCCAGGATAAAGAATGTTACCAATATTTTGGCTGGTACATTTTATGACCATTCTGGAAAATTAAGTGAGAGTATTAGTCTTAGTGGTAACTGCATGGAAAAACAGAACACAATTCAAAGTGAAAGTGGAAATATGAACACGACAATGACAATTTAGAACAGCGAGTTCTGCTCTCAAGACTTTAAGATGGCTTCCAAGTTAACTAAGCCTCACTGCGTACACTGTGTCCTTACAATATAGATTAGTAAAGCTTAAACTTATTTGACAAATAAAAGAGGAATTAACAGCATGTCCTATATGCCTTGCTGCCAAATTAACATTGTAGAAATGACAACCTCACCTGGAACTTCCTGTCTTCTCTTGCATCTCTTATCCTTTGGGTGCATTTCTTTTATTTTGGCCCCAGGTCTGCAATTTGCTACAGTTGTATGGATGCTCATGTCCATGCAGCACCTCACTGACTTCAGCGAGGCTTTGCGTGGATTTGATTGTAGAACCAGGGCCCTAGACTAGAAGAGCTGTGAGGCAGGGACCTTTAGTGCATTTCATAATGGAGAAAATGTTAAAACTTGGCTGTAATTAATAAAAAGGCGATTTCTTATTAAGACTCATGAAGTAGATTCTACCCAATCATCCAGCTCCTGAACTAAATAAATACATTCAGTTCTGCCTGATGTAACCACAGAAGATCTCCTTAAGACCCGGCCAGGACAAAACAATCTAAGAATTGAGTGTTGGCTACACACTGCAGCAATGGTTTTCAAACTTATGGTTGGGACCTAGTATGGGGTTACAGACCCTCAAGCGCTGAGTTATGGTTCCACTGCTGCCATCACTGTAAGACTGGACAGCATTGCTCAAAAATGTAATTGTTGGGTCACAGACATGTATGATTTTTTTCAATGGGATCCCACGAAAAAAGTTTGAAAATCAATGCATTACAGAACATGTCCCAACTAATGTACTTTTGGGTGCCATATGGGAAGAAAAGTAAAAGACCACTGATATTTGGATTGGAAAAAAAAATCTTACAACTGTTAAGGGCTTCATCATAAGAACTTATGAAATTTCTTGATTCTGGTACTAGTGTGAAAAGTCTGGCTGACAGGCTCCTGAAAAATCAGTAGTGTCTGTAGACTTCCAATCCTGTGAGTAACAGAATCATTTTCAACTAACATACTAAAAATATAAGGTCTGAATCACCACACGCTTGATACCATGCACTTACACCAAATCCAAAGTACTTCCAAAACCCCAATGATGTAAAACTAGAAGTAAACTCAATCAGCATTGCAAACTGGGACTTGATACAGAGTTATTGAGCCACTGAAGTTTAAAACCTTGCTTAGCTCATCATCATGCTGCAGGTATTTGACTTGCAGTGGATGCTAGTTCTGTCTAGCTTTACCAGCTGAAGAGGGCATTTTGAGTCAGGGCGTCATTAAAATACATTTAAAAAATAAAACCCAAATGTATTGGTAAGTTTTAACAAGCATGGTCAGAGTTTCTTAAATATACCTAGACTTTTTCTAGCTTGTCAGCCTCAATAAAATCTGCAAAACAAGCCAAGTTTTCAAGATGCAAATGGATTTCATGCTACCTGATCAGAACATAGGGAAATTGTCTTTTTTTCCCTTCACATTTTGCATAACTCAAAATGGTTCACTTAATTTTGACCAATTCAACAAACAAACCAACCAGCCAGCCTTTGAGTCGAGACTCTTTTGTTATCATGGACAGTACCTGCCCCAAAGGAATGTGTGTGTTATTAAGCAACATTAAGGGCCTGTCCAAAGCCCACTAAAGACACTGGGCATGAACAGTTGCCTGCATCACAAAGAACACAGGAGGCATGGTGCGCTGGAGCCTGTGGTGGCAATCTCACCAGAGACACACAGGACTGAGTGAGTATACTCTGGAAACTTTATTCCTCTCTTGTCCTTAGAGGTGACCCTTCCAGACTAAGATTGAGGCATCAGAGTCTGAGCAAAGCTATCTGCCCGTTCCTATCTTATTCTCAGGCACCCTAACTTTGACTGATGTTCATCAAACACTTTTCACCAATGCTGAAATTCAATTTACAACAACAAATTATTTGCTCTTGTTTATCATGAAAGGCTCCTTGTTTCTGGTGCAAGACAGATGGAATTTGCCTGGATGTTTTGGTACCCACTACAGGTTTCTATCTCCCAGCCAGGTGCTCTTCCAGCTGAGCTGAGACTGATTGGCTGCTTCCAGGAGAGATGTGACCCTGATTGGCAGCTTGAATACTCCTCTTTGAGCACTGTTTGTAATTACTTGTCTGTAACAATGTACTCCAAAGCTCTCTAGGGTACATACGTATGCAAAACGACTGCTGGCAAATTCTCACAGTGGCTTTTCTTTTTCAGTCTTTCTGTTTTTGGCAATAACATCATCAATCTGGGCCCAAAGTGACTTTGGAAATGAACTGAATTTGTTGATGACACCAGACTGTCAGATCCTGTCACCACAGGAAACAGCCAAATATTCCTACTTGGTTAATTCTTATTAACATTTTCTTCCTCCTCGGTGTCAGGAGGAGTGCTGAAACATATCAGATTTAAAGCAAGAGAGAAGTGAAATTCTGGAGGGACATGTGGATAGAGAAGATGCCATATGACTTGTCTGGACTTCATCAGCCCTTGAGGATAGAAAGAAGAGGATAGTGTTCACATAATCCTTGGACTCTTATGTAGCTACATTCCCTCTTGTCTTTTTAAAGTTCTGTGACAGGGATTAATTAATAAATTATTCCTCACATCATTGCTTTATGGCAAGGAGGTGATAAACTACTGCTGACACAGGAAGAGGGTGGTTGCACCCAGTACTCATGCCATTGTAGAAACACTGACTTGCAGTTCTCATCTCTGAAGGCCACTTGGTTTTGTACAAGATAAATTCAGCCTTCCCCAGTTCCCATCCCGTATTAGTACCAGTACGAAGATCCAGTGAGATTAAATGACTGCTTTAAAACCGAAACACAGTGGCTGGGATGTTCTCCATGGGACTTGAGCACCTAAATCCCTTAGGTTCTTGTGAAAATCACAGCCAGCAAAGTTATGATGAAGCCACTTAAAGGTTACCCAAATGCATTTCTCATGCAAGTTTGCTCAGATTGGCTCCAAACTAAACAAAACTAACCTACATTCTATCTACTACCAAAAATCCATAAAAAAGGACACCCTGGATACCCCCATCATCTCAGGTACTCTCTCTCTCTTACAGCAGGCTTATCTGGCTATGTGGATTCCCTCCTCAGATCCTGTGCTATTAACACTCCTAGCTATCTTCAAGACACCACACACTTCCTGAGAAAAATCCAGTTCATTAGTTAACTTCCAGAAAACACCATCCTGTCCACTATGAACACAGAAGCTCTTTGCACCAACATACCACACAAAGATGGATTACGAGCCATTAGAAGAATTATCCCGGATGATATCACAGCACACTTCGCGACTGGACTTTGTACTCACCCACCACCATTTCAGATTTGAAGACAATTTATGCCTTCAAATCAGCAGCACTGCTATGATTACCTTCATGGCCCCACAACATGCCAGCATTTTTATGGCTGACTTAGAACAATACTTGCTCCAGTCTCATCCCAAAGCACCTCTCTTCTACTTATGCTGCACTGATGACGTCTTCATCATCTGAACCCACAGCAGGGATGCTCTTGAAGATTTCCACAGAGATTTCGGCAATTTCCACTTCACAATCAAACTTAGCTTGGAACACTCCACACGGCAGATCCACTTTCTGGACACTACAGTGCAAATTAGTGATGGACACATAACCACCACCTTATACCCAAAACCTACTGATTGCGGTAGTTACTTACAACCCTTGAGGTTTCACCCAAGACACATCACACAATCCATTGTCCACAACCAAGTCCTAAGATATAACCACATTTGCTCTGATCCCTCAGACAGAGACAGACACCTTTAGGATCTCTATCAAGCATTCTTAAAGCTACAATAACTACTGTGGAAGTGAAGAAACAGATTGACAGAGCCAGCCAGGTACCCTGAAGTCCATTGCTACAGGAAAAGTCCAAGAAAGAAAACAACAGAATAGCACTGGTCATCACCTACAACCCCCAAGTCAGACCTCTACAGCACATCAAAGATCTACAGCCTATTCTGTAATTTATGTGATTTATGCCATCCTGTGCCAGACATGCCCCCTGCCTTATATACTGGACAAACAGGACAGCCTCTGCACAAAAGAACAAAAGGACACAAGTCTGACATCAGAAATTACAACATTCAAAAACCAATAGGGGAACACTTCAATCTCCCTGCTCACTCCCTTGTTTTCAAACAAATGGATAACAAATCAAACCATCAAAGAGAAACTGCAGAATTGGAATCTATATGCAAATTTGACCCTGTTGCTTCAGGGCTAAATTAAGACAATGGATTTTTTTTCTTATTACAAGAGGTGATTTGACCTCTCCTTCCTCCATATGCTGTTCCACAGTGTCTGAATCTAAACTACTGCATTGATTTGCTGTAACAGTCTGATTGGTTCCCATAACTTACTCTTCCCTGCATTTATCTTCCTCTCATTCCATAAGTTCCTCCATCTTCAAAGCATCTGACAAAGTGGGATTTTCTCCCATTAAAGCTCATGCAATAAATAAATCTGTCAGTCTTTCAAAGTATCACAGGACTCCTCGCTTGTTTTGCTGCATTAGACTAACACGGCTGCCCCTTTGGAACTTGTCAGTGTTTTGTTAAGCTATTTTCACAACAGCAGGCAAGATATTTCTTATCATGTCTGTGTCATGCCTATGGCTCTGTAGTGAGCAGTGACAGGGTACTCTAAAAAGAGAAAAGGCCTGAGATTTTGAAGGTTTTGTCAAACTGAAAAATGCCAGCTTGTTTCTAAAGAAGAAAAATCTCTCTCTTGAAAGGCTATATGTAAATATAACCATTTGTATTCCATAGGGGAAAGGGAGTTGCCAAGTTGACAAAGTAAAAAAAACAAAAACAAAAAACAAGCCAACCTCCAAACCCACAAATATTTCTTGTTTCCTAACAGTCACTACATTTCTTGCTCACACACACCAATGGAAATCTTTGCTTTCATAGGTGGCTGCGTGGAAAAGCAGTGCCTGTCATCTGTAGTAGGGACAGCTTCACTCCTTGTCAAAGGAACCAAGAGCAAGCAACCCCAAGACACCTGTTTGCTGAGCCCCGACTCTCCTACAGAGGTGTGTACAGAATTTTTGCCAGCCGTCTAGACCACAGGGGTTGGGGCGGAGCCATGACAACTTCTGGGCTTTTAAAATTTTTAGCTGTAGTAGCCAGCCCCAACTGTGCTTACAAATTAAGACCGCCTCCTGCAGGGAGGAAGAGAAAAGGACTCAGTTCACCGGATCCCCCAGTGGACTAGTTACAGCTGTCACAATTAGCCTGCAAGAAAGAAAAAAAAGTGACAACAGAGATATCTTTAATGGGTGTGTGCATGCAGGGGGAGTTTCTCACTTCAACACAACTCATCATTTACAAATCACTCGGTCTAGATCTTTAGGGCAGTGGTTCACAACCACTGTCGCAGGACAACTTACTGTGTCGCCACACTGTGGTAAATGTGTCGTGCACAGCCAGGTGGATGGATGGATTTGGGGCGGAGGGAGGGTTGGTGTAACCTGTAGGGTCAAGATATGCCAGAATCGTGTCGCAACCCACAAAAGGTTGAGAACCACTGCTTTAGGGAAGGACTGGTGAACATCTCAGGAGGCAGTGCAGAAGGGAACGAGTCCACAAGACTCTGACACTTAACCGCCCAATTTTACAGATTTTAGAGGAAACCACAAGGAGCTGTAAAGTTGAGGGAAAAAACCACACTCAATTCCACATTTCCACCCACCTTTCCCCTGCAGGCTGCCTTCTTCTAAAAAAGAACAAGGAACCTTCCACTGTGTCCAAGGTTCACCATTGAGACCAGCAAGCCACCTTCTCCTGTTTGGCCCCTCCGCTGGTGTCGTCTTCTTCCCAATTGCAAGTGCGGCTTGCAGTTGGCAGTACAGGGACTGAATTTAGCTCTTGATAAAAAAGGAGTGTAATTCTATTGATATGTCAATTTTTAAGGGCAGAAACTAGTCTTAGGCTCATTTAGCTTGATGTTTGGCATAGCACAGGCCAAATAGTTCACTCAGTGTTTCCTACAACTTCAATGGAGCAGCACTTAAAATGAGGGCTGATTTGGCCATAGAATTTTAGGGCTCACTTGAACTTTTCCATAAGGGAACTAAAAGAAGCTTTTGGGGCAGAGGTGGCAAAAATATTAGTCCTCACAAATAAATTTGTTAGTCTTCAAGTGCCACAGGACTCTTTGCTTGTTTTGCTGAACTAGACTAACATTTAGGATCCAGAAAGTCTCTCTGCATTGCACTGATCATAGTCCATGCACTGACCACATGCATGGCTCTTTTCAGATGCTGGTAGAGCAGAGAATGATGTGTGCCTCTCTAATAAGAGAGGAGGAGGAAAGTCAGCTATGAGGAATGAAGTCAGAACTCACTGGACTAAGCAATTTTGCCAACAATCAACCAACCAGACCTCCTGATTCACTCTTATAGTTCTCTCTCCTGGGAGTATTTACAGCACCACTGTTCTGCAGGAGTCTGAACTTCTCCCATGTTGGCTTTCGAAACTTCTCCAGTCCTTGACTGTATCACAACCAATAAGTCCATTCAAAGGACTACCGGCTGATATAATAGATACAAAGACAAAAAGACCTACCACTGCACATATAAAGACCATAGGCAGCCACAGCATAAGTTGAGCTGGGTGCTCAGAAAAGAGAAGGAGAGGAGGGAAGAGAAGGCAAATGGAGACTGCTATGCTTCTATGAAATATATGATTAAATACTTCCAGGGTTTGATCCCCACTGACAAGCAGAACAGCCTGAGAGATGATACAGCTTGATTAATTGTTACGAGAAAAGCCTATGACATATGCATGTGATGTAAATATTTTAAAATCAAGTCTATTTGTGAAAATAAAGGAATCTTGTTGACAAAAGGATCTATACTCCTGGATAGCCCTCTGGCCTTTCAGCTGTTGAATATTCAGTTCTCTATCTTTCAGAATGCCCAGATTCAGAAACCTCACAATGGCATCTGGATCCAAACCTTTCAATTTTCCATACAATTTCTGATTCAGTCCACACTAGCCTATACTGAAGAGGGCTGCCTCATGGAGCTTCAACTCTTGCGGAAGAGGTCATGGCCAGGTTTGCTTTTTAACAGGAGCAGAATCAGAGCTCTGCAGGCAGCCCCACTATCTGTCCGATCAGTGGGTCATATTATTAATGTCACTGAAGCAAGGGCTCTAGAGGGGCTAGCGCAGTTTTAGTAGAATGCATGTGGACTACTAGCCAACAGTCAGTCGTAGAACACATTTCAAAGCATGAAAATGAAGGTTTAAAGAGCAACCTGTGGCACAAGTGCTGTGAAGCCCAATCCAAAAAAAAGAAGATGCATTTCGACAATGTTCTGCTGGAAGTCAAAGGCAACTGTTATTGTTACCCATTTTGGCCCAGGCAGTTAGCAAATATTCAGGGCTGTTTCCGTTAATAGAAGAAATTTACTTGAAGTGATATATTTGAGGCAATCCTGTTTGCTTATACAAATTGCATAGTCCTGTTCTCCTTTATACAGTGGGCTCAAACAACAGGATGCAATTTCCTTGTTCACAATTCCAAGTCTGCCTTTCCAGCCAGCAGTCTGCCCTAAAAGAACTCTCTTTTGCTTTCTTTCAGCGTCATGCTAATAGTACTTCTCATGCTGTCTTCTGCTTTCACACTGTTCTTTCTTGGCTCTTTGTTGCTCTTTCTCCGTGCTACCTCATTCCTTTTTAACTCGTGCACGCAGAAAGCCGAAATCAAATTAATTCCCAGCACTCAGCCTGGTCTTTGGGCAGTGGCTTTCATTGTTTCAACTACCACTAAATAAAAGGCTATTTCACCATTGCCTCATTTAGCCTCGAGGGCAGCTTGCAGCCCTGTCAGCTTCAGTCGGGTTTGTGATTGCTCACAGATCAGATGCACTTGCTGGAAGCCACTCCACCTTCAGTATAACAGTATATACAAATGTATTTATAGGCGCTCACAGGGTTTTGATTCCATTCAGTGCCAGCCTGAACTCAGAGATGCTTTGCTGGAGTCTATGAGGATGACCAGAGTCAAAGGAAATGTAAAGCAAAAACACTTTATCTGAAAATTAAAACACCAGCAGCTCAAGCCTCACTGGTACGTGGGACCTATCAAGAGACCTCCGAGTTGCACTCTAGGAAGGTTTCATGATAAAACTGACAAGCTTTAAGAGACTTCTTATACAGTGGTACAAAAATCTGACTGAGACAGCATCTGCTGCTGTCCCAACTCAGATGGCCGAAAAAAATCTCTCTGAAATGAACCTAAAAGTCCTCCAGCAAGATAGAAGAGCTGCAGAGATGGATACTACGTTCTGAAATTTGATTACAGATGATCGGGCCTTAAAATGGCAAACCAAACTCCATCCAGACCCTTTTAGATGGCAAAGCCTGTTTGATTTGTAGAATTCTTGTGGGACTCAAGAACTGGCACCTCACAAAGCTTGTGTATCATCTCATTTCTCGTTTGCTTAGAGAGAAATTTGATGAAGGCACCACTAAAATGAACACATTCAGTTAAGTGAGGATATGCTGACCTGCAATACACTTTATAAATAAGGTCCGATCCTGGATTGTGGCCGATTCGCACAAAGCGCAGCTCAGAGATGTGGCATCAAGGTGATTCAGAGCTTCTCGTTACACTTCAGTACTCTAGTATGGCTCTGTACACTGCACTGAGGCCTGGTCTACACTTCTGGGAGAATTTAGCGGCAGTCGACGGGAGTTGCACAGGCTAATTGCATAACTCCCAACAACTTCCTAACTCCCTGTCAGCGCAGCATCTTCACTGAGAGGGTGGTTTTATTAAGCTGATTTCCAGATCAACTTAACCTGTTTCAACTGACTGCTAAATTGATCCAGAAAGATTGATCTGATGGTGGTAAAGCTTTCACCATAGTATGGACCTGAATTATAACAACCATAACAAAAGAGAAGGAAGCAGAATAAGAAGAAAAGACATTAAAGGGAAGAGTGAAAAATACAGACAATCCATTATGGCCCCCCAATTTCATTCTGCAATATTTCAAACTGCATGCACCACTGATTCAGTTACTGGATACAATTTTGCTCTTCAGCAGAGGTAGAATTATAGAAAAGTCATTTGTTAAAGGTTACTGAGAGAATTTTTCATTGGCAATGGCCTTCTTTGAGGAGGGGCACATCATGTAATATACTTGACTTTCTCCCTGGAATCCTAAATTCAAATCTGGTGCAGATCACAAGTGAATTATATTTGGTGGTCTCAACCTATTCTCAAATGGCTATTTACCTACATCACAAAACCACCATGCAATCTAGCCTGATTGCCAAATTCTGCTCACAAGACTAGGGCCAGTGTCATAAAGTATGTGCCCCTGCCAAAAAAGACTAACTCCCTGCAGCATGCCTGTGAGTAAGTAACCAAATATGGGCATAGGACAGATTAAGATGAGATAAATATCCAGGGGATTTGGAATTCCACTTTTAATTGAAAGCATTGCACAGTCTAAGTGGACTAATTTTCAGGATTTTTACACCTTCCTTAGTGTGATCCTACAAATGCCAGTTAATCTTCTCTGAACCATCTCAAACAATCCTTCCTGCTAGCCTAGATCCACCTTCAAATATTCATAGCTGATTTTATCACTCAGTTGTCATTTCACCAAGCTACCCATACTTGGGACTACATCTGTGGCTTAGATGTGATATGGATGGTGCAGGATCAAAAGATGGCATCGAATGGGAATTTACACCAGACTACACTTTCAGTTTCCCAGTCTTTCCCACCTGTAGTTTAGGGCAGTCTCTAGGACAACCCTGCGTTCTGTCTAGCTCCCCATTGCCCCAAAAAACCATTCTGCCTGTAGATCATCAGAATACCTCTTAGGTATTGCTTGCAACAATTGCACCTGTAATAGTTCAAACTGCAAAGACAGTTTACAGCATGATGGTGTTCTTTTAAAAACAATGTGGAATTATTCTTAATTCATTTTTCTCCTAATTCAAACCTGCAGTACACTGATAGGTACATAGAAATACTACTATAGTTTTCACAGTCCCAACCATTTCCCAGATGTATTTTTTCAACCCTGCAAAGTACATTATGTCTAGCTGTAGTGGACTCTCAAAAGTGAACAACAAATGATAAATATTAATATTCAGACCATATGACTTCATTGACTTGAGAACAGCTGAGTTAACAGAAGGCCACTAAGCAGCAACACTGACACAAGATGGGATTAATAAAACTATTTACATAATCACCATCGTGAAGACACGATAAAGCAACATTAAAAGTATTATTAATTATATTATTCTAAACTTAGCTCACAGTGGTCTTAGTGGCAATGCTGTCAGTCAAATACATAAGACTTAACTCCAAGGAATTTTTCTTCTTCTCTTTTTAATCAGCTAAATTATAGCCTTCCAAAAAACTCTGGGCAAAATGACAGTTTATTCTTTGAGATGAGGGAAGCACAATTGGACTAGTAAAATATCAAGACCATCTTCATCAAATATATTCCCATTTCCCATCCTAATTAACAGAGGATTAGGTAGTGTCATCCAAATTATAGTTTGCCTAAATTGCTGTTGTTTAAATAAAGATGGAAATTGCAGTCATGAGACACTCTTTCAAACACTATTTATCCATACTGTACCTCTGCTTATTCTTCATCCATGAGTGGCTCTTTTGTCCCAAAAGATCCAAGAGAACATGAGAACAAGGATACCTATAAACACATGCACTCTCCTCTTTCCTTACCGTCACTTGCACATAGGATTTTCATCATGCTACTGAAAGCCTTTTGTCATAGTTTTACATTTCAACACAGCCACCATGTCTTCCCTCTCCCCTTTCAAGAAGCACCTGAATGATGTGCTAAGAGGGTTAATAATCAAATACAGAGCCTCATGCATTCTCAGTACCAATCTGAATTTTTTGCCATTTAGAAGTGACTATCCCCTTAAAGGAGACTCTCTACTGCAGAGGTGGCTCCACGGAGCAGGTACACAAGCTGGGGCTCTGTTACCTTTCTCATGCAACCTTTGCGCATCTGCTCATCCTGGCTCTGCGACCGACCAGTTTAGCTTGTGTATGTCCTGCCTCCAGCCTGGCCAGTCCCTGTCGTTCTCCTGAGGTAAGTCTGAGCCCCCTGCACATCCTGGTACTGGAGCTGGCTGAGCCCCCATCTGTGCACAAAAGGGGAGAACTGAATGCAGACTTATGAAGCATGATTCCCCCTTTCCCCAGCTGATATTAATGCATCATTCAGCCACATCAACAGGGAGAATCATGGAAAGGCAGGGCAGGAAGGGACTTCAAGAGGCCAAATCCAGACTCCTAGACCACCCCAAGTGGTATTTGTCCAACCTGCCTATTGCTTCTTGTCCTGCACCCAGTGGACATGAAGAGCAGTCAGTCACTGTCTTTTTGTGATAGCCCTTAACATATTTGAAAACTGTTAATAGGACCCCCACCATGCTGCTCTTTTCTCAAGACTAAACATGCAAAGTTTTCTCAACTTTTCATCAGAGGAAATAACTCCTTTGTGGTTATTTGCACACCACCAGTCCTTTGCAAGCCATTTCTGAAGTTTTCCTATGACAAGGATTCCCCAGATGGCTTTGAAAATAGGGGCGACAGCTGTTCCATTCAAACCAGCAACTGCTGTGAAATCTAGACTGTTACCTACAGAAAATCATTTGTTTCCTGTATGCTTAAAATGACTCATTCTAGTACCATATTGTGCGTCTGTCTATTTTTTTTTATAATTCTCTTTTTTACTCCTCATTTGGACTATCAGCAAACCCTTCCTATAGGATTCTTCCCTTGCTAACCAGCAACCATTTCCTTTACTGTCTTTTGAAGAAAGATAAAATTACCAGTAATACTCTGTGCTTTTACTCCTTTTTTCTCCTTGGTCATCATCAATAACAGCAGAACTCTGAGAAGAGCATGGAAGGCTTTTTTCACAACTTTTATTTTTTAAAAACTTACTCTTGCATATTGATCACCCAGAATTAAATTCTGTACCAATTTTGGTTTTGTTATTTTGGGTTTACTTTTTTCACCTTCTTAAAAAATGAAACTAGACAAAGAGAGATATGCCCCTACTTCCAGAGCATTGCCTTGACTACAAGATAATGATCTGCCTTGAGCAAAGGGGGGGCAGATCCCTCCAAGAGGTGTCAACAGCTCTGGGTCTGTATGAAGCACAGGGTAGACCCAAGAGCATCCTCTTTTGCCCCTGCACTCGTGCAATAACTGGACCATAACTAAACTTACAGTTCAGTTCCACACAGGTAGCGATGCCTTCCCAGATGATATGGGGAGCATCTAAGCAAACATGTTGCTTTTGGGAGGCTTCCCAATACCATGAAGGGCTTTCCTCTGTTCATAGATAATTTCCTGCATAGTTCCAAAGGGGCAGCCGTGTTCGCCTAATAATGCCAAAAAAGCAAGGAGTCTTGTGGCACTTAAAGACTAAACAGATTTATTTAATTGCATGAGCTCTTGTGGGAGAATATCCCACTTCATCAGATGCTTTGAAGAGAGGGAACTTACAGAATTGGATGAAAATAAATGCAGGAGAGTGTCAACCATGGGATCAGTATGCATGATCATGTTGCAGTGTGACCTGATCCCACATCTTACACTCTCCTGCATTTATTTTCATCCAATTCTGTAAGTTCCCCCTCTTCAAAGTGTCTGACAAAGTGGGATTTTCTCCCACAAATGTTCATGCGAGAAATAAATGTGTCTTTACATGCCACAGGACTCCTTGCTTTTTTTTTTTTTTTTAATTTCCTGCACGTAGCTATGAACAAAAATTGGCCCCCTAAAAGGGAACGATTTTTCCTTCACTCATATCACAAAATGCTTAAACTCAACAACACCCTCCCCCACCGTATTAACTAAACAATAACAATTGGTACGTATTTAGGCCCTGAAACGTGCAATCAGAGCCACGCGGGGGGATATTTTGGCTCACACGGAGACTCCATCAGAACCAGTTTGACTCTGTGTACATTTGCTGGCATCATACCCATTTTAATCCAATTGCAGGATCAAGACCATAGTGGAGATTTTCAAAGCCACAAAGCTGCCCAAGTCCCATTGAAAGTCAAAGGCAGTTGGACACTTAATTCCCCCAGCCACTTTTGAGAATCTCCCCCCATAGTGCTGCTCATCCAACAGGCTACCCCAGATAGAAATGTCCCAATTAAAGGGAATAGCCCACTCAGGACTGGAGTGGGAGGGGACAAATGTTCACCTTTGTTTTGAACTTGAAAAAATAATCCATTTAGCCAGGTTTTGTGAATTTTTTTGCTTCTGGAAAATATGCGTGTTTTGAGCTAAAAGTGATCCAGTCTCAAGCACTTTGCTGACATTATGTAAAAGTAAGAACCTCAGGTTATCACACAGCTGTCATTGGGTATGTCTACGCTGCAAATAAAAACCTGTGGCTGCTCTATGCCAGTTGGCTCAGACTGTGGGGCTATTTTATTAATATAGCCTTCTGGACTGGGGCCCTCCCATGTAGCAGGATCCTAGTGAGCAGGTTTCTGCCCCAATCTGGATGTCTACAGGGCAGTTAAAAAGGCCCTAAGCCTGGGCTCTGAGAGGCCAAGTCGGCAGGCATGGACTAGCGATGGATTTTTGAATAGAATACAGACACACACAGCACTGGGGACAATGTGAGAATATGACAGACTGTCTGCACTCCGCATCCGACAGGCGCCTCCGACTGAAGTTGTAGGGAATTAGCTCAAGCGGGTGCCCTGTGGGCAGCCTGTGTGCCATCTCTTCTTGTCCAAGCACTGTGCCCTCCAGCTGAGCACCTGTCCTTCTGGGGGATCTTTTACTGCCCCGGCTCTGCCGCTTCACCATCAATGGTCACCACAGTCCCACTGGCAGTCTGGGGGAGGCAGGGAGGGATCTTGGCCAGCCCACTTCTCCAGGTCCTGGCCCAGAGACCCTACGTGCAGTGACCTCTGCACAGCCTCTTCCTCCAACTCCTCAACAGATTCTCTGGGCCACCTCCCTGAAGCCCCAATATTTTTTCCACCCTGTATCAGGGTCCTGGCTCCTACACAGCCCCAGGCTTTAGTCAGCGTGCTGTCCTGGGTGCTGTCTCCTTCCCACACTCCCCTCCTGGACTCCCAGGAGTTACTGCCATGCTCTAGCTTTGCAGCACCCAGATCCTGATGGGATCTCCTAGACTCAGCTCCATGCTAGATGCCACCAGAAGGCAGAAACTACTGGAAGCAGCAAGAGGGCAATGATAGGAACCAGTGCACAAGTGACCATGAGTAACAGCTCACTGTGCCATATAAAAACAACAGAGCCCCTTCAATTCCAGCCACAGGTGAATTCAGGGAGCCAGCCAGAGGTGCTTGGCAATAATTTTGCTTATTTCCAGAAAATAAACCTCTTGAAGTTAAGGCTTGTGATGATGGCTGGTTACTGAAGGGGGGAACATGACAGCTGTGTCAGAGATAATCAGGAAACCTGGGGGCAATTAGGTTTAACATCTGACAGTGGGGAAAGTGCATAAGCCCTCTGGCTGCAGACACCAGCACCTCAGCTAAAAGATCAATTCTCAGTCAGGCGGCTCAGGGTCATTTCTTTGGTAGGCTGTTTGCAGGAGGAAATGTTTGCAAGTTTATGACTTCGAGTCTCAGGTTCATTACCCTCATCAGCAGTCGCAGTAATTATGACAGCCTACTCCTGTTCATCCAAATCCCCACATTATCCAGATCCCTTCCTTGCCCCCCCTGCATGAGAGACATCTCCTGTGCTGGTGGAGGAGTACAGGAGTCAGATAATAGAGTAGAGACCCAGGTGAGGAGAAGAAGGGACCTCAGGCACAGGAGAGTTCATCTGCTGTGGAACGGCTTTGCCCCTCGACTGTCTGAATACAATCCATCCCCCTGCTATTTGGACAATTGGGAGCGTGCTGTCTTAGGACTGGACCTCTTTACTACCTTCATCCTCTGTAATATACTCATTCTCACACAGCCCTGCACAGGCAGAGCCATCTTCCTGTTGGGAACTGAGGCCCAGAAAACGAAGTGACTTATCCAAGGCCACAGGAAGTCGGTGGCACAGCATGGAACTGAACCCAGGACTCTGAATCACAGACCAGCACTGTCCTCACTGTCACTGTTGCTTTGGTGCAACTGCATTTCCAGGAGTCCTCAGGTACTTGTGAACCATGTTCTGCATGTAACTTGGACACTGAGACCCAGATCAGTGGAAGGATCCTACATAAGTCTGAGGATCTAGGCCTGTGAGACTGGAGTGTTTTTCTCCTTGAGCAATAACTGCAGCATTGAGGCTTGTAGGCTCTAACACATAATGTCATTATGACCCTAGCTAGAGCCCCAAAACATGAATGTCTCCCTTCCCTCCATAGCTACCCAGTATCTAGTCATCAGAGCCAGTCATTGTCATGGTGTGCTCCCAAGCACCGCATCGTGAAACTATTAAACCAGATGAAGACTCAGAAGAGTTAAATTAAACTCCTGGCTCTGCCACAAATTCCCTCAGTGGCCTTTGGCAAATCAGACAGGGCCAAATGTTGCTGCCCTTTGAATAAGATAAATGCTCGGTGAGAGTATAGGGGACAGCAACTGACCATTAATCCCCTACTGCCTCAGGTCCTCCTCTGTGAAATGGGGATAATCATTCCCCTCTCATCTACACGGCATCCAGCCTACACAGCCTGAAAGCTCTTTGGATCAAGGATTTTCTTTCATTACGTGTCTGGCCACAGGCAGACTCAAGGGATGTTTTGGAGCAGGGAGGGGCACATACAGCACGCCAGCCCTTCCTCACCGTGTCAAACAATCCCCACATCACTACACCTGAGGTCCACAATTCAGTAAGTTAGCTCAAAGCCACACTTCTACCATTCTGAACAGAAGCTCTGCAGAGCCAAGGAGTCATCCTGTCATCTTTTACACACACACGGCACAGGTAAATGATAACTCAAGGGGGGGATCCAGGGGACATCTGGGTTTCTTGAGCAAGCAAAGGTGAAATGATGCTTAAGAAACAAGGACCTAGAACCTTCGTTTGCACACTGATTTCCATGCACACAAAACATTTTATTTTACGCATCCTGCACTTAGGCATTCTTCTGACATTTAATACCAGCCAGTGCCAGAGGGTGTGGCCATTATATCTCAGTTTCCAGCAGTAGACCAATAGGGGCACTCGTGCTGTCACTTAGTTGTCCAAAATGACCAGGGAAAAAGCCATGAACACTAACAACTCTCATAGGAAATCATCTTTAAAGAAAAAACAAAGTAAAACACAAGACACACAGGGTGCTCTCCATTTTCTTAGCCATGAGTTAATACAAGAAAGTACCCTTTAACATAGCCTGCAGAATAGCTATACTTCAACTAAGGGTTCTAGGCAAGCACTGAGCCCTTAGCGTCCACTGAGGTTTTCATTTTGTCTGGGTAAGACAGCATTTAAGAATGTTGGCTTCTAATTTCTGGGATCCAGAACTTAAAATGATCTTCTTTTTTGGAAATCATATATTAAGAGAGACACCTCAATTTGAAGAGGTAAGTGCAATGTCTGACCAGCATGCTTCTATTAAGTGCAGTGCATCAAGTGTTGTAGTGTGATGACCCTTACAGGCGGTGTAAATCTTAGCAGACAGTATGAGAAGAAAAAAATATAATAAGCTAGAATCAAAGATGACAACACAAAACGGTCAAGATTACAAGGAAGCAAAATGCTAACCAGTCAAGGTGAGACAGGAATAGCTTTGCTCTCCCTTTAAATAATGTTCATGACCCAATCCCTGTTCCTCACTTTGCTAAATTTAAATGTCACTAAATCAAGTTTTCACAACACATTAAGAGTGAACCTACACGAGTGTGTGCGCATACGTACGTGCACGTGTATTTCCAATGATGAGCTAAAGAAATCAAAAACCTTTCTGATTAAAAGAAACAGAAAGAGGAGCAAAAATGGAAAGACAATGCAACAACACCTGTTCTACAAATCCTGCACTTTGACTTTGAAAATAAATTTTGGAGAAACATGGTCTGCAGTCACAAATATATAAGAAATCAGAAATAGGGTTATGTAAAAGTCTGCAGAGGGCTGTCATCAGGCAGTGAGAAGCCTGCAAAATTGATAGATGTTTGCACATTTGCTAGCTGAAAATGTGGAGGACCAAAAGCTCAAATGAGAATGATGATTTGTAACGTATTTGAGAGCTCTGCCCAATATGTTTTCATAGGATGATCATTTTATTCCTGTACTCATTGCAGTACAATGAATAAGCAGAAGAAAGGTCCTTGTAAAAATAGTAAATAAACATCAGGTAGAATAGAAACAGAAAACTGGTTTAGAGATACCTAACATCAGTCATATCACCTAACCCAAACAAAGAAATCCCTACAACCTTTATAGTCAAATGCATGCGACACACAAATTGAAAGGTGCCTTATCAGCATTTATGTGCTGTGCACCTTTGGGGATGTCTATCAGTCAGTTCTCAATTCACCTGGCCCAAATCACAATATTAATAGAGCATCTTATAGTGTATTATATTGGAAATGAACATGAGGCCTCATTCACATTTGGTTTTGCATACAAATACCAGCAGCTGAATACGAATTAGCCAAGAATACTGGAACACCGCTATTCTTATGGCATTTCCTGTCTGAACGTGTTCAAAATACCATGAGGAAAGTGTTTCAGATTGTACAAATGATGCTGGCATGATTGCTCAATGCCATTTTACAGAGGAAGCTGCAGAGAGCCATGTAGCTGACAGAATCAGATGAAAATGAAAATAAAACACATCTATATGCAGTAGAGTGGACAGTAATATGGAAAACAGAAATACAGAAGGAGAAATCAAAATAAAGGACAGAAACCTACAAGTGTAAGGACAGCCCTCAAAATATTCAGCCTTTATATAAAATATTAATATTTATTCCTGGGACAGAAAAAATGCATCTCTGTTCACCGTCCAAACCCAGTATGTACCTGTTTACATCTACTGCTGGCTCTGTGTCTGCATGTAAATTCCCTCCCGCTAAAAGCTGCAAGACTGTAAATAGACTCATTTTAGTTATTTTATCAAATTGTATTAACTTTCCCCCTCCAGCATTCTCAGAGGCAGGCAATGCTGAGACGTGCAAGAAATGCAAATCAATCCTTTTGATATGATAACAGGACCAGTGAATTGCATCCCAGAAATCAGCTCAGGATTAATGCTGAGAGTTTGCTGAAAGGCAGTTGGCTATGGCTTCATGCCAGGGAGGATAAATTTCAGCTGGCAGGTCAGTAGAAGGAGGTTTCAGGTCTGGGGGAAAGACGACGAACACATACAGGTACCTGTTGTTGCACTAAGAGAGTTCACACAAATCTTAAAATCAGTGGCCACAGGGTCAATATATGGTGAAAAGATGGCAAGTTTTAGAAACTTACTGTGTGTATATACAAAAGGGAATATTTGGTGGAACAACTGGATATGAAATATGCATACACACCAAAGAGAGGTTTGTACGCAATATCCTGCACGTCAGTAGGAGAAAAGCCATTCAGCAGACAAGTGTATGCAGAGATACACATACTACGCAACACATACAAAGAGCAGCATCTCAAACCTAAGATTGCAGATGGGCAAGAACATTATTGCCATCATTTTGAGCCAGAATCCTTATTACAGAATCATAAAAACATAGACTTGGAAGGGATCTCAAGAGGTCATCAAGTGCCATCATATCTTCTCTCTTGCCACATACTTATTCAGACTGATGACTTTTATGGTCTTCTTTCAAAACCAATGATTGCATATGCCTGGCTGTTGCAAAAATTGGTCTCTCTAATGTTCATTGATGTCCTATCCCATGCCCCCCTTGTCTGTCTTGCATCCACAGGGATGGCCAGGGCCACCCTACTAATCTAACAATCAGGTGTCTGCTTGGTGTGCCCATTCCAGTGTAGCCTTGCCTTGTGTTCAGTTAGGGAAACATGGCATCAGGCCTCTCTAAACCTTTTTTTCGTTTCCTGTCATGGAGCATCCAATCACTCGACATTTCAACAGATTCATTTCTATGGTACGCAGCCTATTTAATCCCTTCCTCCAGTAGCTGGTCAGGTCTCTTCCACACATTGGGATGCACTGAGTTACAGTTCTACTGCTCCTGCCTTGTGACTTTATTGGCATTTTTTAATCACAGAAATCCAGAGTCCATTCTTGCCAATTATAGCAAGCAGCTTTGGTATGATACCAGGAATCACTCAGGAGGGCATACTGTTAGCAACCACTGATCCTAGCAACTTTATTTTTCCCCCACTCTTCTACACTCTTTGCTTATAGTGAACTTTATGGTGAGCCTTCCTCCCTCAGTCTTACCAAACTTCACTGTAAGACATGCCTACTTAAACTGTGTTGCCTCTGTATGAAGTTGGTTTGCAGGGTCTTGTCATCTGCCACACTATGAATTCTTATTGTAACTGGTTTATATTTTGAAGTTTTAAGAATATGAAATATACATGAGAATGTGGGAAAACTTTCACTGGAAATCATTGTTCTTCCAATCTCCTATGCCTATGTACAAATGCATGTATGTCACGATTGCCATTACCTGAATACTTAACAGTTGTATTTCAAATCCTTGCTTGAGTGAGTGGGTCGGGCGAGAAAGAGAAAAAAAAATGGGATGTACAGAATCCAATGTATAATAGGATGTACATCCCATATTTCTTCCTGTCTCCTCTGCCACCCACACAAGCTCATTTGCATCTCTCATTCACCTACTACATCTTAACTTTGAGACTATAGTTGTCTTGCTGCAAAGACTAATGTATGTTTGTACAGCCCCTAACACAATGAAATTCAGTGTGATTGTGGCCCTCGGGTACTACTGAAATAGAAACTGTTGTTAATAATATGCCTGACAATGTACTGTTGCATTAATAATCTAAGGCCAGCATTTTCAAAACTGTATGCCTAATGTTAGGCACCTCCATTAATATCAGGGCACCTAAACAATAGAGTCCTATAGTAATTTTCAGAGGGTCCTCTCTTTGCTCTTATTGCTTTCTGCTAGAACACGTACATCAGGGAGAATGGTCTGTGCTGGACCATTCACTGGTTCTCTCGGGACCTGAAGACGATAAGTTATAAGTCAGGGTTCCTGGATTCAACTCGTGATTCTGCCACAAACTTCTGTACGGCCTTGGGCAAGTCATTTCACTTAGCATGATGGCTTCACTGGCGCTTGTTTGTGTCTGCTGCAGCAATTTACTTTTTGCTTTGCCATTCAGGCTGGACTCACATCTGTACAACATTTACATCTCATTACCCTGTACTTGTTACTGATTTCAATACTCAAAAGCCAAGGGAAGCAAAGATAAAGACAAACGGAAGCAAAGATAAATGTTAGCTCCCCCATTCTCAAGTGTTTATTCACTTCCTTTGCTCCTTAGCATTCTGCCATAGAGAACTGAGAGGAATTTCCCCCACAAACTGTACATGTTATTCCTCCTTTTTTAATTTTGCATGTAATGTTAGAAATCAAAGGATTTTCAAATGAGACCAGATAATCCAATTTCTACCTCAAATACAATTACTGATTTTGGTCTCCAGGGCAGTCAAAATGTAACATTTAGATCCATACCTGTAGATGAAGAACAGTCTTGTGATGTTTAAGCAATCGGTGTCTTGGTTTCCCCCTCAAGGGGACGATGAGCATAAATAGTTTATGAAGAGCTTAAATGTAACAGCAATGAACACCACAGATAGTCAATTGACCAAATAAACCCATATCATGATCTTTTGACTTCTATCAAGATCTTGGAAAACAACCCACCACCACCACCACCACCAAACAAGTAGCCATGAGCTACAGGCAGACAGCATTCACTGAAGCTGGTGAATAGCTGCTAGAGTCTTATTTGCTTTTAAATACTTTTGAAGCTTGGCAAAATGTCACCTTAGATACTTGAAGCCCCCTCCCAGCTGCTTAGGCAACACGGTGTAACCCTAGCAGTTATCCTCTAGGAAGCACTGCCGGTCTGACAGATCTTAAATGAATAAAAGTGATATTATTACAATTATCATTAGAGGGAAATGTCCCCCATCAAAATGTGTCTGGATTTTAATTGACAAGGTCTGGGTTAATGCTGTGAAAATGCCAACGAAAGCAAAGCCCGTGGCTCAAACTAATTGTCGGCACTGAGCAACCTCAACCTCTAACCCATCACAGATTTATCACTCCATGCACACTCTACCCATGACGAGGACTGCTGGAATTAATCATTAACAAGTAGAAATTCTTCCCAGGTAGAAAGTAATAAAAGTGCATGACTAACCAGTGCCCCTTTAACTTTGTCTATGGCCTAGACGAGAAGCATATTAGGTGTAATGATGAGTAACCTTTTTAAAAAAGCCTTTTCTTTCAGAAACACATGTGAGGGAAATGTTTAGGACTCTTGGGAGTAAGAGGATAGATCCACTAATCTGAATCAGCTCCCAGGTTCCTCACCAAGTTTCATTATACACAGCTCTGTCCATCTCCCCACACCCTAACCGCAGCTTTTCTCATTGTTCCAGCACTGGCGCCCATACAATGTACTCCACTCTCAACTGGCAAGACAAAGCCTATTCTAGGGTCCCCCTCTCCAAAAGAGCCAATGCATCTTCTCCAACCTGCGGCTCTTGTGCTAGCCAGTCACTTCTGCGAATTCACCCTGACACCTAGCACCTGCTGTCCTTCCATTCTGGCTGGTCTCCTGAGCAGAGACTGCAAGATGGACGGATTGGTTCCAATTTGTGTCACGGTTCTGCAGCATTGTCCCAAACAACTGGGCTTCCATCACTTCTCTTGGACTATTTCACCATCCAACAGATCTCAGTGACAAGTTTTCCCTTCCTTGACCTTATCCTATTCTTAGTTATATAGCAGTGCATCACACAAAGTAATTCCATGCTCTGAATAACGTTCATGCCCTTCAGAGCTCTGCATTCAGCTACCAGGTATCACTTTATATCTATATAGATAGATATAGATATCCATATAGTGACCAGAAACCCTTCCACACTGTGCATTATACAGACATGGGGTCACAAGACAGTCCATGCTCCAAAGAGTTTACAAACTTGGTTCATGACAATAGACCAGAAGTTCAGACCAAGAAACGGAGGGAGAGAAACAAGATGATATTGAAACCAATGTACCTGGTATAGAAAGCAATGGTCATAACTCGGCATCAGCCAAGCTACAGTAACAGCTCAGTCACTGGCTACGCAAACATCACTCTTACTCATTCCTCACCACTTTTTCCTTATCTCCCTCTAACATGCCAGTGTCCTTCTGGTAACAGGATCTCATCAATGCCCATTGAAGTCAAAGGAAACATTTCCTTAAACTTTGGATCAGGCTTGTAGTCACCAGAATCAAAGCCCAGAAGAGCTGTATAAAGAGGGGCTATCATCTCCCTGCCTCGGTCATCAGTGGAATGGACCTCAGGAACCAGTTCTCAGTTACTTACCATTCTCTGAGGTTTTTTAATGGAGCTGTACAGCTAGCGTTATTTTGCATACTCAACCAGATTAAAAAAAACGAGTACTGTAATGTTTGTGAGAATAGCCGAAGTCACATACTTTATTTCTCTTTCCTTCAATCCAATGTGTTAACAGAGCTTAGAGAACCTCAGGGGCCTTGTCAGGCCTGGTGCTGAAAGCTGAGTGCCTCCAATACCTGGTAAAGGTGGAAAGTTTGCCAACATAATGGCATGCTTTTAAGTGTTGTATTTATTGCCTTGCAGTTTTTATCCTTAACGCCTGGGCTAGTGGCTTTTCCACTCATTTGGGTTATGGTCTCATTATACAGCTTGAGTGCACAGAAACAAATGAGACTGCTCCCTCAGTCCATTCCTATCACATTACACAAGATGCAAACCTGTAATTCTTTATACTACTACATTAAAACTGTGAGGAAAGCTAATGCTGGGAATAAAGACAAGGGGTAAGGAAGATGCTAAGGATGGTATGAAGGGATGGCCTACTTTAGAATCTGACTGATGTTTGATCTATGGCTACTGATGGTGGATATGCCAGTGGCCTAAGAAGGGAGGGAGAGAAGATGGGGTGTGTTCTGAGTTATTACAGAGAATTGTTTCTTGCGTGACTGGCTGGTAAGACTTGCCGACATGCTCAGGATTTAACTGATCACCATACTCAGGGTTGGGAAGGAATTTTTCCCCAGGACAGATTGGCTGGGGCTCTGGGGGTTTTTTGCCTTCCTCTGTCGCATGGGGCATGGCTCACCTACCACTGAATTCTCTGTATCATGAAGTCCTTAATCATGATTTGAAGGCTTCAATAACCCTGCCGTAGGTTAGAGCTTTATTGCTGGAGTGGGTGGGTGAGGTTTTGAGGCCTGCATTGTGTAGGAGGTCAGACTAGATGATCATACTGGTCCCTTCTGACCTATGAGTCTAGGTCTCATGCCTCTTCAGCACAGGCCTCCAGTACAATTGCACAAACGCTGTTTCTGTTAGACATTCCAGACACCTTTTTGACTTGGCTGGAGTCCATGGAAGTGCCCAGGTGTGGAAGAGTTAAGAGCATGTCTATCTCTCTGTGCGGAGCCTCAGAATCCACTGAGTTGGAGACATTAACATTCAGCGCAGCCTTCCTTGGAGTCAGTTTTAACCAGCCAGCAGGATTTTCCAAAACCCACGTGTCTCTAAGCTGTCACACGTGCAACACACAGTTGCCAAAGACAGACCATTTTTGGCATCCAAAGACAATGCATGTCCAAGGTCCAACTTATCCCAACAGAAGAGGAAGGGTTGTTAGAGAGTTTGGCGGGAACCTAGACTATAGAAAGGGTTAAAGCTTCCAGCAATTATTTTTGTTATCCTTAAAACAGTGAGGTCATTCTGGGACACAACTGTTCATTTATGTAATTAAATTTTTGTCTATATGGTGTCTGTCAAGTATTTTAATTATTTTTTCCCCGCCACTGCTCAGCTTTTGTAGCTCGTTATGAAACAAACAATAAGTCATCCTAATGGGAGTCTTCCCGGTCACCCTCAGATGTGAACAATTCATAAAGAGCCCTGTAACTCATTTGGTCCTGAGGTGCCAGCTAAAAACAATAGCATCACAGTCCCACAAAGCAAAGTCACTCACACTGCCACACTCCGCAAGGACAATGTTTCCACTGACTCACGTGAGATGGGCCACCTTTATTTAACTTTCAAAGCACACTCTTTATAGGCTGCTGCCTTCCTAGGGTGCTTTCCTTTTCAGTTTTCACACAGAGGGAAGGTGAAGTCAAATTACTTGTTATAATGTGAAAAGAATCCATAATCACGATTAACTCCACAATTGTGTGAAAACAGGACTTAATCATGACTATGGATTCTTTTCACATTATAACAAGTAATTTGACTTTACTCTCCCTCTATGTGCTGTCTCCTAGAGTTTGAATCCTTACAAATGCTCTGATTTGCTGTTGCAGTATGGCCTGATCCCATGTCTTACATTCCTCTGCATTTATTTTCACCCCATTCTGTAAATTCCCCCTCTTCAAAGTGCCTGAGGAAGTGGGATTTTCTCCAATGAAAACTCATGCAATAAATGAACCTGTAAGTCTTTAAGTCCCGTAAGACCAGGCCTCAGATCCAAAGGGAAATACAGACCTGATTAAAGCCAATAGCTGATCCATGCACCCTTCTTCAAGCTCAGTGGATGGACTAACCAAGTCTCTTTGCACAGCTAAAAACCACTGGGCAGTGACTGAATGAGTCAATGGAGGGGTTTCCCAGGCTGTAAACAGAGCGCGTGAGAATACTCCTTGTAGCCTGGGCATGCTGGAGGCTGAAAGCCTGAAGGAGATGTGAGTGCAGCCCTGAGAAACAAAAAGATGCAGCTACTTGGCCACGGGGCTCTCTGGTGCGGCAGGCCTCAGGATTTCTGAGCAATGACACTTTGCGCTTATCGTTTCTATTGTGCTCAGGGAAACAGGTCCTGATCCAGCCTTTGTAACTACACAGGATTATGCCAAAGTTGCACCTTGGTAGTGGAATAAACTTCTCACACTCATGCAAAATGCTGCCACAAGGCCCTGAAAGTAACCGCTTGGGCCAAAAGGGCAACGCTGTGTTGCCTAGTACAGTTGATCCTGTTTAAAAACCAACATTTTCCAACTGTTACTCCATATTGTGCTGAATGTTTGGTCATTACAGTACAGGACAGTGCCACACAATCCAGTAACCAAATGAAAAGCTGGATTGTGTGCATGTGTTTATTACTTCAGGGTCAAATTCATTCTTAAATTCACAGATCCAGAAATTTCAAGGTCAGAATGGACCATTATGATCATCTAGTCTGACTTGTGCAACACAGGCCATAGAAATTTCCCCAAAACAATTTTTGGAGCAGATCTTTGAGCAGAGCAGCCATTCTTGATTCCAAAATGATCTGTGATAGAGAAACCCCTGCAACCCTCAATAAATTGCTCTGTGTTACCTACTTTTATTGTTAAAAAGGTATGTCTGATTTCTTCTTGCTTCAACAGTGGATTATCAGGCTTATGTCTACCTATGAAAAGTCTATGTTAAACAGTGAACCTGATAGAGCCACCCAATTTAAAGGTTAAAGTGGTAAGCTGGACTTTGCCAGAGAGCTGCAGATATAGCAGTAAGCATACTAAAACTTCCTGAATGATCAACCCAGTCCAACTTCTGAAGTCAGGTGCTGCTCAGGCAAAATTCCCACTCTTTCGGGAATGCGTCCGCAATATTCTAATAGTTTTTGCAAGGCTGGACAGAAAACTTGGACAGTAGAACTGGCTTAATGACAGGACAAGAAGTTGGCAAAGCACAATTAATTTTCAGCTTTCAGTGTTGGTTTCTCTCTTCTTTGCCATGCTCTGAACTGTGAAGCACCACTCAGCCTCTCACTCGATGTCCTCCAAGCATGAGTTTGCACAGGAGCAGGAAGCATCACATTGTTACTACTTTCATTTAACATCTAACGACAGGTTAGACAATAAAATATGTTAATCAGGCTGGGCCCAGAATGCAAAGTGCTGTGCAGACACACAATTTGTACAGTCCCTGTCCCAATGAGTCTACCACCTAAAAGACAAGACATAGCATGCAGAAGAGATAAACAAGCAAGCCAGGGTGGAGGTGGGAGAGGCCAACGGTCAAAGTCTGAAAGCAGACTGGAAGTTAATTGAGCCAGGTAGTTCCAAAACACCGATGGTCCCATTGTAAAAAGTCAGTTTGCCATTGCTATTCATTGGCTTGTTCAGAGAACAAGATGTTCAGAGGTAGAAGAAAGAACTAGCACATCATTCACAGGAAAGCAGCTTTCCTTTCGTGTGCGTCTCTCTCTCTCCTTAAAAAAACCTCAGCAAGTGTAATTTGAAAGAAAGTCATCAGACAGGCTTCTCCACTACTAGGGTACAAAGTAATTAAAATCAGATCTTCAGCTCCTTGTAAAGTAACATAAAACAAATCATATAGGGGAAAATAAACTCTAGCCTCATTATGCTTTCTGAATCAACACTGCGTCTGCAAGCAGCATGGCACTGAAAAGAGGACATTGGACTGGCAGTCAGGGGACCTCAGATTTAATTTCTGTCTGAATCACTGTCCTACCAGTGCCCTTGGGTGAGTCAATTAACCTCTACCTCCCCTTCCAGTCCATTTAGTCCTGTCTATTTAGTAGGTAAGATCTCTGGGGCAGGGACTCTCCTTAATTAAGTCTATAATGGGCTCCTGACCTTGGTTATTATATAATACAATCACATAAAACAACAACAAATATCAAGAACAGAGTATGCTTTATGGTACTCTTAAAAATAGGTTAAAGGATTAGATGGGTGTCATCAAGATAGCACTTGTTTCTTAATGGATTTGTTTTGAGGTCCATGTTAGGTTTAGAATTTTTTATAAATTCAGCTTAGCTCCACTGACATCTCCAGCCCCCAACTGAGAGTTTTTATTTGAAAACGTGCTTCAGTATACATCAGTGGAATAGAATGAGAGAAAGCCCTGTCAGAACAGCTTGGTGAAAAGGGCAGAAACAGTGGTGCCATAAGAAGAATTGCTATATTAGCAGCAAGACTGCTGATCTTCCAGGAAGACACAAGGAATACAAAAGCCCTCCTATTTCCACAATCTAAAAATGAAGTCCAGACAAGTGCTTGAAAAGATTCACATGAATATTTTTGGGTGAATAAAATTGCTGCATGCCTTCATTGATGAGACACACATGAAAGAATGGCTATTGTGAAGGCCTAATTTCCCAGGCCAAAGCCTTTGAAGTGATAATTTTATCAGTAGGAAAGCAGAGAGAGTCCTGTGGCACTTAAAAACTAACTACTTTATTTTTTGCATGAGCTTTTGTGGGAGACACTACAGTACAAATTAGGGATGGACACATCACCTATACCAAAACCCACTGATCAGTATAGTTACCTACGTCCCTCGAGCTTTCATCCAAAACAAACCACACGATCCATTGCCTACAGCCAAGCCCTAAGATATAAATGCATTTGTTCTGATCTCTCAGATAGAGACAGACATCTTCAGGATCTCTATCAAGCATTCTTAAAACTACAGTACCCAGCTGCTGATGAGAAGAAACAGATTGACAGAGCCAGGCGGGTACCCTAAAGTCAACTACTAGAGGAGAAGCCCAGGAAGTAAAACAATAGAACACCTCTAGTCATCACCTACAACCTCCAAGTCAGACCTCTAGAGCACATCATCAAGGATCTACAGCCTATTTTACAAGACGATCCCTCACTCTCTCAAGCCCTGGGAGACAGATGTCTCCTCACTTACCGACAGCTCCCCAGCCTTAAGCAAATACTCACCACAACCACAGACCAAAGAACAGAACTATTAAAGCAGGCACACACCCCTGCAACAAACCATGGTCCCAACTTTGCCTGCACATCTGCACAAAAGACTATGACAAGATCTATTAAAACCAGCTACTCCATCAAAGGCTTATTCATCTGCTCATCCACCAATGTGATTTATGCCATCATGCGTCAGAAGTGCCCCTCTGCCTTACATATATTGGACAAACAGGACAGGCTCTGCACAAAAGAATAAACGGGCACAAATCTGACATCAGAAATCACAACATTCTAAAACCAGGGGGTCAGCATTTCAGTCTTCGTGATTGCTCCATTAATGATTTGCTAATTGCTGTGCTCAGACAGACAAGATCAAGGCTTCAAAGAGCAGATGATGAAACTGAATTTATTTGCAAATTCGGTTGCATTGCCTCAGGACTTAACAGGGATATTAGATTTTTCTCTCATTACAAGTGGGGATTTGACCTCATTTCCCTCTGTAGACTGTTCCCCAGGGTTTGAATCTTTACAACTGTTTTGATTTGCTGTTACAGTGTGACCTGTTCCCATGACTTACACTTCCCTGCAGTTATTTCCTCCCATTCTATAAGTTGCCCCATCTGACAAAGGGGGATTGTCTCCAATGAAAGCTCCTGCGAAAAATAAATCTGTTAGTCTTAAAGTGCCACACAACTCCTTGGGTGTTGTGGTTTTTTGTTTGTTTGTTTGTTTTGCTGGACTAGACTAACACGGCTATCCCTTTGGAAATTTCCCGTTTCAAAATAATTATTTAGTAAACCACATATCTGTAATTAGCAAAGTGAACTGTTTCTAATATCTGTAATCCTTCAAGATTTTAGAGGTAGTCGATCTCATCTTTTCACATAAAATTTTTAGTTGACTACTGGAAAAGGGAAATAAGCTTGCCTGTACTTTCAGCTGCCTTTTCATTTCTTAACATTGACTGAACTAGTTCTTCAACTGAGATAGTTAAGTAAACTGAAACAAGCATGTCCACAAAAGGCTACTATTTTTAAAAACTATTTCAGCCTTTCATCAGATCTGGGTACAAGTGTTTAGTCAGTAACTGAACTGTTTTTAAAACATCGGTAGCAAACATGCACTGCTTAATGTTTATTGTTTTCATTTAATGTAAATTATTTTAATATATTTTAGTATATTTAAATCTTAATATAGATTGTCACAATTTCAAATTTAATTTTTCACTAGTTGTAGTTTAATTAAATTTTTAAAAAATCTGATTAAAAATCGAAGTCAGTGATTTTTATCCACCCAGAAAGCTAAGGTTAAACCCGCATAATGACTTCACCTGAAAAAGGGGAACATGTGCAAGAGTCAACGTTCCAAAGACAATTAACTGCCATCCCAGCTATAAAACACATCAAATGAATGCAGATTATTTCACTTATACTTGCAAGATAAAATTTAATAACTACATTTAATGGGTACTTAAAAAAACAATTTCCTGTGCATTAATTAAATGCACTTCTTCAGCAGAAAAGAGCATTTTTAAAGAGCTATAATCTCTACTAATCTAAAACCAAGCAATTTAAAGACAAAAATATTAGTGTGTGCATTATCTGTAAATCAGTTCTAAAAAATTCTTTACACAGTAAGATTATCCTCAGTACAATTACATAAGTGTTGTTAAAATGAAATCAGCCTGTCACACATGAGGAAGCAAGTGTGCTGCAGAGATGAATGCCATCAGCTAAGCATTATTTAGACATATGGTGTCATTTCCACTAGAGTTACGGAGTAGGCTGAGCAACGTTCTGGGTTTAGGTCTGGCTGCATTTGTAATATGACAACTGTAGCTTCACTTTCATGGTGACCTGGGCTATGAGGAGTACAGTTCCCTCAGTCTCCAAGAAATTTCATTCCAGAAATGCACAAATTCAGTCAGCAGCTGCTTTGGGTTATGGAAGGAACCAACGGTGAGGCCCTTGCAGCCATGCTTCTCACCTTGTCATTACTTTGCTTCTACAGCAGTCTTGCAGAGTATTGTAATCTCTAACTGATGATCCATTCAGTGCTGCTTAGGGAATTTGGACAGCAGTAGAAGGTAGAAAAAGGAAAGATGGTTCAGTGGTTAAAGTGGGAAACTGGGAGTAAGGAGACTGAGATGCAAATCCCTGCTCTGTCATAAATGTCTGGTGTGACCTCATTCAAGTTTCTGGGCCTCAGTTTCCCATCTCTAAAAGATGGGCAATAGCCCCTCAAAAAAGATTATGATTGGAAGAGACCTCAGGAGATATCTAGTTCGACTCAAAGCAGGACCAACCCCAACTAAATTAGTCCAGCCAGGGCTTTGTCAAGATGGGCCTTAAAAACCTCTAAGGATGGAGATTTCACCACCCCTCTAGGTAACCCATTCCAGTGCTTCACCACCCTCCTAGGGAAAAATGTTTTCCTAATACATACATACTTTCTGAGGCGAGAGGGTAAAACTGGACTCAGTACTCCACATGAGGCCTCACCAGTGCAAATCAGAAGGGAACAATCACTTCCCCCAATCTATGTTGCCCAATATGTGTTAGCCTTCTTGGCAGCAACGCCTGCCAAATGATTCACTCCTGACCATTGCAAAATTCTGCTTGGACACATGGCTGGAAGTAAATAAGATTTTTAGACATTCTGCTAATGGACAGGTGGATTGCTCTTGTGCATTAGCTGCTATATTTTCATAGCATACCACAAGGCCACTTCATGTTATTGCATATATTCTGGATCAAAGCTAGAAAGGCAGCAGCCAGTGTGTTATGACATTTGTCTAGCGCTGGGGGTAGTGGTGAGTTGTCTCTGTCTCTTTTCCTCAATTCTGATTTGCTGAAGCTGCATGAAAATCAGATAATGGTCCTCAAATGGTCATGGCAGTAATCACTGCACAGCCTCAGGCACACTGAACTTGCAACTAGCAGAGCAGCCAACAAATACACACAGACACATGAAAGGTTTACACACTTTCTCACACAAATATAAAAGAGAAATGTTGACTAAAATGAACTAATTTGATTTCCAGGCTACAGCTGTGTAAAATATTTTCCATTAGGGTTGAAAGAGTTCCCTTGACTGCAAAATACTCCACCTTTAGTCTTTGTCTCCAGACAACATACTCAACAAGATTAGCTGCAACTCATTGCAATCAGGTGCTGTTTAGACAGATTGAAAAGCTTGTAAGACTTGCTATTTGATGGTGGGAAACTGGCATTTCCACTGGATTCTATTTTTAAGTAGTGCAGGCCCCTACATGGCATGAGGAACGTTGCAATTCTCTATAGCAGTACTGATGCTTGAAAGCTGGAAACCCATGTATCAATGAATGGCAATGCAGAGAGCACTAGAAGAAATATGTAGCAATGTCCTGGCACTGATACTGGTTTAGGGACTCAGAATTGTTGTAACTCGGCCTCACCATGCACTGGTGCAACAACATCAAAGTGACAGGATCACAAACAGAGTCACGGTGGGACTGCGCAATTCCATTATACTCCATCATCTCTGTCTCATTCCTTTCTTCCTACTGGGGGCCCTGGGAGTAAAGAGACTGCCTTTCGAATCAAATCATAGGGTTGGAAGGGACCTCATGAGATCATCGAGTCGAGCCCCCTGGGGCTTGAATGCAGGACCTCCTGCATATTAAGCAGAGATGCTAGCCACTACACTATTC
The DNA here is from genome assembly GCA_007922195.1 of Podocnemis expansa. NCBI lineage: Eukaryota > Metazoa > Chordata > Testudines > Podocnemididae > Podocnemis > Podocnemis expansa. Next base: position 3,194,320 of record ML682007.1, read on the forward strand.
GCAGGGCTCCACTCTGCAATCCTTCCTCTCTCTCAGTACACTAGGAGTAGAAGAGGATCTACCAGCAGATCTGAACCAGTCACTGTCTCTTGGAACCCACTCTTCTGATATGTACTTCTATCACTAGGTCAAGTCCAAGAAGCAAACTGTGATCTATACAAGTCTCTATACTACAGCATTAGCATGGACAGTTTGAAATCATACTAGTCTTCAAGTGCCATAGCCCTTTGCCCATTTTTGTACTTCAGCCTCTCCAAACCTGAGTGCAGTCTGTATGCAGATATGACAAATGGAGCTCCAGTGCAGTATGTGAATTAAACTTTCACTATTTACAGGAAAAGCTTTATTAGTTTGATCATACTAAAGGACTTAATGTAAGAACATGCCACATTCTCTTGGATACTTCTAAGATATATGGAAATCTCAATTTCTGTTTGGATTTTTCAACACTCCTACCTTAAGCTTGAACACTGTATTGCTACTACATGATGTGTAGGAAGTCTGTGCCTCTTATTCCAATGTTAATGGGAATAAAACAAACCTGGAAATTTTATCATCAGTTTTTGATATAAACCAACAGAGACCTAAGAACTAAGGTTTTACATGCACATTATAGAAGCTTTTCAAATTGATGATCCAAAATAAAGAAATAAATCTAATTTCTTTCTTGGAAATAACATGGCTTAAACAAAAGGGGGAAGGATGTCCTAGATCATTGTTATCCAAGGCACTTCCCTATACCTGGACTGTTTGCTATAATATGCCATGGCAGTCTGTGCTCCCCACTTATTTATGTATTGGGTTTTTTTCTTATCATCTCCTGAACAGCTAAGTCAAAGTTATATTTCTGTGCAACATCAGAACCTGCCCACAAAAAACATAAAAGTGCCTAGCATCTAACAGACTACTACGTTACAAATAAGTTTAGTAAATTCCATCCTTGGCCAACAATGTTGAAACACAAGTGACAAAGACGACCATGGGTTTTGACTGTATTGCAAATGATCTCTGTTTTCTTTGTTTTTGGTGTTGGTTTGATTTTTCACATCTCTCTGACCCTCAGAATGTCAAATAATAATGAGACACAGCAAATGTGGCTTTCAAAATGCTTGTTCCTATCAACAAGCCTACCTTTTAAGTCTTAGTACGCAGTAATAAATGAATATGTTGTTCAGTAACGGCTCTTGATATATAGATGTACCTCATCCACACAATGACTTTAAAAACATTTTCATCTTGAAAAGCATCCTCTGAATCACAGAGTACAGGGCATTCGCTGAGGCAGTTCATAAGCTGCATTTACCAGAAGATAAATATGCAGAACAATAGTTACAAGTGTCAGACAGATGTTCAGAAAACATATAGGACTGCAATCAAAGATAAAAATCACATACCTTAGCAAACCTGATAGTTCCGAATTTTGGAGACAATTTGTTTCAGAGCAACATTGGCCTGAAAGGAAGTTCCTCAGGCTACCACCAACTGGAAATCCTTTTTGAGTCCCTCCGAGGCTCCAGCTCAGCCTTTCGTATGTCCCTGAGGGTGATGCAGTGTCCTCCAGGTCTTTAGAGTCACAGCAGAAAAGATGTCGTTCAAAGAGAGAAAAGAAGAGAAGGTGTGGCATTAAATTCCAGGGTCAGTTGTTCAGCAGTGTCAGAACAGAACGTAAGACAACATCTGATAGCAATAAAACCGCGAGCCAGGACAAAGGGACTGTGACCATTCATCATGCATGGAGCCTCTTCAGGGAAATGTTTGAATCCAGGATCCATGGTACAGAACTGCTCTTGCTTTATGGTGTTTTACCCATAAACGCCTAAAGCAGGAAACGAATGTCAGCCAGATGTCTGGGCTCACAGAAGTACAGTGACACTTCTGCGTAACTTTAGAGGACATTCTTATTCACCACAGTCTTTCACAAAGAAAACGGATCATTCAAACCTTGAGCATTTAAAGTTAAAAACACTGACAAAAACTCAAGCAAACAACACTTTAATGCACTTTTACAGTGGAGTTTGTTCACAGTCTCAAAGCTCTTAAGGAAGAGTCAATGAATTAGGCCTTATTTATGGCATTTCTATCAGTTAATTATTGTTAGATAAAATATTTAAAAACAGCTGCCTGAGTTGTGCGTCTGCATCCACATTTAGACACCTCAAGTGATTTCACTGTCTAAAAAGTTCAGTCCCCAGCAGCTCCCAGACACACAACTGTGAGTCTTCAACACTTTTGAAAAATCAGGTCACTTGGATTTAGTTGCCCATGTGAAGACATCGATGCCTAAGTACAGGCAAAGAGGTTTGAAAAATTTGGCTGGAGCAATTTGCTGGAAATCACACCTCAGGCAGGTAGATCAACAAGTCAGCAGTGGTACCTCCCATCATTAATAGCTATTTGTATTAGGACAACAGTTCCAGGCCCAAATCTAACTCAGAGCTCCAATGTACTACAGCCATTGCACATAGACACTGTATGAGACACTCCGTGACCTAACGAATAATGGTCTAATTAGATGAAATATCCAGGGGATAGGAGGTCACAAAGCAAAGCAACGGCAGAGCTAGGATCAGAATCTAGGTCCTCCAAATCCCACTTTGGTGCTTTTCCCAAGGCACCTCATAGCCTCTACTGGTCTGAACTTCTGGGAGCCCTCACCTCAACGGGGTCAGCACTCAAAGTCCAAAACGGAGACTGAACATGAACAAGAGGGATATGTCCTGAAGCCACGTGAAGGCTAGGTGGGTGTGGTCACCAGCATGGGACAGACAACTGGCCACACCTAGGTCCAGTTGTCGCCCTTACTTCAGGGTCTTGTTTGTTCTTCAACAGAACATAGAGAATATGCAACAACATCAAGCAGCAGGCCTGTTTCCTACCCAGATTGTGAGCCCCTCTGACCACTTAACAGTTACAAGCTTCCCTGGCCCAGGGAGCATCCACAGGGCTTGTTTTCCCTCTTACAGCCTTCCATCCCCATAGCCCCCTCCTGATACCTGGCTCTGTCACGGAGCTGGGGCCTTCAGTTATTTCCCCTGGATAGCAATCCCCAGCCCTCATCACTTGGCTCCTGTTTAGCTGTGTTGGGTAATTCCCAGCACCTCTCTGCGGGGCTCTTCCCCAGAACAGGGTTAGCTGCTCCCCAGGCCTTGAAAGGGGCAGACCGTCCTGATGTACCAGACTTCTGAGACAACACATCCTGTCTCGCATCTGTGCCAGTTTGAACGTGGCTGCAATAAAGATGCTAGTTTTACATTAATAGTAATAAAAAGAGGAACAACAACAACAACAACAACAAGCCATGTATAGACATTCGAAAGGAGCCAGGCATTAAGCAGTTGACCCCATGCACAGTGCCCATATGCCCACACACAGAATCCCCCCCACTCCCAAATGATAGCTTCCCTTCCATCATTCTTCGGGCTCAAGTGGGTAGGATGAAAAGTTGAACAGCTTCAAATCTTAAACTCCTTGCCACTGCAGGCAAGAGCATTTGTAGAAGCAGGCTGGCAACGTGTGATCAAATTGGCTGCTGAATGATCTGTGGGTATAGGAATGGCGGACGCTGCAGTTTGGTGTGCGTGTGTAGCAGCAAAACCAAGTTCCTCTACTTTTAGGGGATGTTTATCTTTGGGGACCAGAGACGCAATTACTTCCATTTGGCTCCTGAAAGCCACAGTCCAATGCAATTTTAAAAAAAAAAAAAAAAAAAAGAAAGAAAGGACTTTCATCCTCTTTAATGTATCCCTTTTAGTTTCAATGAAGCTGAAAGGCAAAAGGCAAATGACAACTGGACTAGATTGTCACTGGAAACTGAGTCCGAGAACCCTGCTCTGACTGGGAACGATGGGTTTTTGCTAGCCCCTCTTCAATGTAGCAATCTTAAGCAAAACTCCTGGCTGAGGAGGAGTTGGCACATCAGCGTAATGCACTGCTATGCGGGCACTCAGAGTTTCTGTTGTGTCTGAATTCCTGCACAGCTGGGTGGATCATAAATTACAGTGCAGGCAGGAGAGTGCGCTTTCAGCTCTTGGCAAAGAGAAGAAACCTTTCCTTCGTCCTAATCGCTACTGTTACGGGAATAAGAGCACAGCAGTGGGCAGCTGGGAAATGCTGCTGCCAATTTCATCCATGCATTTACCTGAGCCAGCTGCTGCGAAGTATAACCACATTTTCCACCCTCCCTCCGGTGTCACTGCACTTCAGAATGGAGAGATGGGGACACAACAGGAAAAATAAACTTCTGTCAAAATAAAAAGTGATGACCACACGCAATTCCCATCTCTTCATCTTCCACTGCAAGGGCCCGTGACCGTGGAAGAACCACGCAGAGTCTAATTAAATGCAAACTGTGAATCAGGGTTGCAGCAAGCTAGAGCATCAATCCAAATAAAACATACTTCACTGCACCTGAAAAACTTCTCTCACACAGATATGTAAGGATGCACAGAAGGAAACAACTTCTGTCTACCACACAGCTGGGGTTATGTTTTCACGTTATGGTCCAGCTACCAGAAAATAATACATGAACTAGTAACTGTTGGTGGACACTGAGTCCTCCTAAATTAACGAAGTTTCAGTGAGGTCTGATCAAGTGCAATATGAAATCTCCTTCCACCTTGCCAAACATGCATCACCAAATGTACTGTACTATTCATCAGTTTCTGTCCCATCAGTTCACACTTTGCTATCCAATGTCTGAAATGCTGGATTAAACATTAGGCAAGGGCCCCGCATGAAAGGACTCTGATTGTCTTTGTTCAGTCTTCAAGTCATAAACGTGAAAAACTAACATGCACATGCACAGTCTTCTCTGCTCAGAAGCAGCAGAATAGTTCCCTACTGGAGTGTGGACGCTCATTAACTAGAGGTAAGCCTGAATTTCCCCAAAGTTTAGCAGTATTCACACCTGAATTTTAGTGCAGGAACAAGAGTCACTTATTCAGTGCACACTTCTCCAGCGTGAATACTTTCTGCACAAGGATCACACGTCCTGACTGCATGGATCACAGAATCCTAGCCCTCCTTAAAGAGAAGCAGTTTACTATACAAAACTCAACAAACCTGCATCCATTCAGCTGAAGAACTCTCTTGGTTCCACTCTCTCCCTTGGCTACCAGTCACCACACCTTGCCTGAAACTCTACAGCCTGCAAAGACATCTAGGAGCTTAGTAAGACACCACAAACAAATATATCATTGCAACAGGTAGCCACATCTGGACCGGTTAGTCTTGACTCTTAAAACACTCATTACAACCTACACAACTGCCGCTGAAAAAGTTACATTGGGCAAGGAAAAGATTAAATACTTGGGGGATCTGGAGACTTGAAAATAGCCGGAACCATATGTCCTCTGGCAAAATATTCAAGATCTTTCTCTTTACTGCAAGTCTGAACATTAAGCAACTGATGGGGAGGAGGGACAACACACACTCATTTGCGCAGTGTGCGTATGCATTCTCCTAATTGTCCTCCTTAACCACAGCTGGACGTGAGCAAGCAGCTATGGCTGATACAGCACAGTAATATCGGTGGGGCAGGGAGCAGCAGCTGTGCAGAACAGATAGAGGCGCCATTCTCACCATGAGGCAGTCAGTGGGGTCACTTCTGTCTGTCTAAGCGGAAAGTGAAGATCCCAACGCACTTTCTGATGGCAGACTGGGATTATAGCAACACAGCAGCAAAATTCTTTCTAACTCAAGCAGGGTCTAAGGAGCAGGGCTGGGTGTGATCTACGGCCAAATGGAGCCAGCACCAGCTATGGTTTTGTTGAATGCTTTGGGATTTCTAGACTCAAAAAGACACTTGATCAAGCACCTTCAATACCCACAGATTTTAACGGAAGCAGCAAGTGGCTGGGGCTCTGGGGGGTTTTCCATCTTCCTCTGTAGCATGGGGCATGGTTCACCTGCTAATGAATTCTCAGTATCTTAGACTCTTTAGACCATGATTTGAGGACGTAAATAATTCAGTCATAGATTAGAAGCCTTTTGCAGGAGGAAGTGGGTGATATTCTGTAGCCTGCATTATGCAGAAGGTCAGACTAGCTGATCATACTGGTCCTGTCTGATCTTAGACTCTAGGAGTCTGTAATTGTTCAGGACTTCACAGGAGTCACCAAGACGCTGCAAGATTAAATAGTAACTGAGCCCAAATTTTACATTTCACATCAACTTCCACTATTTCAAGGAAGTCTTGCATATCAACAAGTCATCCTGCCAATTACATCTCTGGTTACAGTCTCCCTTTAACTTGGCGTAAAAGGTAGCATTTCTAAAGAAGAGAATAAAAGACTGACATTAAAAAATGGGTAGAACTGCAACTTTGGACCCTCTCCAACTATACCACTTAGCAGCCAAGGACAACATTTCCTAGTCGTACTGTGTCATTCACAATGGCTCAGTGCAAAACATAAACAACTCTCCAGCAATAACACTTCTCGGCTGTTTTGTGGCATTTTCTTTATCCCTGAAGCAGGAAAGAAAAAAAAAAGTAAAACAGCAGTGCTGTAATCTGAGAGATGTGCAGATAATTGAAGTCTCCTTACAATGGGCAGCAAGTAATTGGAAAGTTTGGTGGGGTGCCGGGGCCTGATAGGATGGAGTCTGACTTATTCTGCAAATTAATTAAATTAAGAGATGTGGCTGCAAGGTAACAACAGAATGGTATGAGGATCTACAGATACAAATCTAATGAGATATTCTGATTCTGCTGTTCTCTCTTTTTTTAGTGCAGCCCAAGGGTGTCTGGGTAAAATGAAATAACACTGGTTAAACATGTTTGCTATTTGATTTCTTCTAATCACTTCACTGCAAATGCTTTCCAAGGCTGAAACTTGCTCAGATGCAGCAGACATGCTTGTTAGTTTAAAAATAAATAAATAAATTCCTTTAAAAAAAATCTGGGGAAATATTTGGAAGGTAAAATAAATGTGCATCTCGGAAAGAAAAGATTTGAATTAACAGGACATGTTTAGATTCAAAACACTTACCTTGCCCCAACTTCTACCACTGTCCAGTATTAGGAAATAATATAATTACAGGCCGGTTAGTACTTTTAAAATACAGAAGATCTCTGGGGCCCCAGTGCAGGAAAGCATGTAAGTGCACGGTTTATAGCCATCTCTATTGAGGAAAGCACTTAAGCACTTTGAGAATCTACTTCTGCTATTGTTTGTTCCGTCAGTCCAGTTGAAAGCAGAGGTAATAAAGAAGGGAATTATGGGCAACCAGATTCACATGTTACATACTGACTGTCTGGGGACTTAAGAACGTGTGCTTATGTGTCTTCATGGGTGAGTCCCAAAAACATGCACCCAGCCAGACAGATCTTCAAAAAACATTCCAGTTATCTCAACTAGGCCTAACAGATACACATGTGAACATGTTTTGCAAAGTAATCATAGAATATCAGAGCCGGAAGGGACCTCGTAAAGTCACCTAGTGCAACCCCCTGTTAAAAGCAAAACTCCTCCCACTAAATCATCTCAGCCAAGGTTTTGTCCAATCAGGTCTTAAAAGTTTCCGAAGATGTAGACTCTACCGCCTCCCTAGGCAACCCATTCCAGTGCTTCACCACCCTCCTAGTGAGAAAGATTTTCCTAATATCCAACTTACACCTCCACAACTGCAGCTTGAAACCAATGCTCCTTGTTCTGCCCTTTGTTACTACTGAGAACAACCTAGCTCCCTCCTCTTTGGAGCGCCCCTTCAAGTAGTTGAAGGCAGCTATCGAATCCCCCCCTCAGTCTTCTCTTCTGCAGACTAAATAAGCCTCATTCCTTCAGTCTCTCCTTATAAGTCATGTGCCCCAACCCCCTGATTTTTGTTGCCACCCGCTGGACTCTTTCTAATTTGTCCACACACTTTCTGTAGTGCAGAGTCCAAAACTAGCTGCAATATTTCAGATGTGGTCTCACCAGTACTGAATAGATGGGAATAATTGCATTGCTTGACCTACTGGCAATGTTCCTGCTGATGCAGCCCACTGTGCCACTGGCCTTTTTGGCAATGAGGGTATGTTGTTGACTCATATTTAGCTTCCCACCCACCATGACCTCCAGGTCCTTTTCTACAGAGCTGCTACTTAGCCGGTCAGTACCCAGCCTGTAGCAGCACATGGGATTTTTCCATCTTAAGTGCAGGACTTTGCACTTGTCCTTGGCTGAACCTCATGATATTTTGTTTGGCCCAATGCTTCAATTTGTCTAGGTTTCCCTGAATCCTACCCCTACTCTCCAGCGTATCTAACAGTCCCTCCAGTTTGTTCACAGATACAATGAAAATTGTGTTCCAAAGGCGTAGCCATGTTAGTCTAGTTCAGCAAAACAAACAAGGAGTCCTGTGGCTCTTCTAAGACAAATAAATTTGTTAATCGCATGAGCTTTCATGAGAGAAAATCCCACTTCATCAAAAGCTTTGAAGATTCTCCCCCACAAAGCTCATGCAATGCAATAAATAAATCTGTTAGTCTTTAAAAGTGCCAGAGGACTCCTTGTTTGTTTTAATGATAATCATATGTGCATTCTCCCCATGCACACTCCTCTCTTCACTCCCACTAAAAGCGCAAATAAAACAATGGTCCTTATTCTTATCACTGAAGTTAAATTCAGGGATTTATTTTGTATGTCACACATGTCACTAACGGGCTCTTTTAGATCCGTTCAGAACAACCTACAATCCACAGAGCATTCTTGGCTCTTCATCCAGCACCTCCAAACGAGACATTTGGAAATTCACAAAGCAAAGCACAAACTTTTGATCCACCGCCCAGAAAAGAACAGAAAATATTTCTTTCAGTGAATAGTCTGGATAGCGTGTGTTGTCAGACAGTTACAGATCTTTGAGAAATAACCAAAGAAAGAAATATTTTAAACATTGGGAGGAAATATTCAGATAAACTCTTCAGCCTGTGACTGTAGCAATGTTAGATGATGCATGCTCACTTCTGTTACAAGTCAAAAGATTCAAACAGAAAAAAATCTGTCAGGCATTATCCTGCCTTACACTGAACTAAATAGTCTGCTTCTTACATTTCTGATGGATCTGCTCTCATTGACTGGTTTGCAGAAGAACTTTGCACTTACTTTTTAATTGTTGTTTGGCCAGGGATACAATTTTTCATAATGCCTGGTCTTACCCTCCTGTTCTAAACTTTGGTCTCTACTACCACAGTAATCCACCAAGTTGCTAACAAAGCTATTCATTCTGGGGGCCAAGCAGCACTCACTCATTTATAGAAAAGAAGCTAATCGCCAAAGACTGGATCTTGCACCACAAAGGGAATGACAGCTTTGCCCTTAACTAAAATAGTTGCAAGATCAGGCATCACAAAGAGTGCTGCACTGGCTTCATAGGACATAAATAAATAAATCTGTTAATCTTTAAATGCCACAGGATTCCTTGCTTGGTTTTCATAGAACGTTCTGTCCCTGCTTTCCCCGGCCTTAAAAGATGAACACATTTCCCATTCTATAGCTACATGAGTCACAACTTTCCTTCCAACACACTTATGTCCTGGTACAGCATTAGACCCCATGCAGGTGGATCCTATTATAGAATCAGCGCCTCAACATATAACCTTCACATAACCATAGGCAGCTTCTCTCCCACAGCTTCACTATTCTGTCCACCCCGCACTATAGATGTATTTGTCTTCAGGGCATTTGTGTTTCATTAGCTAAGCGGGTACAGCGATTTCTATTTCTGACTATGCTACGCTGTCTCCCCCCCCCCCCCTTTTTTTATATACTTTTGTCTTCTCCCTCTTTAGTTCCCATACATTCCTTTTTGCACATTTCAGACAACAGTTTCAAAAACCAGTCACATCAAAGGCCTCACTTTCCTCCCATTGAAACGGGGGGGGGGATTCTTAGTGGGCCCCTCATACTGTTAATACAAAAATTTCCACATTGTAGATCTCTAGCTGTGCTGTGGTTTTTAGTCCCTGTGTTATAGGTGAGCCTTTTCCTGGATTTTCATAAAATACAGACATAAATAAATGGAAGTCAGGCTTCTCCACTGATTTTCAAATGTCAGCTGGAAACAAATCTTGTTTATGCCTCTTAATTTCTCTCTCCAGTTTTTTTCAACTTTGTAACTTTAATCTTTATCTCCATGAAACATATGGGAATAAGTTGCTATAAAAATGCTGCAGAAAGTAAAAATGTATTGGACTTCATGGTACATGGGACATACTATTGTCAGCTTGCTATTATTTCAGAACTGCGTTCTCTGTGCAGGTTTTCCATGATAAACTCAGATTACTATTTTTAACCTCTCAGACCACTTATGCACATAGCATAACTTATGCTCCATTAACTGCGAACCTGAATTCTGATTCTGTTTTCAAAACAGAATTTCAGTCCCTGAAGCCATTTTAGTTACATAGTGGCAAAAAAAAAAAAAAAAAATCTAGCTTGCAAAAGTTCAATTTAATAAGCTATAGTTCTAAACAGTTTGGGGTTACTCTAAAACACAGACCAGGACTCACCAGTGTGATACTCCAGTTTTACTTTAGTGCAACACTGGGACAAAGCAATCACAAATCCAAGCCCATAAATGGTGAACTGAGAACTGTGAACAAAGTCTCAGACAAACAAATCTACCTGTTATTCTGAAGAATGTGTTAAAAGGCATTTATAATTACAATATGAAAAATACCTCTCCAGGTTTGTGTAACGTAGGACCCCAATCTATGTGCTGCTTTAAAGATTTCTACAAAAAAAAACAGCCTAGTTTTAAAGTTAAAGTCCAATGTCAAAGCCCCATCCGCTGTGGAACTTCAAGCAAACTAATGTCAGTCACCAGTATAAAGAGACAGATTTGGGGGCAAGAAAGGGGAAAAGGACAAAGCATCAGAAAGACGAGGAAGTGAGAACTGATCACGATAGGGGGCAGCATAGCTACTAGCAGAAAAGAGCAGCTGGGGAACAAGGGAGAGGACCAGGAATTCGAGGGGAGCATCAGATAAGTTTTAGGAAAATATCAAAATGTTTGGAGAACATTGGAGTGAACCAAAAAGATCACCATGAAAGAAACCAGAGTTATTTGTGAACCACATCAGTCAGTGCTTTTAAAATTTGGGCACAAAGAAAGTTTGCAATTCATGCCAAGCTTTTCACAGCTGATTAGCACCAAAATATTTGCAACTGATAAAGGTGGAATGGGAGAACTAGGATTTCCATAACTGCTGTCTCATACTATGCTTTCCGGCCCAGAATACCCAGCTTTCATGTGTTAAGCTTCAGTGACAAGTAAAGGAATAATGCAGCATTTCTGCAGAAGGCATTGCAGTTCTGGTCCCTGCATAAGGAGTAAATGTTCAGTACTGTATTTCTGTTAACACATGCTGGTAGCAATTGGAAATACCCTCAGTCCAATTCTACCACACAACAGGGCAAATTCACACCTCTTCAGTGGAGCAAAGCTAGCTTTGCCAGCCACAGGAATTGCCCCAGCGGACAGAGGTAGTAAAAGCAGCACCCGCAAGCTTTGGTCATAGACTCTAGTGTCAGAAGGGACCCATACGATCATCTAGTCTGACCTATTGCACAATGCAGCCCTTAAGACCTCACTCGCCCACTCCAGCAATAAGACTTTAATCTATGACTGAGTTATTTAAGTCCTCAAATCATGATTTAAGGACTTTAAGATACAGAGAATTCACCAACAGGTGAGCCATAACCCATGCTACAGAGGAAGATGAAAACCCCCAGAACCCTAGCCAATCAGCCCCAACCCCTAATATGGCAATCAGTCAAACCCTGCACGTGGCCAAGTCTCACCAACCAGTCACCCAAGAAAGAATTCTCTGTAATGCCTCAAGACCCAGGCCTCTCTCTGAAATCTGAATTTAGTTGGATGCCGCACAGAAGACACCACTAGTGCCCAGTAAAACTTGACCCGAGAGAGGACAAAGCCACTGTTCCAACTGTCTGCCTGGTCAAAAGAGAACTGGCTGGCTAGGTTGTAGAACTTGCCTGAGCCCTCATTTGAAGCTAAGTATGGCAGATGTTACATTAAAAACCGAGCAAGCCTTCCTGAATTCACTAATTTCTAGAGGTGGTGTTGGGAGGCAGTAAAGGAATCTTCCTTGCCAGTGCAGAAAAATTTGCAAACAAACAGTGGGGCAAATATATGAAAACAATCTCTACTTCTGAACATTTGTGTGCCCAGCTAACAGACTCGGAAGCCAAACATGCCTGTAACCAGGTGCTAGATGTCTACATTCTCTCACTCGTATTCACAGTTACTTGCACCTGAAATTTATGTAAAACAAACAAGGAATCCTGTGGCATTTAAAGAAAAACAATATTTATTTCATGAGCTTTGATGAGAGAAAATCCCACTTAATCAGTGTTTCAACAATTCATGAAATCTTAAAAATATGACCCACTGGCTAATATTCCTACCTTTTGTAAAAGGTACTTCTAAAAAACAGAAATTACACTGTGAAAAAAAATCAGTTTTATAGTCAAAACTGTATGATAGCCTTGTGTGTATTTAGAACAATTAGTGCAAATTCCTCCTAGGGTAGAACTCTGTCAATCCATTCACCGTTAAATAAATTGGATACTGAAAAACTGAAGGAGACTACAGCTATATATCTGCATTGTACTGGAAACATTCTCAACAATACTAAAATAAAGTTAAGTGATCCAAATTCGTCAGTATAACTCATTGATTGCAGTGAACTTGCACCAGTGATAAATTTGCCCACTGGGATTTGGTACTTTAAAACTATAATGAAATCACAGCTTGTAGAAATGCCAATTAACATGCATTTTGTGAGTGTGCATGCTTCTGTGCACTAGGAAACTTTTCATTACAACTCTGCAAACCTTGAGCAGTTCCCAAAATCTCTTAGTAACATTTCGAACAGTTAAAAATAGACTACATGGTCTCCCATGAATTAAACACTGAAAAGCCTGCAAGATTAAAAATATCTATAGCTCTGCTGTTCCAAAATGGACTCCCACATTTTGTTTGACTTGAGATTATTTCTCATATTTGGAGGTTTTGGCTGTTTTTTTAAAAGTTGTCTCACCCTGTTCATTTCCTGATTGAAAGGTAAAAACTAGACAGGTCCAAAGCACAACCCCCAATCCTGATACCCCTGAATCTGGGAAAAATTTCACACCTAAATCCAAACATTGCAGATGGCCCCTCACCTCTCCAGTAAGTGGTTCCGAAACCCCTAAGGTGAACTCTCTTGAGTTTTGGATCAAGTCATACGCTACTAAAGAAATACAAACATTTTACAAGGTACATAGATATCTTGTATCTCTAGCTCATGTCCAAGCTACAGTGAAAGCAAGTAATATATTCATATTACTTCTCTTTTCTTCTGCAATTAGCCCTGATTGCTGTGTTTGCGGACTAACCCTAACCCTGAGGATTAACTTGGGAGGACGGCACATGTACGCAGGATAAAGAAAAAAGCAACAAGGCAACATGAAGGGAAAAATGCTGAGTCAAATCTTTAGCTGGCACAGATCAGCAACTCCATTTATGTCCTGGAGCTAAGGCAAAGGACATCCGCTAAAGATCTGCACCACGTCATGCCTTCGCAACCACAACCAATAGGACAAGCTGAAAACTTTTATACAGTTCCTTTTAGAGCAACTGCTACAAGACGACACTAGCGCAAAAGCCTGAAGTGTAGAAAGGGTATTAGACCCATTTGGTTTTCTCTTTTGAATGTGGACGGACAACAGAAAGTAGTATTATGTATTTGGGGTTCTGTGAGTATTACTCGATTACATTTACTGCAGAATATTTTTCTTTGTTTCTTTGTAATGAACCTGACCAAGAAAAGCAAATTTATGTCTACAGTGTGCATCATTATGAGCTCAGCTCATTTGATGTGGAAAACCTACAGCGTAATTGCTTGATTTAAATTTGGCTGGTAAAATGCATACTGAAACATTGCTCTTTTAATTATGCTAATTTATAACTGAAAAGCTAAATTTACAAAGGCAATAACATTAATTATTTAGTTGCCCATTAAAGTTGAATATATATTACTGAACTAATTGGCTTCCTAAGTCTGCCAAAAAAATTAAAAACAAGTTTATAAACTAATTTATACGATCTCTCTCAGCAGGTTACTTGTATTCAATGGATTACACTGATATCTACATAAAACACTTCTTTCATGTATAGTCTCTGTCTTTTCCCTTTTGAAATTCTCATTGAAGAAGGTACCATCAACGACAAGTCCCCACACCATTCAGTCCACGGAAGACATGTACGCAAACCTCCACTCAGGGTGTGACGGATGTGAACTGTTCCCAAATATATTAGTTATTGACTGCTGTATGTTTACCAGGCTATTGGGATGTTTAAATCAACCAGGCTGTTGGGAAAACAAGCAGGAATGGGAAACAAACAAGGAATCCTGTGGTGCTTAGAGACTAATAAATTTATTTATTGCATGAGCTTTTGTGGGAGAAAATCCTCTCAAAAAATCCACTAAAAAAGTGGGATTTTCTCCCACAAAAGCTCATGCAATAAATAAATTTGTTAGTCTTTAAGCACCACAGGACTCCTTGTTTGTTTTACTGAACTGGACTAACATGGCTGCCCCTTTGGAACTAAGCAGGAAGGGGGAAACTATGGATCAAGCCAGCCCACAATAAGTATTTCCGAATAGTTAAAAGGCAACATCTGAGCTTTTTCCTAAGAAGATTCTACATCTTGCCATATAAAGGCTATGCTGGGAGCCAGAAGATCAAATGGACAATGAACAATTGAAGTCTCTTTCTGAAGAAAGAAGAGCTGTTTAGATTGACAGAGGCACCTGCAGGGGTGTCCACAGAAGTCAGGTCTACTGAAGCTATCATCAAGGGATGGGTAGCCTATAAGTAAGACAGGCACATGTATGGACTACTCGTTGTTTAAAATCTTTTCCTCTAAATGCTTTGTTCCTATAGTTAAAACAATGCACTTGTTTAAGATGCAGTCACTGTACACCATGGGTCAGAGTCTTGGAATTGTGCTGGGAAGGAGCCAGAAGCACATCTTGCCCTGCTGCCTTGACACATGGCAACTATATCCAATTGACTAATATAAACTGAATTTACACCAGTCAGGGATCTGGCCCTGATCCACAAACTATCCACCCTTCCTATTACTTTTGCCAGCCATTAGCCATAATGCAAATAAACACTACAAGATTGGCATCCAGCATGATTTCCCTCTCTATAACTAACACGGTATTCTGCATTTTCCTCCCTCAGCTCCTAAAATGGAATTACAGCTTTGGTCTGACATGGCAATGCAAGAAAAGAAAAACAGAAAGTTGTGCTCTCACGTCACATGGAGTTTTGCAATATGGAAATGTATTACTCTACTGTCACACTTGAGACACCATTTCTTTATGCTCTGGCTATGTAATGAATTCAGTACATTCCTGAAAAAGATTAGCATCAACATCTGACCAAAACAAGAGACCATTAGGAAAAGCTTTTTAATTAACTCTTAATATAATTTCAGAAATTCATATTAAAGTCTCTGTGATCATGGCAATGTCTTTATTAATATCTTATCATTATTCTTCCTATGCTAGATAATGAAAATATTCAGTATTTATGTATGCATGCATTTTGAAAATAATAAAATTAGGTTACTAATGGTCACAGAATAATTAGTGTTATATTAATGTGTGATGAATAGCTCATTTGCACGTTGTCTAAAAGAGTATTTAAATTCCATTTGTACACATCAGTCTGGTGCACAGCAGATGTGCTTTCTGCTTACAGTTCTTACGCATGTGAGATACATCTCCTGGTGTGAATGGGCAATTAAAAAGATGTAGCACAACAGGCATCATAATGAAATTGAATGGAACACTGCTGTCTTCTTTTAATATAGACTTGGTCTTCACTACCAACATATATCAGTGAGACTACATTGCTTAGGGGTGTGAACACCCACACCCCTGAGTGATGGAGACAGACCAACCTAAGTCCCTGTGCAGACAGCGCTATGTCAATGGCAAAGCTTCCACTGACATAGCTAACAGTCTCTCAGGCAGGTGGAGCACTTACACTGGGTGTAGAAATTCTCTCGTCGGTGTAGGTAATATCTTCATTAAGCTCTGCAATGGTGCAGCTGCCCTAGTGCAGTGTTGGAAGCATAGACAAACCCTTAATGCTCTCCTGCATGCCTCTCATTATACTGACGGGTGCTACTGGGTCTGCATTAGCACACAGAGTAAAGTGAATGAAATAATGCACAGATACAGTACAGTAGGTGATCACAGGTGAGTGGAAGCAGCACACTTGAGACTCCAAAAAAGGAGTTACAGTGTTTCACATGCCACGCTTTCTATTTTGAATGATCCAGAGGGAGATGAGGAGTAGGGCTGGGGCAGTAATTGCCATGTATCTTCTATAAGAGTCAATCTACATAACCACATATAGGAATTCTTTGACTTGATGTTTTGGTGAAAGTCCCCTCTCTAAATACAATGTACAGGAGACGTGCTCCTGGTCCAAAATTTCATGCATCCTTATAAACTGTGCAGGAAACTGTTCCTGGCACCAGACAAGTCGTCATATTTATATCACTCAGCACCAAATAATCTGATAAGGAAAAGCACATTACGTTTCCAAGTAAACGTCGCAATGCCTATGCACTATGGCGAGACGCACTGAAGAGTGCATTGTTCATGTGTATGGCACATTTGTTTTGCTAAATTATTCAGAGCCAGAAGGCATCTCATACCAACAAACACTAACTTGTGGTGATAAAGTTTTAAAATCTTGACAACACAGTGCTCACAAAAATGCAACCCACAAATGACGGCAGTAAAATGATGATCCCGTTAAATGAGGCAGAGACTAAGGCAACTGATTCACACACACCAAATAAGCATTTTGTACCTTCTGCTGGCAGAACCGATCCACAGCTCACTAAAGGCATTATTGGGGAACCTTTCCTTTGACTTGCTAGGACTTGGATCAGGTGTATATTGAACCATTTACCTTGCTTTGTATTTGATGCATGGCCACAATATGTGTCACTCACTGTTGAAAAGGCACAAACACTTCTACTACTGTTGTATGATCTGTATGTACTGTTTTGCATGGCTTTCCACGCTTGTATATCCACATGTGAGTTTGGCAGGTAATGTAACTGGAGCAGCACAGACATTTAAAATGTTCATAACTATAGTGAAAACCACATATGGGTTATGACGACATATGATTAAGCAGCTAACATCACAAATGAACTTGAAGTGGATAGTTTCTATTAAAGAAGGCTGATATTATATGGCAAACTACTAACAGAAACAGAAGACAATTGTTTAGCAGGTGTTATTTTTAGTACCAACATATCACAATGCTTTTAAATTTGCCACCCAATCACTTAATTCTCTGCTGGCTTTTGTTTACGACTAGCATTGCACTGTTCTTCTACAGAAAGTCACAAAAGTCACTTATACTTAACGCTCTTTATAAGTGGCTTTGGGAACGCATTGAGTATTTGGGAGAATTCCACTATCAAGAGCCAAATTATTCCAGGTTATTCCAACTCTCTTAATTTTGCCATAATTCAGGATCATTGCAATAACTCTGTTTGCCCAGAACACAGATTTTGTGCTCACATAACCAATGCAAGAATGTTTAGTCTGCAATGTTCATCCAAAAGCTTGATAAATGTTAAAACACAGTATCTTTCAGAGAACTTTTTAAAGACTTACCCTCACATTTCCCTCCACCCAGCTATTACATTTTCATATGATTGTAGATAAGTTTGCTTTGTGATATTCATTGAAGTGTAAGCTACTGCCGGAGGCTAAGATCTTTCGTAGTAAATACACTGGAGATAGAGAGAGCTAAAGAAACCACAGGAATGTGCTCCTATACTTAGCAATTTCATTTGAAAATCAGACAGACATTTCAAAAAAAAAAAAGTATAATATTAATCAAAAAAATCTCTACAAACATTCCCAATTTTTTGAAATGTGCATGCTGAAATGTACACACATACAGGTTGTGTGCGCGTGATGCATATGGACACATTTGAGGAAAGCAACCCATCCAGAAAAGCAGTTACCCAGCTGTTAAGTTCCAGTGGAGTGAACAATGAACACATGCGTCAGTGTCTTCCTGAAATCAGGGCAATGTACAGTTATCAGCCTGTGTATAAACCAGCGTCTCATGACCCCACGCACACGCACTTTTAGAGAATGCTGGCCCTGCTGTACAGGCAGCCCATGAGATTTTACAAGTCTGGAAACCACTCTAGGAGACCACACATGGTAGACAACATTCAATTGAAGGAACTGCTCCAAATGATCCCTGAAAGTAGCGAGAACAATTCCATTCCACCACAGTTAGTTGACCCGCTCAATTAACTAAGTATATTTTGTCAAAACAAACCAGAAGTCCTGGGGCATTTAAAGACTAACAAATTGATTTATTGCACATTTATATATAAAATAAATAAATATGCAATAAATAAATGTTATTCTTCAAGCACCACAGGACTCCTTGTTTGTTTTGCTGAACTAGACTAACACAGCTGCCCCTTTGGAACTATATTTTGTCATTTTCTTTTGTGTTGTCACAAACATTCCTGAGTGGCCCTAAAGTCCAGTCTCCCCACGTATCTTCCTTAAATCCTTGTGTGGAAGAGTTCACTAAGTGCTGATATACTCAGTCTTCGTTGCATTTGACAAAGCTCTCTTTCAGCAACCATCCAAACCCCAAAGTTTTTCTGAACTTACCATATCTTCCAGTTGAAAACAACACACCAGTACAGGCCAGTTAACTAGTCAATTTACAGTTCTACTACACCTACTCACAATCTCCTACAGCTGCTTTGCACGTTGTCTGCTTTAACTGAACCAGAACTCATTGGTTGAAATGGACCATGGTGCAGAGAGCCGGCGCCTGGTTGATGCACAACTTAAGTCCCACTTAAGCCCACAGAATAAGAGCCTTCAGAACAGGAACACATTTTATCCATTTGCACAACAAAGTTTAGATCTCACCTCAACCACAGCAAGTTCCCAAATCCCTGCCATACTGGAAAAGCAACCTAAAATCAAATCAGGTGGTATTTTTTCATGTAGAGGCTAAAAGTACAGTCAAATTCAAAAGCAATCTGCTTGTGGGTCAACAGTCATGCTTTAGCTCATGCCATTTGGAAAAGTCAGTTTACGTGCTGGCAGGGAACTCCTTTGCTAAACACTGCTGCTCCACATGTCTTTGGTTTCTTTCCAGCTGGGTCAGAAAGAAATTAAAACGGGTGTCCTAAAGCAAAGCCCAACAGACCCTCAACATGCAGCATAACAAATAAGGCCCGCCACTGCTATGCCATTAATATTTCTCAAGGATGCATTAATCTTGGAGCACGATCACACTGGGCTTAACAGTGGAACAATGAGCATGGCCCACTCAAAGTCACAATGTGCCTCCCAGGCCTCCAGGGCTCTTGGTGAGACATACCATGCACCAGCGTTATACCTTACACGTACATTCAATGCAGTTGGGCTGGCAGGAACGCTGCCACTCACTGCTCATTTCCACCCGGATGCACTGTGCGGAAGGCACGCTGCAGCTAATGGCAATTATTTCACCCCTGTGTAATTATCAAAAGAATAGGAAGTCTGCACTGGGTAAACTGGGGTACTGCAGGATCCCTTTCAGTCACATAGGATGGGCCCCCATAAAGCCCAAGCCATTTGGAAAAGAGCATCCTATAGGGATCTTTCCTTTGGATAAATTTACACCATCACTAATATACTGTAAAACTTTACCAGGAGTTTGCCAACTTCCCCACTCTTTAGCTGAATGCATTTTTTTTAAATGACCACTGCTACTTCATTGATGGAGGATCTTCCAGGTTCAATACATCGTGTCCAAAAATAAAAGTCTTCTACTTGAAGTTTGCCAGCTCTCATTTGGAATTGTTAACGGAGCCAGGAACTAGAGATGTGTTTTGCATTCAGCTAGCATGACTGAAATGCTAAAAAACATCATTCTGCTGCATGCCAAAGCTTCTGCTTTAAATCTTGAACAAATTCTGGCTGAACATTTGTCATACATTTATTAAAAGAAATCAAGGAAGCAGACAAGTTCCAGAGAGCGTTAGTCTACACAGCAAAACGAACAAGGAGTCCTGTGGCACTTTTAAAGACTAACAAATTTATTTGTTGCATGAACTTTCGCAGGGAAAATCTCACTTCATCAGATGCATGAAATGGCAACTAGAGTATGTAGGTGAATATAAATGTAGAGAAGGATAAGTCACAAGGTCAGTTCAGACTTTTTCAGCAAACCAAGCAAATAGTGTGGCATAACACATAAGAAGGTGGGAAGCCTAAAAGAGGGGAAAATCATTTTTTATAGAGTGAGCCAGCTTAAATCTCTATTTAGAGCTAATGCAATGGGCTCAAATTTGCATATGAATTCTAACTCTGCAGTCTCATGTTGCAGTTTTGTTTTAAAGTGTTTCATTCTCCCTTCAAGGCGATGATGACTAACCAGGCCTAATCCCATCAACTCTCAGTTCAAAGTTCACTTTCCTTCTAGATCCCCAGCAGAGCAGCCACTCTTGTTAAAGTGAAGTCCTAATGCCCAACCCACTGGTGACCTGATCTCAGTCAGGGCCTGTAAGTTCCCGTTATAATTACCATCGTAATGATGCAAAGGCACCTACAATGTGGGTGTGGGTGCCTTTTAAAAATAAAACCAAAAAAAAACCATCTTATAGTTCAGGGTTATTTTCCATTTAAGACAGGGAATCTCCTCCTCCTCTGATTAATTTCACTAGCCCCTGACAGCCATCTGTGGCAGCAACAAATGCTCCACCCCAAGTTGCTCTGAAGCTTTCCAGTGATTGTTCATGTGGAATGTGCTACTTTTACTTGCTTACAACTTCTCTATTTCACAGCCAGCCCCTCTGCCCTCCCCAAATCATCATAACCCACATTCCTCATTGGGAACCTCATCAGATGCCTCTTCTTCAGGAAGCTAACCATCCAGTCAATGCACCATCTTGCTCTCCCTATTACCCTCTTGTTGAGCCCTTTGCCTTCTTGAATACTCCAGGGACGTTAATCTTCCCTGTACCATTCACATTTTGCACACCTTACCCATGACCACTCAATCTCCTTTCTAATCAATACAAACACATTTTTCCTAACCTCTCACAGTAAAGAACCTTTATTACCCTTGTTAAGGCTGTATCCATAATGCAGCTGTACTGGAAGACCAAAAGAAAAAAAAATGTACAAGACAGGGTCTACCTAATACAAATTGGCATATGACTAAACCCCACAATCTTCAGATGTTAAAGGGGTCATTCTAAATTCTTAATGCTCAAGCTGCATGCTACCTGGATGACCTCTATCGAACGATTTAACTGAACAGAATACTCAAGAGGCTCAGTGTTTAATTTTTGATATAAGTTCCTCTCCAGCTGATGTCTGCATACTCGTTCTATACACATGCATGTGGACAGGTGCAGAGTTCTCCTGTCCAGTAACCCAAATTACCTTAAGACCAGCTAGGATGACTTAGCAGTCTTGGTGACAAAATTGTGGAAAACAATTTTATTTTGATAAGGCTATAATACTCATTGTCACTAATATCTGTTGTTTGCATAGAAAAGCCTCAGCCCTGCACCAATAGACAGAGTAACAGCCTCACAAATATGATAAGAAGTACAATGAAAAGAAATGCACAGGGCATAGGAGATATTGTAAACAAGTTATTGTGTCCTTCTATATGTCTTTATGTCATAAACCAGAACGGACAGTGATCTGTCTAGTCTCGTGCTTCAGCAGTGATCAAAACCAGACTCTTCAGGGACAGGCACAAGAAACCCTGCTGTACGCAGTTAAAGAATAACCTAACCGTTGGGAATGTTTCTTGCTGACTCCCGTTAGCCAGAGAGCAGGTTCACAGCCCAAAGCATGATGATATACACTATTTCCAAACCTTTTTCTTTGAATTCTTACTCTTGTGACTATTGTTCTCATTATCCATTTACATGTCTAATCCCTTACTGAATCCTTCTAAGCTCTTGGCCTCAACAATAATTTGTAGCAATGAACTCCCCGGTCTAGTATGACCTACAAGGCCCAATAAATCTCAGAATTCCTTTTCAGAGCTAGAAATGGGGCCATGTTTATTTCCATTTCACACAACTTTGGTCATATATTAGTAAATCAGCTTTTTAAGGTTCAACTCCTGCTATTACTACACTTAATATAAAAATTAAGCTTTTACTAAAAACATGGATGAAGAACAGCTCTATGTAAATCAAAAGGTTGTCAGAAATTGGTCCATTAAAAAACTACCACCTCCCCCATTTTCTCAGGACCAACAGGGCTACAATGCCATACACTCTTCCTATGAAGCACTATATTTTCCTAGCATGATACAGTTAAACAGGGGAAAGCTTCCTTTAAAACTTCAAGAACACAGCGCTGTGACTGGTTGAAAATGATGCAGTGGATCTATACAAGCTAAATATTGGAACTGAGAATGTTTCTCCTTTACAGGCTTTTTAATTACATACCTGCTATGTAGCACATGTAGCCAGTCATAATACCCCGAAGGAGGAGACACCACTAAAAATAACCTGCAGCCATTGCCAAACTTACATCACAGTCAACATATTTAGTTCCAAAATTATTCATTCTTGTGCTTCCCCCAATTACTGTACATGGGCCAAAGAGAAACAGGAAGATATCTGATGAGAACCCCCAGGAGAACACGTAAGAGAGATTGTTTATAAGAACCACCAATATACAAAGCCCTGATCTTGTTCCCATTGAAGTCAATGGCAAAGTGCCAATGACTTTGCTAGTGCAGGATTAGGACACTCATATGGTCTGATCCAAAAGTCAATGAAATCATTAAAAATCTTTCCTTTGACTTCAGCAGACTTTGAATCAGGCTCACTCCATAGGGACTACATCACTATAACCAGGGGGCAAGAAATTTGCCTTCTCAGAGAGGTTACTTTATTTAGGAGTTAATCACCAAGTAATCATGCTGTTAGTCAATAATCCCCATGTTTGCACTGCCAAAATATCGCACAATGCCTTTCATTCCTGTTGTTCTGTGCAAGAGCCTTCTTTTGTCTTTCCTTACTTCCTTTGGCAGAGAAATGGCAGCATAATCTGTCTTGTGAATAAGAAAGTTGAAATTAACTTTTGGTATCACGCCAGGGACCAGGACAATATGTTTTTAGAGAAAGGAAATGGACTGGATCAATCTCTGCAATTCTCCTGGCAGAAAAAATGAAATAATACATCCAGAAAGATTTCCCAGAGAAAGGATGTCATTCAGAATGCATCTTCTGCAAGGACTTTAACTTCCGGTTTAATCATCATGGATTTACTGACTGTCTCAACGTTTGCAGAGTTACAGTGAATTCACAGCAGACTGGTCTTTTGGCTGGGCCTGTGGTTTAGGAATGACAAAAAAGCCATTTCCACACTGGAGGTCGGATCTAAGAGATGGTGATCTCCACACTCCTGTTCAGATATGTGGTCATAGGTTTGAGTAACAGCTCACTCTTACGCACACACACAGTTTTCCCACTGTAGTGCTCAAAAGCACTTTCCAAAGGAAGGTATATATCACTATCCTTACTTTACAGCTGAGAAATCAGAGCTGCAGAGAGGAGAAGCCATTTGCCTCAGGTCTTATGCACTGTCAATGGAAGTGCTTGCGACAGGACTCAGCAACTCCCAGTCTACTTCTTCCATCCCCTCTGGGCTACATTAATGCCTGGCTGCTTATTTAAAACATGTCCAAACCTCTTTGGCCTGTAAACTGGGTTGATAAATTCATTAATTTTCCCTCTATTTCCTGGCACAGGAGTACTGGAAGAACAGACTCGCCAAAAAGTACATGATTACTTCTGCTGGCTGAAACAGGCTGCAAGATAACACATGAAGTGATACTCACATTTTAATTCTTCCTTTCTTGGGATCACTGGTGAGATTTAGCTGGGCAACTACATATCCAGGAAAAGCTGAGTAAGATCAAAGATCTAGCTGACAGAATCATTGGAAGGCACAAGGCAAAATAAAGCCCATCTGCAAACACAGGAAACCCTTTTTTACAGACCTGTTGGCTGCTGTAGAAAATAAAACTTAATTTCTTCTTAGTACTTGTGAAAGATGCTGTCTTGACAGCCAAGAAGAAAGAAGAGATCTATTTATCCATAGCAACACTGGCAGCACCAGTACAAATTTCACACACGTAGCTCTGCCAACGTCCCAAATGCTGTGTCGAGTTTCAGTTCCATGAGTAAGCTAAAGGTTAAAGCTGTTTGTTTAAACCAAATCCTCGTGGCTAAATTGACCTCAATTATTGGCTGAGTTGTAACCCTTCTGTGTTCAAGTCCCCTGATGGAAAGCTGCTTCCCTTCAATCTCAAAAAATTCTTCTTCCTCAGTAGGAAGAGAGCAACTCAACATTGAAATGGGAAAACAGACTCAAAGTGGGCAGAGTTCTGCCAGAAAGTAGTCCCCGTACATGTCTGTGGCTACGGCAGAGAGGTACGAGAAATGACAGCAGACCCCATAAAACACAACAGCATAAGGGGCTTGGTTTCATTACATGATGATCTAGTCGGCTGGCCTTCAGTCATAGCAGCTGTTGCGGAGGAAGGAGATCTCAGCGTGTCTTGGAGGTTTCAGTGAATTCTTCAAAAAAAAAAAAAAGCAGCAGTATTATATGTCTCTGTTTCTGTGTTTCAGCTGTAATAAAAAACAAACAAAGAAGATGGATCCAGGCAGTGAGTACACTACAAGGGTGTCTCATTTGTGTAGGAAACTTTCTCGGATTCGATTCCAGACTGTGGAATGAATTCTCCCAGGAGTTATGGACTACCACAAACCTCAACGCTTTCCAATCCAAGCGAAAGCCACATTTCTTGGACTTTGCCTTCTCTGACAAATATCTAGCTACATCTACAACTAAATAACACAAAACCAAAAATCTCTACCAAAAGCAAACAAGACTGCACCTACTTGTCCCTTTGTGGAGAGTCTGAGAACAAACAAAATGCAACAGAAGTGTGATCGATCATATTGTTTAATGTGCTGGAAGGGGCTCAGATACAACAGTGGTGAGTCCAGGGTAAGTACCTATAGAGAACAGAATGAAGAAATAATCCTTTACAAACACACTGTCTATGCCAGAAGACCTTGAGGATCAAAAAAGAACCGGAAGCTTTCACAGTCATGGACCAGTTAACAGGACCAAAGTGACATCCCAGGAGTGAAACAACTCTCTGAGATTACAAAAGGAAAGTAGTAGCATCTGGCCTGCCACATTCAGCTTTTTCCATGCACTTTAATGCTGCATGAAGCCTGATAGAAATGAAGTTGCTCAAACCATCAAAGGTAAATGGCATCTCAGCAACTTCATCACATGATGAAGAGCTTCTACTCCAAAATGTCTGTCTCTGCCTTTCGGTCCAGCCACACAACACAAGATAGCTCAAGGAGAATGAGCCAGAAAAATGTGGAGATGGATCTGAGCCAGGAAGTTCACAGCAGACCGCAGCTTTCTCAATGTTCAGGAACATGTGGATGCTGGTGGTGACTTCAGACCATTGCAGAGCTAAGGGACAGCAAGTTCAAGAACTTTCCCAAGGTCTCATGTCCTCGGGGCCAGATTTTGGCTTGAGATTGTCCAAATAAAGACATTTTTGGTTGAGAATTTTGAAGCTACTTAAGGGATTTGGACACTTGATTCCAGTAAAATGAAGTGGAATTTGGCATCCAAGTTCCAAAGCTGGCTTTGAAATCCAAATCTCCAGTATGCCCTTTCATTTCAGTAAGGCTTGACTTCCTGAACCCTGGAATTCACTCCAGTTATTGGCTCAACTAAGCACAAGGCTGTTGGCTTTAGAGGCATGTTGCAAGACCTTTCCATCTGCCTGTTTGGGACTTCGGTTTGAGGAAGTAGCCCAAGAGCATCAAATTTCATTTGCTGTTTGGTCAATATCGGAGACAGACAGGCGGACATTCTCTTTTAACTAAAAATGTACTTTGCCGAGTGTTGTCAATCACTGTCTATGGGTTCCAACACTGAACTGGGTCCATTTTTAATGACATTGAGTGGAAGAACATCAACCAGATAATATGATGAAAGTACACCCTTAAGAGCTATGAAAACCCTTCACAGTGAGACTCAGTCTGGTAATAACGGCAGATTACTGAGGTTATTACAGTGAGAAGGGACGTGCCAGTGAACTACTAAATTATGGCCTCCTACTAAATTAATGCAGTAGTTTTGATTTTCATCTAATTTTTACGAGGCCCTGCTGCATTAGTGTTTCTGCTCAGAATTACATGGACACAGTCTGCTGTGAAAAGATCAACTAACAATCTTTTTCACCTTGCTGCCAGCATGTTTTTGCAGTGCTGTTTAAAAAAAAAAAAAACTGCAAGAGATGAATGAAATTTACTGTAGATACAACCAAAGCTCCCATTAAAACTATCTCCTTAAAATTTTCAAAGTATCAAAAATAAAACTGTTCCTCCAGCAAATTCTGTACAATAAGATTCCAGGACTGTCACTCTGAAGCCTAGAATGGCTGTTGAGTTTGTGTGAAGGAATGAAAATGGTTACGAGCCATGGCTGACAGCTCTTTTTCTTTACAGTATCACCAGGTTTGAGCATAGGATCTGGTGCTAGCCAATTTTTAAGTTCTCAGACATTTGTTCTTTAAACACGCTTTACAAATTTCTCCCATATGACAGCATGGGCTCTCTCACCTAGTACTGAATAAGAAAAAGATTCAAGCGAGATTGTTGCAATTTATTAAATCCACCAAAGCATTATTAATGCCCCCCCCCATCTATAAAAATGTGACACTTTCATTCTAGGGAAGAAATACAATTAGAGGAAAGAGATTCCAGTTCTCAAGCAGTAAATCTAGATTGATAGGCATTAACAGCTAACTTAAAAAAAAAAAAAAGTGCAGGGGTTGAGTCCTGATTAGTGGAAATGTCTGCATTAACATATCAAAGAATGGAGATATTAGAATAATCCAGAGGGTAATGCAAAAAAACAGTTTAAGGAACACCTTGTGATAAGTTTCCTTTGAATAATAGCAAGGTTATCTACATATGCCCATCATGTCATCACAATTATTTTCTTAAATTTCCACTTAGAAAAAGTTGATTACATGAATAATGTCTGAACTAAGGCAGAAAATACTGTATATACTCTTGCCTAATTAAATAATTACGGCCGCCTGGAGTTTGTATCAAAGACATTCAGACACCAGAAGCCTACTCCAAAGCTCACAGTAGTAGATGGACTCTTACTGACGTTGGATCCCTCCAGCATTCCTCATCTTGAATTTGTACTGCTGCATGAATGTAGAGCTCCTCCTGTTTTCTTGTGCTTTTATTCCTTAAGGATGGACTCAAACTGAGATCTTAAGGATACATTCAGAAGCATTTACACAGGGACAGTAAGAAGCAGCTTCCATGAAGTCAGGGCCATGGTTGTGCCTGCCACTGTACAGATTCACTGAGCGCCCCTCCCCAAAGGCCACAAGCTGTAATTCCAGCAGGTGCCATTATGATGTTCCTGTGATGAACCTGAATGTAAGTGGAGTGAGGGACACTGGAATGGGAGAATACCCTCCTTTCCATTTTATACTTGCTAGGATTTTGAAAGTGGAATGTTTGGCATCCTGCATTCACTCCGCTCCTCTGTGGTAGGCTTTTATAAGCTAAGAAAAGGAAAGCTTTGTGTAAATACCACACAGTGTGGCTGGATATTGCATTACTATGCAGCACACTCTCGCACAGAACTGCAGCTTTCAGTGAAAGGGCCCCATCAGCATCTGCATGTTAAACCCTGTGCTTTGCATCCTTGAATCCGAGCTGAAATATTTGAAAGCACTGGCCTGTTTGGGTGACTGCTGCATCTCCTTTGCTTTTACATTTCAAGGTTAGAGAAATATTACAGGGCTTCAGCCATCTTTAGATGTTTTTATAGACCGATCTAATTGCCATCTAGCCTTTCTTAATAAAACAAAAATAGCATTCACTTCTTCCTCTGCACTGTTATATTCTGTTGATTTAATCATAGTAAAATAGCAGAATTACTGCTGAACTGCACTAAGTCTTCAGGCCTGGAAACCAGAATATTTTATACTCATGTCATGCTGTAAACGCACAGGAATGGCCCCATGTGATCAAAAACGACTAGGTGGGTGAGGAAATCTCTTTCATTGAACCAACTTCTATCAGTGAAAAAAGCTTTTGAACTTAGAGATGCTCTTTTTCTATTCTGGGACCAACACAGCTATACCATCAGTGCAGTCACACAATGGATGCATGCAGCTCAGGAGCTGTTAGAGTGCATGATGAACTCTCTTGATGTGGGGGACATTCCACTGTTCTTGTTGGCTGTACCTCTGCACAACGTAGCTACGT
Organism: Podocnemis expansa; assembly: GCA_007922195.1. Lineage (NCBI taxonomy): Eukaryota > Metazoa > Chordata > Testudines > Podocnemididae > Podocnemis > Podocnemis expansa. Next base: position 3,222,760 of record ML682007.1, read on the forward strand.
GAAAGAATAAAGGGATATGAGACATCCCCTAATGGCTCAGCAACTCACGTGCCAGATTGTGAGTCTGGGGCTGGGATAGGACAGCGGACTATTCAGAGCTGCTGCTTTCCTAATACGAGCAAAAGGAAAGAAGAGCAAGGATTTGATTGATGCTCCCACCATGCGTTGAAAGTGCTCTCCACACGATAACTATTAAGGGTAACAGCTGCCTCTGCTTTTGTGCACAGAGATCCAGGTTTAAGTCCTACCCCATTCCACATAGAGCTCATCCTTGGGACTCTCACAGAAATGTTAGCTGCAACTCCAAGAAGGGGCTGGGATTGGAGCTGCTCCCCATATAAATGGATGATCTGGCATTCCTGAGTCTCTCTCGGTCATTTACAGTAGGGAGAACAAGAAAGCTTGTTGCAAAGCATCAGGGGACAAACCTACCATAAAAATAGTTTGTACGTTTCTACAGTGGCTGCATCTAAGCACCTCAGAGTGAGTTAAGAACAGAGTGAAAACGGATAGCAGAATGGCCTGCCTCTTACCAGTCTAACCTGGAATCTAAACATCTGGTTCTATCATACGGGACACCATTTTCTATGCCAAAGTTTGCATATTTCAGCAGTGTGGTGAGAAATTAGTCATCTATAAATAGTTTGCAACTCCTTCACGCTTTTCAATGGCCGCAGGCAAATCAGGGAGCAATCACAATCATTCTTCTCCATTTTTACATTCATCTCATGATGTTACTTTATACCAAGAAGTCACTAGCCACCTACAGCAGGAGAATGACTATTATTAATGTGGATGGTGAACGAGTGTCCCAGGCCCATTGCAGTGTGAAGAAGGTGGTGGAGTCCTTGACTGGAAGCGTTTACAGTGTAGTTTCAGACTGATGTAACAAACTGGAAGGAGGAGTGTGATATGGCATGGTGCGACAATCTGATAATTATTTATTTAGAAAAAAGTCTTTGGTTCATTTCTTATACACATGTTGGCAGACAGCTGAATGCAGACAGACTATTAGCTGGTGAACTGGTGCATTACACACACAGAATGGTGTAAAACCAGTCCAGAGATGGTTATGGAAGAAGTGGACAGAGTATGGATGCCAGCCTCATTGGTGGAAGGGAGAAGGTGGAGGCGGAGACACAGGGTGCAAAAGGGTCTGACAGGCAGGAAGATGAAGTTGGACAAACTTAGCAGAACTCGGAGAGAATGGATACTTATGGGGATAGCAGAGATATCAAGAATTTATTAGCTAATGCTAATAAAAAATAATTGTGGAAGAAAGAATATAAAACCATAATGCTTCAGATTTTAAGGCAATTTCCAATTATTAAAGTTGGAGGAGTGGGCAGGTTATTCCACATCTATTTACTGTAGTGGATCTTGCACCTTCCTCTTCTCTCTCACTGCTGCACACAGGGTTCGAGGCTAGATCAACTCTGGGTCTAGGGACTTCCATACTCCTATGAGGAGCCTTGCAGATAAGGGCCTAAATCTCATTGCAGGTCAATGGGATTTAGGCTTGTAAGTGCCTGAGGCACTTACGAAAATTTTATGTAATGACAAGGAACTCAAACACATAGCAGAGAAGAGTTTCAGTTCCATATTTATCTTGTGGGCAAAACAGTAAAGATACTTTCCTTTGTTAGTGAGTGCCGCATACAAAAAAGCATATTTCAAGTATGTCTTTTTTTTTTTTTTTTTTTTTTTTTTTTTTTTTTAACTAAATGGATCCTCTTTCTTAAACTATAAAAACCAGCCTCCTCAACAGCACTGTAGCATGATGGTTAACTGAAGCATTCACAGCCAGTTAAGCTATACTAACTTAAAAATGGTTTCACTGCTCCCGCATCTCATTTCACTTTGTAGTTTTTCTTTCCCTATTTTTTAATTTTTTCTCCCATTTTCACAGGCTCTGCCTGTCTCTAACATCACATACAGCAGCTAGGAGGAGGAGATCACTGACAAATGTTATTTCACACACGAGTGGTAATATTTTCATTTTCCATATATTGTGAAATAAAAGCCTTATGGTCTATTAAAATAGCATGAACAAGCCTAGAACTAAAAGCCAATTCTTTTACTGTCACTCTGAAATCATTTTCATAGCATTCCAGAGGTATTTTAAGGGGGTGTCAAATATGTGGATTAGGTTCAAGATTGTGGTGTTTAAAAAAAAAAAAGGCAGCAAAAAAACCCAAAAACAAAAACAAAGAACAACCCAAAAACTTGCAACAATTTCCATAATAATGAATGTTTAAGAAATAATTCCACTGTTGCAATGAGTTGGAGAAACAGCACTGACAACAGTGTGAAAAAAGCAAACGAGAGATTTCCCGCTTGTTAATTGCCTTTCTTGGTATTCATACATTTGCAGAGGTTCTCCCCAGCAGCAGACCCTAACGGATACAATTGAGGGTATTGGTTGATGACCTTTCCCTCCACAGGATCATTGTGAGAGATCACTTCTCTTCATAACCATAACCTCACAAAATATCTACGTGTTCTCCAAGGATGATGAACCTCATGACTGATAAGGGAAAGTGTATGAATGCATGAGACCAAACTGTCACAGGGGGCTATGGAACTCACTACCACAAGAAAGAAAAGTGACCGCAAGTCTTCCTGGTCTCAGATCTAAATGCAAAACTTGTCTCCTCAATGTTATACACGTGTGTGTGCATGACACATCTTGACCCCTATAAAGTAGTCACAATCCTCATGTTGGCTGGGACAAAAGAATGAGTACAGGTAGGTTCTTGTGGACATTTTCTAGGGAATGACTACCGCAAGGAAAGTAAAGCAGAGCAGTAGTTAAGGAACCAACAGAGAGACAGTCACTAAGGTGGTCATACTGCCAATGTTGGGTCTTTGGGAAGAAAGAATGGCATGGGAGGGGTAGGCATTCAAAGAAGATGTCCTGAGATAGATGAGATTTTAGCAAATGTTCTCTGTGGATCCTCAGACCCTGCACAACTGGAAAGGCCACACTGCCTATCCTTTCCATGACACTTTAATCCCTTGCATTACTAGTAAAACAAGCTGTACTTCAGGACTTGCAGTGCTCTGGAGCAGTGTCCACACAGGATATTACCATGCGGCAGGTCAGTGCACAGTAGTTCACACCCTGGACTGACTTGCCACGTAACCCTAAGTCTCTATGTAGGCTGTAGGGGAAATTAGAGGCTCAACAGAGTTGGGTTTTAATTCTCTACATGGCTAAAAAGATTTGGAAATTGGAAATGCTCTCCTCATGTCATAAATGTAGTTTCAAGGGTGCAGATTCTAAATCCTGCCTCTTTTCTTCCTCCCACAAGACTATCCTACGTCTCTCTCTTTTGTGATCACTTGCTAACACAGCTTCAGTTGTGAGTCCAGAAATTATCTGCTTGCCTGATTTGCTGTATTCAAACGGAATACCTCAAAATGAATGGGGGCAGCAATTCACTGAAGCTCCTTCTCCAACGTATATGATAGACGTCACAGATATCTTCAGATGACTGATTATTGGATGTAGATCAAATACTTTATAGATATTATCTTTACTTGAAACTCAGTTTTCCATTTAAGTTTCCAAAGGAATCAGATAATTAAAACTATGTTCAGGGTAAAACATTTTTTAAAGTGACAAAATCCATAAAAACCTCAGGCAGAAATATAAAGTGAAGCTGAAAGAAAGTCAGAGAAAACCAAATTAATATTTTAATTCTGTCAACAGAAAAAGGTCTCTGAGACAAAGGTCAGGACTAATATATAGCAGTGATTTATTGCCTCATCTCCATAGTTTAAACTGCTGTCTCTCTAATGCTCACTGAATCCTTCCCATGAAGTAACAGCCTTGGTCTCTCACCAAGGAGCTGGCTTGCTTTTTAAATGCTTTTTCAAATGCTTTAGAGAAGAGGATGTCTATATGAAAAAAAATCCAGTTTTTTTCCAAATGATGGGCCAAAAGGAGACCGAGTCAAGGGACTGGATAAACAGTATAAGATTAAAACAGTTCTGTCCTCTTTGTAGCCCTGTGGTGGTATCTCTCTCTCTCTCATTCTCTCCAGGCATTATGCATTTGCATATCTGCCATGCAACTCTTGTTAAACAGATGACAAAAGAGCTTTGTGAGTACAGTTTAAATCACCTGTGGTATCTGGAACTCCATGCATGATTTTGAGAATTACACATTAACACCTACATTTTCACTACACTCATGGAAAGCCTTATCTGTTTGACTTTCATTAATTAGGATATTTCTCAATCATATTCCTTCAAAATTTGTGGGTTGTAGATGACAACATGACCCTTAGACTCAGGGTTTTTCATCTGCAAAGAATTTTGAAACATTAACAAATTAATCTAATTAACACACTGGTTGAGAGAGGAAAGTACAAGCCATTTTACTTATCTAAGGTGTGTACTGTGATCCCTAGCGTTAGTCGCTGTTTTATAGCTGGTGAAACTGCAGCAGAGCTTAAATGATTAGCCAGTGGTCCCACACGGTATTGGATTAAACCAATCAGGTTTCCTAGCTTGGTTGTTCTCAGCCATTGTAACAGGACATGTTACTGCATCACCACACAGCAGCATGTGTCACGGTGAGCTGCAGAGATGGCTGGATTTGGCCTAGAAAGGGTGAGCTGGTGTGTCCTACAGGATCACAGTATGTCGCCAAATATGTGACAACCTGCAAAAGGTTGAGAACCACTGTCCTGGCTCCTAGTCCTGTGCTCTAACCAGCAGAGAACAGCATGAGAGGTGAGAAGAGGAAAGATATGGATCTAAATGCATACGGATGGAGGTCATGTGCAGGTCTTAACAATGGGACCCCTCATATCATAAACTATCTGCACTGCTGATGGAAAATGGCCAAAACCCTTGCCTGCCTTTTTGTTGCACAAATGTAGATTCCCCAGCATGGATCAAGGACTGTCATGTCCACACGATACTTCAACAAACAGGAACAGCAGCTGATTCCAGTTGAATCCTGGAATAGCAGTATTAAAGGAGACAGTACCTTTACTAACTCAGTATGTCCCCGTCCCACTCCCCACAATGACTACCTCATAAGGAGAGGGAAAGGGAGACTAAAATAGTGACAAGTCAGCACTGAAAATTTCAAGTAACAGGCGTGCTGCTTTGCAGAGTCTGCAATAGTCAATGAAAGGGGGATTGCCAAAGCTGCAATTTTAATTATGTGAAACTTGAATTATTAAATTAATTTATATTTAATAGAACCAAATGATGTACTGGGTGTTTATATAAAACTGATTAAAAACATATTTAGCAGCTGCCTAAAGATTACATGCTGATTCATCTTTAATAATACGATTTTAATATTCAACTGACATTTAGCCAAACAATCACTTTTATTAAACATGTACAATGATTGTTGTCGCAGTGTCAAGCTTTTCCCAGGCTCTTGCCACGTGGGGAAAGAAAATTCAGGAAAGTTACTTTTACCACCAAGTTTCCTTCATGTTATGCACTTCCTCAATTATACCAAAGAGCTGTCCAGTGCAATGGTTCAAGTGAGTGACAGGAAAGAACCGTATCAATAAGATAAAAGGTCGGTCTACATTGCCCACTCTTTTCAGTGGCAGTCGAACATAGATATGCAAGTTATTTAAGATAACTCAGTTCACCTGCCCTACACCCAGCACACCCACTGTGTTGAGTCAAAGGGAGGGGCATCCTTTCGACTTAGCACTACTCCACGTGCCGGGGTGGTCTTAATAGATCGGCTTCCTGGTCGACTGAGCAAGTCTTCACAGATCAGTCTATCGGGAAGTTTGTTCTGCCAGCAGCAGTTTTGCCACCATCACTGAAGACTAACCTAAATATCAGCTGTGATTTTCTTGAGTATGCTTCCCCCAGGGACAACTTAGATTGAAATTCAACCTTCCCAGCCTCCCCATACAGAAAGTTCAAACAAGCAAGCCTGATTACTATTTTTGTCTCTATCATCATAGCATACGAGTCCCAGCCACTGACCAGCTCCACCCTGGGCTGTGTGCTGTGCATACATAGTCCCTGTCCCAAAGAATTTACAACCTAAGTATAAGACAAGAGACAACAGATGGATGTATGCAGACAGGGAAATACAAAACAACCATGAGACAACACTGGTCAGAATGACAGGCTCCCATTACACTGAGACCAGCCTAACTGATCCACTTCCTTCCCCTGAAGTCTTGTTTCGGTGGTCCTAAAAATAGGGCTTATGTGGGACTTAGGTAGTTCCCAGGCCTTGTGTTTCTTCCCTACATAAAGGTGATTCTCATCACTACCGCACCCCTAATGTAGTAGCTAGCAGTGTAACCATGAAGATAGCTGTTGTACTCATTTTACCCTGAGCCATGGAGTATTTAGAAAACCGATTAATAATTCAGGATTTCCTTTTAAACAAGTTATAGCTTCCCATTCCAACAACGCTCAACATTACAGGTCTAATTTTGAACTGCTTGCTCTTCCACGACTGCATTACAAGAATGTGGGAATAAACCAGATTAAAAAAAATTGGTACTTCACACTTCCTAATGCCAACTTTTAATGGTATCTGTCATCAGCTAGTAAGTGATAGTCAAATTAGCAAGTTTAACATTTTAAGGAACAAGGGCCAGATCTCAGCTACTGTAAAACAGCATCGCTGCAGTGAAGAAAATAGAGCTACACTGATTAGATGCCAGGTGAGGCCTGAGGATTAAGAACTTCAATGGGAATTGTGTGTGCATATCTGAAGGCAGCATTTAGTCCTTAAAAATAAACACATCAATGAATAAAAGCCAGATTCACACCAGATGAGAAATTCTCAACAGAACAGCACTAAAGTTACCCATCTAGTTAGCACTCCCCATTCATGGTTGGTGGGAATTAAGGAACCAATGATGCACACATCATTTTGCACAGTAGAGCATTTTAATTACATCACTTGGTGTACAGTAATATACTTGGGTCTAATAAACTAGCTAATCAAGCTAATAATTGTATCAAGGAGTGAGATATTTCAATACTTGCAAATGCAAAGAATGAACTGGGAACATTTGTTGACATTCTGATTTTTGTCTTCAAAACCAACAAAAAATAAGGGCACTGACATGATCTTTAAATTGTGTATTAAATTTATATGGTTGCTTTCATTTCGGGCATAAACTTTTTTGGATAGTTGTTCTGTTTTGACTGTAACCCAAAGTGATTTAATATCTCTGACAGGGGGACCATATGCTGTCCACACTGGAATTTTGTAAAAACTGCCATGTACATCTGAGTCATTAAAACAACATTAAAATAAACAAGGAGTCCTGTGGCACTTTAAAGACTAAACAAGTTTACTTCTCGTCTGTTGGATCAATGCTCTATGCCAGCCACAGATGCGAGACCAGTTTGTGCCTTTCACAAGGATTGGCATAAAAGTTAGTTATTAGCTCAGAAAGTATGAGCTTGATCTTGCAAAAAGCTGACAACACTGGCACCACTCCAGCAATATGTTTAAGCATGTGCTTAATTTTAAGCATGCAAATCATCAACTCCAAGTACAGCATCCAAGAATTTGGCTCATAACATTTATTTTTTAAGAACGTTTCTATTTCATTATTAACAAATGTTCTGTAATACCAAGAAATATAATATGAGGGAGAAAGACAGCGATAGCTATGGAAAGTCAAAATGATGTTGCACTCCAGCCTCTCTGTTGGACAATGTTCAGTGCTCTTCTTTCATGCATTGTTCAAAGTTGTCTTCATGTTGGATGCATCAAAAGCTATTGTCCTTACACACCAAGCATTGCTGCAACTAAGTTCGCCTACTGGAAGAATGTCTAGCATTTAGATCTTAGGATGGCTACTGTACCAAAACCTTGCATGACATAAGGTTGAAGAAAGAGGAAGAGGAAGGAAGTAAGCCACTACCTGTTTATATAAGATCTAAGGGATGCATAGGGGTTATGCTATCCTTTGATAAATTTCACCTAGAAAAAAAGAACACAGAGCACCAAAAAAATGCCTCATCTACCAAACTTATTTCTAGAACTTAAGACCCTCAACAAAAGCAGTTAACCGTGGGTATAAAGAACTCTTGGAAGGAAATATGAACCACCTCACCCTATTGAACTGGCTAGTAAAAAACAGTAATGCAATGAGCTGCAAGACTTACAGCAATGTGTCACTTATTTTCGTTCTAAGTGGAAAACATAAGGAAATGGAAATTAAAAGCTATTAACTTTGAATTTCTGAAGAGCATCCGTTTTGAAGTATTGTTGTAATAACTGAGACACAGCAGGCCTTCCTTAATTGTTAGCTTACCCGGTAGAAAGTGAGTAAAGTTTCATGAATTGTTACAACGATCGGATGAATAAAATGATCTAAGAAAAAGCATGAGAAGGGCACAGACCAAATGAATTCAATCAAAACAGAAACTTTAATTCCACCCCATGAATTCCACTCGTGTTTTGATCATGCCTAGTGAACAAAAAGTAGAGGACTAGAAATCAGTTAACCAAACTAGTGTAAAAAAATAAGGTCAAATGCATGGACAAAATTTAGAGGGGACAGATTATTTCAACCACCTCCTTTCCAGGAGCCTTAAAAAGAGACTTTAGGCGAGGAAAATGCTTTACCATCACCGCAGTGGCGTCTGATGGTTTGTTGCCATGACATCAAGCTGGGGGAACATTTGATTATCATCACCGCCCCAGCAACACACCAATCCAATATGATGCATGTGAGATCCTGTACGTCTTCCCCTCTCTCATGTGCTCCTTTCTGCCCCCACCCATTTGCTTCCTGCCCTCCCCCCTGAGCTCTTCTTCTAATCCCAAAATCAAATGTGTTGTACAGCACCATCACCATGAAATGAAACAGCCCATCCAGTCTGCTCAACACAAGAAGGGGACAGATCTCACCAGATCTGCCAAACAATATTCCTGACTGGGAGATCAGCTACAGTCTAGAGCAACAGCTGTCAGCATAAAACATCTGTCCGTGCCTGACCAACCACCCTGCATCATGATGATAACAACAAAAGCTATGTTTCCTTCATCGTTACTGTCCTACCCTCTTCTTTCCCATCTGTGTCTGTCCTGCCTAGAGCAGAAAAATGGTAATTTTTCTCAACTCAGTACCAGGCAACAAAACTAATCCTTTTGTTCCACACCAAGAAAGGCTTTTTAACTAAATAAAAAACATTAACCAATATTCACTGTCTTTGAAAAGGACTTTCAAAGGTTTGAATTATGCTTGCTTTGCATAATCACTCAGTTTCAGTACTTTCTGCCTAGTTTTAATTCTTTTCCTTCTGCAAATTTCAATCCATTTGTAATGTTTGGCATTAATTTGAGAGCTCATGTGCCATGGTATTAAGCAGGCTAAGGGTCTCCAAACCTTATCAATGGACATTAGCAAAGTCATGTTAACACTTGTAATTCTTTGGGACTATTCATTCCATCTGAATTCATACAACAGAAGCTACAGCTAGACACATTATTTAGAATAGTAAAATAAACTATGAAAGCATATATTCTCTTTCTTCTTAGTGGCATTTGGTCTCATCACTACAGCATTCCCAACTTTGTTAGGAAGCTCTTAGTGAAACAGAAACTGGATAACAGTCTTTATTGCTGGTTGAAGAATAAGATAAATCACAGTTCCATTAAAAGTAGGGAGATGTACAATCAGGAAAGATTTCTATGCCAAATAGGATCTTTTGCAAGTGATTCAGATGTTGTTTTCACCCAGTGAAGAGTGCTGAATGCTTCTTCTAATATGTTACATTATATGAACACAATGCCATGCAAATAAAATTAAAATATGAGTAGAGTATCAGAGTAGCACTGTGAAAACCACTACATGCCCCATCTTGACATTCAGGAAAACCAACTCTTTGAAAAGCTAGTTTTTAAAAGGGCAATTTTATTTATAAAACAATATTTCCGCAGTAAAAGACAGCTGATCTCTTGCTGCATGAAAGATATAACCATTAAAAAGAAAAAAACACTTTACTGATGTGTATGATTTACAAGAAAACATATCATAAAGTATCTTTTCCCAGGGGGAATGTAAAGGCTGAAGGAACTTTCATTATTATCTCTTCACCCATGCAGAGATTTGTGTGTGTCATTTTCATGACAATGTTATTGATTTGGTCAGTGACATCATGTAAATTATTTGGGGATGAATCCAGTCAATGTATCCAAAAGCTATGGATCTTGACATCAGCAAACCCCCAGTTAATACTAGAACTGCCCAAAATTCTTACTGGAGTTGGTCAACATTTTTCAACTGAAGAAGGAATTTTTTTTTGTTATTTCTAAAACAAAACATTTTGCAAAAAAACACCCTTGACTTTTCCAGAATATCCTTTCCATTATATTTTTCACTGAATTTTTATCAAAATGTTAAAATTGTGAGTTGACTTTTAAAAAAAATATCAAATCCCAGGTTTTCAGTACATCTATAAAACGTAGTGAAAATGATTTTGAGAATGTCTTGGATAAATTTTTTGATTAACAACAGAACCAACAAAATGAAAAAATGGTCCTAATATTGATGCCTGCAAAGTCAAAACAATTTAAATATTTTAAATGACCTATTATTCATTACCAGTTCTAAAAAAAAAAAATCAGTGCTCCCCATCAGGGCAAGACAACATGTTCCAGAACGCAAGTTACTCTTTTGCAAGAGGACCTTCAGGACCACCTTGCACTTTGCATTCACCCTTTTACCTTGGTGTTGCTTGCCTAGTGGTGGTGGCAAGCATACAATGGTATTAACCAGACACTATGTAACCTTCTTATACACTATTTGTCATGCTCTAAAAGGGCCCTTCCAACTTATTTATAGCACCTGATTTAGACATAGTTGCCCCTAATGAAATTAGGCAGCCAGATGCTGATCTTTAGACAGAATGATAAAGGTAACCAGCTTTAGTCTTAAAACAAAAAGAAAGAAAACCACTCTAAGAGGAAGGCGCGCAAAATAACCAGACTTAGTTGTCACAAAGTAACAGAATTTGGAGAGACACCCCATCACAAAAAAAGCAAGCGTGTACAACACATCTGTCTTGAATCAAATCACTGCCTGAGTATACTGGAGGAGGGAAAGAGAGGAACTCAAACTTGAGTGAGATGTTTTGCGAGCATCACTCAGTAAACTTGCAGCTTGGGGCAAGGCATACAATCCTGCTATTTACAGAGAAGTCTGTTGAGGCATAACACTTGAGAGAAATTATTCATGCTCAGATTATTCCTGTGAAAACATTGCACCTTGTATAGTACTGACATCTGGCAATGAGCTACTACACAAGGCAGGCTTTAGGCCTCAGGTTTGGTTTTTATTGAAATTGAGAAACTGGGGTGTGTTTTAAGACACATATCCTGCTTTTATGCTTCTGTTTTAGTGCCTGTTGCTCAGATGTGGGTGCAATTCAGAGGTACAGCTATTCAGATTTCATAGGGTGGAAATTTTTCTCCTATCAGCGAGAAAGCTGAACTTCAACTTTGAAAAGATAACCAAGCGCATCTCCTGTGTTCCTTGTATGTGCTTAATTTTATCTATTTTAAGAACTTATATAGTCATCATCACCAGAGCATCTAGGTACCTTGCAATCAATTTACCCACACAAACCCATGAGACATGGCAGTGCTACTACCCCATTGTATTGATGGAGAACCAAGGCACAGGCAGTCTAAGTGACTTGCCAAGGTCATAAAGCAAGTCTGTACCAGAGCAGAGGACTGGAAACTAATGCCTTAATTACAGGATCACTCTTCCTCTCTAACCTGATGTGAGTCAGTCCCACTGGTGTCACTGAGATTACTCAAATGAGTAAATTCCATGTGCATACATCACTGCAGAGTTGATCCTAACTTTGCATATCTCTCATGAATTTTTTTTTTCCTATGGCAACTTCGATCAGCTGCTTTAAGAATGGTTCACAAATTCACAATTGAGTTTCATCCACTCTCTCTGTCACAGGCTGGTGATGATGGGTGGGCAGTTGGGAGAACAGAGGTTAAGAGTGTGAGCCAAAACCCTCTGAATGGACACAAGGCTGTCTATTGAGCTCAACAGCTTTTGAAGTGAGCCCTAAAAGAGACTGAAATACTCTGATGGTTTATCTACACTTCAGTTAACAACCAAAACTGAACCATGACAGACGGTTGGTGCTTACGGGCTGGACCACACTGTCCCTGAATCGGGAATCTACATTGTAATTAGATAGGCCCAAAACCCAATCCCCATGAGCCCAAAAAAGATGGGCCAGCCAGGGGTGTTCAGCTGCACTATAGACGTAGCCTGAGGGAACAGCTCCAGTCAGGGAGACAAGATTGCTCACGTATTTTCAATAGTCAATTTTTGCTTAATACACAGATAAATAACAACAGCCCTACAAAAAGGATTCTCAGATCAATTATGCTGCTTATACAGGTATTCTATAATCTGGCCAACTTTCTCCACAAACAAGCAAAATAATTTTTTGCACAAAAAAGTCAGAATTGGGGAAAGGAAACTTAGACAAGTTTTGTTATTTCTAAGTCTCCCCCCCCCCCAATTCAGAATGTGGCTAAACAGCTGCTTTTTGATCTAATTAGCTGTCAGGAAGAATCTATTTTATCTTAATTTATTCTGCATCTTTTCAGACTAGCCACGTATTATCCAAAGGCAGCAAACAATGCAATCTGCAGACACATCATTAAACATCTGGGAGCACAATTTGCAAGACCCTAAAGATTCCATCAGTCACTGATTTCACTGGGAGTAAGATCAGGATCAGAATCAGCAGCTTAAATAGCCACTGATTAAAAAAAAAAAACCAAATTATACAGCTAACTGAGGTTGTATAAGACACTGTAAAATAAAAATAAGCCAGATCTTCCGCTGATGTAAGCTGGCCGCAGGTGACATAAATGCAACAACCTGAGATACGCTAGTTTACCCTAGCTGAGGATCTGCTTATTTCATGCTCAGCTGTAATGCAGTCAGAAGCCCTGGCAAGCAACCATGCATAGTTCTGCCGCTGCAAGAATGAACCAGGAACCAGATGGTGACCCTGAGGCTACACTGTAAAAACAGATCCAAAGCACCGAGCCTCAGAACCAGCGTCAGTCAACCTGGATTTGTGCTAAAGGGCTAAAGATTGCAATGTTGATGTTCTGGGTGAGACTAGTGCCCAGCCTCTGAAAACCCATGAGGGGTGTGGGTCTCTGAATCCAGGCTTCGGTCAAAGCTAGAACATCTACACTGCTATTTTAAGCCCCATAGCGCAAGCCCTGAGAGCCGAAGTCTGTTGACTTTTTGCCATGCAGACCTAACCCTGAGTCGCCATCAGCTCCTTTGTGCGCCTCTTGCACAGGGCAGGGTGGGAGAGGAGCAGCCTGCATCTCTACAGCTGATTGATACACAGGACTTCCCCGATGGGCCAATTCAACTAGGCAGGCTGGTTCACTGGAAACAGAAAGTTCAAAACTGTTGGGAAGCTGATCTTCCTACACCCAGCGCTGCTATCTGTGGACAAAGGGACTCACCACTGAGCTCTGGGAGAGCATTGGACAGCGCACAAACCTTAGACTGGCTGCTTTCAGTTACTGACCCTTTGGTGGGCACCAGAGATGCTCAAATAGGAGGCAGCTCAGAAACATGAAGTGTATTCTTCTAGGGCATCGCCTATGAGCTGCCTGCTTGGTAAGAAATGTAAAATGTAAAACTAGGTTTTTCCCCATCTAAGGACAAGATAACAACTGGGTTCCCTTAATTCCTTCCCCGTCAGTGACTAGGGGGAACACTGATCACTGATGGAGATGAGGGAAGTGAGGGGGAATGGGAATAGCACCACAGCTGGGACACGTTCCAGCCTCCCAATCCCTGAAGAAGTGCTCCATGGGGGCTCCGCTGAATTCAGGCACTGTGTCTTGGCAGGGGCAGGAGATCTGCCATTCTCTCCAGATTTTCCCTGATATATACCTTTCATACCTGAAAGTAGCCTGTGCTATTTCTCCCTTCTGTGCAGTGCAATGACTTAGAGAGAAAGAATCTCAAAGGGATGAGGGGATAGGAGCAGGTCTGGGGTTCTCTGACATCGTAATTCCTCATTGACTTAGGGGTGTAATTAAAAAAAGCCGGGGAAACCAGCAGCAGTGCAAAGGCAAGAGCTGCAGCCCTTTAGCTTCAATATACCCCTAAAATCCAGAGGATAAGAAGGAAAATCTTAGCCTCTTTCTTGGGAGATGAACCCCTCCTAACAGAAAGACACAACAGACTGAGTTAAAAATCAGAGACTTCCCAGGCCCCTGTGTGAACTACTTGACAGGTATGAAACATCTTGTTTAAAGATCCACAGTATCATTAAACCAGGGTTTTGACATGAATGTGCTACTCTTTATAGACTGACTGACTGACTACGTAGTTTAGTAAAAATACAGTTACTGAAAAGACACTTTTTAAAACCAATGTCACCTTTGTTGGCCTTCAGATAAATACTGTTGCAGCACTCTTTGAAAAGAGGACTTGCAATCCAGTTATAGCCTTTAGAGACCATCATGTTAATTTGACTGCCACACGTTCACCCTCAGGGCTGAGTTTAACTACAAATATAGACATCCTGTACTGCATCAAGCTGCAGAAGTGGATACTTCTAGGAATCCCTGGTGGAAAATCAATTTTATTTTATTGAGGGGGGGCACTTATTAGAAGAGTCCTTAAATCAGTGTGCTCACAGTCTCCTATGATGGTTTCAGTATTTACCACTGAACAAACTTCATTCAGCAAGTGTGTCCACACTCAGGCATCTGTGTGAACCTACACAGATGCCTGGTTTGCTCAAGCCAAAGCTAGATGGTAAGTTACTGTGCAGCAAGCCAAACAGTGTGACTCTAACACCCCAAGTTGCCATAAAAACACATTTCATGTGAACACTGCTATAGTTCAGCAACACAAACAAGGACTCCTGTGGCACTTTCAAAGACTAACAAATTTTTTATTGCATGAGCTTTTGTAAGAGGAAATCCCAGATCCACCAGACTCCTTGTTTGCTTTGCTGAACAAGCGTAACACAGCTATCCCGAGACTTTTACTGCACCGAAGGGAGAGGCCATACAGTATTCCACAGTACAGCAAACTGGTGCATTGTCAATCATATCCTGTACTATCACCGGATAATTCACTATGTCGATGAGCTCTGATGTAAGTTGGGTAAGTGGAAGCACAAGCAAGAAGAATGCAAGTGTGAGTGTTGTTCATGCCTAAGCAAATTTTTTTTTTTTTAATCAGTCCCAGTGTTGACATTAGAACTGAGGAGTCCCTTTGCTCCCAGTCTCACGCTGCACCCACTAGACCTATTACATACTATTAAAATCATTTAATAATGAAAGACACAGATATCAAATCTGCAATATAAAAAACATAAGTATATTATATAGGCTATATAATCTGTTGCTATACAGTATTGTGTACAATATATATAAAAGCCTGGTAAATATAATACATAAAATACAAAAAGGAATATTAAGTCATGCATGTCTGTTGGCAAGTTTTAAAGAGAGTCAGACCACCAGTGATGTGTGCACCTTGAACCAGAGTTTGCTGAAGTGCTAAACCAGCTTTTGACACTAGTAGTAACCTCTTCTGCCACCAAAGAGGGCATATTTTCCTCATCAGAATTTATTGAGCTAGTTCAGTTCAATGATAACTTCATTCAAAGTTAAAAAATGGATTGGGAGTTGAAAAAAATAGGAACACTTCTTTTTCTCTTGCTATCTATAAATAAAAACTAAGTGTGAGAATACAAAATCTCCTAATCCAAAACCCTGAAGGCCATGGTGACCAGAAACGATCAGGTTAATTCACTAACTACAGATAAGCTCCTATGTGTAATAAAACAGCTAATTTTAAAAGCATAACATCTTTTGATACACTTTTTGATAAAATGTTGCTTTCTTATATATGCAGCACATTTACTCTTATTTCATAAAAAGAAACTAAATGCTGGTTTTGTCCTTTAACTGAACTTGAATTGCCACCCAAACAGAGCAAGGCATAAACTACATGTAAAAAACCCAATCATTAGTAAAGAAAAAAAGTCGTCATTTTCTAGCACAATAAAAAGTTTTAAATGAAGTATCTGTATAAATGTAAAGTCAGCTATTAATTGCTTAAATACAGGTATATAGATGTAGTGCTAATCCAGAAGGAATTCTGCACCAAAAAAAGAAAAAATTAATAATTCTGCACACAGTATTTTAACATTTTGCACACTTCTGTGTATTTGTACCAGCTGCATGAAAGTCCAAGTGCAGCTGGTTGGGGCTAAGGGGGGGTGGTTCAGATGTGGAGGGGCTAATTAGAGGGTGTTCAAGTGGAGGGAGCTCAGCTGGGAGTGATCCAGGGGCAGGAGTTGAGCCTTGGATGGAGGGGTGAAGCTGAGCAGGGGTCTGGGCTGGAGGGAGCATGGATGCATGTGGATTGGGTAGACCGGGGAGCAGCTCACTGTACGCTGACCCCTCCCTTTGTGGTTGAGAAATAATGGGGGCAGGAAGCAGGGGGTGGAGTTTTCTGCAGCTGAAGAAAGTTTCTGGGGGTGGGTCTAACCTGGACCTGGCCACTCCTTGCTGAACTCAAAGGAGGGTAGGAGTGTGTCCCCCCGCCCTTCAGGGATTGCCTCTCTGCCAGCTGCCTCCGCACTTGAAATGATGCTCCTGCACTGCTGGAGGGAGCATGTAACTGCTCTCAAGGCTTCACTTTTCTCCCCATCAGAAGTCATTTTTCTGTGGGAGTGCAAAGAAATCTGTGGACTGCATGGACTGTGCACAAGCACAGCAGTGCAGAATTCCCCCAGGAGTATATCGCATCTTCCTGCTCAGCAAAATTTATGGTAAAAGTTGTATTTAGTTGCAAGTCGTCATGTTTTAATGTTACCAACCAATGAGCATCAGCCTTTCCTCAGGAAAATAACTGAAGAGTACAGATGCAAAACAAGATTAAATTATTTAAGTCAAAGTCTCCTGCATTCTGATTTAAATCACGATTAAAATTGGTGAATTAAATCATTCTGTCTGCTCTGCTTCTTTTTTTTTGTTAGTATAAACAAGACCAGTCTAAGAGCATATTACTTCTCTAGTGCTAATGCTAACAGATTATTTATTTCTTTAAATTCTACTTGGTTAACAAAATAAAGAAAATAGAAGAGTAATTTTCAAGTTCACTGGAAAAATCTGGTATTGAAAAATGGGTGTATATAAAGCCCTTATATAGCAAAGCACTCAACTATATGTTTACCAAAGTTTGTAAGTAGGTTCCTCAAAGCAGATAAGACCACTCACTGGAGAAAACATGTTTAAGGGCTGACTAAAAATCAGAACACTAAATATGCACCCAAAAAAGAGGGCACTTTTTGCAAAGATTTGTTGTTTTTATCAACATTTTGAAAAAGAACAAAAAAATTCATGAAATTTTTCAGAATCCCCTCTAATTTCCATTAATTTCCTAATTTGTAAACCAGTTCTCATAGTAACCTTCTTTTATGGGGAGGTAACAGCTATTTGCCAATAAATACTTAGCTACATGAAGTTTCATCAGCCCAGGTAAGTGCTGAAGGTAGACTGAAAATGCATTTTTCCCCAATGTTTCTGAGCTAGCTGTTCTCAATATCCCAGCTCCCCAGGCAGCTTCCCACTGGCATGTGCAGGGGAATGATGAATTATGAAGTCACAGATCAAGGGCTACCTTAGAACCAGATCATGTAAACATATCAGAGAATATTCCCATGGCTCGCTTTTAAAATAAATGTTGAAAAGCACAGTTCCCCATCAGGTCACTATATGGCTACTAACCAGTGACAAATAAAAAGAGCAGAGAGAAGCTATTTTCAAGTGAAATATTAGCATTATATTGTTTCACCTGCTCCATCAATTAACCCTTTAAAGTAAATAAAAATTTCTGCCCGCCCATATTGTATTGTGCACACCAATCACAAGTGTAATGAAATCATGGGAACTTAAGGGTAATTCCTGTCTTGACTCAGACCCTATGCAAACCTACCATGAGATCAGTGAGAAACTGCCAGCCTAAAATAAAAATCCAAAACTGAACAGAAAGGTTATCAGTCTTTGTATGGAAAGAACTAGAAACAGACCTATTTCAATAAAAAGTGCAAGCTCTGACCTGACATACCTACCTAACTCAAAAGTCTATGTCTATGTCTACACTGATGCCAGCAAATTAACTGCAGTCAGATTGATTTATCCGGTTTGATTGAGCGGTGGTAAAGACATGCTCAACTGAGCCAGAAGTCAATCTAATAAAACCACCTCCTCAGGTGGCGTAGCACTGCATTGACAGGAACATATTTTCTGTCGGTACAACACAGTGGAGATGGTGTGTAGAGAAAGAGTTATAAAGTCGATGGGAGTTATGCAAGGTACTCCCATCAACTGCTACTGAGTTTTGCCACCAGCATAGACGGGGCCTTAGTTAGCGTAGAATTTGGCTCATAATATTTTGATTTCCCTCTAGTGGCATTTCTAACTGTCACTTTTCTTCTCAGAGGAAATGCGCATTTCCCAGAGTAATTGAGCAGAAGTTTACCAAGCAACACACATTGCTGAGGGAACTTCTAGATATACTTAAAGTACAAGTATTGCACAATGCCAACCATTTCATCTCAGCTCTTCTATGGTAAAAAGAGCAAACCTAACAAGACATGCACACTAAATCATTATTCAAATAATTTTGCTTGTATGTTGTATCCAGCTCCCCCTCCCTTCATGTGTTTTTATGTTTAGCTTGCAAACCGTTCCAAGCCAGGCCTGCCTCCTAGCACACACTCTAGGACAAAGAAGCCCCGATCCTGAGTGGGGTTTCTGGATGTTACTATAATAGTAACTGTAAGTGAAAAATGAAGCATAATAGACTGAAAAAGCAAGCTGTCCATCAGTCCCCAAACCAGGTTTACATACAATATGCCACATAATAGAAATGAAGGATTTGAAGCCTGCCACCCAAACTTGCTTCAATGTATAGGTTAAAACCCACCAGAAAGCACTTATTTTAACCAGCTGTGTGTGCTGTATGCTGTCTAAGAGGCTTGGGCAAGAGCATGTTATCCTGGTCAAATGTCAGGTGCCATGGAAACACTGTACAACCTAGAATTCCTCAGGTAGGAAAGAGAAAGGCTTGTCATGTCTGATTAGATCCTTCACTTGCAGTGAAAGAAAATACCAAACATTAACGTAACTTCCTTACAGCCATTCTTTAATATTCAATACTTTCCATGCCAAGAACAGAACTCCTTGAATAGAAGCAGAGTTGATCTAAGATTGTTAAAGTCTTTGGATGGTTTATTACACAACTTACAACTATAAACTAAAGAAAGGGACTATAACAGCTGAGACACAGCTATGACGGGACACCATATGTTTTAGAGTCAATCAAAATCAATCATTATACTTTCATGATCTTTTTTTGTGCCATCAGGGAGGTCACTGAAAGATTAGTGATGCTAATTTGTCAATGTTTTCATACAACTGTCTCCTTATTAAAAAGTCTGGAGCCATGCTACTATTCAAAACTTCATCAACTGAAGCAACACACTTTCTGAGGATTCATAATGACCTTATTGTGCTGAAAGTAAAAAAAAAAAAAAAAAAAAAAAGTCCTACTCATTTATGTTACTGATTCCAGTGTGCAACTTTTCTTGAATTAAATACCAGAGTTATGCCTCCAGAGGCTGCCTTTTTTAAAAAATACATAATAGGAAGAAGAAAGGAAATAATTTGGAAAATCTGTTTATACTTGTTTCCAGTCTGACTTCACACAATTAATTCCATAAAGCGAGAACTCCCACACTGACTTGAAAATACTATTTTACTACTCAAATGCCTTTTTAAAAGAAAAGTCTAGATTTCACTTGGAGAGCATGGAAATTACAATTCAAAGGCATACATCAATTTGGAGGTTGGGGGGAGAAAAGAGAGGAGAGTTCTCTGCCTTGAAGGATACAGACACAAGGAAGCTTAAAGAAAGTAACTAACAGTAACATAAATCCTAATAAATTTTGGAAAACAATTGACTGTTGCATCTTATTTTACAGACCTTTCTCAGCATGCTATATTGTATCACAGCCAAATACCATTTCTTATACCTCAAACACTTCTTGGGATACATTTCTTATAGCCCATTTAAAAAAAAAAAAACAACCTTAAAAAACCTAAACTCAGTATATTAGCATCTGAATTAAAGGCACTTGGGCCCCATTTAGATAAGCAATTAAGCATGTGCTTATGTTCATATATATATAAGAACAGGGTCAGACCATTAGCCCTTCTGGCCCAGCATCCAGTCTTCCAAAAGTGCTCAAAGTCAGGAGCTGGAGAGGGAATGAATGGGACAGGTAATCATCAAGAGTCTACCTGCTGTCACCCACTTCCAGTTTCTTTGCATTTACCAACACTGAATTTCATCTGCTATTTTATTGCCCAGTCACCTGGTTTTGTGAGATCCCTTTGTAACTCTTTGCAGTCTGCTATGGACCTAACTCTCAAGTAGTTTTGTATCATCTGAAAATTGCACTAAACTGTCTGCCTCTAACACCTGGCGCAGGCCAAAAGAACTCCTCAGAGGCTATATCTACACAAGTATAAGAAACCTGTGCTGGACTGGGTTTAGGTGCACTGACTTGGGTTTCAGGGCTGGAACTGAGTCTGTATCCAGTCCAGCCACAGATTTGGACTCCAGGGCTGGTGGAAAAAAATCACTGTGTACACATTTGGGCTCAGACTGGCACCTGAGCTCTAGACTCTGCAAGGATGAGGCATCCCAGGGCACTTGGGCTAGAGTTACACAGCGATTTTTAGCCTTGAAGCCCAAGTCAGCTGACTCAGGAAAGCCACGGTCACATTGCACGGCTTTTATCCCTGTGTAGACGTCGCCTTTGCCACAATTTTTAAAGCTAATGTGAATAGTTCTGAGCAACCCTAGACAGTGGATGAAAACACCAATGTATTTTATATAACTCATGAGACCAGATGGATATTCTTATCCATCACTTGGTCAAATATAATAAACCATTATGCACCAACCAGTCTGCTTTCTACTTACAACAAAGCTACCTCCAATCCCCAGGAAGTCACTAAATGAAGACAACTAGTTAGCTACTGACAGTACCTGTATGTCTACTTAAATACAAGACCCCATGTTTTCTGCACTAGCTTGACTTAATTCTGTGACAAAGGGGCTGGATTCTATGGTTTGCCAGTGTAGCAGAGTGAAAGTGCTGTCTCAGGCTGAGTGGAAGTGCTGCCTGAGGCTCAGATGAAATTTAAAAATGCATGGGTTTTAGGGGTTGAGCCAAAACCTACTAAAATCAAAAGATATTCTCCTAAAGCTTTCAGTAGGCCTTGGCGGATGAGGAAAACCAATATAATCACTACAGCCAATCAATCCCTGTGCTATTGACTGTAATATTTACAGTAATTACACTGAAATTTTAACTTTCACCATGCTGCAAAATTTTGCATCAAAAATGCCCGAGAGGGTCAAAGAAATTGGGAGGGGAAAACTCAAGTTCTTGGCATGGGAAAGATGATTTAAGACTGCAGGATAAATACTGTACTGAGATGTTTTACCAGTGAAATTAATAATGCTGACATTAAAGGTTGTAATACAAGTCTCAAATTTAACATCCCACTGAGTGGAAAGGAGAAAGATACATCTCCCCTAGAGATATTGTTTCTGGCTCTCTATTGACTTGGTGCAGAAGATTTTCTTTACAATTGTAAGGCATATAAACTTGGTTGGCTGGCTGGCTGGTTTCTAAATCTAACATTAGAACCTGCAGCATAGCTCTGTGGCATAGGGTGGATTTAGCTGCATGTTCCACAGCCATGGAGCACTCGACTTAGGCACACGTGATAGCCAGGAGCATCGAGTGACTGCAGCTGGAGCCAATAACGCTCAAGGCTTCTGGAAACCTGGCTCCTAGATAAATCAACCCCAGTAATTTTCAATGAATAATTGGAACTCTCCTGCAGCAAATGCTGGTGACAGTGAAGTAGAATGGAGTGAACATCTTCAGCTGCTTAAGTGGATTTCAATGTTGTTTCAGTCCATCTAGTGAACCTCCACTCCATTCTAATTGGTTTCCACTGAGCTAATCACTGCTAAAACCATAATCAGTCATGTAAGTGTTAAATGCTCCAGTTCAAAAGGCTTGTCACCTTTCTGCAACCTTCTGCTCTAGCTGACAGAAGGGAAAGAGAAGCTGCCTCCACTCAGGAATGTATGGGACTAGATTCTGCTCCTTGCTGTGGTCCCCAGCAAAGGGGAGTGGGACAGAGCTAACACTGGGAGCCCTGTGCCACCCCTCCCCATGGTACATAAATGCATCTGGAGCAGGAGGGACATGTGGGCAGGGGCAGCATCAATGGGACTATTTGTGAAGCTCTGGGATGCTAGCGGCAAGGAAAGGTGGTGCAAGCATGGATACAGCTTAAGACAAAAGGCAGCAAGGGGGCGTAACAGACAAATGAAGGGAATGCGAGAGGAAAGGGACAGTGACAGCACCACATGGTGACCTCAGGACTGCTTAGTCCCTAGCATAGCTACAGCCCGCACTGACAGAAGGTACTCTGGTGCGGTATGAACACCATCTCCTCCGCCCTCTTGGGTTTGAAGTGTCCATTAGCCAGGACGAGTAACAGGAAAGTTTCTCTCACTTGCTCTGAAACACAGCCCAGGTTGGGCAATAACTGCATGGTCTTTCATTGAGTCTCACACAGTAAATGACGGCGTGTATTGGAGTATTCCTTGCTCATTGGCAAAGACCTGGGAATCCCACCTCCATGCTCCTGCAGGAATCAGTGAGCGGGATGTGCCATCATGGCCAAGTTCTGCATACACAGGTGGTGTTAGTGGGTGTGGAGCATGGGCAGCTGCTCAGGGCCCCTCCAGTGGGGAGCTGACCAGGGGGCCTGCCGGCAGGGGAACTGGCAGACACCCGTATTGGGGCTGGCATCAGGGCTGGCTGGCAGGGGCCCATGGTGTGCCAGGGAGCCAAGCAGCAGGGCCAGCAGCCCCTCAATGCTTAGAGGGAGGCTAGGGGAGGTCTGCAGTCGGGCTGGGGACCCCAGCACTGAGTCCAGTGGGAGCGGGGAGGGGGCGTGAGGCCACCAGTGGTTCGCAGTGGGACCAGAGACACCAGCAGCTGGTCTGGTGGGGGGGGGGGGAGCAAGGGGACTTTGCAGGGCTGGCAGGGGTCTGTTGGGCGGGCCAGGGACCCACAGGGCGCAGGGAGCCTTGCAGCAGGTCTGGTGGATGGGCTGAGACCCTGGTGGAAAGGCAAAAGTCGAGACTGGGCTTCCCCCATGTGGTGTAGGGGGCCCAATGCTTAACTTTCACCCCAGGTCCCCAGAGTCCCTAAGACCACCCCTGCCTGCATAGAGGCAGTGCTCAATATGCACAGCACAGGGAAAGAGACCCTCACAAAGCAGCCATCAACTGCGAAGCTGTTTCTATGCCAGTCTGGTCCCTAACATCCTTTAGATCAGCCTTAAGTGCCAATGCACTGGATAGGGATCTCCAGAGCAGAGAGACAGTGTTCGGGCCACACCCCCTTCCTCCTGGGCTTGGAAACGGCCCAGCGTGCATCCCAAAGCAGGGACTGGAGCCACCGAGGAATTTCCCCCAAGCAGGGGAATCCCCAGCTAGCCAGTTTTCTGGAGTGAGGGCCAAAGATTAAGCGCTAGGAACGGTGCATGGACACATGATCCAGGCCAGTCTCCACCACTAACTGTTTGTCGCTCACTGTTTGCTCAGCTTGAGCTATGACTATCCCAGAAGGATGAAACCATAAGGACACTGGAAAAAAACAGTACAAAACTAGCACACCATGTACCCTGCTTGGTAACAAGCGATGAATATGAGCATCTTAAGTCAATGCCCTGGTGACAAGAGTGTCCTGACAATGCCTTTGACAGTGGGTTACTGTAGATGTTCTCAACCTTTTTGACTTAAGGGCCACACCTATAATTTTTATGACTCTGAAGGGCTACCAGTCTCCAACAGCAGCTCCTTTCCCCCACAAGCAGACAGAAGTTCAGTGAAGTGGTTGCTTCCTTGCTGGTGTCTCCTGGCTCCCTGACTGCAGCAGGGAAATTGCATGCATCTTATAGCCTGTGGATCCACCTGGGTCCCTAGGCAATAGCTCCTGTCTGGCAGTCAGGGGCATGGAAGATCAGTTCTCCCCTCCCTCTGGCTCCAGCAAGGACCCCAGCACCTATGGAGCAGGCAGAGCACTTTGCCAGGCTCCCTGCTACAGACAGGGGGAAGTGCTGATCACCATCCCCTTGGCTGTAGCAAGGAGCCTGTGCTGATCTTTCAGCCTCACAGACAGTCTGCCTGGGTCATTAGGCTGCAGCTTCCTTCTGCAGCCTGCAGGAGGAGAGCCTCAGGCCACTCTGAAAGCACCCCCAGGCCATTTTTGACACCCCCCCACCCTCACCCTCAGCCTAGCCACAGGTTAGCAACCACGGCGCTAGTGAGTGAGATTGTGCAGAAAGAAAGAGAAAAAAAAAGACCCATTTACAGAATCAGAAAAAAAACTCAGATGAACCTGCAGTTCACTGCTGAATCAAGCTTGTCATCTGTCATGCAGCGCACTTATCTTCTCCATCTATTTTGTGAATAAGATTCAATCAGAGCTCCTTGGCTCCTCAGGGAACCAGTGTTTTAGTATGAACTGCTACCATTCAAAAGTAATGGAGTGAGATTGCTCATGCCATTACTTTAAATGGTTGGAGGCCACGCAATCCCCAATTTCATTAGCTGCATTTATATACAGACCTTGCACTTAGTGCTGTGGAATCCAGAGGTACATAAATGGTACGTGCCATCTCCCCCTTACAGCAAAAAGCAAAAACCACCACCACTGCAGGAGCTGATGGGCAAGGTAAAACATTTCAAATTAAACTGGGGTGGGGTGGGGATTTTTCATGTACAAACCCCCTCCAGAATTTATAACTGATTGACTGAAGTTCACAATCTTTCCCACTGTGACGTGCAATTCTTTGACAGCTGCTCCTAAACAGAAAAATAAGCTGCCTTTGTACAGGTCCACACCAGCAGATATCAAAGAGTTGAGATTTAATGACTAGGAGAGAGAAAGATTTTCTATACACAGAACTGCACCAGTTTAAGTTGTGATTTCAAATCAGTTTAGTTAAAGCAATGCAAAAGACTGTGGATACTCTCATTTTGGTTTTGGCCAGGTTTAGTCTGCATTATCTTAAGTCAATTTTGAAAAGGCTTAAAATAAACTGAATAAATTATGTCTACACTGATATGTATGTCAGTCCACATAGGAGTGTGTAGCAGATTAAAACCAGCATAAGCTTCCTTATACACATGGCCATGCTATGCCACTGAGTTTTTCTAAAGACAATATGAGGACAAGAAACTGGAAAGAAAAGTACAACTCCAAACAGACTTGTATGATAGCCTTAGGTTTTTTTTATACAAATCTTGAACAATTACATTTCAGCCTGCTGTACACTAGCCAAAAGAATCTTCATAAAAAAGACTGCAAATGGGACTAAAATTTTATATGAATTAATTTCCTTGTTTACCTAATTTTTTAAAAAGAGAAAATTGTATAAGTAACATGTAAAACTCTCCATGCAATTTAACAGGTATTACAGAGATGTGTTAAGTTGGATGTATATTTATGAAGTACAACTGTGTGTGTTATGTAGTTTGTATTTTTGTTGTCATAACAATCATAAAATACTATTATAGGAAAACAGAATAAAATTAATGAAGCAAGATTCTAATATTTTTGTTTTGTTTGCTGTAAACTGCAGTATGGATACAATTAAACAACAGATGCTATGAGTACTTGTCACCTACTGATTTTTTTTCCCTTTACAGAACAGATTTGTCACTTACACAGCTGCTACTGATGATTTTCAACATGGAGAATTAAAACATTTTCCATTATCTACAAAAGAATACCAAGATTTGTTTGATCAACAAAACATGGAGCAGCTTTTTATCCAGACAGGTGGTGTGAGAAGGGACTGGTTGATGCTATGTGAATGAATGTTAGATCCCAACCTCCCTTGAGAGATACAGGACAACTTGCTGTTGTGCACCCACCCTGAAAACAGCTTTATTAAACTAAGCTTGTTTATTCTTTGCACAGCCTGCACATGGTTCACAGAGGGGTAAACTGACCCCAACAGTCTAGTGGACTCAGGATTAATACAGAACCAGTGCAGTCACTCGGTGTGCAGTGGGTGCTCTGTCAGACTTTACGACTTGGACCCCATGGCTCCTAATCATGAGCAAGGAAGTGCAAGATATCTTTGCTTTTGGACCCATGAAGCTCTGGCTTGGATACGCTTAGATGTCTGAACCTTGAAAACCTACCTATTTGGGTAGCCATGCGGACAGGCGGCAGTTGATTTTAATATTTACTCTCTACTGCAGGGGTGTCAAACGTTTGTTATGGCAGACCACATTTGACATAAATGTCCTTCAAGAGGGATGGACATACCACAAATCAAAATACTAGGGCACTCTCATAGCACCGTGGAGCACTGTGTACGCACGACTGCTTCCAGTGAGATCACAGTCTCTCTCTCTCTGTTAGGGGGAGTGTGTGGTCCCACACAGCCCACATGCTTGACACCCCTGGGAAGGGCACCAGGAAAAAGGCATAAATACCCTAAAGCCAGAAGCAAGCTCAGTTACAAATGGCTAGATCCTTCAATGGCATAAATCAGCACAGTTCCATTGAAGTTAGTGGGACAATGCTGATTTACACCAGTTGAGGATTTTGCTAATTATATTTTGAATTCTAAACACGTCAACTTCATGACCAACACATTTATGGTATGCAAAGCGTTACCGCCTCCAGAAAGGGAAGATAGCTCTGAAACTATGTTCACCTCTGCTTGAAAGAGCACATAGAAATCTAAGTCAGGGAAGATCTCAGACTTTGCTTACCCTCCTCACACGAGGGAGGATTCAGTTTTTCTATCACTGAATGAGAAGAAACTGCCAACCCTATTTAAACCTATTTATCTAGATAGCCACTTATACACTCCTCCATTGCGACACTGAACGTCTCACAGTCTTTAATGTGTTCATCCTCGCAATACTGCTGTGACATTATCCCCATTATGAGGAATTGAGAGACAGAGACTAAAATGACTTGCCCAGGATCACCCAGGAAGTCTATGGCACTGCAGGGATTGAAGCCAGCTCTCTTGAATCCCAACCCACCTTGACTGGGGGATCAACTCTCCTCTTCACCTTAAGCCTAGCAGTTTAAAATAGTGAAGCTGTTGTGACCAAACCGGGAACTCTGCAGGGAGAATGGCAGAAGTGCAAGATAAGCCATTTTTGAAGAAAGACAGAAATTATAGTGGCATGTCGCCTAGCGGACAGCAAAATGAGCACAAAAAGGAAGACCCACCACATCAACCTATGATGCAGTGATAGCACTGAGAAGGAGCGTGGGTGGGACAGGCACTGACCCCATCAATTTAAAGAGGGAAAGGAGAAGTCTTTGAAGTACAATATTCACTGTCTACTCAGTATTCTTTTTAATGTTCTTACTGTTGCTTGACCTTGGGTACTCCCTATTTAGTACTTTTTTTGGCCGCTCTGAGCTCTTTTTCCATCCCCAGCAGGGGTGGGATCTCCAGGCTAGGAGATGAACCAACCAACACTGGGTATTTCTAAAAGCAGCCAGCCTCAGTGAATAAAAGCATTCCAGTCCACCAGATTCACTCTTCCTCATCAATTTGCAGGATATTAGAGCAGCATTATTTGATTTCAAGAACTATGCACCCCAGTACATCAGGGGCCTTGTCTCGCAAGGTACAGAGCACCCTTGACTCCCAATGGTCCTCAAAGGTAGTTGCTCTTCACCTCATGGAATCAAACCTTAATTCAGCTCACAGCTGCAGCCATCTTCCCACATTTTTGCCATTTAGCAACCATGGGAAATGATTCCTACAGGCTATTCTCTGGCCAACAGTTGCCCATGAAAGCAGACACATAAGAACAGCTCAAGTCAGCCTCTTTCCTGAGGTGGATGAGAGGAACATCATTGATCAGAGCAACCCCACAAACTCCTCCATGTCCCAGCTGATCTCAACCATCAAAATAGTTGGAAGCACAACCTCCCCCTTACCTGCTACTCAAAAATCTTTGCCATATAGGACTACTCTCCAAGGAGAAAGGAGATGGCATTTTAGAAGTTTTAATACTCTTCCCCCATCCCTAACCCTCAGGGTAAAAAGAGGGCCTGCAGTGAACTAGAAAAAAAATGGTCAGTCTCTGAAAGGGCTGCCTGAGGCTGCAGAACTGTCTCATATGCACCCTGTTTGGAGCATTAGTACAGAAAGACACTCCTGAGACTGAGATTCCAGATGTCCACATTAGGTAGCTTCTCCTGCTATCAATCAGGGAGCTTCTCAGACCATATTTCTGCTTTTGAGGACTGTACAGGGACTAAAATGCTGAATAATATTTCAATGCAAGAAGAATATGGATTCTAAACCCCTTTGGATAGGTCCTCATGCATCAGGCCCAATATAGAGAGCAAGAGCAATCCAAATTAATACATAAATACATAACAGGAGATTACATAGATAGCCCACATGTGATATGGACAGAGCATACTTTATACCGTAAGCCTTTTAGAGCAGGGAGTGTTGCTCTTCTATGTTCACATAGCATCCAGCATGCTTTGGGTGCTACCTCAATACACATATTTACTTCATTATCATGCTAATTTGCACCAGATCCTACAACAGTAACTAAAACCACAAGACGGGATCCTCAGCTGTTCTTACGTGAGTACAGCTTTATTGAGCTCAACAGACTTAGACTGATTAATGGTGGCTGAGAATCTGACTTTCAGACTTTACGGGCACACTGCAAAAATTCTGGAGAAAGCCTAACTTGGCAATATTTTCCTACAGATCAACTGTTCTGGGGCAACACCTCCAGCACATAGACATGAAGACAAAAACACTTTCCAGTAATGTTAAGCAAGTTGTATTTGTTCTTTTTAAAAAATGCATCCAATAACGTATTGATCTGGAACAAGCTCTATCTGTGTGAAAGTGAAACCTGTCATTTCACTACCACATGGAAGGTGAGTGAGGCTTTTCCTAGCCACTGCCTGGTTTGGCCTGGCCTTACCTGCAGACCTCTATTTGGGTTCCCCATTTATTGATCGATGATGGGCTCAATTCTGCCACCCTCATTCCAGCTGAGAAGCAGCTTACTCCACAAGCATCCCATTGATTTCAACAGGTTTGCTTTCAGAGTAAGGCACTACTCTACAGGAATAAAGGTGGTAGAATGGGGCCCTATTATCCACATATGCTGTCACCACAAATTCCCACCCTGACTGGGCCCCCTTTATGCAAGGCACCAGACGAACACACCACTAACCACACAGGTTGGACTAAATTCACTCTGGGAAGCACTGCAGCTTCTACACGTTTGCTCCCCCATTTCATGTGCCATGGAACAACACGTGAGAACTCAGCTCTAATTAAACTCCACTAGGCTCTTTATTAAAGAACTAATTGCCAAGCTGCTTCCACTGCTGCTCAGCCTCCCTTACCCAGCACCCAAAGCACAGAAGGCCTGGGGGCTCCCCTGAGCACTCCCCTCCTATCACCTAGGTGGCTCCATCTGGGGTCCCAACAGATTCCCACCAGGCACATCAAGGTGGGATTCTGCTTCCCAAAGGATGAATGTTGTCTGGCCCTCCTCCTGGCTGGGACAGCACTGCACTGCCTCCAGTGCACGCTGAGCCTTGCAGGGTTGATCTAGCCCTAAGTTATCGCTATAGGTGGTTGGCAGCACTCGACCCACCTGATGGGTGCCTCCTGCTGGTGGTACTGGGGAATGCTCAAGTGGTCCCCCACCTGCTGATCAGTGCTCCACTCTCTTACCACGCCAACTCCTCTCCAAGTCCAGTCATGGGACCTTAGCCCTCTGGCAAAGCCCCTCACAGTCCACCTCTTCCAAAATATAGTCCAGCTCGCCTTGGTCGTGTCCACCAGACAAGAGAGTCAATGGCCAGCGAGCCTGTGCTGCTCCTGGCACCTCTGGGCTACTTTCCCCGCAGGATCCAGTCCCCCACAGTTGCTCCTGCCATTGCCTCAATCTGCGCCGCTCAGGATCCTGGCTCCTGAAAAGCTTGGAGCTCCCCAAGGTGCCAGCTCCTGCAGCCAGCCAGCTAGGGAGAAGCCCTTCTCTCTCCAGCTCCCCCAGCCAGACTGAGCAGCTAGCTCTGCTGCTCCCATTTATACTGGCAGCCTACCCTCTGATTGGCTCCCAGCTCCTAGCAGCTGATTGGCTGCCACACACAGGCTCTCTTTAACCCTGTGTGCACCGTAGCGGAGCAACTGCACCTCTATAATCCTTAAACTCTTTGGGAACCAAACCCACATGTCTCACACTAAGGGCAAGCCTTCACTCACAACACCACTGTTGACACTGCCACATTGACTCTTCAGGATCCTCTGAATGGAAGTGGAGACATGCTGAACCAATCTGGAAGTCAATGGTGTTAAGACCCCCCGCAAAAAAAATTAATGCTGCATTGACAGGAGGGCATTTCCAGCAGCGCAGCAAAGCACAGTTTCTCTACATAGCTGGCATCTCTCTCACTGACTGCTGCTGTACTTCACACAAGTATAGATCAGGTCTTAGCAGCAGTTGGCTCCAGGAGTAGATTCAATGTGATTACTGACCAGTAAAGTAGTTCAAAGCATCAGGGTGGCAGAATCAGGCCCTACACTGTAGCTGACAGTCAAGCATACCTTGTCTACATACAAAGATGTTCAGAACCAATGGCTCGAGCATATGCTGAGCCTCAAGTTTCCGAGTAAAGGTCATGGGAGCACTGAGCAGGTGAAAAGAAGCCAAGAAGGAAGAGAATGAGTGAGAAGGCTGTGAAATAGCACACAATGGTTGGTTTCAAGGAAGAACGTACTGAACGCATGACGTGGGACTTAAACCCCCTCCCCGTCCCCGACAAGTGCGCGCACACATCCTCTGGAGAGAGAATCAAGAAAGCTTAACACCAGCTGGTGTGTGCTATCCAGAGATCAGCTTCCAGGACTGGCTTGAGTCAGGCACACGATGCCCAAGAACTTCAACAGGCTGCTCCACTTATGTATGCCAGTGAATCATCAGCCCTGATCTGCTAGAGAGATTGTCCCAAGCGTAGCCAGCTAAGCGGATTTGAATTCCATGAAGGATTTTGCAATTTGCAAAACTAAGGGTCACCATGTTCAGTTGCACTTGCAGCTCCTGGGATCATGTACTGCCACTGGGCCAAGCAAACCCATCCACTTGTTATTCCTTCCTCAGTTCTCTTGGTAGTAACAGGGCTTACTTTCAGTAAGTCAGCACTTACTGTAGCTGCAGCTTCCCTTACAGCCAAGTTCATACAAAAATACATCAATATTATAAATTTATTCTTGCAGTATTTTGTCTGTATTACTTCACATATTAAATTTTCAAGGGGACCCATGAAAGCTTCTTCCAGCTTTTCACACTGCATTTTAAAAGACAAAATAAAAGGGCTTGGCAAGCACATGAACAATGAGTACAATCTCAGTTCCTAGGAAAATCAGCACTTAAAAATGTGTTTTCCTAAGCATGCCCCTTTTCCTTTCTAGTATGCTTAGTAATGCAATTGCTTGTTAAAGGCTGTCATGAAACAGGAATTTTATCTTCAAAATATAGGGGGACCTGGCTGCCACAACTGATCAAAGTGGGCAAAGCATCAGAGATTTCACACACTAATTGGCCTAATGTATGGTAAAACCTCATATTTCAAAACTGGAGTGGAAAAGAAACCTCACAAACATAACTATTGCTAATCCAAAACAAATTAAAGTCACCTCACAAAGAACTACTACGGTTTTGAGAAATGAAGCTTGGAAGCAAACTGGAGAAAACACTGTAGTGATAAGCAGAAAATACATAACATCATAATTGCTCAAGTTCTTCCAGCATGTAGAGTTTGAAAAATTCAACTGCACTTCATTCAATCATCTATCAACCCATCAAATTATGTCTCTTTGGCATTTCTAGGCAATTTAGAAATCAGAGGGACAGTTCAGATTCCTCAATGGATAAAAAGGAGCAAGGATGCACAATATGAAAACCAGAGAACACTATAACGTTTCTACACTAGCACAGTCTCAACAGTAAATTAGGGATGGTATTTTCAAAGAAGTGAGGATGACAATGAGAGTTGGCTACCTTTGAAAACCCTATCCTAGAGCACTGAACATGGGCTACTAACCATGAGGCAGCCCATCCCAGAGTAGTAATGTCAACTACAATTTTTGAGGAAATGAAACTTTCTTATTAACTCAAGCAACAAGAAATACAGACAGCACATGTTATTCCAAACAGTGGCATTGGCAGAGAATGTCATAACAGAACAGAAATACGGACAGATGGGGTGAAGCTGAAACTAGCAAAGGAACACCTATCAGACCAAAGGACATACACGTTTTACAGTGGTTGCCATTAACAAATCACAATTCACCCACAGCTACCACACAGCAAAGGAGGTGGATAACCTGAACAGGTTGTTGTTAGTTTAAACAGATGCCAGATGCATATTATATTTATAAAGATGATTCAACAAACTGCATTACTAAACCCCAGCATTTTCCTTGCCTTGTAAGGACTTGAAGTGTCTGGTGATACATGTTGGGACTTTTCCTTGATGTCTGCTTGGGAGCTTGGTAGAGCCGAATAATTGTTCTTAACAGTGGTCTCTGGCTTTCATGACTGTGATGGGAGATGTGTAAGGCTTGAGTCAGGCCTGGGATATACTGGGCTTTTTCTGGTGTATTTCCAGGACCTTGATAGCAGAAAATCTGCTGGGGTGGGGGAATAATTTTGCAACAGCATACTATGCTTGCAAACAGCAATCTTCCAGGGGAACTAAGCTGCACCAAAGAGGATATACTGATGGGTGGCTTCCAGTCCAAACTGTGAATGATCAGCACCAGTGGAAATGAGGCCTTTTTTTTTTTTTTGATAACCTTAAAGCAGGTACATTTGAAATTTCAGCCTAAACCAATGACTATAACTTGCAAAAATCTCCTTACCACAGTTTCAGTACTCCTTTAGACATCCTTCTCAACCTTGCTTCTTACAAATTTGCTTCTGAATTATGCTTGTGACCTCCATATCTTCTTCAGCAAATTAAAAGTGAACAAACCAAACTGTCCATTCATTCACATGATTGCTTTCATAGCATGAGTAAATCTAACTGGTTACATTATGACTACTCTGAACATATGCACTGGTGTTTTGAAAACTAAAAAGTATAAAGGAAAATTAAAAAAAAATAAAGCCTTGAAAATGTTATCCTTGTTCAACTTCATGTGCAGTGAATGGAAAAAGAAGCCACACTTTTGATAGATCAGGGTAATTTTCCATCATTATGGAAGCCTTAAACAACCCCTGACTGCTTATACCATCAAGCTAGTAGGATCCTAGTAAATTGCAGTTATTTGTTCAAAACAAAACAAAAATGTCCATGATATAATAGAGTAATTTAAGCAGTGAAGACTACGACACCTGTAATTCAATTTCATGGCATCTGGTTTCACCACATGTGTCTAAAGCACTGTTATGATAAAGGAAACTTCTCACCAAGTATAACCATTCTTCTTTAGAAAGCCAGCCTCACAAGAGACAAGTCAGCTTTACATGGAGAAAATCTGTACACAATGAGCAATTTGTATCTCAGCTCCAGTCCTTTCAGCTGCTCAAGCGTCAGTTAGTTGCCTACCCCATGACAGTTTGTATTTCAGTTTATTTTCATTTTAAGAGGCAGTTGTAGGAAATACTAAGAATCAGAGTCAACTGAAACCACCAATGCAGAGAGAGATTATGGGCTGGGAAAAATCTCTACCAGTAACACAGGTCAACCAAGGTAAAAAGCCCATAGCATGGAAGATGATAGTCAGGAAACCCCAGCTCCCACCCTCAAAAAGGGCAGGAGAAAGAAAACAACAGACAAGGTTACTGGGCTGGAGGAGCAGGAAGGGGTGTCAAGAAAGTGAAAGTATTCTTCCAACAGGAGGAGTCAGAGCTTAATTCTTCCATTAGAAGCCTGCATCCATAAAACATACACATGTGATCTATTCCATTAAGCAACCAGGCCAGACTAGCATCTGGGTTAAGACATCTTGGGAAAGCTCACGTTAGGTAATGCAAAAATTGGCATGTGTAAATACACAAGTGATGCTTCTTACGCAGACCTGAGTCAATGGCCCATCGTTACCTCACATCTCAAAGTCGAAAGGGCCTGAATCTAAAGGAATGCATTCCATGCTGGGCATTTTTTCCCAAACGACAAAAAAGACGTCCGAACAGCTGCTGGAGATTCCCTAAAGAAGCAGTTCCCTGAAGTGGCATGGAGCTGGTGTAGTCTGATCGAAGTAGCATGCTCCTAGCCCCTCCTCTGATTAAACAGGAAGCACATGGGCATGAGCAACATTATTTTGTGCTCCAGTGATCTGTGGCTAGTAGAGTGGTCCATGGGACAGCTGACCATAGACTATTCTAAGTTACGTTGAGTCTGTTGGGTGCCAGTCAGCCTGAGAACCAGGAGAGAAGACAGGTGACTAAAGAGTCTTGCTTGCTAGCTCACCTTTACCCCTGAAACAGAGAGGAGCTCAACCAACCTCAAGGATCTGGCCACATACTGGTGTGAACTGGCTCCTGATAACCAGTCTGCAATTTATGACAGGGTATGATTGTTTATTATTAACATTGAACATTTTTTTTCTTTTCAAAAAGCTGTTCCCTTAAGTACCATGGATGCAGTTTTGAAGTTCTTACTCAGTTACCGGTCATTCCTCCCGACTCAGGCAAGCTCCTCTTGGCATCAGAATTTGGCCCCCCCGTGAAGTAGAAATGGGGTTTTCAGCTGTGTAGCTTGTTCCTTACAAATATCTATTCAAGTAATACTGAGATGTAACTTGGAAATCAAGCAATACGTTTGTAACATTTTAAAACATCTAATGCTCTGAGCTTGAAAAGAGAAAAGAAATGACAAATATCAGAATTCTTAAGTGCGCTGCTTTTAAGGGCACCCTTTGGGAACTGTTCTGAAAATTACTCAGGTTAACAGTTGCCTACATTTTCTGATAGGTCAATAATGTAAGCACCAAAATAAATAGGTATGAGTTTGTATATGGCCTAGTAATGCCGGGAGGAGAGGGGGAAAAAATCTGAGAACTCTCGAGAAAGAAGTTAGTTAGGCAATTAGCCAAGAACTAATAGCACCAGCAGATGTATCCATTTCAGTAATTACCTCACAAAAAATCAAGCTCCTTAATATTTAGTTCAGTTACCAATGTGGTGTAATTAAAGCCATTTCTGAAGATAAACATATATGAAGAAAGTTAAAGTCAACTGGAAGGGTTTTAACCTAAGACTCTTGGTTCAGTTCATTCTGAACCCCACAGTAATCTGGTTGAGTGTCTTAGGGCTATTCAGGCTTGAGCAGAGACTATCCTTTAAACTCAACAGGAAACCAGCAGCTATTTAATCTGAAGATCCTCAATGTACACTTGTCAGTGACTTCTTCCCATAACTTATTAACTAACTCTGTACGCCACTGTCGATTAGAAACGTGTGAGAGCCTCCAAATGATCATTAGAGGTCTCTGAATGGCTCCAATATCCATAGATGATAAAAGAGCCATTTTGTATTCATCTTCTTAAACATAAGGGAAAGTTTATGCAGAAGGCTGATGAGTAATGGGATATTAATTGCACAGATCTATATGAATGTACTGATTAGCAGCAGCTTTGTCTCTTATTCCAAGACAGGACAGAGGAAAGACAGATCAGGCCAAAATGACTTCACACTCAGCGTAACAAGAGTCTGATCACTGATCACTGCAGCTTTTAAGCTACGTCAAAGCAAGAATGAATATAAGCCCTGGCTATGTTCTACGTGAAGGGCTTTTTTGTGGTGCATTATTATTTTACTTCTACTCTTATACTATAAAAAATAATTCATCAAAACCAGTGAATGATTCGGAACCTTCTAACTCTGCCCATAGCCAATTTTTGTAACCAGCTCATGTGATAAATAAATCTGTTAGACTTTTGAAAGTGCTACAGGATTCCTTTGCTTGTTACGTAAGCAGGGGCTCTTATCTAAGGTGGCCAGATAGCAAGTGTGAAACAGTCAGGAGAGGGTGGGAGGGAATAGGCTCCTATATAAAATTAAGTTCTGAATATTGGCACTGTCTCTGTAAAATCAGGACAGCTGGTCACTGTATCCTTATCACCGTTAATTCAGCTCACCAAACCCCATTCCTTCAATTTCCTATCCCTGGTTGTTACATCTTCTTTTGAACTAGATTGCAAGCTTGTTGGGGCAGGGCCTGTCCCTCACTGTGTATGTGGGTAGAGCACCTATCACAACAGAGTTTGGAAAGGGCACCTCTGGAATAAATTGAACAGCGATAAGTCACCAGGACCAGATGGTGTCCACTCAAGAGTCCTGAAGGAACTCAAATGTGAAATTGCAGAAGCTATAACTGTGGTATGTACCCTAGC
The DNA here is from genome assembly GCA_007922195.1 of Podocnemis expansa. Taxonomy (NCBI): domain Eukaryota; kingdom Metazoa; phylum Chordata; order Testudines; family Podocnemididae; genus Podocnemis; species Podocnemis expansa. The sequence continues at coordinate 3,259,373 of ML682007.1, forward strand.
ATTTAAATCAGTTTCTGTACCAGATGACTGGAAGACAGCTGAAGTGACATCAATTTTTAATAAAAGGATCCAGAAACGATTCCAGCAATCACAGACCGGTGAGTAACTTCAGTACCAGGCAAATGGGTTTAAACTATAATAAAAGGACAGAATGATCAGATGCAGACAAACACAATTTGTTGGGGGAAGAGTCACCGTGGTTTTTGGAAAGCGAAACCCACTGCTTTAAAGAGTCTCTCTGAGTCTCCTTTTAGACCCATCATTACAACACAGAGAGACCAAAAGATGCGCCACATTTCTGATGTGTGCTTCAGTGAGAGAGGGGAGCTCAGTCACTGTTTCAACAAAGAAAGCCGAATGACACCAAGTCTTATGTTTGCTGATCACTGAAACCTTTGAAGAGCTCTCAATCGTTTTGGATGATTACAGTGTTATTTCACTTCTCGGCCAAACGCTGGTTAAAAATGCTTATCCTACCCAATTCCCTCCCATCTGGCTCTACTGTCTATTTACTTTTCATAACAGACCTTGGCATCAGCAGTTAACAGAGCTGATTCCATCTTTCAAACACAGGGAAGGACCTGATCTGTATGACACTGGCTCTACAGTGTTTGATGTCTCAACCTACAAGAAGAAATGCTAACCTGTTTTACAGAGGTAAGGCGATACAGGGCTCCTGCACAAGACAGGAGTTACCAGCTGCTTCAGGTGGGGAGAGAGAGAGAGACTGACCCATAGCTGAAGAAAGCACACTTTATTTTCTGATAGAATCATTTCATTTTAATTTAAATTAGGGGCATCCAGAACTTCGAATTTTCTGTGTCCAGGGGTAAGGGGGTAATTCTCAAGGGTGCACCTTTACTTCCATCATGTCACAAGGCCTCTAGCAAAGGAAAAGGGGGGAACTCCAGAGCCTAGCTGTGCTCCCCTGGATACTAGACGGAACTGCCAAAGCACAACACAGTTTGCACCCTCACCACCTACCTAGGCTCACAGCCCAACCTGGCCCAGACTCCGGTGTAGCAAACTCAGACACACATGTAACACTCACTCACTTGGCATTATGTACATGTCTAAGGAACTGATTTTCAGTCCTAAAGGATTAAGGTATGCAAGTTCCAATGAGCTCCCCAATGGATCTCCATTGTGACTTGTTTTCTCCGGGCACTTAAAAACTCTCCCTCTTATTACTGCATTATTGTTCCTTACCTTAAAGAGTCCCAGTGCAGGACTGAGCTCCAATTCTATCCATTAGTATCAGTGTCACCACAGTGGGATATGGCATCAAATGCCAGGTTAATTTTCACCCTGATCTAGCAAATAGCCATTGTTGCGACTAAGTTTCCAAAAACCACATAAGGCAACTACTTCAAAAGCAGCTAGCTTCTTTGCCTGAGTTTTGTTTGTAAATTAGTTTTCTATCCTAATATTCCATGTACAGATGGTTCATCAGTCCAATCTGTGATAAAATTCACCCACTGCTGAAGCACCTTCTTGTGGCTGGGCATTGCGTAGCAGCCGTCTCCCACTCTGCTCTTCCTTCTTGATGGTGGTGTGCCTTTTTCCGTGACTCTACCCTCTGGCCAGGTCATGGTTTAAAACCACCCCTTGCAAGGTAACAAAAGCCATACAACTAAGATTCCAGGCATTCACACCACCAGCTCTCTGGCCCCAAATCCAACTACCTGTGGTCCTCACACTCTTCCCTTACAACTTTTCACCAGCTTTAGTCTCTTCTCAGTGGGTAGAACTACGAGAGTTTATCTACACTGCAGTTCGATGCCTGTAGCTCATCTGCATCACTCTCAGTGGCTATTTTCCTTCTCTACTAGCCTCTTACCAGAATGCCCCCACCTGTGAGATGATCCCATGGAAAAAACTCTCCTCCTGGGCTCTCTACTCTCTAATCCCAGCTTGTGATGGCAGGCTCTCTTTCTGTAGCCACCTTCTTTCTGGGTTTTCTGATTCTCTTAATGAGTCTATGACTACCACACACTGTACTTTGCATCCTGTTCATGTTTTACAGTAAGTCTACACAGCAACTCAAAACCATGGTTGAGCCCAAACTCTAGCCTGAACTTTCTTTCATCTATACTGCAATTGCACTAACCAAGGACTCAGAGCCAGGCTCTCAGGACCCTGCAAGGCTGGAGGCCCAAGCTCAAGTCTAGCCAGGATCTGAACCCTATTGCTTTGTAGTGCCGATGCAGATGCAGTCCACAGAACAACTGTCTTAGTGCTCTCTAACCCACCAATCTGAAAATCTCTCTATGGAAAATGGAAGCCGTCCCTCACTGGCAAACAGCAGCAGCTCAGCTCAGCTTTAACCCATTCTCTTCTGATCACCCAGCTGAAAGCAGGCTATCGAAGAGGCAGGAGGGCAAACGCCAGAACGACTGCTCAGTAGGCTGTACTGGTGGGCTGCTCCAAGTTCCTGTAACATGCAGTGTGCACAGCAGAGTCTTCCCGCTGTGCACAATGGTCCTGGGCCTAACGTGGCCAAATTTCAGGGGAGCACTCGGGACTCTTGGATAGGTTTACTTTGATTGGGCTTGTGCACTGCATGGTCCTAGGTTCAAATACCAATTAGAAAAATCCTAATACATGGTTAAACCACAATTCAGACAGTCAGACCCAGGCCATCTGACTTTAATCCCACTAAGCCTGGGCCTACATTGTCGTGTACACACTCAGAGTCTTGCCTTTGCCAGTATCCCAAAAGAACAGCAGAAGAGCTTGTCCCTCTCTGCCTTTCCCCCAGTCCCTATCCTGCTGGGCTTCTTCTCTAAGTAAGCCTGGCTCTCCCCTCTCAGGGTCACCAAGTAGCACAACTGGCCCCTCAGGCCAACATCAGTAGTATGCAGCACACACCGCATCACTCTATCTAGCACCCTCATGGGTCAAAAAAAAGGGCATTTTTGCCTGTAATTCCCATTTTTGGCTCTTTCCAGTAATGACGACAGCATATACAAAATGGTGAATCCAAACATAGAGCCCTGTCCTGCAAGCTGATCTGCACAGGAGCATTCTTACAGCTTCATAGAGACCTAAAGGGGTTATGTTCACATACAAGGACTTGACAACATGGCTCAGATTGTGGGACTGGTGAGCACAAACACCTCAGAAAACATGATCCCCCGGAGTCAAACACGCAGAGTTAAGCAAGCAGAAATAAAGCATATCTATAATGCCTTTGCCAAAGGGAACTGGCTCACAGAAGCAGAAGCAGGCTCGCTCTGAATGAATGGCACTCTCAAAGAGTGGTATGGTGCACTTTTGAAAAAAATCAAAATAAGTAACTTCTTGATTGTCAGGGTCATATAAACAATGAAGTAATCACTTGCTCCTAAATGAGATTATATGAAAAACATCTATTACCCAGGTGAGAGCAGTGAGGTAATTTACAAGATTCCCACTTCCCTGCCCAGTCTGCCTCTCCCAGTTCAAAGGGATAGTAAAAACAGGGCACTTTTATTGGTAGGGTGGTGACTATTGTGTAGACACTACCAGATACTTGGGTTTGCTTTCATTTCCCTAAAAACAAGTATCTCTGGGCACTTTTATTATTCATTATCTGCATCACTATCTTGTCTAACAAATGAAAGCAAGAGTCGAGTCCATTGGACTACTGTCATGCAAAGACACAGCAAGAGATAATCCAACCCTGAAAACTTCACCAAGACAGGCAAACGGTTGGGAAGAAAGAATTGTATCCTTTTTTATAGATGCAGGCTAGGGGCCGGAGAAATTAAGTGACTTTCTCTACACTACAGAGTTTTGTTGACAAAAGTCAGCTTTAGTCGACAAAACAGTGTTAGTGTCTACACTATAATCACCTCTCTGCCAATAAAACTGCCCCTTTTTTACAACAAATTAAAACCACCTCAAGGGGAGGCATAAGGCTTTTGTCAGCAGAGCTAGGGTGACATTGTTTCAGTGTAGACAGTGTGTCTCCTTAGAGCAGTGGTGTGGCTGTTATACTTGTCTATCGATTAATAAGCCACAGGGCTCATTACCTATATGAGCCGTCACAACTTCAGGTTTATTTTTAAGTCTCATCATCAAAAGTTGATTAAATCAAGTCAGGCTTTTCCGTTATTACCATCATCATCACCATCATCATCCATTTGCCCACTAGTGATAAATGTTTCTAACTCTGACAGTAATCTAGTTTTAAATAAGCCAGCTGCAGAGTCTATAAAATCATCTTTAGCAAGCTAGTCATCTCTTTGATAGATTTACCAGATGCAATAAGAACGATGTGAGTCATGTGCATTAATACTTAGTATGCTGGCACAGCAGCAACAGATGGCCCATGTGGGACAGCAGTCGACTGGCAGCAGAACAAGTTAACAAGGACTAGCTGTGGTGTATTTCAGCAAATTGTGTGTTGAACTCCAAGAGGTTTGCCAGGTAAGGTCTGAAGACCAACTTTCAAAGGGAACAGAGCAAATTGAAAACTTGTCTACTAGTAGTAGAATATAGTGCTATCCTTCTCCAAAGAATAAGTTATAAGTTCCCCGAAGTTATTAATCTGGGGCAGCTATTTCTTATCTTTCTTTAAATGAGTTTGTCTAAGCTGGGTTCACAGAATCACACAGTCATAGAAAACAAGGGTTGGAAGGCACCTCAGGAGGTATCTAGTCCAATCCCTTGCACAAACCAGGGCCACCCCAACAAAACTATCCCAGCCAGGGCTCCATCAAGCCACATCTTAAAAACCTGTAAGGATGGAGATTCCACCACCTTCCCAGGTAACCATTCCAGTGCTTCACCACCCTCCTAGTGACATTTTTTCCCCTAATATTCAACCTAGACTGTCCCCACTGCACCTTGAAACCATTGCTCCTAGGTCTGTCAGAACCTAAGTAAGAACAGCCTAGTTCCATCCTCCCTGGAACCTATTTTTAGGAAGTTAAAGGCTTCTATCAAATTCGCCCCCCATTCTCCTCCTCTTCAGGCTATACAAACCTAGTTTCTTGAGCCTCTCCTCATAAGCCACATGCTCCAGGGCCTGTGCTATCATTTTGCTAGCTATTAAGAATAGCTGGGGGGCTTTAACACCAGTTTTCCCCATCACACAGGCCTCCTGCCTCTTCTAGACAGTTCCCTGATGAAGCCCCCGTGCTGAGTTTTGACACCCTCAGGATTATTTCCACTACCCTGACTGTACGGTCAAGCGAATGAGCTCTGTACTGGTTCAGGAAGACAAAAAAGTTGAGAGAAAAATCTCTTTGAAAGTCTGATTTTAAATCCAAGGCAAATGCTCTTCCATCACCACTAGGGGAGTCACTTCAAAGCACAGCAAATTAATCCTACAATTGCAGCTATGTTTTGGGGATCACCTAGGGTGTGTCTACACTGTATACTAAGCCAACCTCTGACTTGAGCCCAAGCCCATCTTTTGCCCACACACAATTCAGTCTGATTCGGGTCAGCAAGCACTCAAGACCTAGCTCCTAAGACCCTGCTAGCAAGTGGATCAGAGCCAAGTCTGCTGTGATTCAGGCGCACACCCCCTCATTTTGCAGAATGAACACAGGTCAAGCCCCAGACCCGAGTCAGGCAGTCCATACGGAAGAGTCTGGCCATGAGACTTGAGCTCGGCCATCAGAAATCCAGCTTTACACTACAGTTCAGCTGCTCAAATCTTGGCTTGAAATGCCAAAGGCCCCAGTGCTCAAATCTCAGCCCAGGCTTGGCATGCAGACAGACAGATCCCTACTGGATGTCCAAATGAATCCATAAGGGTGTTTATTTTCAGCTGTGGATTCTCCACAACTAGGGTAGGAGTTTTGAAAAACTAGGCATGGTTCATGCAAGACAAAGCATTTACTCTCCACCACCCTTCACCGAGTTTTGAGTGTCCCAAAAGGTAGAGAGCTTTTTCAGACATGGCACAACATGATGCATTGCAATCACCAGTCCTGTTGAATCAATGTCAAACCACTGACATTTGGTAAATGAAAGGCCCTCCACATCATTTGTGCCCAGGGCCCATTTCAACCTGTGAACATTCCAGTGCACTTTTTGAAGGAGCTTCATCTTCTCAACTTGTGAAAAAAAAATGCAGTGGATTGTATTCAGCAAGTAAATAATACAAAGCATGGACATGCTGAAGTGTAAGAACAAGATGCTTGCAAATCAGCAATAAAGAGAAAAACTTAGGTATGATGATAGTGGAAAATTAATCATTAATGATTTTACAAGATAATTTGCTGTATGCTTTATATTCAGAGCCAGAAGATAACAACCCCTCTTTATACTAGTTTGAGTGTATATTATTTGGGGGAGGGATGCATGGACTGGGAGGAAAAAAGAGAGGAGACACTTTTCCTGGAAATTGGGTTTCCACACAGGATACAAATAAGGAATCTGAATGGAAAAGTTCTGTGAAAACTGCATTTGAAAGTTTTAGTCCATATTAGACCTAAATCTCACCTATGGGGATTGAGGAGAACAAAAAATTGCCTTTCCTTTAAATTAACACTCAATTGCTCACATAGTGGAGAGGAGAGACTGTGACTTTTTGCTGTGGAAAGAAATCAAGCCTGTTTATGGAATGGATTAATGGACATATTTGCAACAGATTTTTCTTACAGTAAGTCTTGCAGTGAGCACGCATCAAAGATCAACTTCGATGACCCAGCAATGAGGTTATGAGAGTCTCAATCAATCCTAGAGGGGTAGCCACATTAGTCTGTGCACAGCGAAAACAACAAGAGTCCTGTGGCACCTCATAGACTAACAGATTTCTTCAGGCATAAGCTTTTGTGGGCTCCAACCCACTTCACCAGAAGCAAGACAAAGTGGGTTGGAACTCATGAAAGCTTACACCCGAAGGAATCTGTTAGTTTATACGGTGCCACAGGACTCTCATTTTTTCAATCAGTCCTGTTTAGAGACGTATTTGGAAGAACCGATAATTTATTCATCTGCTATTTAGTTCAACAGGGTTTATACAGCATGGGGTCAGACTTAACTCTTGTATACTACTGGCTCACACCTTTGGAACTTGGGATGCAGTCACTGAAAGCAAAAGGCCTGCCTGTGTTTGCAGCACAGCGGTGTAAGGCAAACCATGACCTCCAACACTGCCGTGTCAAGCCTCATTCACTAGGATAAGGAAAGGGACATCACAATTCAAAGTCAAATGGTTCCATGATGTGCAAATTGGGTTGCAATGTTACCAAGGTCAGTAAAACCAGACAGAGAGCAAATATATGGCTGGTGTAACATGCATGCTGTCTGCAGGATTTATGGCAATTTTTCAGGAGGGGCCTAAACTGGTTAATGCTCATGTTAGACCCTCAGGCCTGGTTCTTTGTTATTGGTGGGCTTGATTTTCTTTTCTGAACTGAGACTCAAAAGCAGCTGTCAAGACAGAAAACTCAATCTAAACAGATTTCCTAAATACACTTATTCTGCGACAGGCCCAGTGCTTATTTCAGGAGGACAGCTGGCACCCGTGGCCTTCGGTGAAACACTTTCTGACACTGATGGAAGAGGACAGGTGGCTGGGTTGGCACAAAATGCCACATTGGATTGATAAAGTGATCTAAGTGTCACAGGCATATAGACTGTCATTAACATTTAACACTTCCTCTGGGTAGAGAGGCAAGCAAGCCAGCTCAGCACACCACAGGCAACTAGAAGAGGATGGCAGTTTTGAAAACAGAGTCCATATACATTGGTTTCTTAGGACACGTCTTCACTGACAGCAGCAAATTCACAGCTGTCAGATCAACCCTTCTGGATTGATTGAGCAGCCAGAAGTTGACACATTAAAACCGCCTCTTCGAGTGGTGCAGGACTGCATCAACAGGAGCACATTTTCCATTGGCGCAGCAGTGAAGACACCATGTAGAAGAGGAGTTCTGCAAGCTACTCTGTGTAGCTTGTGCAACTCTTGTCAACTGTCACAAAATTTCCGGGTGAGTGTAGACCCAGGGCAGATCTACACTGCCTGTCCTTTCTGGTTGCATTTGAACTGAGCTACACATATTACTTATGACTTGCATGCCTCAGTTTGAATGCTTAACTCCCAGCTTGTCCACTGTACTGAGTTGAAGGGAGGGGCCACCCGCTGACTCAGTGCTACCCAGTTGCCAGGATCATGTTGCAGGAGAAAATAAAGGGTTAAAGTAAAAAAGACAAGTAGAAATGGCCAGGGATGAGGCCTAAGGCTTAGCAAAATAAACCAAAAAATTGTAGGCTTGAGTTGGATAAATAGTCAAGTTGGCAGGAGACAGGCTAAAGAAGTCTGACCTCACAGAAATTGGCAAGAAATCAGCTGCAAGTACAGGAAGAGTGGAAAAGTACCTGAAAAGTGGAAGGTGTTCAGTTGGCCAACTGCCAAAGAAATATTTTAGTCAAACCATGACACCTTGATGGATGGAGATGTTTAGTGGTGCATGGACCTAGCAAACTAATTGGTGGCATCAAAAAAAGGGTATGTGGACCAATTATGGTAAATTCGAACACCAAAGAGGGCCAAGACAATTGGTCCAATCAGGGTGTAAAATGTAGAAGCCCAAGAGACAAGATTTTATGCAGCCAAGGGGGTGAAAGAGAATCCTACCATCAGTTGAGCTGTCCCGTTACATTCAGAGCATGAATGCTGGCAGCACATCTGTTGAGATGCAAATCCTACCACTGTGGCATATTGCAGTGAAATCTAGCCTGGCACCTTCTTTTCTCCAAAGATCTGTGGTTATGTTGGTGTCTTCGATCGTGACTGTCACCTCAGTCCACCTGTTGCACACAGCGTGTACCTCGGCTCCAGACCACTGGGCAAATGAAGTTCCCACTGGAGGCCTGAGCCAAAGGTAATCCAATGTGTTAACCAAAGGAAAACTTCAGTTCATGACCAACAAACTAACAGAGTTGAGTCACAGCTACTGGCTCTAGCCAGGCTCCAGATCACTGTGCGAATGGAGTTTCCACTTAAAGATCTGAGCTGGAGGTAATCCTAAGGAAACAAGCATACAGAGATACATGTATGAAGCCACGCAGACACCCGTGTCAGACACATGACACCATCATCATCCTCATGAGAAACCACAGCCACTCCAGGCTCAAACTTCCTGATGGGATGAGCGGGTCTTCATACACCTGAGCAGTCTATCAGGAAGTTCAACTAATGGGGGCAAATTTGCCGCCCTCAGTGAAGGCCTGCCTCAAAGGCTGAGTTTTCAGAATATGACTGTTTTCTTAGGAATGGGTGAGGAAATGCAGAAGAGAGAGCAAATACTAGGACAACTAAAGCAGAGACCACCATCCTACTTGGTGGTTGTGTTTTTTTTGTTTTGTTTTTTTTGCAGTAACTTTGGATAAGCTAGGTGGGTTACTTAACTCATCAACTGGCTGGACAGCAAATATGTTAGGCCATTAACAGAATTATCCATTTGGGTAGAATAAATGTTAGAAAAAGATCATTAAGCAGAATTGCCATCTTCCTTAGTTTTCTGTAAGAGGGAACTTCTGCTGTCATGTTTCCAAGGTAAAGAACTTCTTAGCCCCCCCCCCCCACCCCTTTTTAAGCATCTGATCCATAACACGTTAAGATAACTTCCCTTGGATTCAGAACTGCCTGGCTTTTAATGAAAACTGTAGGTGTCCACAAGAAGTGAGCTAGCAAGAAATTAATAAATAATTTTTCCCCTCCAAGTCTTCCTTGTGTGTCATAGCTTCTAGACCAGGGGTTTTAAACTCACTGCCGGCCACTGAAGTTATTTCTTGCAGCCTGCAATGACACTATCACTATCAATATTTGTAATACTGCTGTATGAAACGGTTTCAGTGGCGTGGCACTTGGGCTAACATACTAGCCCTCACGCAGCCCTCATGGTGATTTGAGTTGAAGATTCCTGTTCTAGACTGCAAGTTCCTTCAAGCTAAAACTCTTTATTCTGGAGTTTCGTATAGCCCCAAACACATTGCCACATAATGAAAGACAACCTTTTCCATGGGAAGGACCAGAACTTGGTAAGTGGATCACACCATCTCAAAAACACCCATTCTGTTCCTTTACAATTAAAAAGGCATGAAATTTTTAGAAGCACTTAAATGATTTAGGAGCACCACCCCATGGGGTTCATAAATCATTATGCGTACTGTCTACACAGCAGTCAAATCCAGGGCAGCAAAGGTCTGAATGAGCCAGGCTTGCATTACAGTACTAAAAAAAGCAGAATAGATATTCTGGTTTGGACTGGAGATCAGGATCCAAGACCCCGCCCAAGTTTCAGAACCTGGGCTCCACCCTGAGCTTTAACATTTAAACTACTACATTTAGGCCTGTAGCGAGAGTCCCATGCGCCAGAGTCAGTTCTCTTTTTGCACTGTAGACATACTCATAGGCACTTTTGAAATTCCCCTCTATATTTTTTTAATATTTCTTTCAACTTTTCCCCACTGGCATTAGGCAAAGAAAACCCCACGTGTAGGAGCCAAGAAACTGATCCTGGAATGTGATAGGCATAGGCAGCTGCTTAGACAGAACCACACTGGGCACCCTTAATGGGGTCAGACTGCATATATTTAGTTGTAGGATAAGGACCTTAGTTCTTAGAGAAAAGACTCATTGTTTGTGATGATCAGTCACCGTATTATTAAATACTTATGGCTGAAGAAGCAGCAGCTTTATGTGAGAACCAAATGAAGCTAGAAAGCACATTTAGTTATTACACTTGCTTCTCCTCCCTGTGTTCTCCAGACTCAACTGAGATTGTGATCCGCGGGCAAGCATAATTAAAGGCAATAGGGGAAAAGATTAGGCAATTAAAAGTCACTTGCTTTATTACCATGCATGTGTATTCTGAAAGCTTGATAAAAATAATAATAAAAAAAGCTATAGGACTATAAAACACCATAGAAATCTTTTTGGGGAAAAAAAATAAATGGATTTCTGCCTTATGGTTTTTCTAGGGGGATAAAAACAAATGGTAAGTTGTTAATGACTCTGTGCTAATGAATCCCACTTGCCATATTTGTTAAGCAGACACAAAACAAAGAGATGAAATGGACCCATTACAGATATTTTGTATTTAAGTATTTTATCCTAGTGATAAACTGAGGCCAGAATCCTCATGGCCAAGGGGAAGAATTCCTAATAAGAGTTTGTATTAGGCTCTTCGCTATCCGTAGGACAGGCAAAAAAAGAGCTTTTATTTCCCCATTTTCAGGGACTACTTTTAGACAAAACATCAATTTGCATTTCCTATGAACAGGGCTTAATGACTGTTGGAACTTACCCAAGAGAAGAAAAATGGCCTTGGCATTAAGACACTGGACTGGGGTTTATTCACAATCCTGCCTTAGGCACTCAGCATTACCTCAGTCAAGTCACTTAATATTCTCAGGTGAAATCCTGGCTTCACTGATGTCAAAGGCAACTTTTTATTTTAACTCAGTGGGGCCAGGAGTTTTTCCTTTGCATCTCAGTGTCCTAGTTGTAAAAATGGGAACAACGATGATACTTCCATGTCTATTTAATTTGTGAAACCGTCTGGGGCAAGGATAGCTGGAACAGTGGGGCACCGATACCAATAAATACACAAACAAGTTGGTCCCAAGAGCTCTTTTCTCACCCCTGCATCCAAATTAATTACCTAACACACAAACCCAAGGATATAAATCAGAGGTAAGAATGGTGGTCAGTTTGCCACAAGGTAGAAGGGAAAATATGAGATGGGAAGAACATTCACCAAGAAGAAGGGGGGGAAAACCAAAATAAATGGCATTTAATCTGTGTTCTTATTGATTCTGTCCTCGTCAACAAAGGTTTTACAATGCCCTCATCCCCATAAATGTCTGAGTGCCTTCAGGAGTGCACTAAGTGACATGACTAGCATCAGTAACCTCAGATGCGCTTCCTTAATGTTAATGTCTCATGCTTCCTCCCAGTACCTAATGTAGTGGAGCTGAAGCCAATATGGCTCCCTTATGTTTGTTTATCCACATTCAACATCTTCATGAAGAAGCTATTTAAGCATCTAGAAAGTCTCGCCCCTCTGGGTTCTAAACAGGCTGACACTCATTTCTCCCATTTCAACTCAATTTTGGTTCAATTGGAGCTATAATATGCTATTGCTGTTTCATTTCAAAGCCTGTGATCAAGGAGGCCTGCTTCCTGCACATGTCTATCACCTTTGCAAAAGAGATAATGGAACTTATTCAGTGGTTCTTAAGTCTCCTCGCACAGAAGGGCGTGTGGGGAAAACCGTCTTCTGGAATTTTGAAGCTATATTCCAAAACATCTGTTCGTCTTTCAGTGACGTTATGGTCCAGTTCCCAGAGCTTAGCTTCAGTCGCTTGAAACATCCATCAGAGCTTTGGTTTAGCTATTTTGAAACATCTTCCTGGTGTCAAAAATGTACTGGTCTGGGGTTAAATAAAAAAACATAATGCTTCACCTTTCCATATTTTCAGTACTCAAAAATTCAATTCTCCAAGCAGTTTTTCCCCTTAGACCTTATGACACGTAAGCAAGAGAGGCCTCTCATATTGCAATTCTTCTTTAATATTAGAGAATCTGGGTCAGAATACACAGTAGTCTGCACCAGTGGCATCAATCACAATTAGTTTCAGTGATAGATTTGGCTCCCTCTCCATTATATTCTCTCCCTCCCATTCGCTCTTTTAGGAACAGAGAAAACACAAGAGTTATTTCACTTTCACAGCACAAAGCCCAGTTCTCCAAACATGGCTACCTTTAATAGGACCACCAACCCCACACTAGTTTGCTCAAATGGGTATTTTTAAGCAAAGCTGTCACTTTGCACCCCTAAGATGACCTGTGGGATCCTAGAAAGACTCAGGGTTAAGAAAATGGACGCACAGCACAGAAATTCTGAGCACACAACCATCAGCAGAGATGCAAGTACCCCACAAAGAGAAATGTTAGTCGAAGTGATGAAAAAAAAAAATCAGCCTCACTCCACTGAAGTCAGAAAAGTGATGGCAATTCACACCAGTAGGAGATCCGGCACATCATTTTTTGATCCCACTGGAAATTATTTCCAAGGCAACCCCGACAGTTTCCAATACCTTAGGGAGACTGGAACCAAACTGAACACACTGGAAATTTGACATCACTTTGGCAATTTCTCTGTAATTTTATATTGGTTTTTCCCTTTCGTTTCCAGTGCAGTTTGCCTTGTAGCAAAAATGTGGAAAACTGCCTTGGCAGCAGACATATAGGGGAGAGGCCAGCAAGGACTGACATCTTTTATAAACCCAGCAAAAGGTGAAGATTTGCCAGTGTAGTGGCGCTTTCTTCATGATGGATCTTGGCTTTGATATTCCCCTCCACAGGAAGCTCTCTCTTCTCTGTTTCCAGGCCTTTTCAGTAGAGTTCCCCAAAGGTTAGTTACCGCTAGGAAATTTCAAACCATCTACATCAGAGTAAATCTGCAAATCCCCAGTGTGCACCATCCTCACTCATACACTCAGAATTTAAAGGCTGTTGTTGGAATGTTTCTCACCTCAGCCAAGACTTCTGGCCTGACCTTCCCCAAATAATTCTCTTCTGCTACTCTGATGCTAACTGCAAATAAATGGCTTTCTCCTCTTCCTGCATATAAATCTAGATTTTACCACATCTTTCTAATGCCTTGCAAGGAATTGTAATTGCATTTCTTGTATTTACATGGAGCACCATTAAAATCTTGACATCTAATGTTCATGGCACTTAAAAAGACCTTCGTCAGCCTAAAAGCAATAAATTGTAAATATAATTTCTCACAAACCAATTTCTCTACCTTTGTTACTAATAACACTTTAGATTAACTGCACGTAAGAGGATTTCAGTCACTTCCTGTTTGTTAATGATAAGCAAAGTAATTATTGAGCACAGAATCCCCTCCCTAGGAATAAGAAAGCAAAAGACACACAGAGAGTTCACTACAACTCTTTCACTGTGGACAGGGAGCGTACGTTGACCCTCCACCCCAGCGAAGCAATGTCAAAAGGGTCTGCCCTGTAAAAACAGATCTCAAATCCTCCCTTCCCCTCACCTCGCCGCTGTCCTGGAACAGCACAACTCTTTGAAGTTGCTTACATTATGTCTTGTGTTTGGGGACACATGGGAAGAATCTGGAAGAGTGAGACCTGTTCTCCCTCCTCATCAAGAGAGAGGAAACATTGTGGAGGCCCATCCAGAACTCAGGGACAAGGAAACGTTCCCTGGAGGAATCATTCCCCCTCTTCCATCCTGCAATCCCAATCAAGATCCATCTCCCTAAGCAGCAGGGGCAGAGATTGATGAATCTGCATCACTTTTCACTCTTCACAGAGCCTGTTTCTTTGAAGCAGGGACAACGAAAATCAAGCAGGTCAGTCTCCAGTGTTGTGATGATTGAGGCCAAGGGGATAGCTTATATGTTTAAAAACTTACCATTTACAATGAAATTTAAATAATAATGAAGAAATCCCTGATGACAGTATTTGTGAATACTAGATATTCTCAAATCTAAATTGGAGAGAAATTTGGAGTGGAATACAACCACTGAAACTAACTTTCTGGGTACATCTCATGCTGCATAAGGAAAGGTCACACATACAAACAAGGAGTCCTGTGACACTTAAAGACTAATAAATGTATTTATTGAATGAGCTTTCATAGGAGAAAATACCACTTCCTACAAAAGCTCATGCAATAAATAAATTTGTTGGTCTTTAAATGCCACTGGACTCCTTGTTTATTTTATTGAACTAGACTAACATAGCTACCCTTTTGGAACTGGTCATACATACAGCACAGAAAGCAAATATCACAGGGCAGTGAATGTTGAAATACTAATGTTAGCCACTGCAGTGGAAATGAACCATTGTGAAGGGCCATCCATCTTCTTTTTAATTTTCATGCTGCATGAAAGGCTTTCAAATGTTGTTGTTCTTTCTTTTTGTGCTGATGAGCTTAAATTCCAATGGAAGTTTTGGGCTGACTCTGAGAATAAGCAAGAGTTTAGACAGGGATGCTCCATATTAAGTTTGTTTTATAGAGCATGTCAACAGAGAGGCATTCTTTTGTCAATATTATCACAAGACACTGACTCAAAAGTTGGCTTTTATGACATCTAAATGTTTGGCCTAGGGAAAGTGTCCTTTGAAAGTTGCAAACACTCTGGCAGCACTGAAATCAAGTAATGTTTATAACAAAAGAACTATTTACTGCCACTTGTTTGCTAAACCCCATATAGAAAACAATATAAGGGCACAGTATCAACATCTATTATCTACAAAAGCACCTTAAACGCCCAAAAAGGAGCACATACCTTGATGCTGTGCCCACGGAACAGAACTTTAACTTCTGTTCAGATCAGGCTACGTTTCCATTTTGAAATACCACCCTCTCTATTACCCAATGTGGCTGTCGCCTCAAGCACCACTCCTCTGGGAAGCCAATCTCACACAGTTAGTTTTTTAATTCCAAAGCTCATGTAAAGCTGTTTGGTAATGGAAAACTCCCTATATGAGGAGCATTTTATACCTGAGTGAAATGCATGGGGAGAAATGGACAGAACACTCTAAGCAGAGCCTTATCTTTAAGCCAGCGTGACAATCAGAGGTAACAGCTCAATCAGAATCCCCTGCAGTTCCTCCATTAACAAGAGCTTTGCCTACAGTGCCTAAAGCAGTGATGGGTAATTGTGTCAAGGTTTGTGCGGCATTTAATATTAACTGTGGAAGCAATACCCAAGGTCAGAGCAAGAGCATGGGGTTTGCATAAGCAGTCATATGTAGAACACGAAGATAAAGCACCTATCAAAAAAAAAAATCAAAAACCAAAGACCTTGTGGTCTTCCCCTAGACAGAAAACTCCCTCCTCATCCCAGATCCAGCACCTCTCCATACAAGGCCCTTTTTAAAAAGCCATCAGAAAGGAGTTTACTAAAGAGATGGGATGGAAATTTCCCAATCAACATCTCACCATCCTCAGGTGTCCCCAGGGTCTCCCATCTCCTATGTACTGGCTGCTCAAGCAGTCAGTTCTATGGGGCAGGGCCTGTGTTTAGTTATTTTTGTCTGGTAGAGGCCCCAGCACACTAATGGTGTCTAATAAATAAAATCATGATGTCCAACACTAGTGATCCGTAAGGCTGCAGAACAGCCTCTCCAGGTGGAATCCCAACACTTGAGGACATTGAAATCTTGGATTCAGCAAAACCTACTTGACTGTAAAGTAGTCCAGTGCTGGACCTTTGGGGAGCGTGCACGGAGAGGAACACAGCACAGGATGTGACAGTAAGAGAAGAGAGTATCTCTGAGAACAGGGTGCTGGGCCTACAGGCTAAAAAAAATCTTGGAAAGATGACAATGAAACTTCACCATGTCTCTTCTAGTCTATCCACCTCACAGCCCCCTGTGCCATCAACCCCCTCATCACCAGCAACATTTAAAGTGTCTCATCTCTTCAGGAGAAATTTCCAAGACACACTGTCAGCTGCCATTGAGGCACTCAAGTGCCAACAGGGTTGGACCTGCCAGGAAGCCTCTCCATCAAAAGATGAGTGTGAAGCAAAAGCCCAAAACAAACTACAGGAGCCAGAAGGAATTTTGTCTCTTGGGATACTGGAGTTGATGATCCAATAGGTACATCTATGGAATCTAGAGCTCAAATCTGCATCTCAAAGAAACAAGCTCTGTGCTTGCAAATTAATTACATTTCTTTTTGTGCCAATGTTTGGATTGGGGGGACCATTTATGGTATGATTTAACATCAATATTTAAAATGACAGTAATTCAGACAAGATATGCCATGTCAGCTGTCTTTAGAAAGGATATAATTTGATAAATATGATAATATGGTTTATGATAGAGGTGCCATATTTGTATTGCAAGTTATGCATATGTTGGATGTATCTATAATTTAACTAGTTCTGTGTTTCTGGGTGACACTCTGGACTGTACGGAAGCAGCACTACCTGCTGAATGACCCATCAAGAAAACTCACAGGCTACAATCGGTCCAGGGAAAGAAGCCAAGGCTACACCTAATGAATCACAGGATATGTAAGAACATGCCCTAAAGACAGGGGATTCTCCCGGAGGCTTTTCCAGGCCATGTGCTGAGGGCTTGTTTTTGAAACAAGCTACATGGCAGTCTATAACCACATCCATATTGTCTTCTGTCATGCTGCCTACTACATCCAGACCAACCCATCTGCAGCTGAAGCTATGGAATAAAGGACCGAGACCCATCCAGGGACTGGATGTACACCACAGGGCCGAAGAAGCCTGACAACCCCACAAGTTTACTGAAAACCGATATATGTGGATTTTTCGAATCATTTGTATGATTTGCATCACTTTAATCACATAGAACCTCTCTCCTTATTTCATTCTTAACTTTTATTTTATTAATAAAAACCGTCATTTTTAGTTTCTAAAGGACTGGCTGGCAGTATGGTACATTGGGTAAGATCCAAAATCATATTGATCTGGTAATGTGGCTTATCTTTGGGATCTGAAAAATTTCCTGCAGGCATAGTCTGTGCAGCTGGCCAGAGCCAGCTCTAGATTCTCACGCAAGTTTTCAGGGAGACCTGTTAATCCTTCACAGTTTCCAAGCAGCAGCAGCTTGATCAGAGGAGCAGCCTCCTCCCTCTTTCTAAGCTGTTTTGTGAATCCTGCCCAGATGGACCAAAATATGCTTCCTGTTCAGCTTGGAGAACCGCAGTTGGTAAAGGCGAACAGCATGCCAAGCAGCTCGTACACCCCCAACCCAAAGGGGGCTGACCTAGCCACCCACCTTGCACTCATACTCACATTTATGATGAGTTGCTACAGTCCAACAGCAGCTTAACCCTAAATTTAGCTGCTTCCTGTGAACATTATCAATTTTTTAACCTTAGCAGTCTCTGAGGAACATGGCACAAGTCATCAGGAATTCCAGTCTCGGGTTTGCTGTGTTTGGCTTTCTACACTGATAAACACTGATAAAATATTGGAGTGTCATCACTTACTTTCTAAGCATTAAGGGGCGTGAAGTCCGTGATTTTAAAAAAAGTAATTTTTTGCCAAATGCACACTCCAGAATCTGCTATCCATTTGTCACCAACTGATACCTTAAGTGGTGAAACGAAACACAAAAGCTCTCTCTGCAACAGACCACGGAAAGGAAGCTTTACTTGGTACTGCTACCATCATTTCTCAATTCACTCCCCGCCATGTGCTGCAAGTTTCTCTTTCAAAACAGTGCAGACTGAATCCCAAAAAGGTCAGGGCGCATCCCTCTACAGCATAATGTTCTGAGAGCTGCAATTAGCACAAGCAGCCCCCATGAACTTTAGAAGGTGGGCAGGAAATTCAGTTCAACTGCTCCCCAGTAACAAGAGAGAATTAGAATCTGTATTCTGTTACTAGTGCTGAAGGAAGAAAACTGGCATGGTAAGCAAAAACCAAAAATCAGATGTTCTCAGTGGACAGAATTATTCACAAAGAAACCCAATAAAGCCACAGCTCAGGAATCCCTGGGAGTACTGAAATCCTAAAATATTGTACAGGTGATTGCATTGGTAGGTAGTAGGAAAACAAACCTCACTCTGATCAGCTCAAATCCAGCTCAGCAGTGACCACAAATTGCTGTCATCTGACAAGACGGTGGCTCAATCCAAATCTGACAAGTCAGGCAGACAGAGCACAAACCCACTAATCTGACTGGCCTCTGTGGGAAGTCAGAGGCCAAGGGCGAACTGTAGCTGGAAAACAAACCAAGCGTTCACCTCACCACCACCACTGCAGAAGCTGGACCAGTCCTCCACTCTTAGGCACCCTTGGACTCCTGCTGATTGACAGCAACTGAAGATCTGGCCTGATACATCCACTTCCATGCCCCGGGTTACAGGGAGTAAGAGAGATCTTGCAGGTCATTGTCTTCGCTGTAAACTTTCTGGGTAGCAGAAAGTCTCGAGGGTGGCCACCCAATGCTTTTTGCAACACAAAAATATCTTAATTTTTTTTTTAAAAAAAGTATTAGCTTTTTTTTTTTTATCATCATCATCATAGTGCGTAAGGATTGTCCCCCTTGTGTTAGACCTTGTGCAAAGACTTAGGAGTCAGTCCCTACCCAGGAGGACAAGTTTTTGAAACCAAAGGAGAGCTATTCCAACTGGAGACTCAAATGGTGCAGAAACTGTAGCTTGGTATGTTTAGTGTTTGCACAGGAACAGCTTAGATCCTAATCCACTTCTCACTGCAAAATCGGGGGGGGGACCCCCACAGACACACACATCGTTATTTACCACATCAGCACACCTGAAAGAGAATGAGGAGGAAAGGGGCAAGAAACTGGGCTTTTCAGCTCTTGTTGCCTCTAATATTCTAAAAATTTGTTCCCATGAAAAGCTCAAATCTCAGGGCAAGCCCTCTTTTTACAAAATGTAGATGCTCATAAAAAAGGCATCTGTGACAGATTGATAGTATTGGAAATAGAGGCCTTCCCATTATTGACAGCTATATGTTTGTTCTGCCAAATGCTTTTCCCCCTCAAGGAAGAAAGAAATTGAGCGTGTGATGGGTCCCACATACCTAATGAATAGACATACACAGTGCCTTCCTAGGTATTTTACAGCACTTTGGCATAGTAAGGTAGTAAATGGGGGATGTGTCCTCACGCACTATTTCAAGCAGCTAATCTCAGACTTTATAATAGTTAATTCTCCTCCTTTAAAAGGAGAGAGAGTTAAACTCTGAACCCCAACCTTATGAATAGCCCTGTTATTTGTACAGATCACCAAAGATGCATTTTATATGTGCCCATAAATCACTGAAGTGACACAGTATCCCTTTGCAGTACAGTCTCCCCCTTAAATACATCGTTAACATTTCATCCGCTGCACTGTTTAAATTTAATTTTTTTTAGGTACATCCTCCTCACAAGTCTTAGTGCTGAAGGTCCTGATTTAGAGTTCTATAATAAATTATATCATTTCACTCTATATTTGATTAGCACTCCTGGTCTGTGACAGAGACTTGACCAACATTTGTCTGTTTCAACTGAAATGGATTTACAAAACAATCTGTGCAAAACTGATAAAATAATATAGCTAAATCAATGTATTTGTTCCCCCCCTCCCCCAAAGTAGCCATCTTTCAGACTCCTTCACTGAAGAACAAGCAAGGACATTGCTCACACTGGCTCAACAGTATGACCAAGGGTTATGGTGATGTTGAGAAGCATTTACGGGCGGCTCTGTTATTATGACTGATGTTTTTTCTGGTGCAAGCTGTCTCTTCTAGATCACCCTTTCTCCGTAACAATGACCACCATGTTCCAAATGTCAAGGAACAATGTAACAATCAACAAATTTACCACTCAGCAGTTGCTGAGACTGAGTACACACAGGTAGGAGAAAAACCATGGCCATCAAGAGCAGATTTAATTCACATTTGATCTTGGCATGTTGTGTATCCTTATTGATCGACTTCTACATCCCATTTCACTGCCAATTATGCAGTGCATCCTATACAAAATATAGCTAAATCATACAACAGTGGTGATCTCTCCTACCACCAGTCTCTGAGAAGTCCAAATAATACCAGGTGTAGCAGGTAAAGAAAGAGATGCATTAACAAGAACTATGAGTTTTGTGTGTCCCACCCCTGGATATAGCTGATTTTATCAGCCACACACTTTTAAAGAGATCTAAATCCACTTAAGCATCCACAAACATACATAAAGATTAAAAAATAGCATTTGCTCTATCAATTTTATTCTATTTCCCTTCACGGCATGTCTTTTTCCTGGTATAAATCATTAGTTTCTCTCTTCTTTAAAGCTATCTTAATGCAAAATGTTCCCATGCCAGCTCTGTGGGTAGCGGCAGGGTTCTGTTACCAAACAGTGAACAGAGCTTTCCTCTTTAATAACTTTAGCTTTTCCCTTTACACTTGGGAAGATAAACTGGCCCATATGGACTAAGCACATATGGAGTTTGCAGACATGTAGGAGGTGCTGTTCAATTGAAGATAAAAAAAATTCTGTCAAATACCTCCTTTCAGATGTCTGTGAAATCATTAATTTGGTTAAATGTTTCTCTCAAATATCAGCATACCCAGTTGTCTAAAACCACAAGATTTGTACACATGAACAGTGATTCTGGGTTCCACCACTATGCATTCTCTGAGTACGTATTTATTAGCATCCCTGGATATGGTACCATCATCTACAAAATATATTCGACTCAAAAGCCCATCAGCTACTGGCACCATCAAAAATATTACTACACTGTCCATCAGATGAGCTTTTTTGGAGGCAAAAATATCACAATAGTTTTAATGCTGAAACCTTCTGTTTTTCAGATCTGTTCAAAGTCATAACAGAAGACTATGTCAATTTGGGATGCTCTCAGGCTGAGCTATCTCAAGGAAAGGAGGGTTTTCAACTGGAGTCTGTTTAAAACTTGGAACTATCTCAAATGTTGCTGTAATTAGACACCAAAATCAGTCTGATACATTTTTTATGTAGAAGATGTTTTAAGACCATTCCTAAGCTATGAAAAGCACAAGTACTTATGCAGCAGATGGAAAACAGGTGAAGAAATGGAAGGCAGATGAGCCAAAAATTGATAAGTGCTAGAATTAAGAATTCCATGTTGTTCATTTTATTAAATTTCTTCTTCATAGTCACAAATTAGATGCATTTGCCCTTTCTTCCTGAGTAAGGAAGGGGAAAGCCTCCTCTGTAGACAAATAGAACTTCTGTGAATTATTGAGTCAGATAGCGTGTTTACTCACTTGTATGCAAAAGATTTCCACATGGATTCCTTTTAACTCAGTTAAAAGAAGTACAATTGGTTCACTTATGGTACTGCAGCATAAGCAATTCATTTTACTCATGCAAGATCCACTTATAAAGCTAGTAAAACATTTTTTAAATTAAATATTAAAAATTGAGTTTAAAATTAAAATATTAGAGTTTTGATTTAAAGCCACATAAGGAAGAAAACTTACAGGGAGACAGTTTCCTGATCTTTGCTGGGACTACCCTATCCTGCTCATCCACATGAGCACTAATGTTACAGCCAGCTGTGACTATGCATCAAGGGACACAGACCATCCTTCTGGTTCATGGTGAAAGATCCAGGCAGGCACAAATAAGTCTATACATGCTGTGCAGATGGTGTGAATGGGAGGGCTTTGGCTTTTTTGACCTTGGGATGTCATCCTGGAAAGAAAGTCTGGCCACAAGAGGTGGGGCCCACCTGGCCAATCAAGAAAAGAGCTTCTTCACACACCAACTTGACAACCTACTGAGAAGAGCTTTCAAACTAGCTTTGAAGAATGTAAGCGACAAAACCCCACAAGTAAGCATTAAAAAGCCAACCTTAACAGAGTAATAGACATTGCAGGTTGGACATGGAAAACTGCAAATAGGTTCACAAGAGCAATAGAAGATATAAAAGCAGGGGAATGTGCCCCATATCTTAGATGTTTATACACAAATGCTAGGTGTGTGGGGAAAAAATACGGGGCCCTGGAAGCGTTAGTGCATAAAACTACATGAAGACTTAAGCAGAATGACAGTCACTGGGTGGCAAATGTCTCATGACTCGAACGCTGGTAGAGGAGGCAGCTTCTTCAGGAAGGACAGGCAGGATAAAAAGTGAGGCAATGTTGCATTATACATCAAGAATACACACTTACTACACTCATTCATTCTGAGGTCTACGAGATGAGAAGCAGACCTGAAAGTGCCTGGGTAAACATAAAACGTGTTTTCTCTCTCTCTCTCTCTCTCTCTCTCTCACACACACACACACACACACACACACACACACACACACACACACACACACACACACACACACACACACACACACACACACACACAC
>ML682007.1:3282219-3712820 GCA_007922195.1 Podocnemis expansa
CACACACACACACACACACACACACACACACACACACACACACACACTCTAAATCAGGGATGACATCATGGTACAGGTCAACTGTAAATCTACAGATTGCAGGAGGGTGGTGGATGAGGCACTTCAGAATCAATGACAAATAAGTAACACAAAACTTAGCAGTAATGGGAAATTAACTACTTAGACATCATTTGGAAAAGTACTAAGATAAAACACAAAATGTCCTGGGGGTTACTTTTTATTTCAGACAGTGAAGGAAATAGCCAGGGTGCAGTGATTTTAGACTTGACTCTGACCAACAGAGAAGAATTGATAGTGAATTTGGGTGAAAATGACCATGAAATGATATATTCATTAGTTCTAAGGAAAGGAGCAGCAGAATAATGACAATGGAGTTCACAGAAGCAGACTTAAAAAGACTTAGGGAACTGTTAGGTGAAGTGCCACAGGAAGAAAAGCTAAAGGAAGACGAAGTTCCAGACAGCTGGCAGTATCTCAAGGAGACTATACCTAAGGCACTTCTACAAAATAGACCAATGTGAAGTAAAGTAAGAACAGAAAGAGACCAGTGTGGCTCCATCAGGGGTCCTTTAATTACCTGAAAAATTGAAAACAAATCCTACAAATTGTAGAAATGGGGACAAATTACTCAAGAGCAATACAAAAGAATAGCTCAAGAAGGCAGGAAGAAAATAAAAAGTCAAAAGGTACACACAAAAAAATCCCACACACAACTACACAATGGGAACAACTAGCTACATGGTCGAACTTCTGAAAAGGATCCCAGATCCTAGGGGTTATAGTGGATCAAAACTCTGGGGGTTACAGTGGACCATAAACTGAACAAGTCAACGAGCTGATGTAATGGTGTAAAAGGCTGATATTACTCTGGCATGGATTATCAGGAGTATCATTTATAAGTACTCTATAAATGGCACTGCTGAGACTTGGCTAGAATACTGTCCTCAGTTCTAGCTGCCACATTTTAAGAAAGATGTAGAGAAACTGGAGAAGGTCCAGAGCAGAGCAACAAAAATGACAAAAGGTTTAAAAAAATCCTGACTTCTGATG
Organism: Podocnemis expansa; assembly: GCA_007922195.1. NCBI lineage: Eukaryota > Metazoa > Chordata > Testudines > Podocnemididae > Podocnemis > Podocnemis expansa. The sequence goes on from ML682007.1 coordinate 3,283,291, forward strand.
ATCCAAAGGGGTAGCCATCTTCAAAGCATCTGACAAAGTGGGGATTTTCTCCCATGAAAACTCATGCAGTAAATAAATTTGTTAGTCTTTAAGTGCCACAGAACTACATGTTTGTTTTACGAACCTCTGAGGAAAGCTTGCCTGGATTTTTAGCCTAAGTCTTGAAAAAAAGAAGACAAAGGAGACCTGATAACACTCTTCAAATACCATAAAGCCTGCTGTAAGGAGGATGAGGATCAGTTGTTCTGTGTGTCCATTGATGGTAGGAAAAGAAATAATGGTCTTAAATCTGCAACAAAAGAGATTTAGTAAGATGTTGACAAATAAAAGGCCTTTCCAACTATAAGGGTAGTTAAGATCTGGAAAAGGCTTCCAAGGAAGGTCATGGACTCTCCATCACTATATTTTCTAAGAAGTCTGGCAAAACACTTGACAGGAATGGTCTCAGTTTATCTGGTCCTGCCTCAGTGCAGAGAGTATGACCTGAGGACTTCTTTAGGATGTTCTCCTTACAGTTCTCTGAATCTATGCTAAATAGCCACTATGCTGGTCCTCTGCACAGAAAATGAACTTCACCTACAAAGAGCAGATACTAAACTTTGATCTGTGCTAGCTCCACCTAATTGTTGAGAGGCAGAGCTGGCCCCTTTTAAACTGAAATTGTTTCATTGATTTCAATGGGGCACAAGGGGGAAAAAATGATGATGATGCACTAATGGAACGTGGCAGCATTTATATGACTGTACGTTAAATCAGATATTTAATATAGAATGCAAGACAAGAGAATCAGATATTTCACAACAAGATAACTATTTGACTAGAACTTGTGGATAGCAGGTAAACCAAAGTTCACAGCACCGCCTTTTCTTGAAAGAAGCAAGAACTTCTTTCAATACCCAAAGAGCCCAAGAGTAAAATTTTCAAAATTGTCTAAATAACCATTTTCAAAGAGAGACTTGGGCACTTAGGAGCCTAACTGGCAGTAAAAGTCAATATCAATGTCTTATTGTAGGCCTGTGGATGCTTTTTTGAAAGTCAATGACAACTAAGTGCCTTTGAAAATATCACTCTAACATATTAGAAAATACAGTTGAAAAGGGGAGGCAGCCGCTTTTTAACCCACGGATATTTGATATTCAAATGACCTCGTCAGTTTTAAGACTTGCGTGTTGCTAATCAAAAACAAACAACATCCTACTCTCAGAATAGCAACCATGATGTAGCACACTTCTGTGACGGCTTCCATTCAACACACTTCATAAACTGTCATGAAGCAAACTGTGCATCATTCTTGTGAGATGGTGAGAACTGTCCCCATTAGACAGCTTCCCATGGCCACAGAGGAAGACTGAAGAGAGCCAGATGTCCTGACTTCTCCTTCTGTGCCTCAGCTAGCACCAGCTGATTAGGTAGATGAAAGACGCTCCAACAGATGTATTATCCCCTAGAGACTGGGCAGCAGGAATTACGTGGGGGACCTCTCTGGAATAGAGCAAATTACTAGTCATGGTCTTAAAACTACCTTCTTAGATAAATAAAAGTCTGTGCTCTGGAACAGGATGGGAAAAGGGCCTACTTAAAGATGATTCAGGGAGAAAGGAAGAGTTGCATTATCTTCCTGGTTAGAGACTTGGCCAAGGCTTTCGCTAACAGTTAAAGCCTTCAAAGGCCAAGAGCTAATAATCACACACTTTATAGACAAAAACTGCATTTCTCTGGCAAAAGCACAAAGCTCATCTAGTGAATTCATAAAAAGCTCTAATTGAACAGCCACTTCAGAGCCAACCCACTAAGGCAGCAGCGCTGACTGACAGATGTGAGAGAACTTCCCAAATAGGTCTTTGGAAAACAAGCCACTGACGTATATTTAGAGATTTTATTCAAAAGCTATTTTAAGAGCGATGTAGCATAAATGGCTTTCCCTAACTGAGGAGGCGCCAACTTGAAAACTTTACTATATGATTTCTCTTGCTCTCTCCTTTTGTTCACACCAAGTAAGTCTTGGAATTTCAATTGCCTTCTCATGCTAAAGAAGAATGCAATGCAAGAAGTCATCATTGAATTCAGAGAGGCAGTGACCCTCACTCTAGTTTTAATTTGTGACACTTCTACATTTTTATAAACTAATTTTAAAGGGCAGCATGGCATGTGTCCATATGGGGACACTCAGGAACACTAAACTGAATTAACTGAGTGCGTGAATTTGAATTGGATTAGTTAAACTACATTAAACCTGTATGTGAACACCCTCACTCAGAATTAAAGTGGTCTTAATTCAGTTTAAATTAATTCACTTTGGAAGCAAAGTCTAGCCTTCAGACTCGATAACTGCCCAGCAGGATGCTACTAACTGCTCCACGGGCAAGCTGGCGGGCAAGAATTCTGTTCCCTGCTTTACTATCCTTATTGAGCCAGAAGCAGGGATGAATTATTGCAAAAACTGGAATGCCTGCGTCATTAAATAGTTTCAATCTTCAGAATAGCACCCACTCAGTGAGATTTCATTGGTACTAGATGAGGATGACTAGAGCTATTTCATATTAGATGAAGTCTACTGGCACTATACCACTATAGTAGGTGCCTCCCCTAAGAACAGTCTCCATCCATTAGTTAGATCATTATGGAACTGGATCCCTCCATCAGCTGGGAACTTGCTGCATTTCCCTTAGGAAGGGAAGCGGGAATGATCTGAGCAAGTAGAGGCAAAGGTTGTTCCAGCCTGGCGAAAATATGCTGACAAGAATGCAATCGCCTGACACATTTACTTCCCTATAGACCTTAACAGCAAGCCTGAACCTTGAGCCGGCCATCTTCTTTCTGGGCACTGCTCCAAAGTTCTCCATGAGTATAAATTATCACTTATGACCTCCAGCATCTAGTACCCAGCACAGCGGATAGCTTAGTTAGAGAGCATGTTGGCCAGTAATCATGGGCAAACTTGAAGAGGTGCCAGTCACAGAAAGCAGATGCACAGCAGCTTGCTTGTTATTCACACGTGACAGCCAGACTGCAATGATCTCAACACTTCTCCTCCCATTTTCTCTGCAATGTGTGCCATATGATTACACCCCAGAAGGCCATTTTACACTTTGCTGTCGTGCCTCTTGCTCCTACTGTTCTATAAAAGTCAAAAGGAAAATAATACACAAGTGGCTCTATGTCCCAGAGGGATGTGACTTAAAAACACCATTCAGCTATTCTGAAAAATTTTGTACCACTGCAAAAAGATAAGTCAATTATTATACCTCAAACTTGACAGCTATTTTGCAGCAAGAAAACCTGAAATTAAGTAAAAATGTATTTATTCAAATTCCAGGTTTCAAGTACCAGTAGATCTGTAACAATGACAGAGATGACAGCAATCTGTGATACCTGACTGCATTGTTGTCTTGTTATTTCAGGGAACCTGAAGCTACATACTAACAATCAAATCTCTCTGTTCTCATTAGAAGCTATTGAAAATGAACTTCAGGCAGGACATATACTTCCACTTGTTAAAGAAAACCCTAGCTCAAAGATGCACATACTATATCAGAATGTAGGATGTCTTTCTCACCAAGTTTCTCTAATTAAAAGTTCCAGATTTTAATAGAATGGCTGGAAAACCCAGACTAAAACACATTGATGTTTAATATTGACAGAGACCACTTTGCTGGGCCCATACGGAGATGGGGTGTCTGGGGGGGGGGGGAAGCAGTGGGTCAGCCAGGAGGATGATCCACACTTAGCAGAGTTCACAAGTAAAAAACTGCAGGCTTGGATCACATTGTCCTTCCACTACACTGGGGCTCACTTTTATGGCAGTCTCCTGAGCAGCCATAGCCGCAGGATGTCACAGCTCATGTGGGCGGCAGAACCAAATGCTGGAGAGAATACAAGGGGCATAACTTGCCAAAGGGTTGATTCGGGCTCCCTGCTGATCCCCCAGGTTTTACCAGTCCAACATCTCTATTCAGCAAGGTTGCTGTTAGCAGCAGGTGGCCAGAAATGAAGCGTCATTAAAAGCTTTATTTTCAACCAGATCCAGTCTCTTATTAAGTGGTGAGAACAGATTTTACCTGATGCTTTGCAAGAAAAACAGGACTGACTTCCCTATTAGAATGACTCTGGAATGAGATTTATTCTCATCTGTGATGGGAGATTACTGAGGAAATTTTTCCCTGGTAGATACCTTGTCATTCATAATTTAGGATCAGATGTTAGTTACATCTCTGCTACTCAGAGCCAAATATCACATTGGGGCACCTTGACAGCGGGTGTGAATTCAAAATGGAAGAGGTCTAATCCTAAACTCATATGCCTTACTGGCTAAAGCCTGTAACATGCCAATCATACATTTGAAATTACCTAGAAGAAATCTGAACTATCCATTTTCATCTACCTATTCTTGAGGTTTCATTTGAATTCAAAGTTACCCAGCACCAACGGTTTAATGGATTTCAATGGTTTCACTCAGAAGGCTGTAATTTTAATTAAACTCTACACCATGCCAAACCTAATATGGGATTCTTGTAAATTAAACTTTCCACACTGATGTCATAATTCAAGACCATTAAAAAGGGATCAGGGGGACATGATGCTACCATCAGTTTAGCAAGACGCAGACTTTGGGGCCATTTGTTCCACTGGTGTCAACTGGCATGAAGTCAAAGACACTCCTCAGATTTTTCCTACTTGATGGTTTGGCCCTCAGATCCACCACCAACACCCCAGTATTAAAGACTGAAAATGAAATGTACAAGCTTTTCCTGTATCAAGCAATAGTAATTGCATATTCAAGTGGTCTTCACCTACAACTGAAAGAAAACTCAGATCTGATATTATGCTGGGATATAGCTCCAAGACCCCACAAGCTAAGCATGGTGGTTGTTCTGGGCAAGCAATTGCAACGGGAAGGTCCTGTAGGATTACATACGTATACAGATTTAATAGGAAGCTCTCTTCCCTTTCCTGTTCTGACAGTTGAAGGACCCACCACATTTTTCATAAGTGTGGAGTTGATGACTCTGCCCAGGTGAAATTCTAACATATTCCTTTTCCCTATGGTCCCCTCCACTAGATACTGCAGACGGCTTCATCTGCACTTCCACTGAATACTGTTATGTTTTGTTCAACTCTTCCAGAATTTCACCCAGAGTGGGACGCAAACCTGTGCAGTGTAGAATAATACTGTACAAACGTCAGACCTGTGGGCAGCCAAGGCTCATACCCTTCTGCTGGCAAAAGCCAGCACCAAATCCTTCAGGGGAAAAAGTGCAAGATTACAAACCCCATAATGGACTATTCTGCCCATTAGAAAAGCAGCTTGCTTAGCCCCATTAGTCACTGGCTGGCTCACGCTTGACTATGTGAGGCTTTATGGGTAACCCCGGTATCTTCCTGAACCTTGTAGCAGGACTGAGGCCTACATCCCTTCTACATTTTTATTTTTAATTCCAGCATCAGAAAGGGAGGGAAAACATAACCCCTGAGAACAGCTCCTTCACCATTAAAGATAAAGGGACTGTAGCAACTCGTTATTTTCACCATCGCTGCTTTCAACTCATTTTCCATTACCTTGTTACAGTGATTGGGACCAATGCTGCAAGCTGCCAACATAAGGGCATGTGGAGATCAGCCAAAGCTGCTGCCTAAATTCATTTCCTTTGCAATATGTGCTCTAGGGCTGGGTACATTTCAGCAAGCTGCCATGTGAACCACATTGATCCCAATACCCACGCCAGGAATAGGGGCAGGGGAGGAAATCAGTATGACCTTTTTTAAATGAAAGAAAGTCAACATCCTTTAGCAAAGACTTTGGGGCTGCACTGCACAAGCTTGGCCCACCCACTTTTTCAGGGGATCGCTCCAGTGTTAATGGATTTATAACTTGATTGCATTTGTTATATTTGGTTTCTGTAAGCAAACCAGCCACTGTAGCAGCCCTCATGTAGAATTCTCCAGCATGTTTCAAGTTGTGCATAATATTTGAGTTTAGCTTTTGCCTGTGGTTTAAGCAACATGGTCCACTCTGACACCCTTTTACATGCCCGTCAAAGAACACGCAGCTTAATCAAGCACCAGAAGCACAGCTTCGGGCACCTACTTCAACCACCACTCATCTGCCAGATAAAGCAATGATACCAATGGGCTCCAGGCCTTTATCACTAAATAGCTGTTGGCACAGGAGAAAAAAAAAATCAAAAGAAAAGAATTTTAAATTGAATTTTCCTCTAGCATTCTGCTGTTCAAAAGAAACAGTGTTATGTGTTAGATATGGGCTCCCACTTCAGACAAGCTAACAGGAGCCAACAGCAGCATTGCTGAACCCCAAAAGACCCAAAAGATTTTGTTTTAATTATTGTTTGTTCAAATTCACAGTCCTTTTATTTGTGAAGTACAGACTTCAAATGTAACCACTGCTGGCTTTCAAAAGCCTATTCTACAAAGTCTTATTTTAATTATTGCTTCCTTACCTGGGATACATGGATAGGTTGGCCAACTGGTACCTGAAAGAACATTGCCTTGTTTTCTTCAAAGTTCTTTATTTTTAAATCTAGGTTTTTAAGCAGTGATGAGGTCAACCAAAAGCTCAGACCTAGATCCAAATAAACTCAAAGCTGAGATGTGTTCACAAGTAGAAATGAGATGTGTTCACATGTTGAAATTTTGATTCCACACTATTCTCACATGTCCATCCTCACACATCAGGCGTTCACATTTCAATCTAAATTCCAACATGCTTTTTTAAAAGCCCTGAGATGCATTTGATGAATTTTCAGTCAGATTATTGTACATCAAGCACTTCTGCAATGAACTAGGATAGACAAGAAAAATATGGAACACCTCTCTGAGGTGATATTATAAAACTTGTTCCCTCGTACAACTCTTCCCTTGGCTCCCCTTTGGAATACAAGAATGAACACTCCAGCTCAAAATCTTCAGTGAAATTAATCTGGTGGATTCGGATGCCTACTAGTTCAATTAACAGCTGACAACAAATCCGTATAGGAAAAAACTCCCACCATATCAGGCCAGAAAGAGCTGGTTTGAAAGGCAACCCTCTACTGGTGGGGGAGAAAAGACATCACACACACCGAATAACCTCACTGAGCAGGCAAATGCTGCCCCTGGATGTTTAATGGCACAGCTTGTTCCAGTTTGGTCTACAGCTGCATAGCTTGCAGTTTCATTTCCTGGAGTAGCCATGCTTTAACCCTGGTGGGAGCATATTAAGCCCTGCAAATAGTGTAGTGGCTAGCACCTCTGCTTAATATGCAGAAGGTCCTGGGTTTAAGCCCCAGAGGGTTGGACTTGTTGATCTCATAAGGTCCCTTCCAACCCTATGATTCTGTTCTATTCTATTCGGCTGCACACAGAAAACAGATCGCTGAAGATTAATGTTCAAAAGAACTAACTTGGTAGGTTAGTGACATTAAAGGAAACTTTTCTGAGGCTTACACAAAGAGCTAAATATTTAGGCTTGGTTGAAAACATAAGGGCATTTCCCCATCATTAATTAGTGGCTCACAGCAAGAACACACAACTATTTAGAACCAGAACAACATTTCCAGCCCCATGGGCCAGTTGATGCATCACAGCTGGTCAGTCTAGACTTTACAGGACTCTCACTAACATGAAACCATCGCTTTTCTACAAAGAGAGCCTGTACCCCCTTACTGATCTGCACCTGCAGACACAGGGAGTACTGCAAATCACCACGAGAAGGAATCAATTTCCTTTGGCAGTCACTTGATGCTGAAGGAATCAAGAAGCATGTGATCAAGAGATAGGGATGGTGGAATAAAGTCACAGCTGGACAAACACTTATTCAGAGCTCTGATGATGGTAAGAATACTTTAGAGGATTTTTGACCATTTATTCTATTAACAGTCACTCTGCCTTAGAGAAGAAACAGTGCTATAATTTCTCCAAAAGGGCAACATGTGATGCCATATCTGGGAGAGCGGAAAAGGGGGCAGGACATTACAAGAATGAACAAATTGAATCATCTGGATGCAAGAGCTGTGATAGGACACAACTGGAACAGACTTCCCTTTACAAAGATCCTTAAGGAGGATGAATAAGAAAAGGGAGTTTGCACAAAGAACAAGAGCAGGAAAAGTCTTCAGAGCTCTGTGGAGATCCAGCAAACGCCACAGGACCTCTCCAGCTAGAGACTAAGTTGAAAGGAGAATGCTACTTTGTGCTCATCTGCCCAGCTGTTTCTGTTCCCTGATGCCTGGGGCAATGTGGCCAGGAACAAGGAAAAGAGCCTTCAGTCAGCAGCCTTCTCTTGCTGTCATGAGGTGAGGCAAAAAATAAACTAGGAAGCAGAGTAGCTGGACAGAAGAGAACAGGATGCCCGAAATGTCTCACATCTGGATTGACTCCTAGCCAGACTGAGAACGCAGGAGGAATGCAGCATCAGCACAAATTGAAAGCACAAAGAAACAATCTCAGCACAGGCTGAAGTCACGTTACCTGGAATATTCTCCATGACAGCTTCTCTGGCATTTTTTCTTCTCTAGCAGTGTCACTTCCACTACTATTCTTTGCAGACTATTTCACAGCTTAAAGAATGCCAACTGGAAGGTTTTCCTCATATGCAGCATAAATTTTCCCTCTTAATTACCATGGTCCACACCTTGCGGTGGTTTAACTAAAGGCATTATTTTAAACTGATTTAGATAAATATGCAACTGTGTTCATGAATGCTCATACTGCTTTTAGAGTGTCCACAATAGCACAACTGCAATGATTAAACAGGCCTAGAAGCCAATTTAGTTAAATCAATGCACAAGCTATGTGTGGATGACTGCTAAATCCCAATATATCAACTATAAATTTATTTATTTATTGTGCCTCAGTTCCTCTTCCTCCTGGATGTTTACTCCCTTCAAATATTCATAGACTCTTAGCCAGCCCTCTAAGTCTTACTTAGCTACACTTTAAACAGACCACCTAGTAGCCATTTAAACATATTGTAAATTTATCTATCATTTTTTAACAACTGACATGAAAAATAGTGAAAACAAAAGTAATCTATAATTGTACAAGCAAAAACAACAACATAACTTGGGGATAAAAAGAGAGTCACATATCCCTCCACCCCCAAAAGGAATATTTGCAAATTTTGTCTTGAAATATTTTGCTGTTTAAAGAAAAAATAATGAATTATTCCAACTTCCTATGAATCTCTCTCACCTCTTATTGTAATGTTACAGCTGATGCCATCCTCAAAAGGTAAAAATGCCGTTAATTGATTTTCAAATGCTGCTTTTCATACATAAGCATACAAACGTTCAGTTTTCAATGACGTATCCTTATTTTTAGATTATGCAAAATATTGTTTCTACATGGAACCCAAAAATCAAATAGTTTAATGTTAACACACTGAAGCTGATCAGCATGGTTTCACATTGCTCCTTTGCAAACCACGTCTAATATGTGACGATACACAATGTATGTTGACTCAACAAGAAGGTATTGGTAGGTGGAGTGGTCACACACAGGAAAAGCAGTGCACACAAGCATTCTGGCTTTCCTGTGTTGTTGCAGAGCTTGCCATTATCTCTTTCTGATCTATAACCTTCCCAAAACCACATTACCCAACATCAGAGGAATAATAAAACCCACTGACTTGAAACATGCAGGGCGGTCAGTCTCCCTCATTAACACACAAATAAAAAGGCAGTACAATAAACTTGTGATGGATAATAGTATCCGGATACAGAAATTCAAGAGGGATGCACGTTTTCCTGGCTTTCAGCCCCTAATGGATGATTTGCTAACGTGTTAACAAAAGGCTGATCTTAAATTGTCATTTGGAATCACTATGAGCTAAAAGGTATATATGCAATGGCAGGCACTGAGGGCTCCATTGTGCTCTTGATGATCTCAGTGGGCCTTGGATTGAGGATAATGTTTAATATTTGTATCTTCTGGGGAAGGAGGAAGAACCTAATGAGAATGCTCTAACACTAGTTTCAGAGGCAAGAGAAAATAAGCCACACAACCATCAGATCTGTGCACATGCCATCGGATGCACACCTTGCTTGGGAATGCAAACTAGAGATGAGCAGAGACCTGCACAAGCAGATATCTGTCCTTAAGCATGGTCATGCTGTGCTGTGAACACAGGTATGCACAAATGGAGAAAAAAAAAAAAAGTCCGTAAACTTCAGTGTACACATGGAACTGAAGAGACGTCACTTAGCACAAAAAGCTATGCTTACGCTTGCTTCCTTTAGGAGGACGACACGACACTCAGCGATGCAAGCAACAGACCTTTCTTGGTCAAACCAAAGTATTTTCTACATAAGATCTTCAGGACCCAGAAAGAATTGCCACCTGCACCCCTCAACTGAAGCTGCCAGCCTGCCTTAGAGCTTTTCTTATCCTCTTAGGCTGGTGTGAATAATATCACCCAACCTTTGATTGCATTATTGGGGCTTTTATCTTTTATTTCCATTATAATAGGTTTAAGAAAACTGGAATTGGATCTTGGAGACAGTCAGCTGGGCATGACGGCTGGAGGATACTTCAGAGGGAAACTGACATTTCATCTTGGGGAGGGCAAAGAAAGAAGTAGACAAGTGCTTTAAACACAGTCTGAGGCATGACAAAGATTTTGACATCCACTCTCATCATGCTATTTTAAGGGCCAACTTGATAAAACCCTGACTGGGACGATTTAGTTGAGTTTGGGCCTGTTTTGTGCAAGGAGTTGAGCTAGATGACCTCCTGATGTCCCTTCGAACCCCAATTTTCTCTGATTCTATACAGATATTGGCACAGGTCATTACATATATTGGGAGAGACAAACAATCTGACGGTAACCAGGACCATTTATGAGTTAACTGCAAACAAAATTACTCCAGAACCATGGTTTATCACTTTGGGAAGTTTTATCTGTATATGGAGAAAGCAGCGAATATCTGCAGTGAATTATCCAGCCACTGCCCCTTGAACTTTCACTAGAGTCACTCTTTCTGTTAGCGATCATTAGAGAAGAATACCCACCATGGCATCAAAACCAGGCACTGTAGGGAAGCACAGTGCTAATCCAGCACAGTACTTTACAGGACCTGATCGTCCTGATGAATCAATTTGTTTGTTTTGCACTAGACCAGACCAATCAATCCACTGTCAGTATAAAATAATGAATGAATTTAGGAAGCTAAGCATCGTGAATGCAAAGGGATTTGCATACAAATTTAGCTGATCACAGATGGCACAAGACACTCAGGATGAAGAAAAGCTAAATTTGTGATGCAGAATTTGCTGATACAACTGTTCAGAAGATTTAGGGGTGGGCAGGAAACAAATTTTGTTTAACTAATAAATGTACTTCTGGGTCACAGAACACAATCTCCCTTTCCAGCATGGGTGAATCTTACCCAAACAGCAGAATTCTGTATTATTTCAATTGCCAGGTATTGCAACAATACTTTTTAAATGATGGCCTCCATTTTTAAGCACAATCTTCAGAATCTCTGATACCCTCTTGTTATGAGCAAAAGTCTTAGTCTCTGTAACTGCCAGAACCTGAATGCAAAGATCTGATGAGCCGATCTGTATGGTGTTCCCTATTATGGTTCATTCTAAGCACTTGGATTTCTTTGATGGTCAATTGCTATCCAGCTGTTTTTGAAGTCCCAACAGTTCCCATCCCCTGGATGTCAAGAACAGCAGGAGTCCAACCAAAGCACTTCAAAAGACATCTTGTAGATGGAGCTATGAGGTAGTTTCCTCTTTTGAAGCAAAGAAGTAAGAGGAAGCAATGGTGTCTCTACAGCCATAAGGTGCACCTATCAAGGTAGTATAGTATTCCAGTAGCCCCACTGTCTCAATGTTCACGCTGTCAGAATATTCCTTTCGTCTCTTGTCCCATCCCATCGTTGACAAGAGTACTGGGTACCACATGGTAATCCTCAAAAATTCTTGTTAGTTAATCACAGCATTAAAGCCTATTCATTTTAAGAACTAGGAAAGGTCAAGTAAAAACAGAGAGATAACGTTTTGTTATGCACAATGGTTATAAGGAAAAACATGAGTGTTGGCAAGTTTTTTAAAACACAGGTCAGAACAAAACAAAACAAAAAAACCCCAAAGAGTCAAGTCAAATGCAGCTCCCTGTTACATTGCTTCAAGTGCAAAGTAAATTCACTATAGGCCTGATCTTCGGCTGCTATAAACCTGAGCCATTGACTTAAACGGCACATCATCAGATTTACACACATGTAATAAAGCTGAGTTTGGCCTGGAAACCTATAGAGTTCCCAAATTTTTAAGGCTAGAAAAGGAAATTTCCTATATAACCCAGGACAGAGAACACCAACCAATGATTCCTGATAGATTTTTAAGGATAAATTTTACTATCTAACTCTAAGACTTACAGGGGATTTGAACCCCTAGCAAGCGTGCACGCATACACATATACTGTTATTAGAGTTACAGCTCTTCATCAAATAGTATTTAGATAAAACAGACGGCCATGTACCTCAGTTCATGCAAGACAAAGCCCCTGACATTCATGTTGTCTAACCTGTACTTTTTTCAGTCACCTCCCATCTGTCCCGACTCACAATGTTATAATTAGAACAACACTTAATTACTGATCTGCAATAAAAGTTTATGAACCAATATTTTATCCTTACTCTGTGCATTGGGTTTTATTTATTTTTATATATGCATAAATATGCAAAGCCATTAAAGTGATTATTAATTGCCGCAGAAAGCAATTTGGTGGATTTCAGCAGATACAGTCATTGAAACTGTATAAAGTGTTCACTGTTTTTCAGTTACTGTCATCAGCTATTTAGCTTTCAGAAGAGCTCGGTTATCATGATATAATGGATGTTCTACTTAAACATTATTTCTACTTAACAGAAAGTACACTGATCTTTTATTAAATTAAACTCGGCAGTACAGTGAACTGCTTCATTTTAGAACATCTTTGTAAAAAATGTCATATTATGTCTCCTCCCTCTGATGTTCCTGGCTTTAGGGAGTCTTCTGTATCAAATTAAATTCTATGCCACAAGACTACCACCTCTCTCTTCCCTCCAGCCTGTAATTTTTTTTTTATTTTAAGTTATTCACAAACTGCCCACACTGTGGATTTTTTTTTTTTAACATTTTCTTACATTTTCTAAGAAATTTTTTTTTAAAACAAAAGGAACACTCAATTTTATGACTGGCCTCTGAGGAAGCAGCAAAACCTACAAATATGTCAGGAGAGAGACTATTTACAAAACTGCCGTACACATTATAAAAGCACATTTCAAGTTTGCCTTTTTTCAAGATAGCCCTCAGAGAGGAAAGCTCTTTTTAAAAGTCTGCAATCTCACTTCATTAATATTTACTGCACATACCTAGCTAGCGACCACTTACTGATGTTTAACCATCATGCTACAGTAAGTGGTGGTGTTTTGCCTGCCTGTTAGAATCTTGTTACTGACTACTAAAATTAACTTGATGCCTTTCAGTCTCCAAGTAAGTGCTCTCTTTAAGATGACAATCTGCTTTATATCCCATATTTTTAAATGGTGCTCTACCTTGACCTTCTTCCCACAGCGCAATTCCTGCCTCTGCATTGCTTCTGGCTCCATCTGATGACCTTTCTACTGGATGCCTAGAACATGAATCCCAACAACTGTTCAGAAGTATCTTTGTTAAATTTATTCTTTCCTCTTTAATTCAAGTTGCTAGTGCAGAGTCAGCTCAAGGAATGCAAACATCTAGTTACACAATGATGCAGAGGCTGCTGAAGTTGAGCTCAGAAGAATGGTAAGAACCTGACCTACAGGCATGGATCCTACAAGTTCTTGGGCTTCAGGGAAGTGTGAGGACAGGGAACAGCAAGTTTAAGCATCAGGCATATTCCTCTGCAGAAAACCATTTAGAGGTTTCAAGCCCTATGTGCATTACTACAGGGTATTGCTCCGGATACAAGAAATGGGATACGTCCAGAGACAAATGGGTTTATATTGTATCAACTGAAACGGGCACAGTTGTCAACTAAGCACCTCATGTGCATTCTGTGTAATCCCATTCTAGGCCTCCCTCCTCTTAGGCAGAAGTAATTTTCATGGGCGCTTGACATGGGGCTCTTAATGAGGGATGGGGCCCTGCACTCAGTCTCCTGCTCTGAAAACAACACTTCAAATCTGTCCTGGGCAGAAGGAAAATCTTCAAAACTGTCATCATTAGATTTCTCTTTTAACTGTCTGCTGAGCTGAACGGGGAGATTGCCCTCTCAGAACTACAGGACTAGATTCATTCTGGGTCCTAGTGCGGCAAACAGAGTTAGGCCAGGTCTACACCGTCACTTACTTCAATATAAGAAGGGGTGTAATAAGCACACACCCTGAGCAATTTGACAAAGGCATCAGATGAAGTGGTTGCAGCCCATGAAAGCTTATGCCCGAACAAATGTGTTAAGGTGTCACAGGACTCTCGTTGTTTTTGCTGTATATGGGCTAACACAGCTATCACTCTGGAACTTACCCCTGAGTGACGTATGTTACTTGAACCTAAGCACGGTGGGCATTTATTACACCAACAGGACCGTTCTTTTACTGTACCCTAGCCCTGACATCCACAGCTACTTGAGGCTGGTTTCAGTCCATTTTTATCAGTTCACAGCAGGTTTGCCAGATGGGCTAAGAACATCCATAATAAAACAGAACTTGTAAGGGTTTCACGTGCAACTAGATGGCCTTGCTCTGCTTCTCTGTTTGAATGGAATGTGAAAATTTGCAGGACCCATCAGGTCCAAATTTTTAAGCTCTGCTGTAGCATCAGTGGGCAGATCTCTATAGATCTGGGTTAAAAAAGGAATGAAATGGGACTGACCTGACAGATATACACAGCCTCTGTGATCATCTACAGTGCCAAGAACTGGCTGATAGCAGAAATTAGTGCCTTTCAGTATTACAATACTCCTCCTTCAGCTCTACCATGGTTACAACTGAGCTGAAAACAGCGACACCATGAGAGAGAGAAAAAGTGTGTGTGTGTATAAGACTGGAGGCAAATGCAGGGCCTTCTCCCTTGGAGAAGGAAGGGGGACAGAAGCCCAGACAGAGAGAATGGAGGACCAGCATGGAGAGCATGGGAGGGAATGGGGGTTGCCCTGCCATAGGAATAGAGAGGGCACGCAGAGCCCCAGGAAGGGTGGGAAAGGAAACAGACACAATTGCTGGCTAATGGGAGAGTTTCACTGGGGAGAGGGGAAGCATAGAGCCCTCAGTATATGCAAAATGTCCAGCCTAAAGAAGCAACAAAGCACACAACCACCTAATAATAACCACAGTTTAAGGGGAAGGTTTTCAGAGGCACAAAGGGCAGCCAGGTGCCTGGATACTATTCAAATCATCTTTTGGGCACTTTTGATTTTCCCAACCTAGGTGCCCATCCCATTCTCTGTGCCTTAGAAAATCTCCCCCAAAATCCAGGGAGAGATCCCAAACCCAGGCACTTTCTACAGAGCTTTGGAACACCTGACACGTGCATTTCCATGAGTCGACTCTAATTAACTCATTTAGATGTCAGAGATCAAGACTCAGAAGCACCCATTAAACCCCCTCGCGACATACCCAGTTCACTGTGAAAGTCTCCTCACTTGCCTTTTGCAGTTGTTGCAGTTTTAGATATTCCAAGTCTAACAAAGAAACACACACACACCACCCCACATCGGCAGAAAATGTTGGCTTTTGAAATACCCTAACGTTTAGAAATGCTGTAAAGTGCAAAGATGCATCTTTTGCGGCTACTATGCGTCAGTTTGGGCATGAGACTCGGAATAGGCAGCTCATGATATCCGTAGAATTGAACGCCCCAAAGAAGTGACAGGTGTGGACTTGCCATGTGTCCCAGCTCCATGAGGCAGCACAAACGACAACTGATGTATGGTTGTGGTCACTCCTCTGGCTGCATTATTGGGCAGCTCGGCACTCAGAATGATGCTGGCAGCTATCATGGGTCAAGTGATGTACAGTCCCATCCAAAACAATTCAGCATCCTAGAGCTGTAACAGACCCTTCAGCACTGGATTTTATAACATTGTGGGGAAAATAAATATCACACGCAATAAAGAAGCTCTGTGACTATTTATAAATGTTCCGGTCCTAAAGAGATTAACAAGACAAGGAAAATGGAATTAATAGCCCTATTTTCTTTTCCTAAAGGTGTATCCTACTTGTCTGCCTTGCATAGAAAGCAAAGGCCTCTCTTCAAAGGAGCTTACCCCTGGAGTGACTTTTTAAAGTACATGAAATAAGAATTTCTCCTGACAATGATTTCTGGTTTCTAAAACACAAATTTGAGTGACTTGGGTTGTGACTGGCACCTCTCTGGGTAACGGGGGGGGGGGGGGGAGCCTGGGGGACACAGGTAGCATCCTCTACATACAAAATTCTTGTGACAATTGCAAACATGGACTCCTGGGCACTTCTCAGAGTGGCTGTGGGAGCCTAAAGACTGCTCTAAATTCTGCCCCTACTGTAATGCCATTTTTGCAACTGCAGGGGATCATGGATCATTTCTGGCCCAGTTCCCTCCTGTCCTGCCAATGTACCACACAGTCTTGCATGCATACCTCCTGTAGATTCAGTGCCACATGAGTCAAAACCTCTCCAAGCCTTCCAGTCTCCAGTCACTTTCCTTGATCTATAGAGTGAGATAGTCTATGCCCTATGTTCACCAGACAAAGGCTAACTGTTGAGCTCTGTTGTAGTTTTGGATACAGTCATCTGCCCACCAATTCGTTTCATATGTGCCATCGAACAGATGCCATCTACTTTCACTTACTATCAACCAGGACTGGATTTGATCCAGTAACAACAGGGGAAAGGCAGAAATGAGACTCATGGAAGGCTATCCACAGCTTGCACCCTTATTGGGAAGCTATTTTTAGAAGGATGCAGGAACAGCCAACTGCATTTTTGCAATTTTATTGTATTTGTAATTTCAAAATTTGTGATCAACAGAACAATTCATGAAAAAAATTGACAAGTGCATTACTAACTGTCAAGGCAATAATGAAGTATACAATAAACATAAATCCATCACAAAACCCTTGGATCACTGAGTAATAAGGATCTATTAGATAAACGGCTATTTGCTAAACCCTTTCATTCCAGAATATAAGAATTTGCTACAGCAATAAAGAACTAAGCCGAAACTGTTTTTTAATCAAATCCCAGTTACATAAATTTCTGCTGATTCAATTTGAAAAACTCACAAGATTAAAACGGAAACCCATTAATAAGATGGCAAGTGAATACAAACATATTACCGTTCGGATCATGGCACTTTAATAAAAAATACCAATAGGCTAGAGCTGCATTTTACATTCAGAAATATTCTGTACAGAAGCCAACAAAATTAGACCCCCATTGATATAAATATGTAAACGTAAATGCTCTGTTTTCCAGATCACAAAGTTTCATTACAAAATACCAGCAGAAAACAAAGCCAACATTTTATTTTCTATCAATCAAATTCCAATTAAATCAGACCAGATTACTAAGTAAGAAAAGCCTATCCGGACACTTTTTTCTTTCTAGATCAGGTCGGTGACAATATTGGTTTGTTAACCATTACAGGAAATCTTTCCTTTAGATTGCAAAAGCTACTGACCTCAATTGCTCCCCATCTAGGTAGGATCAACAGATTAGATTACAACAACTTTGTGAGTCAAAGAGTTATAACCAAGTAGAAATGCCGCTGCTAAATTTCTGTCAGGAATCCTGCAAGATTTCTAAATGCTTGATTAAATGAGTGATTAAATATTTAAACTGCATGCAGAATCCAAAAAATAATTTAGGTACCTCCTTTCTATTCACTTTGGAAAAATTCATTGAAGCCCTAAAGTTAAGATAGAATTGGCATTGCATTTACCTCTCTCAACACAACATGAACAACCAAAAAGCAGCTTCCATACAGTACATCCCAATCCTGCTATTGGGTCTGTGCCGGATGATATGAGGGACTCTCCAGAGTCCCACTGATTTCCATGTGGGAAGGGGGATCTGCCCGAATCCATCAGACTTCAAGAACACTTGCAATGACAGTTTATTCTGCTCTTTTGAAAGAGCTTTCTACTATATCTACTTCCCCACCACCATCCAAGAGTAGAAATTTTAGCCCTTAAAAGAAAAAAAACTGTGTAAAATTTGCAAATGAATTCCAATTCTTCAGTTTTTCTTTGAAGCTGTGAGTTGTTATTCATTTGCCTGATCACAGCTATTAGCAAATCACCAATGGAGTGAACAGGAAGATTAAAGTGCTCACCTACTGGTTTTTGAATGTTATGATTTCTTTTTAACATTTCAACTCTGCAGCCAAAAGAATTAATGCAATCTTAGGATGCAACACTGGAATCTCAAGTAGGAGCAGAAAAGTTATTTTAAAATGCTCTGATTTAATTTTTAAATGCTTAATAGAGAAATTAAATATCTCAGCCCAAAACTCAAAATGCAAACCACAATTAGACTTTTTATTGACAGGATTATACAAAAATATAAATGTTCTATTTGTCAGATCACAAAATTTTCATTACAAAATAACAGCAGAGAGGAAAGCCAAAAGTGCATTTTGTATTGCTTCAATTCCAATTAAATCAGATCAGATTATTGAACAAGAAAGTCCATCGACAATTTTTTTCTCCTTCTAGATCAAGTAGGTCTCAGTATTATTTTCAGAGAAATGGGTTTGCTTACCATTATACACAATCCTTCCTTTGGCACTTGTGCAACCATTACCATACCACTGCTCCCAGCGCTGGAGCACACAGCTCAGGAAAGGTGACAAATTGGAAAGGGTTCAGAGAAGAGTCACAAGACTTATTAAAGGAAACAAGGAGGCCTGTGGCAGACTCCTTTTTTCTTTTGCTGAATTAGGCTAACACGGCTCCCATTTGAAAGAATTATTAAAGGATTAGGAAATACACCTTACAGCGATAGCCTCAAAGAGCTCCACGTATTTACTGTAGCTTAGCAAAGAGAAGGTTAAAGGGTGACTTGATCACTGTCTATAAGCGCCTGCGTGGGGAACAAATATTTGATAATGAGCTCTTCAGTCTGGCAAAGAAAGATATAACACAATCTGAGGCTGAAATCTAAAGTTAGACAAAGTCAGTTTGGAAATAAAGGCATAAATCCTTAACAGTGAAAGTACTTAACCATGAGAACAACTTACCAAGAGTCATGGGTGGATTCTCCATCACTGACAATTTTTAAAATCAAGACTGAGGGTCCCCCCTTGGGGAGGGGGAGGGGGGGAGGGTAAAGAAGATGGGCCCTACAAATTATTTTGTGGCAGTTCTCGAGCCAGGGCTGGATTGAGAGGCAGGGAACCACCTGAGCTGTTAGGTTTGGGAGGCTGTTTTTGTTGTTAGTGTAAAAGGAAGAAGAGGAGGTTTGAAGTAAAATGTCCCAGGTGTGCCACAGGTGGCTTCATTTTCCCTCCAACCTTCTGGAATGTTCTGGACCCCTGCAGAACCTCAGGGAACCGTTCGGGCTTCCTGAAAACCACATTGTCCTCAAACCTCCTACAACAGGCGTTCTCAACACGCTCAGTGACACATCGCAGCCCTACAGGTCACACCAGCCCACCCTCCGAGGCCAAACCCAGCCATCTCCCCAGCCTCCATGACACACTTAAACCATCGTGTGGCGACACAATAGCGCGTCCCAACACGGTGACTGAGAACCGCTGTCTTAGAGCATTGCCAGCCATGCCCTCACAGATACCCAAGGGCTGCCAGTCAATCACTAAGATATAAGAACAACAACAACAAAAAAAAAAGTGAAATGAAGCAAAGCAGAAACCCACTTGTAACGTTGCAAACTTTGTTTTATTGTGCAATGGTGAAGGTGTATGTGAAGGGGGTGGGTGCAAAGAGGAGGGGATGATCACAAATCTGTTAAAAACAGCATGAAAAATGTAAGGCTCAAATAAAAGAGAGACTTTTTCAGTTCTCCTTTGGTCCATTTGACATGCGTGTTTCTAGAAAGCAGACCCTAGGACAGAAAGTGGATGGATTCACAGTGAAGGCAACCTCAGTTATCATGAACCACCACTCTTCTCTTCCTGCATAACTAACTAGGAGTGGGTTAAATTCAGTCTTGGGTGTGCAGGTACAGCTCAGACTGACTTAGGACCCTAATCTACCTTGATTAGTTAAGAAAACACAGCAGCACACCAAAGAAAATATACATAGCTATGTTAATTAAAAAAGCAAGGAGTCTTGTGGAACTTAAAGACTAACAGATTTATCGCATGAGCTTTTGTGGGAGAAAATCCCACTTCGTTAGATGCTTTGAAGAGCTCTTCAAAGCATCTGATGAAGTGGGATGTTTGCCCACAAAAGCTCATGTGATAAATCTGTTAGTCTTTAAATGCCACAAGACATCTTGCTTTTTTTGCTTTACTAGACTAACACAGCTGCTCCTTTGGAACATAGCTATGTTAATAAAGCCTGAGATCATCTCGGTTTATTTTTAGTTGCACAAAGTTTATCTTATCAAGTTAGATTTCAGATGCAGTCATTTTCTCTCCTCTTGTCATACAGCAGCACTCTCTCACGTTTACAGAAATAAAAGCCCCTTACTTGGTGTTGTACTGCAGATTTTACTACTGGTTTTCTTGCGGTACTGCTGTAACTCCTCTTATTCCTCTGTATTACACTCTGTTAATGTATCACTGGCACAGATCTGCATTCTTTAGCCAAACATAAAATATGTAAGTAAATAAACTCAAGTATCGCAATCTTTGAATAGAAAGGCCAGCTTAACTCTGCGTATCCAAAGCCAAGCAGCTGCTTTGCAGCTGGCCTTAAACACCGTAGTCCTGTTACCCATACATCATCAAGACAAACCAGGGGTATTTGGAAGAAACCCAAAAGACTTTCAAGCATGGAACAATTTCCAGGGTGCCCTTCTCCCCCAGCTATTAACAAGACTTTAATGCTCTAAATGTGCCGACAGCAGAAGGTTGGAAGGGGCAAATGGGAGGGGCTGGTGGAAGGTGCCCTCACCCCTGTAACAGATAAGCTTGCAGAAATGAATAGAGTCATTTCACAGACCAAGATAGCTCACAGCAGAACTAGAAAACTACTATGCAATAAAAACTATATTTGTTTACCCCATCTGTGCCTGACATAGCTTTTATTTCGCAGTCTTCTGCTTTACTAACCAGTCAGGAATGGAGGAAGCCATGAGGCTGACCTGCAGGGAAACAAATCACTTAAAAAGCATCACAGAACACTAACAGAACTAATTTAATTCAATTTTAGAAATAGATGAAAAGGGGTAAACAGAACAGGAGGCTACTGCTTCACGCCAGCTTGATGAACATCCAGCTGTGACAACAAGCAAAGAAAGGCAGAACTGACTCATTGTATGGGGCACCTCTTGCTAGTCTACCAAACTAAAAATCCCATCACACTGGAGATTTTCCTGCCTAGCCATTTTTAAAATTATTTTTCCATTTTCTTATTAGCCTCAATTCTCCCTTATTTTAGCATTGTTAAAGCCCGTCCCTTGGTTCTTACAACCCTGACAACACTACTCTTTTGTAGACTGATCTTCTGCACAATACATTCATGTGTATATTTTTGTTACCTACTAACCCCATTAATTAGATGGTGATAAAATTGAGCAGTCTCTAATTTTGCAAGGCAATGAAACACATGCCTCACTTTAGAGATGCAAGTCATCGTCATTGATTTTAATGGGATTAATTATGTGCTTAGAAGTTAGGCATGTGCTTAAATTCATTACTGAATCGAGCTGAGGACATTTACTCTCTCTTCATCCAAGCTGCTTTTGAAAACTCACTCCTTCTGTAATGCTCATGAAAAGTGAATCAATAAAAATATTAAACACATATGGATCAAATTCCACAGCCCTTTTGAAAGCAAATCTCAGGTGTGCCAAGTGGGAATTTTGTTCCAGTAATGGACACAGAATTTGACCCAAAATAAGCAAGCAAGCTGATGTTTTGCCTTCCTCAGGAAACTAACTACACCCATTTACTGTTCCTGCATTACAGCAGAACCCAATTAAGGATTAGGGTCCCACCATGCTGAATTAACAAGTAATAGGAATACAGCCTCTGCCCCCAAAGAGCTCACACTCCAGGTACTCCTCTTGCCCACCTCCATCATATTTACACTGTAAATACCAGGGCCAGGGTCTGCCTTTATTTTGCATCTCATTCCGTACTGGGTAAATATCATCAGCATTTTATATTTCCTCAAACTCGTTTTGTCAATATCTACATTTTGTAGGTTTGAAATTTCATCACAGTCTTGAGCTCTACACCGGGAAGAAATTTAAACTGAGAAGAGAAGACTCCAATTTAAAAGATGGAACAAGAAAGCATAGAGGGGACAGTATGGGGAAAAAATACAGTGGGAGAAATATAGAAATGAGACGCAAAGCTTTAACTGCATTTTTGGCACTATGTGAAAGGTGTCCAGTGAAGGGACTGTGTGTGGTCAAAACCAAAGAGTGGTAATGGGAGATAAGTCATGAAAAGAGTTGGATTAGAAATGGAAGCAGCCGTCTCCCAAACTGTCCGTTCGTCACCACCCCATTTTGATTCTTTGCATTGTTCCATTTGGCTGTTGGTAAACAGCTTACATGAACGGCTGATTAACTGGCCTCACAGAAATCACACAAAACCATAGCCAGTTAGTCCTGCCTGAGAATGACTGAAATCCTAGAAAAAAGGAAGAGATCAAAGGCTTTCATGTGAAGGTGGTGAAATTATCCACACCAGTTCCCCAATGTTTGCAGTGCACATCCTCCACTACTATTTTTACAGTGATTTTAGCAGAATATTAGGATTATTGTTCAACTGTTTTCTCTGCAAACCATAGGCTCTTGCACAGAATCATAGAAGAGGAGGGTTGAAAGAGACCTCAGGAAGTCATCTAGTCGAACCCCCTGTACATAGCAGGGCCACCCCCAACAAAACCATCCGAGCCAGGGTTTAATCAAACTGCATCTTAAAACATCTCAGGATGGAGACTAGGTAACCCATTCCAGTGCTTCACCATCCTCCTAGTGAAATGTTTATTCCTCATATCCAACTTGGACCTCCCTCACTGCAACTGGAGACCATGGCACCTAGTTCTCTCATCTGCCACCACTAGGAACAGCCTAGCTCCATCCCCCCTGGAGCCTTCCTTCAGGCAGTTAAAGGCCTCTATCAAATCCCCAAGCCAAGTCCAATGACATTTAACAAAACATTGTCAAAAACTCTGTCCTCCTTCAGAACTGCTGGCTGCTGATTTCTAATCAGAGTCTGCAATTTAGTGCTGGAATTGCAAAGATAAACCCACAACACAGATACATGTAAGAAAAAGACAGAGCGGGAGAGAGAGAAAGACAGATCCTTTTATCCACCATGATTTAAGCAGCGGGTCGGTAATTAACCATTCAAGACCAGAGACAGAGCTAGATCCCTTGTGCAAGCACAAAACATAGGCTAAATGTGGTATGTCGAAATGAAGTTGAGAATGCAAGTATCACGTCAGGACTCTGTGGGTTTGTCTTCCCGCACAGTAATGCGGTGAAGACAATACGATGCCAAGAGAAGAGCTTTCTCCAATCAACAGAGTGCCATCTACACTGAGGGTTAGATCGATACAACTTTGCTCAAGGGTGTGGATTTTTCACACCCCTGAGCAACTTTAAAAAAGTAACAGAAAATTAAGCAAAGGAGGCCTGAAGAAAGCTCTAGGCATTCGTTCTGCAGTGGAACACAGAGGGTCAGTAGTTTTAGGGACAATGCTCGTCCTTCAGAGAATGGTGTCAGTACAAAAGATAAATAAGAGAAAGAGACTGTGCTCTGTACATTGAAGCAAGTTCTACTCTCACTTAGGAGATTTTTCCAAAGTAACAAATGTAAGCTAAACAAACAACGAGCTCTGTGGCACTTTTAAGGACTAATATATTTACTAAGGATAAGTTTTTATGCACTTTAATAATTTGTTAATCTTTAAAAATGCCACAGGGCTCCTTGTTTGTTTCACTGAAACAGACTAACAAGGCAACCCCACTGGAAGTTATCAAAACACAAGTTAGATGCTCAGCAGGGCCAATCCATTTCACTGAGAGCTGAGTATCCTTTCATGCACATTGGAATCTTTTTCCAATAGGGAAACTGAGTTATTTAGCGGCATGTCCAAGATCACACAGGAGGACCTGCAGCAGAGCCAGAAGCAGTGCCCTTTCTAAACACATTCTTCTCCTTCTGTACTTCTTTTATTCTGATGCCCTAACTCACACATCTGAGTTGAGTATCACCTTAAGGAGTAGCAAGCAAACAATCCATGGTGTTAGCAGACACTATGTTTAAAAATACCCTAAAAGCTAGAAGAAAGAATGTAACAACAGAAGCTGATTGTAATCAGCAGTGATTTTAATTGAACATAGAAAGCTCATCTGAAAGGCAGCCTGGCCTGTTGGCTGGAAGCAGTGCGTGTTATGTATGCAGTGTAATTAATAAACATGCAGAACAGAACAGATAAAATTATTGTTAGGTTGCTTTCAAAAAAACATACCCATGGAAAAACAACTCACAAATTAATGCATGAGTGAAATCTCAGGGTGAGGTATTCTTTTCTAAACAGCATTGAACGCTCAGAGCCCATTCCAGGACTCATCCACACACCCAGTAGACTTGCCAATGCAAGAACTAAAAACCCAAACTGAATATTAAGGCCTCAAAAAGCCATAAAAAGTGTTTTAAAAAAAATCAGTTTTTTTTTATAGTGTATTTTGCAGTTCTTTATTTGCCCTCTGGTTTTTGAGACCTTGGCATTCATACCTTCAAGTTTTTTGCCCCAATCCTGTGGGCTAGAAATGGATCTTAACCACCACCCCCCAAAGATTCTCACACTCACCTGACTCCAACAGCTGGGGATTTACTAAAAATATTGAATATTTTGAGGTGCATGATGAAAATAAATAGTTGGCAATACAAGATTTGATATACCCTGCAAGACTTAGAACTACTGCTTTTCCTCATCTCCAAATAGAAGACACATGCCAGTGCAATCTGCCCTCATCATACAGTAACATTCCAGTCAATTCATATTTTTCCCTGCACTTGAGGTTATCACAAAGATGTCTCTCAATTCTTCCTACCAGCAGAAATACTGTCCCTTTTCTCAGACCTTTATAGCCCAGGCAGGTCTTAGCTATATTACCAACCCAGGCAGAGTGCTTGGATAAAGTGAAATGTCCACATAAGCACCTCAGTTTATCAGAGCCTACAAACACAAAAGAGTAATTGGGTGCAGTCAGCAAGCTCAGAAGAAGAAAATAAAAGCATCAACTAAATCACACACACACAAGCCATGAATTCAGAATTTAAGAATAAGCAAAATAAAACACCCTGATTAATCAAAACATGGTAAAGGTTTTCCCTTAAAAACTGGAAGTATAGTCACTTTGCCAACCTGAAAATTTACATTAAAAGGTACCCATTCATCTCCACATCCACAGTGTAAATGTAGACAATACTGTCTATACCAATGCTGTTCCAGATCTCTGCTGCCATTACTTTTTCTATACCCCGAATGTGAAGCATTATGGACCCAATTTGTTGGAACTGAAATCAGTAGGACTGGCATGGATGTTGACCCTGACCCTACCAGGAACCAAACAGTGAACTCACTGACCAGGTGAAACTCCCATTTAAGCCAATGGGGAGGATGTCCAATGAGTAAGAGCCACATTTTGCAGTCCAAAAAAAAAAAAAAAAAAAAGATTTACAGAAGAATTCAGATTCCTTTTAGACACCAAAGTAAATGACCAAATTTTCTGAAGACCTCAGTGCCCTGGGGGCACACCGGGTACAGAATTCTAATGAAAATCTGGGCACCTGACATAGAAGGCACTCCAGGATGAGTGTTTTGGAAGGCACAGCCTTCATGGTGAGTGCTGAGTACTTAAAAAATCTGACTCCAAGCTCTTTTGAAATACATCTGTGCTTCCTTGATTCAAAGTAAGTTTTCTTTCACTAGAACTCAAGTCGGTTTTGTACCAGTACTCAGTTGCATTTTTCACATTTTCCAAGTACTCTGGAACTTAAAGGATAAAATCTGAAAATGTTATCAAAATATGTCCGAGATTCACTACAACAGTCTCCAGTCCATGATACGACACAATCAATTTTCAATTTAATATTAATAAAAAATGATATCCTGATGCATTCAAAAATCACAATATTCGTACTATACTCTGACCAGCTCTCAGTGCAAAAACCAAAATATTAAGTCATTAATTCATTTTAAATTAGTCAATACTCTTTCAAAAATCCACATAGGGAAGCAGTATTAAAATATACAGCTGTTACCAATAAAAAAAAATCTGGTGGATAAGAAATTAGTATGCTGGAGACACATGCAATGAAAATGTATTTTTATATAAATGTACTTATTTTGCTTGGATTGTTTTACAGTGACTTTGCTATAGTATATATTAATCTAGTCATCAAACCTCTTGTAGTCAGCTTTCTTTTTACACTTTATTAGGAACACAACCACTGTGGGAGCACCAAATGATGGTTAACATAACAGTAATCTCCCAATAAAGATTAAAAATGACTTTTCCATTTTGGAAGGATACGCAACATGTGTTAAAAACGTGTTCACAGGAAAGCTGGTGTACTCAGTGAAAATCTTTTGGCAGCGTTTTTTTCCATCAACTGGTCACCACCCTCGCTAGGCATTCCAGGTGGGCCTCTACCACTCTGTCTGGATTAGTTCATGACCATGAGTCTCAACTTTAAGGCAGATAATCAAAAAGCAGGGCAGACACCCCAAACTGGTGATATATCCTATAATTAGATTTCAACAACCCAGTAACAAGTGTGAACTCTTAAAGCACTGTAACAGTCTTACCACGGAGTCACAGATATTCCCCTTGTGCATCCCAGTCTATCTTGTCACACAGGCAAGCTAGACTAAGTGATCATTGGTTGCTGTACACCAAACACCACAGAAAATTCAGGTTGCTTCTAGTAACAAGAGATCGCTCACTAGCTTTAAGTCAATTTATACGTCAGATCTCACACCAAAAAGGTTTGTAGCCAATCACTGAGAGAGTTATTTGCAGATTAAAGCATGCAAACATATATTCAGATGAGTTACAATCTGTGTCTTCAAAAAGAGACATTTGTAGCAGCCTGTCAGCACTGAAAGTTTTTTAGGGCTAACCCAAGTTCACCATAGGGATCTCTGCTTCTGTTACTAGCTCCAGCTCTCAATGAGTCCAAACAGCAAAAAGATGAAAAAAAAAATGTCAGCTATCTTTATTTCCTTCTTCCAGAATTAAAGCTGATGGGATGAGTCCTTTCGTATGTAGCCTGTACATGGACAATTAGCAAAAATTCTTTGTATTGTAGTGTTTTACAATGGCCTATTTTGCTTTGACACTACTTCCTGATCAGCAAGAGATAAAGCCTATCACACATGATTTTGCACTAGGTAAAGTGTTTTCTTGTCTGATGAAGTCATAGTTCAGAGCAAACATTTCTATATAGCAAATACTTTATTACTTTATGGCATGGAATAAAAATATTCTAAGTTAAATTAACTCATCTAGCAACTTTCAAGTATTTCATAAAGTCTAAACAATAACCACACTGCCATAAATCCAAGATCCAGTTACCCATTCCAAACACACAAGCAAAACAGACAGGTTTCTAGCCACAAATTTGTCACTCCTCAGCTGAGGCCAAAAGCCTTGGCAAAAGCTGGTATTGTGCCTGCCAATGTCACAGTCTCTAGTTCAGGGGAGCCTATTCTCCAACTTTTTTCAAGCACCACCATCATTCACATGACTGAACCTCCACCTATCAGGACCTGATGGACCAGCAACAACAAACTGGAGCCAACTGGTATTGCTGCATGTCATTCAGCATGGAAGTAGCATATGAATGCTGTCTAGACAGGAACAATGTTTTTGTGGTTAAACAAGAGGACTCCACTCCTGGAGATCTGATTTCTATTGCTAACTTGGCCAACGACATCTCAAGTGATGTTCATTTACTCTTTCACAATGTCCTCAGCTGTAAAATGCGGATAATGATGCCCATTTACATACATATTTTGTAGTGGTTTGTAAACTACTTTCAACCCCAGAGGGAAAGAATGATGGCAATGTATAATACTCTTATAATTTCAGTCAGCTTGCTGGAGCTGAGGGTACATCAAGTGGTTTATGCATAATTCAAGGGAATTATGGGAATTTTATATAATTTAATATTTTAGTAAGGTTGCCAGATTAAAAGTTTTGCAAAAACATCACACTAGACTTTCTGGACAAAAGTTAGCTCAAAGAAGGTGATGCAAGGCCACTAAAAAGGCGCGTTATTCTGGGACAGTACTGGTGAAAGAGGATGGTGGTGTATTTTTCATCCACATGAATTTTCCTCCAGGCAGTTGAGTTCACAGACACAAAAAACAAACAAATGAATCTGAAACCAATATTTCACTAGATATAACTGATTAGAGTAAAGTGTGCAGTTTCTAGACGTTGCTTACATCTGTACAGCATAATTTGTTATGGTTCTCTATCTAGCCACTTGTACCTACGCTATTAACATATTCAAGAGAAACCACCAATCGAAAATCTGCATCTTTCTTTTGAACAAATGTGTTAGCATCCTTATTAGAACAAATAACTTCAAAAAAGAAAAAAGTTAAACTCTTGTTAATTTGTTACCAAGATTAAAGGAAGCAATGTTAAAAGTTTTTGCATTTGAAAACTTTAAATGCCTATTTAAGATGATCTTTAAATGGAAAGGTTGTTCCACTAGAAAATGTCTAGCTCTACCAACAGGAAAAGCTCTTCTCTTTGATGATTCCTGAAAATACAGAACCTCAGGAAAAAAAAAGAATATCTGCAAGCCAAATACGGCATATTAGAATCTATTATTTAGCACATGAAAATTTTTGATAATATAGAATTTAAACAAAGCAATCATACAAAATTGTTTCTAAAAATACCTAATATATCCAGGCAGAGTATTAGGTAAGGTTACACAACCAGCAGTGCTAATGACAGGTCATGTTGCATGCCTGGTGATTCGTCACACTGATGAACTCCTAAAAGTAAAAAGCCTGAAACACGTGCTTTCACCCTGTTTTCTCTTGGATTTTTTCATAATGAAAATTACAAAGTAAAAGACCTCTGTTCTGTTGGTTAAATTATGCACCATCAACATTTTGCCTTCTAATATTTGGTGCACAGTGAGGAAACTCACTAGCTATAGGAATCAGAGCAGAACATGTCCAGACAGGCAAATTCCACAGTTTCCTCTCTGATCTTTAGCATGTCAAAAAATTAGACGCAAAAAATAGCCCATGGCCATTTGCACAGCAGATAACCCTGAACTCATCAAGCCTGGCAGTGTTATGGGCGCAGATTTTCACATGGATGAACTGTTCTTGAACAATATTTCTAAAGTATTGGACACAAACAGGCTTTTCGCCAACATCAGGCATGCATGTCTTGCTTTTCCCTATCTTTCTTTCAACTAACATTACTAAGGACAATACAAAGAAATTTTAGGGTTTTCATATTCCTAATGTTCATCATACAGAATAAGCACACGGAGTAGTTCAGTCTGGAACTAAAAAGACTGCCCACACATAATTTCCACCAGACTGAGTTCTTGCAAAGATGCAACCTAATGTACAAAAATGTTAAAGTATTTCTAGGTACGCTGGAAATATCAAGGGAGTAAGATTTATGTAGAGAGCCATTCAATTCTAAGTCACCAGTTCAAAGCCGGCAGAGTTCATGTGATGGAGTGGACTTGGCCCAGGGGCCCCTTGCTGGTGGCCTCATGGTCCAACATACCCTGCCTGAAAAGGAGAAGAAGAGAAGTCCTCCCCTTTCTCAACCATTGGGGTGATTCCCCCCAGCTAAAAATTGAAGCATTTGGTAAGGCAGTATGAAGATCTGAACTGACACTGCCTAAGCATCAGTTCTGAGGATAAAAGTAGATCCTGGACCTTTCAATGGCCATGAATTCTGTTTAATAAATCCTATACACAGGTGGGTATAATTAACCTCTCCATCTTTATGTACACCAAGTAAACTCAGACAGAGAGTGGGTGAGGTAGTATCTTCTACTGGCCCAACTTCTGCTGGTGAAAGACAAGAAAAACCTCTCTCTATATAAGCTCAAAAGTAAGGAGCCCAGAAGATGACAATGACAATAAGCAGCAGCAATTTCCATCGGAGTCTGTCCTCTAGCATCTAAGATAATGGTTCTTGTGGAAACTTCATTTCTTCCTCAAAAAGCCATTGCCTCTGCTCCAAGAAATTTAAAGCTTACTACATTTTAGCTAATTGTACAGCACTGCTCTGTGATACACACTGTGCTTCTAATATTTTTTAAATAAAGGTCAGAAAACACAGGCTTGCTTAAATTTTCCTCCAGCTTCTGTCATGCACATAGTACCCACCTGCGCAGAGTATTTCCAGACCTTTAACATGAAATTTGTGCATGAAATTGTGAATCTCTCATTTTTCCCCTTTCAATGTTAAAGGCACCCACTGTTGGTCTTGTCCCACTACTTCCCTTCTCATGCCCAGACACCGTGTGGAAAGCAAGATGGATTATTATTCTGTTGAAGGCATTCACATGGTATGCACAGAAAATTCATGTGCTTCTTACACCAGTTTTGTTATTTCTGCTGACAGCTTTTCCATCCACCTTTCTAAGTCGTCACCTTCTCCTCTCTGACCAATTCCTGTTCCTACAATCAACTGACCTTTTCCCATCCTTAATTCACTCTTAAGAATAATCGTTCCTTCTGCCCAGGGTCTCACCAACTTCTTTAGAGAGAAAACCACATGCCCACTGCTGGGATCTAAGGATCACTTTACCTTCCACATCTTTTGCAGTCCCTTTCCATGCTTTACCTCAGAATCCAATAAAACAGCATCTCTCTCTCTCTTTTTTTTTTGATCGCAAACCCTTCTGTACCTCTCCACCTCATCTCTGCCCTGATTCATGATTCTCCTCACTTCTTCATTTACTCTCAACCCTCTGCCGCATCCTCAGACATGCCCATTTTTTGCATTCCCTCCCTTATGCCCAACCAATAGACTCCCTTGGACTATCTTCTTTTCCAGGAGCTGGCTCCCTCAATAGCTATTATTTCTTTGCATTGCCTTAGTACCTGGAGGCCTCCGCTATAACTGGGCCCTACTGGATGGAAGCTGTACGAAACACAAACTACAGTCTGTGCTTTGAAGACCTTACCAGCTAAAGAGGCACAAAAGGTAACAGAGGAGGGGGAATTTGCCCAAGGTCACATGGCAAGTTATTGGCAGAACAAAGAATACACCAGAGGTCTCCTGACGCAGTCCAGGGCCTTGGCCTTATGCTACACAACCTCCAATTCCAAAGAGACCAGGTCTGCATGAAGAGCATGCCTACTATTTAGTGAAATACAATACTTTCCAATTAGACTCCATTCTGGTGACGGGAATGACCCAGTCTGCTTCTATGTTTAGCAAGCCTCTAACATGCATGGAGCTTTATGTGAATTTGTTTGTTCTTTGTCCATCTGGTAGCTGCTTGGTGGAGCTCTGAACTTCTTGTTATCCCCCCTGCCTGCTCATGTAGCACTCTGGCCATGATGTTGTCTGGCATTATTAAGATGTGATGTCTTGTAAAGCATTCCTGGACAGCTAGAAAAACTAACCTGACAGCTTTGAGTGGAAAGAAAAAAAAAAAAAAAAAAAAAGGTTATGCTGCATTTCTTCTCCTCCAGTCATTTGCCCTGTACTGTCATGCAACATAAGCCAGCCATACTAGCATCCGTTATCAAGTCCCCTGAAGAAATCCCTTGCAGAATTCTCCTTACAAAAAAACAAAAACAAAAATCCACCTTTGTAGGAATGTGCATGCTGTGGAAAAAGCATGAGGAGCCTGGCAATGCTGTATGGACAGCAATCCCAGGTCTTTGGGAGGCATTTTTGATCATACAGCATAATTTCAGCCCAGGGAATTGTCTCTTTGCAAGAGACCACAGTGTCTCAGAGACGAGAGGTACTCGTCTCTAACTCTGGTAACATCAGAGCTGCCTGCATTTTTAAGATTCCTCTGAAAGAAGCATTTTTCCTATAGGAGAATTTGTTTTTCACTGCCAAGTCCTATTAATGAGAGGGAATCAGCTGGTTTTTCTTCTATTTGACAATGAAGCTATGTTTCTGTAGAGATACATCTCTCTCTGCTACCTCTTATGCTAGACTTCTGGATGGTTTCCTTTCCAATAGGTCTCCTGTAAAGAGACAGATACATACAACTATGGCATTGCTAGCATCTGGAGCTCATAAAAACACTCAAAACTGTAGAGACTTCAGTGAAGAACAAGACTAGTGGCATGCACTGAGACAGGTGAATTGGATTTGGGGAGCAAAGATCTGTAGGATCAACAGAAGATTTTCCACCCAAAATCTTGAATTCCAATTGCATCTATTTATCCTCCTCAGATTTTTTGCAGTGCCTCTGGATTTCTTTCCCATCTTCTAAGCATCTGATGAAATGAGATTTTCTCCCATGAAAGGTCATGTGATAAATAAATTTGTTCACCTTTAAGTGCCACAGGGCTCCTTGTTTGTTTTGCTGAACTAGTCTAAACTCAGCTACCCCTTTGGAACTTGGATTTCTTTGACTCTGTAAGATCCCTAATAAGCAATTCTGTAATCTGATTAAATTCTACAAATGAATTCTACATACAATTGATAAATCATAGAGAACTCTCCATAACTCACTAGAGGAGAGCTTTTTAAAAGGGATGAGCAAGGAGGGCTTCCTTTATGTCGTTCAAGACTTGCTTTTGATAATCACAAACATGGCACCTTGGTATCTTATTCAAGCTTTTGATTTTGCCCCCTGCATTCATGGCTGCCAAAAAGTGATTAATTCCTGCCACCAAATCTACAGCACAGGTGTAACTTTTCACTGGAGCTGGTCAAATGTTTTTGAGGTGTTTTTTTTTAATGGAAAAATGTTTTCAGCTAAATATTTTGTTGTAGGCTGTCTGGAAGGGAACTGGGGGTGGTGAAAAGTGCCACTTTTGCAGAAATTTCTGATTCATTTTTAAATCAGAATATCTAATGCACAAAATGCAATACATTTCAATACCATTGCCTCACCTGGGTGCTCCTTGGGAGTTGCAGTTCCATTTCCTCATGGCCCTACTCCCCTCTCTGCATACCGTACTACAGATCTGGTGTTCACATCCCACAAAGCTGCACTCAGGATTAATTTGGCTCAAACACTGGCAAGTAGTTAATTGTTATCAATGACTGTGTGGGGAAATATGGGAAGAGGGAAAATAAGATTTGCATAGAAAACTGAAACTAAGAATGAGGTTTAGCTACTATGACCAAATTTATTCAGGATTGTACAACTAATTGTTTTCCATGCTACGATTTTGTGATTGACGCTGTGGGTGTACACTCAGTAGATTCTCCAGTTCCGTGTAATCCAACTGAATTCTGCCCTATGATGTCTCAAAGAATCTAAAAAAATATTAATGACCTTAAACTCACTTGGCCACCAGAAAGCCCACAATGTAATTGAATGTTGAATGCCTTCATAATACTGCTAGCTATTAAGTTGCCTCAGCCTAAATTCACTGAAAGAACAGCAACGTACAACAAAATTTGATCTATCACTTTCTATCTGAAGTAACAGTAAGGAGAACTTCTGCTTAACATGCAAGGCACACTCTTATATTAATAGATTAAAGTGTCTTGTTTCATTGGGAGAAACAATTTAACCCACAAGGAACACAGAGCTACTCCTCTTCTGCTTGTATGTTCAGTGGGATGAGGCGCCTATATAAGCTGAGAAGCATGGGCAAACAGCCAAGTCAAGTCAGCTCTGAATGAGGAAAAATGTCAAGGATAAAAGAGAGGCAACAATTCCCCAAAGAGACAGTATAATTCAGATAGGAACCTTTCCTAATCCTCGGGGAACACTAGTTCTGCATGAAAAATGGGACAGCAGATAATGTATTAGCTTCTGCAGAGACCCTTAGCCTTTCACATCAAGGAAAGTTGCATGAAATGTGAAAAGCCATTTGGAACCTTGCCTAAAAGCCTCCAGTCTTATCATCACAACAGTCACCACAATGAAATATTTTTCAAGCATCTCTATAGTTGAAGGTTAAATGCAGCAGAGAAATTACACCATTTTGGAGAAGGGGCCTTATTAAAATCATTCATCATAATAGTTCAGTTTCCCCAAAATAGAAATTAAAGAAAAAACTCTTCGCTGGAATGTAACTGGAATCCATCACAATTTTGTTTTCAAATGGTTCCTGTGTCAGAAGGAGTTTCACTTCACTAATGATGAAATTATCCAAGCATAAATGTAACCCCTTCTTCCTTTCAGCCACCTCTGCCCTTTCCCTACCTTTCATGATCAGTGAAGCCAAACTGTGTGTGTAAAACACAATCCCTGAGATGTATTTAGTAACGCTGATCTCAATAGAAGAGTAAGGGCTTTGACAAGAGCCTTTTGTTAAGCAAAGCCATTCAGAGTAAATCTGCCAAACTCAAATGAAAAAATGGAGGCCAGGGACGCGGCTAGTCTGTATAACTAAATACACTAGGACTTGAGACCACTCCAGTCAGTCAGCTGCCTAATATCTGAGGAAACGATACATGCATTTTAGGGAACATTACTTAGTAGAGAAATTTGCAGTGTTATTAAAGCCGTGTTCATTCCAGGATAGGAGACAGACAAGGTGGATTGAGGCACTATCTTTTATTGGACCAGCTTCTGTTGGTAAAAGACAAAAAACCCACAATGAAACTTTTGAGTTTCAAAGAGCTCTGATTACTTTCTCTAGACATGAAGAAAAGTGTCACAGCTAAAGACAAGGTGGGACAATTTGTTAAACATAAGAGGTTAAAACATGGCCCCAGAGACCACTTAAAATAAGGTGAGCAATTAACACTTCTGCAGTTACAGGACAAAGGAAGGTTAGAGGTTACAAATTGTTGTATTGAGGCACAAAACCAGTGTCTCTGCTAGTCCATCACCATTTTTAGTGCCTAGCAGAGTTATGAATTTACTTCCCAGGCTTGTCTTTTGAAAGTATTCAATAGGTGAAAAAAAAAACAAGGAGTCGTGTGGCACTTAAATCTGTTAGTCTTTAAGTGCCACACAACTCCTTGTTTTTTGCTGGACTAGACTAACAAGCTATCCTTTTGGAAATTCAGTAGGCGTCCTTTGAAGATGAGACCTGAGGAGGTCAGATATACCGTGATCACTCTGTGAAAAGTGTTTGCCATAGGTGGTAGGCTGTTTCTATATTTTATCACTTTCCTGTAAAAGTTCATTCAAAGCCATAATGATTGTTTAGTTTCATCCACACAGATGTTGCAGCAGCATTTGATCTGACATACCACATGTTGTTATGGGCACATGCAGGACCCATCGATACTGAAAGGTGTTTTGGGGAGGGGGGAGTTATAGCTCATTGTAGCAATGGAGATACATCTGCAGGTTTTCCATCTGTTATGGAAAGATCTGGTGCTGCTTTGAATTAGTGCATCCTGGTCTGCTTCTGGTGATGAACATGGAAAGGCTGGGAGCTGTCTGAAGGCCAGAAGAAGGAGTCTGTGAAAGATTTCTTTCAGAATTTGGCCTCCCATCAACTGGGATTGCTCAAGGTTACCTCACATGGTTCCAGTGAGGCAATAGGTTACAAATGAACATGGATATGTACTGCCAAATAGAACTTTTTTCCCGTATCGAACCAGCTTCTCTTGGACTGTTTCAATGACGCTTGCCGTGATGCAATCTACTGCTCTTGCTGAAGATCTTTATCTCGTGAAGGCAATTTTAAGTGTGTTAAGGCTGTGCCTCCCAGACTCTCTCCTCAAAGCACATTCTGGGTCTCCTTAGTCCCTGGCTATAAATAGATTTCTTAGAGTGTACTGGATCTGTGAAGATCCATGAGTTCCTTACATATAGCTGTCCATAGGGATCCAGGCTGATCATGCTGCCGAGGAAGTGGATGTTGACGTGGGAGTATTCTAAAGAGACTGATGGAAGCACAGTAGTGGAAATCTGTGGTGGGAAGTTAGATTGCATGAAACATACACATCACTGATGCATGTA
This sequence comes from Podocnemis expansa, assembly GCA_007922195.1. NCBI lineage: Eukaryota > Metazoa > Chordata > Testudines > Podocnemididae > Podocnemis > Podocnemis expansa. The sequence continues at coordinate 3,319,465 of ML682007.1, forward strand.
TCTCAGTTTTATTGTTGGTTCTTATGGTGCACTCTTCCAGAAATTTTTGCTTGAAATGGCCCAGGAAATGGTTGGCCTGTTAGGGAACCATATGAGCACTTAACAGCTGTTTCCATGGTTTGGACAATGTGTTTGTTATACACTTTGTAGTTGTTATGGGTGAGGATGAAATGATTGAGTTTTCCTGATATCTAAACGTTGTCCATCGTCTTGTAGATATTTCAGGCAGGCAACTATGTCATAAAGGGGAAGGACATTGCTGTGTAGGGAGAGAACACACACAAGCATCAAATAATGTATTTTGAGGGAGGCTGTTAATGTTGCAGAGTTTCTCAAAGAAGCCAGTTGAGTCCTGGAGAAAAGGTTTTAAGAATGGTTTCTACAAGTCCTGATGTTCCTTCACAAAGAGAGTTGTGTTCGGGTATGATGGGGCAGCCCTGGTTCCCTTGTTTGTGTTGGGGGGGGGGCTCATGGGGAGATAGTTTGTGAACTTCCTCATGCAGCTGCTTGAGATTTATTATATCTTTAAATTCCGGTGTGAATTGTGATTTGGGGGGGGGGGTCAGAGCATCAGTGCACAATAGAGTTTTTTTTGCCAGGTGTTTTAATTTTGACAAAAACTCCAAAACTTCTGCCTTTACCTTCCTAGCATTGGTCCATCCCATTCTAAGATAGGAAAGTCAGAATACCTGGGTTCCACTCTTGAACCAATGGTTCATCTAGCCCACTACCCTGTTTTTCAACAGTGACTGATACCAGGTGCTTCAGAGGGAATGAAGAGAACAGGTAATCAAGTGATGGGTTTAGTCATCCATTTCCCACTTCTGCCAACCTGCAATCCCTGTGTATAGCTAAAAGCCATTTATGGACCTACCTCCATGAACTTATTTAGTTCTTTTTCAAACCCCATTATAGTCTTAGCCTCCACAATATCCTCTAGCAAGAAGTTCCACTATACATTGCATGAAAAAATGCTCCCTTTTGTCCATTTTAAACATGCTGCCATTAATTTAATTTGGTGAACCCTCATTCTTGAGTTACAAGAAATAGTACATACCTCAACTCCCTTATTTATTTTCTCCATATCAGTTATTATTTTACAGGTATCAAACTCCCCTTAGTTGTCTCTTTTCTAAGCTGAAAAATCCCAGTCCTCTTAATCTCTCCTCAAATGAAAGCTGTTCCATATCCCTAATCATTTTAGTTGCCCTTTTCTATACCTCTTCCATTTCCTATAAAACTTTTTTGAGATAAGGTGACCAGATCTGCACATAGTATTCAAGGTGTGGGTGCACCATAGATTAATGAGGCAATATGATATTTTCCGTCTTCTTATCTCTCTCTTTCCTAATGATTCCCAAAAATTTAGCCTTTTTTTTTGACTGATACCACGCATTAAGATGTCTTCAGAGAACTATCCAGAATGACTCCAAGACCTATTTCTTAAGCAGTAACATATAACTTAGACCCCATCATTTTATATGTATATGGGGATTACATTTTTCAATGTGCATTACCTTGCATTTATCAAAATGAAATTTCATTTGCCATTTTTTTCCAATCACCCATTTTGTGAGATTCCTTTACAACTTTTCAGTCTGCTTTGAACTTAACCATCTTGAGTAGTTTCGTATTGTCTGCAAATTTTGCTACTTCCCTCTTTACTGCTTTTTCCGGATGATATATGAATATGTTGAACAGTACTGGTTCTAGTACAGACCCGTGAGGGACACCACTATTTATCTTTCTCCATTCTGAAAATGGACCATTTATCCCTGCTCTTTGTTTCTAATCTTTTAGCCAAATATTGATTCGGGAAAGGACCTTCCCTTGTATCCCATGACAGCTTACTTTGCTTACGTACCTTTCGCAGGGGACCTTGTTAAAGGCTTTCTAAAACTAAGTACACGATATCCACTAGATCACCCTTGTCAACTAGCTTGGTGACCTCCTTGGAGAATTCTAGTAGGTTGACCTTGCTTCTTCCCAACAGAGTACTTGCAGTGGTCAGACTTGGTCATCTTTCACTGTACCTTGTTCCTCAACAAATCCCACTGAAATCAGTGCAACTATAAAATTGGTAAGGTGGTATTAAATGCGAGCAAGGATGGCAGAATCCAGCCCATAAACTCTCACTGGCTCAGCGTAGCTAACAGTAAAATGGGTACATTGATGTTCATAGTCGCATGGTGCCTGTCTGAAAGTCCTGTGAGTCGTTAGCAATCAAGAGAGAGCTCTTCTGAAGTCCAACAGATTTAGCAGCTCAAGCAGCACTAAAAAAAAAAGTATGATCCTAAACCCCCACAAGCTTCAGAGAAATCCCCAATATTGTAAAAAGCTCTGAGACTCAAATGGAGAAAGTGAGCTGCACCATCTCTACAAAGTGTTATTATTACTCTACTATCATTGCTGAGACTGTTTTCAACATCATCCCTGCTACCAAAAACCTACCTGCTCATGAATGTCATGGAACCCACGGTTTTATTCATTATTTTACAGCCACTCATCTTTGGTTGACACTGGTCAGCAATCCTTACTGCTGAGATCAGATGCCGTGTGAGAATCCAGAACAGCCTTGGCATCTTCTGGATAAAAAGTTTCTATGATTAAACTTTGAGAACATCAATCATTCTTCACATTCAGTATTCAGATTCATTCGTTGGTTAGAAATAGTATTTCTAGCTGAATAGAAGATGTGTTCTGAATAAGCACTGGGAAGAGGACAGCTTAAATACTTGAAAGCAGTTGAAATCAAGGCAGGCTATACTTTTCACTTCAGAAGCGAGGAGGTGCAATAATTTCAGTAGAATTCTGCAACAGATGATGTTAACAAGATTATGGTAATGGACTTTCTGATAACTGTAATTCCATATTTCTCAGCTCTGCCCTGCAATTAAGCTGATGATACTAGAAACATCTGAGGGTGCAAGAGACAGGGAAGAAGAGGATTCTTAGCTAGTCTTCTCTTTTTACATGCAACTTTCTCTGAGTTATTAGATTAGGAGCCTCTTCCATTACCAGCTCTATAGATTTTGAAACCACCACCATTACGAAGTACGGCTTAATTCTAGTTTTAAAACCCTGTATTAAGTCAGGTAGCATAGCGTGATTGTGGGTGGGGTCCCTCAGTGTTTAAGTCTTAAAGAGAAAAAGCATCCATTATTAGAAGATTGTGACAAATGGATGGAACAGTGTTCATCATGGTCATAGGATGTGCAGGAGATGAACTAAAAGCTTGGAATATGTTCTCGTGCTTTCAACTTGTCACATCTAATATATCAAAATAAACTCCACAATCTAAAACTGTGCTTCTCCACTGAACCATTTTGCTCTGCAATTACAATTTCTAGTCACTTATATGAAAGTTAAAATATTAAACCAAGTCAAGGGCCTGATTCTTCACTTCATTACACTGGTGTAACTCCAACAAAGTCAATTTACCAGATTCTCCACTGCATCCAGCTTCTGCTAAGCAGTGCAGAGCTAATTCTAGTTCTCTTATCCTTGAGGCAGCTCTGCCCAACCTCTTGTGTCCATTAGAGCAACCTTCACCAGAGCCCTGCCCGGATAGCAAATCTGTATCCACAGCCAAGCCATGATCCTCAAAAATGGTTGGCAGAGATCCACAGATGTAAGACAGACATCCAGAGATTTGCATGGCTCTAACTGGAATCTTCTCTACTTTACTTTTCACGACTGTGGTCCCCAAGTCCCAAAACGCACTCCATGCTTGAAATCTCCATGCTTTCTGTCACTGAGCAGCACAAAGGGAGCAATGTAGACACCTGAAACTTGTTTGAGCCAAGTTTAGAGTCTATTCAAGCAATAGGCTTGAGAGTCCCACTGAAAACTGAAGATTAGGGACTTCATATTCTTCTTAAGATGCCAGAAAGAAGCACTGTAGAAAAAAATGCAAGTGAAACAACTGGGTGAAAATGGAGCAAAGAAGAGTGTACAGTGGGGAACTAAGGCAAAAACTGAAAAGAAGAAGAGGAAAATAAACCAGATGCACATCTGAATACACTGTATGTGCAGTCTGCACTATGCACTTGTGCTAACTTAGTTTGTTTACTGGAAGGGACGAGTCTCCTGTTTCTGAATATTTTCTTTTAGATTCATATATGGAATAAATCCTTGGTAAAACAACACCACAGGCTTATATCATGGAGGCAGAAGGTGACCAAGATCATTGTTTCTCAGCTGGTGCTCCATGAACACCGGTTCTCTGCAGACATAGCAAAGGTATTCCACAACTGGCCCTGACTCCTCCCCACCAGGGTGCAGGGCTGAATGGGGAGGGGTACAAGCAATGAAGCAACCTGATGCATGCCTGGGAGATTTAAAATGCCCCAGTCTCAGCAAAGCTTTCAGGCACACACTGGCATCCGGTACCACCTTGTTCCTCTGCTGCAGCTGGAGCATTTTAAATTTCCTACCACTGTATCTGCAGACACTGAAATTGCTTGGACATAACTTCCATGCTAAGACCTTCTTTGATGAACCTTATTGCATGAATTGAATAACTTTGTTCAAACTTGCAAGCCCAAAATTGGTATTAAAACTTGAGTACTATTTTCAGTTTTAAGCAGTGTGCATACTCATTTTTTTAAAGAAATAAACACATTATACTAAAAAAATTGCATTTAATTTTGTTTTCTGAATTGTTTTCACAGGAAAGTATAGTGCACAGATATTACAAATGTTACAGCAGGCGTATATGGGCTTTTTCAAGAAAGTTTTTATCAGTCGTTCTGCATAAATTAATTAATACCTGGAGGTGTTCCCAGGTCCATTAAAGGTTAAGAAACACTGACCTAGATTAAGAAAATAGTCAAACAGATTATTTTACCCTAGTCTTTGTGTACCACTCCTGAGTGCTGCTTTGGAGACCCCCTGTGGAGAACAACATAAGCTCTCAAATTTGAAAATTGGGTTCACTGTGTCTTGGTGCTGATAAGGAAAGAGGAAAGCTAAGCTGTATTGACTTCAGGAGCTCAGAATTGGCCAGCGAGAGCTAACTGAGTAAAGAGCGAAGTTCCAACCATCACTTTTTATTCCAGGGCAGGACAACAATTTATTAGAAGTTAGGAAACTCCAAAGCTGCCTTTAAAAATAAGCGCATAAAGCAGAAGCAGCTCTGTTCAGTTTTTCAATGTTATCATTTTGGTACACAGAACCTCTGCAACTCTATGTTCTGCTGCAGTTTATTCATCTTCTCTAAAGGGGTGCCGCAATGACTTTGGCCACATGCAAACCAAGCAACCTTTATAAAAACCAGCAAGACTCAGGCAAAGAGCATAGTCAGAGTTCTGGCAGAAACCCAAGAAATCTGGCACCGTTCTGACTATGCAAGAAAAGCAAGTAGAGACAACTTTCACCCAAAGTGACATTTTAATTCAGAGAGGAAACCTCACTAATCCCAGAGAGGGTTTAGCATCATCTGTCTAGCAAAAAGAACTGCAGTTGGTCCACATAAAGCATTAGAATCCTGCAGGGCATTTTAGACTTTAAATGATGAAGGACCAGATGGAAACCAAAAGTCAGATGGAACTCAGCTCTTACCTTACATTTGATTTAAGCACACCATAAGGCAGGAAATGAAAGTGCAGCAATAACAGAGTCTTCAGTGGAACACAGAGTGTATTAGGTATTCCCCTAGGCGAGGTACTATACCTGAAGAGATTTATGTGCCAGATTTCCCTCCCTCTGCATTGTCAAATCCCTGCAAGTCACTAGCTGGCAAGCATGTTCCTTCCCTGACCAATAGCACAGACATTGATAGACACTGCAGTCACACCTTCTTAGAGCAGAAAACAAAATATGTACAGGGATTCTGTCTTGCTGAAAGCAGGTGAAGCATAAATGAGTCTGACACTAGAAATAATTGACCTTGCTAACAACATTCAAGACTGTTTTGTCATGCCATCTACAATGTATTCACTGTGTTTCCAATCAAATATCAGAGAGAGCAATAAAAGACTGATGAGTCTATTATAGAATGGCAGAAAGAAGCCTCTCATCTTCTCCACCCCACACCATGGGAAGTTCTTTTGCCTGAAATGCCGGCTGGCGCCGATCATCAACTGAATGATGGAGTGGAGGGCACTGGACAAGCCCATGTTCCTAATAAGTTTTTCACCGCTGTCAAGCACTGAGCACAATGCTAAAAAGAACAGCATGCCTGTTGCAGAAGGACGATCACAAACGTTTGAGAAGCGTTACTGGAAATAACTCTCCTTCTTAAAGGAGTTAGGAGTTTGAAGACTTTGAGAGAGTAAGAATGGGCTGTATGATACCGAGTGAGTCTGACAGACATTGCAGAATGCCACCTCTTTAGAGGCACAAGCACGAGCTGCTCCCGTAGCCTAAAGTTTTCAAAACTTTAAAGTCTTCACCAACTCAGCCACAATCTATACGACACATGATGACTGGAATGGTTGTGTATTATACAACACTGCCGCCTGACAGCTGAAAAGGAGCTAACCAATGACAGCTGTGCCCCTTTCGCACAGCTTTCTGCCTTGGATTATTGCACCGTGTTTGTTGTGCTTTGGATATTCCAACTCCTCCACTTGTTCACCAGAACGCCAGCCAACTTGCTCCCAGCTTCCAACTGCCTCTGCCAAATTAAGACATTCTTTCAGTACCCAACCATGCCCCATTGAAGAAGAAAGTAACTTTGCTCTGATTGGGCTCTGAGTAGTTACTGATGGGTCAGTCCCACCAACTGCCTGCCATTCAGGTGAGATGTTGAGTGCCTTCAACCCCAGGAGCTGAGTTCACCAAGCACTTTGCTGAAGTCAGTGGGAGATCAGGCTCAGTAAAATTAGTGAGAATTTTGACACCAGTTTAAGCAGAAGAGCACTGGCAGGTGTTCAGGATTTGACCCCTTAATGACACTTCACATTTACAACCTATAGTACCTATTAACAAATAGGCCTGAAACCTCCAGACAAGGCATGTGACTGCTGTATTTGATATGCCATCGTACAAACGCTAGGTATGTATAACTTCACCACAGCAATGGGACTGGGTTATCTGAATCATGCCTCACATAGCACAGCCTTGTCACCTCTCGGTCAAACATTCACCCATCGAAATGGGTCCAGCAGATGTCAGCACTGATCACGTGCAGAGTGCTAAAAGAGAGTGGGATGGTCTGACGCCATGCCTCCATCACAGAGCAATTAGGAATAAACTCCCAGCTGGTCAATCTGTCACGTCTGAACTATCTTCCTATTACTGCCTGCTGTTCGTTGCATGAGCAGTCTTCAAGAAATATTTTTAAATACATGAATTCTAATTCACTGGGCTGTCATCCAGCCAGGAGATGGCCATCAAAACGATAATCCAAAATAAATGAGACGACACAAGAGGAATGGTATAACTGTGTGTGCTCCAAAACACTCGCACCACACACCTCTCCCGTTTTGATCACTGGAATGTTTCTCTTCAATACCCAAGGCAGTGGGCATGGCTGATGAGCAGGCACAGATTATTCTCTTCAGTTGCTCAGCTATTAGTCAATTAAACAGAGCTGTTTAAGGCTTACTCTAAATATCAGAAATGAAAAAAGATTACCTGGTAATTCAGCTTCTGAAATTCTAAGCCACTGGTCCAAACAAGCAGAGTTCCTTTCTGGACCAACTGCACTGGCAAATCCATCAATAAGCACAGAATTTTGGCAGGGGTGCCTCTGCTTCCTTTATATCACTGCCTTCTCCTTCTCAGTCAGGAGCTTTTGCCACACAAGAAACCACCACTAAAATAACATTAATGCTGAGAAATATCAGTGCAACAAAAAGCAAGAGACACAGCTGACACTTGAATGCACTGAATATTTTATTGCAATACAAGTCAACAATGTAAGTCAACCGTAAATCAATACATCCATTCAGTTGGGAGGGATCTCTACCAGTAATTCCAAATCCCATAAACTCAGTTACCAGGTAAAATGTTACTTTAGTTTGAACTGGCAGCCTTTTGTGTCATTGATGGGCTCTGAGATGTAGTAAAACACTACAGAGGAAAATAAACAGAGCAGATAAACTTAAGAACACTATAAAAGATTTTGTTTTCCTTAGGACTCTACTGACAAAAGCAGCATCCACAAAAGACGAAAAGTAAAAACCGTCGCTGCCGCCACCGAAAGGAAACTTGTCAGATTTTTGATGTGACTGTTAATTGGGAGGCCCGAATTAAACATCCTGCAACTGATTTTCAGAAGTGCTAAGCAACCACTCTCACTGACTACACCTGGAGTCTCAGCACTTGTGAAACTCAAGCTCAACATGGCTCAGGTTAGGTGTCCAGAAATGGAGGAAATAAAATTAGAAAGCACCTTTTGAAAGTAACAGTCTAAGATCCAGAGGGATAGCTGCATTAGTCTAGTTCAGCAAAAAACAAAACGAGAAGTCCTGTGGTATTTTTAAAGACAAACAAATATATTTATCGCATGAGCTTTTGTGGGAGAAAATCCCACTTACGGATTCTTCACAGATCAAACAGAAAAATCTTTCCTGGAATACTTCTGTTTGGAAAATATTAGGCTCATTAGAGCTTAGTGTACTTTCCATTCTATCCTGCTCACCGGATGTAAGGAGAAATAAGGCACTTCCTCATAGAACATCTGCAGAACATCTGGTGATTGTTACTGCTGTCCCGTTTGGTGCCAGTGTAATGGGAAAACTCAAGATTAATCTTCTAGTCCTTTTACTAGCGTTTTTGAATGGTATAAATGTTTCCTAATCTGCCTCTTCATCCTGTCCTGGCAATTCATAACAAAATTCCTAGACTTGTGTTTTTGACTTTTATTCAAGATCTCTTTCATTATAAAGTGTCATTTTTCCTTTCAGTATAGAGCTGATATTTGGATTCACAAAAGGACAGTAAATATTTTAAATTTAAAGAATTATTATGAAAATACCAGTCTTCCTTTAGGTTTCTACGTTGAACTTTTTATCACCAGTTCTGAAAACATGTTTTTTATTTATAAAGAAAAACAGAAGCAGAAAGTATCGCAAGTTGTTATTTGCAAAGGGAAATTTTTATACAGAACACAGAAAATTGACTGGTACCATAAACAATAGCACAGCCTATCAAAATCTGACTTACCTAAACAAATGGTTCCGTTTATTTCTTTATATTGTATAAATGTACCTGTGGTCTGTCTGGGCATGAATCCATATAGGTTTTCCTAAGGGAATAAACTAGATTTTGTGTCTATGGTTCAAACTAAGACTATGGCAGTAAAATGCCAAACAACATTTGCTCCCCTACATTTATTCCACTCCCTGACCTGCTGCATTTTCAATAAACTCTGTTCCTTTATTTATTTATTTATCATACCAACTCCGATTCCCTAATTCACCAAGTTTTGGATGCCAAGTGGCATCATAATGCTTTTAGTTGGTTATTTATGGTCAAAAACTGTCCATTTCTATTTAGCTTGCCATTGATGTACACTCTAAAACACAGCCTCCTGTTCTAAAAGAAAGGATCTTGTGGGAAATATATAATTAGCACTGGGCAGGTTTCTACAGTCTTCACTTTTAGAAACCGTATTCAGAAATGCAGGGCATTCAATACCTTGTCCTCTACTTTAGAAAAATACGTCTTTATGTTCTTTACAGCGCCACATTCCGAAGCATTCCTGGGTCGATTCAGTGCCTTGCATCTCTTATGCGGAGGAGTCCTGTGACACCTTAGATACTAACAAAAATTGCTTTGGGGCATAACCTTTCATGGGTTGGGACACACTTCACCCATGGGGTCCAGCTGACAAGAGCTTATGTTTCAAATTGAATCATAGGGTGGAACGGACCTCATGAGATCATTGAGTCCAATCCCCTGGGGCTTGAACCCAGGATCTTCTGCATACTAAGCAGAGGTGCTAGCCACTACAATATTTGCAGGGCTTGCCCCAAAATGTTTTATCAGCCTCTAAGGTGCCACAGGACTCTCCATCCTATGCTGAAAATGGGCTAATATGGTTACCCCTCTGAAACCTACCTTAGTAAAATACATTTTATATTTATATTTATACACACAGTTCCTGATTCCTACCCTAGTTCAAAATAACATTAAATGGCTCAGTATCAGCAAGGCTGCCTACTTCCTTCCTGTTCAGACACTCACCCCCCCCATATCATTACATTATGTTCAGCTATCAACCGATATGATCCACACCCCTCCCTTCTTGGCTACACAGTCACAGTGACCACACCTTGTTTTATCTGAAATCGTATTCTAGTAAAGCCTCAGAGTTACAGACAGATTGGTCAACCACACACCTCATTCAGAGCTGGAGGTACACAATCACACAGCAGCAGAGACATAAACAAACAAATGCAGTACACTGCTGTGCTAAATACAAACTACTAAAAAAAAAAACCTCAAAGGGAGAGTTTAAAAAAAGTGACAAGAAAAAAACTGCTTTCATGCTCGTTGTGTTTAAATTAAGAGGATTACAAGCATCATTCTTCTTCTGAATTATAAAGTTTCAAAGCTGTATTACATCAATGTTTGGATGAAAACTTTGGAAGGAAAAACCAGACCATTTTGTTCAGAGTTATGAACCACCTCTGCTCTCTCCAGTGTCTGTAACCATGGTGGTTCTTCTTGTATACTACTCACAAAAAGGGCTGAACCTGAACACATCATTTTATGTCAAAGAGAGGCTGATTTCTCCTATCAGGGACAGCAATACCTACAGCTGCATTGGCGCGTTCTACGCTCCAAGTTAACCTAAAGAATGTGGGTGAAATTCGCTGCTGGCGTCAACTGAACTCTGGGCTTGAGCAGCCACCTTCTCACTCCACCTGTCCTTTTAGTGACTAATGAGAAAGCGTTTTGTCCCTCATGGGGAAAGTGACCCTACCCAGTTCATATAAGGCAGGTTCAAGATATAAAACAAAGAGGCCAACAGTGTTCATGGGGGGCACTCAGCAACTCTTCAAGCTGTTAAAAAAATAATAGAGGTCATTCCAGGGATGCCAGGTGCCATTAGAAAGACTGGACATCTTCTAAGGGGGGAAGCAGCTCAACCAGAATTTCCAGACTTGATGCAAGAATTCGAGGGCAAGGCTCTATGGCTTCTGGTGCTGGCATCAAGAGGTTTTGGATCTTTATGCTTCCTAACCACTATGGACCCAAGTTTCAAGAGTACTCAGGAACCTATTTTCAAGTGCTGAATACCTTCCATTGCAAGGCAGTTGTCACAAGAACTCAGCTCCTATACAGGCACCTAAAAGGGGACAGATTTTCAAAAGTGCCCAGTAATCAATATGCTAAGCTTTAAAAAACAAAACACAAAAACAGCTCCCCCTCCAAACAAAGTAAAAAGAAAAAGAAAAAGAAACCCAACAACAATCTAGCCGTTATGTGGATCCAGCCATGGGTGAAGAGCTAATCTAAAATTCTGACCTACGTTTACAAAATCTACTTCTATCCAGTAGGTGATTAAGGGCCGAGGACAAAACAGATAATCTGCTGTACTCTTATCACGATCGGTGCTCCAGGCAATAAATCTATTTACAGCATCTACATCACAGTAGTATTTATGATCTGTAGTAGCTAACAGCTGCGTCTCAGGCCCAAAAGCAAAATCTCTGGTCCCACACACGAAGCCGAGCTCCATACCAGATGATGACCACTCATCCATATGCCCCTTCAGATAAGCTAGACACTTATGAGGGCAAGGGCACAATATGTGACTCGCATTTCTTCAGAGTCAGTTTTAGTGGCACAGTGACTTTGCCACAAGGCTGAATGCAGAACATTCAGACAAGTTTTCTCTCCCCCATCTCCGAACACATCTCCAAGGCACCCCACAACAGAAAAAAGAGTCCTAGGAACTCAGTGCCTCTTTTTACTCCAATTTTGCAATTTTTTTTTACTATACTAATGTGCAACAGTGCCAATGCCTTAGTGGTGGAAAGGAAAGAAAAGGAAAGGGATGGAAAGGGAAGGGCCTTCTGCAGAAAAGACTGCATTTACTATCCTGGGCTATCCATACAGACACATAGTTGCCTGGCATACATGCTACAGGGAAATTTGCTGCCCATTTGAAGGTGGCGCTGTGCCTTTTGAACAAGCAGATGTGAGGCTAAGGATAGTTTAAAAAAAAGTGTGCATCATTTACACATGTGGATGATGGGATTCTACGCCAACACACTCTAGACAGCTCTGCCTTCTGTGGGGATGTGTTAACATCTGGCGAAGAGAGACCAAAAGATGTCCAGATGTAATAAGCTTGGGGGAAAAGGAAGTAAGAGGAGGAAGAATAAATTACCTATATTTCCTAAGTTACGGCTCCAAGAGCAGGTTCCCAAATAGCCGTATTACATTCATCTGTGGTGTGAGGAGTATTACACTTCAGAACTCACAATAAAAGAATACAGAAAAACAAGTATTTTCGGAATGCAAATGGCCTATGCTGCAGAAACATCCTCCTCTATAGCAAGCCACGCCAGACTGTAATATTTAATCCAGGACAGAGAATCTGGCAGCAGACTCTGCTCTCAGTTGTTCTTCCCAGAAACAGATAATGTGTTTTCATTCTGTTTAAGAATCCAGTCTTAGTTAGGCTGTTAAATAGGAAAGTGCATCTTTCAGTAAAATGATTTATTGGCAATTCCTTGGGACTCTCAGCCTAACATTGAACACAGGTTATTGAAGAAATGCAGACAGTAAAGGAATTACTCAGAAAAATCTTCCTTTCCCACAAGTCACGTGAGAGATATTTTTTAGAATAAATCTTTTTATATTCATTTTTTAAAAAATGAAAATGCTTTCAAACATGCACCTAATGAATGGAGCACATTTACTCTACATCACACTTCATACATAACTTTTGTACACATTGACCTAACCCACAAGTCAAATATTAGTCAAACGGGCAAACGATTCAGCTTTTAATCTTAGTATTTAAAGGAATAATGCATCTACCTACAAAGACAAAATGCTACCTTAAATGTGCAACTTCAACCAAGAGGTGAAATGAGACAGAGAACAAGCAATGACTATGAGAAGATCCCAAAATAACTTTAAAAATTCACAATGGCTGTCAGAGTGACTGACTCACCATCCTTAATCCGGGCCAGAAAAAAAATCCCCAACAACCCCAAAATAAAGACAAAGTCATGTTTTCTGCAGGTTAAGCCTTTAATTAAGCAAGGAGTCTTGCAAATCTCTGCTACAAGTAATAAATGACTTGTTTGTTAGCTAATGTGACACTAGCTTTATTTTAGGCTGTAGCTGTTCTATTATGCTCTGAAGCCCATTCTCAAGGCAAGAGAATCTGTTTCAAGTGGGTCCCAAGACTTGTGAAACTAACAAGAGTGATTTCTCTCAGCAGGAATAAGAGACAAGGTTGTTTGGAGTGAAATCAGAAATGTATGCAAATTCAGTATACCTAAAAATGTAAGCCACAGGTTCATGATGAATTGTGCACCCAAAACTCCCACTAAAAGTCAACAGGGAGTCAGAGCATGCGGGGGTCAGGTGTCACAGGTGAAATTATCAAAAGCACTCAACATTTGCCTCTTTCTCCTCCCACTGCTGTTAACAGTTCTGTGGAAGCAGAGTGAGGCCAGTGTTGGGTGCTTTTGACACCCCCACCCTATATTTCTAAGTCCGCCAAAATTTCAGCATGCCAATTTGCATGCCATACTGCAGATTCTTTGTACATAGCTAGAGTCCCACCCTGTTCTGAGTAGAAGCTATGCTCCAGGCCTGATTTTCAAATACTCTAAACCCATTTTACACCACTGTCTTCAGCAGAATTGCTCTAGCTCAAAGCGGAGTTCAAAATTATCCCTTTCCGGGAGTTTGGCCTTAATGGTAACTCTTATAACGAATGATTAAAAACATAAACCTCACTCTAATTTGTCCCCACCCCAAGATCAGCTAGTCTCTCCTCTTCTACCTCCAAGGCGGTGGTAAGGAGACACGGTGACAGCCAGGACTCAGTGAGAACCAATTAGCATCGTCTAGCAGCGACACCTGCTAACAAGGTGGGTAAAGCTAATGAGGAGTCCGTCATGTTCCACCCAAGTCCATGCACTCATGCTAGGCTTTCACAAATCTGCCACACCTAGCTGTCTCCCCAAACACTAAGGTGCCCCTGCCTAGGTGTGCAGCAGTGAAGGGGGTGCCCACGGCTGAACAGCTATTGACCACTCACCACCAAAAAACTACTGTAGCCACTAGTATTTTTAGTGACAGCAGTGTGGTGCACTAGAGACCCCGCATTTGCCGAAAATCTGCTGCCAGCAGCACTTTCAACAGCAGTGGAGGGAGGATGGGGACAGAAAGACAGCAGCACCGAAAATGTCAGTGCCAGCAGCTCTTTTTTTTAGGCACCAGAGGGCATTTGCCTCCCTGGCTCCCACAGCACTGCTAGGCAACAGGGGGGCTAAATCCCGGGTGCTATGGCAACCTGGCACCTAGGGTTTGTCAAGCCCTGATTTAACACTGGTATAAAAATTGATCTAAATAACTCATCTTATAAACTGGGATTGTCAGTGGAGCCTAAGGGATGGTCCAATTCCCTTGGAAAGCTTTTAAAATCCCAGCCTTAGCTGTTCAACTACATATAAATCACAAAGATGAAATCATTGTAAGAACATAGCAGGACAAGTGAATAAGCCAATGGAGGCTAGTTTGTTTAACACAAAGATAATTTTTAAATCAGAGTTTCTGGCAATGTATTTATTAATGATTTCCCCAAAAGTGTTCTTCCACACAATGATGTTTTTCCACATTTTCTTACACCTCCTCTTCTCTGGTAATGGAGCACAGCTTCCCCTCCCAATCATACAGTATAGGCATGTATTTTTGCTGGGTGGACAATAGCTTCAAGACAACAGTACTGGTAACTCAGAAGAGCCTTTCGTGTGGTTTGCAAAACCAACATTTACTAAAAAATTTCTTCCTGCATAAAACTATAGGGCAAAATATTCCTTCCAAAACACCATAAGCCAAATATTTTTCCATGCATAAAACCTAAACAAAATTTTTGCACAGAGGGGTGTCACCAATACATCTGTACTCCACTTATCAGGTTGCAAAGTACTATTAGAGGAGCTACTAGATGACTGCTACTATTATCGGGCAGCTGGCTGCACCTGTATGTAAGCGGGCTTAGGAAGAGGGATGTGCAGGTCCATGGTCCACCACAGTTGAAGATCCACCAAACATACTCTGTCCTACCCCAAGATCCTAATCTGACAACACAGGAAGAGCACCTTGACACAAACTACAGGTAAGCCTCCATAACCTGGCCTCCTTCCACATAGTACACCATCACCTCTATGCCCCCACCTTGAACCAGACGGGTCACAAAGAAGCAGAATACGCCCCTAAGTGTGCAGAGTGATAGTTGTAAACTTTGAGCCCAAGGAGTATCCAGTATACTGTACTCTGAAATTATATTTGAAAGTTTACAGGGGGATAACTACATGTCTGAAGTAGCAGCATGGGCGTGTGAGGCAGCTTGTCTCACATTTAGATCATAAGTAACACATTCATTGAGTTTGTCATAATATTGTACTGATTTTCCAGGACTTCAGTTTAAAAATGTCTTATATGCTAATTGCTTCCTACAGATGTTTTGAATTATTTTAACTATGCTGATTTGATTCAATGAATCAATAATCACATGACTTTGATATTAAGGCAACTTAAGTTACAGAACTGAAGCCACACTAGTATCAAGTTCTGCCACCAGTTACTCCCTTGTGATCTCAGTGGGATGGAGGGATGTGGTTGAGGGTGGAACTGAGCCTCTCTCCCCTTCAGACAGCTACAGGGAATGAGGGCCATCAATTTGTCTCCATCTCTTTTTCTCACACTCGCACGCACGCACGCGCTTGCAAAAACAAGTTTGAAATGCCAAGCAAGGTCCATGGACGGCAATATCAGAGAAATCCCAGTACTTGAGATCGCAAAAGGGAGTTTCCATCTCACAAAAATATTGAAATTTCAAATTTTTTCGTTCCAAAACAGAAAGTCAAAATTTCTCAGGAAATAAAAATTCTGAAAAATTTCGCTTCTGAAACATCACAATATTTCAACAACGTGTAAGGATTACAACACATTAAAATGTAAAGGTATTAAACTTGTTACACGTGTACATTAAAAGGCTTCAACAAAATAAAACTAAACAAAAGAATAAAAGTTAGGAACAAAGCATTTTACTTCACCCATGCATTCCAATATCAAAATGAAAAAGTCGTTTTGACATTGCCCTGTGAAAAATTTTGTTGCAGTCAATGCATTCCTACAACATGGTCAGCTTTCAATGGAACTCCATTTTCTTACAAGAAAACTGTTCCACCTAAGAGTTTTCAAGTAGCTCTATCCACCGTCCTCTCATTTCCCAGAAGGCAGGTTGGGGTGGAGCTAAATTTCTCACCAGACATAATTAGTGATTCTCATTTATCCTTCCCCCATCCCTTCCCATGTTATAGCTGCCTAATGGCTAGGAAGCAGAATCCTCTTTGCAGTAGGGTTTTAAAGACTTACCAGAAACCTGCTTCTCTCGTTATGCCTCCACATAGAAAGTATTACAATGTGGGTATAGAGAATTAATTACAAATTTCATTAGTTAAATTTTGTAAAGTGCTTTTGAACAGACAGTGAAATTATTATTATAACTTGATTGTGGCCGTGCTATGAGATGCTTATGACCACACATGACATGAGGAAGAGGAAAAAAATCTCTCTCTCCTTTCCATCCATTGAGTGATAAACAGGAATAAGTCTTAGAACGGCTGCTCAAGTTATCTCCGTGTCAAGTCGTTCTAGATAGGAACACACTCCATTATATCACTCACTCACACATACCACAATGTGCAACCACCACTCACAGAAATCGTTTGGTAGCCTAGCTACTATAAGGAGAACCAGAGGCACAGAAAAGCCACCTGTGATGAAAACAGAACACAAGCACAGCTGCACTAGCATAGGCTGGTGGCACTGCAGGAAAACTTCGGCTGGTAGAGAAACTGGCGACTGACTGTGGAGACAGCAGCATGAGCAAGTTGGGCAGCAAAGTAGCCAAGCAATTCTCCTCTACCCACACCTAGACACGAGTCCGGCTGAAAAGTACTGCAGCTTTCTGGGTGTCGGGACTAAAGAAAATGGAAGTAGAAGAGGATGGAATTTAGCAGCACTGAGAAAGTGTACCTTCCAGGCCCTGCTATAAGAATATACAATTTCTTGGAAGCAGGCAAACAACCCAAGAGCATGGGAAATCATTATACCCATTTATTGAAAGCAGACAGGGCCAACTTCTCAGCTGGGATAATGCAGGCTGGTGTCAATGGAGCAATACCAGCTCCCAACACAAAGTTTAGATGTTGCAGACAATTGAACAAGCATGTGTGAAAGGTGGAAGTGTCATTAGCAAAAAATGTAAACAGTAAATGAAAAAAAAAAAAACGGCTCTTCTACAATGCCTGTTGAAACCAAGCGGCCAAAAAGGGCCAACACCTGACAACACATTGCTTCCTATGTTGTTCAAACTTTTCACATAAAATGGAACTTTCTACTTGAAAAATTTTAGTGGGTTTTGTTGGGGATTTGAAATACAGCAGGAATTTTTTCCCCTCTTTAAAATAAATCACATGAAACAAAGAAAAATAAGAAAGCAGATACTCACAAGCTTGACTGCATACATTTCAGCATAGAGGATCTCTCATTCTTAATAGCACCTTGCTTCAGCCCTACTCCCCTAGTAATTAACGAATCACTCACCTGGTGGGATTTTTTTTTTAAATGCTAAATAAGGACACTTTTGGGTAGAGGAAATAAGCTGTTATAAACATCAACACATTTACCATAAGAACTTTACTCACAAACTGTATCATCCTGTTTGTATTTCACAGTTCGTCTCCCAAATCACAAAAGTTTTACTGGATTGGAGGCATGTGCTGTATTCCCCTCTATAAAATTTTACAGTTCCTTGCTATTCTCAGCACTTCTTTTATAGGCACAATTTGCTGCCTTAATCTCATCCAATTGTCATCTTCTAAATCATGGTGTATAAAAATGTCTTAAAAAGAAGAGATGCGCTGAAGGGTAGCAGTTAATTACACTTACTCCCTGATTTAAATGTTATCGGTGCTTTGCCAAGTGGTAGACACAACCTAACCCAGCAGCACAAATCTGCATAAAACTAATAAAAGTCATTATCAAGCTTTTAATAGCAATCAACTTGCTCTTTGATGAGGTTTATTCCTCTTCCTCCCCTACTGAGCTCAGGTGCAGATTATGGGGGAGTGAAATTCTTGGGTCTTTCCAGTCACTCTGTGCCTGTTTTATTCTCAGCTCTTTGCAGAGGCCCTGTCTCCAGATGGTTTTGATGGTCATCGAGATTCCAGCATGCCCTTGTCAACAAGTACTGCAGAACTGGCAACAAGCACATGGAAAATCCATTTGATCAGTGAAGTCAAATGCATTTTTGTGCTATCATCATTCAAGAAAAGCTGAGAGTTTATTTTACAAATATGTTTTCAGGCAATTTGTCCTTCCACTGGCCTCCTGCCCTTTGCTTGTGGTTTTTTTTTTTTTTTTTTTGGGGGGGGGGGGGGTTACAGGGCAAAGGCTTGATTCTCCACTCTTTTGTCAGTTCTGTATCAATGTATGAACTTTAAGGTACGCTCAACAATACTGCATCCATTTCCAGTCAGTCACAGGACCAGTGAGCAGAAAAGTGGCTAAGAGGACAGTTCACTTAGAGTCACCTTCCTCCTTCACATCCTAGGTTCTGGGCCACGCACAGCTCGGCTGGACCTGGCTATGTAACCAACAGTTACAGGAACACCTTAATCACAGAGCACTATAAAGTGGAAAAAAAACAAGCTTCTTAATCAGAATTCGTAAAATTTGACAAGCAAGCAGACATAGGAGTGCCAGAAGTCAGCAGCTTCTTTCCCTGGGCCCACCACCATCCAAACTGGAATCAGTTTACTCTTTTTACCCTTGGGTGCCAAGTCACAGACACATGCATGTTGCTCATCACTGCCAGAACTCTGTAAATTGTAAAAGCCTGCTATGTGTTAAAATATTCTGCTTAGGGCTGAGGCTCTAGGAAGCAGGCTGTGACAGCACATGAGTGAGTTATTCCACATACCCCACAAAGATT
Source organism: Podocnemis expansa (assembly GCA_007922195.1). Classification (NCBI taxonomy): domain Eukaryota; kingdom Metazoa; phylum Chordata; order Testudines; family Podocnemididae; genus Podocnemis; species Podocnemis expansa. Next base: position 3,338,615 of record ML682007.1, read on the forward strand.
TCCTCCTTCAAACATGTCACAGCAGCTGTAATTATGCAATCCTGCTCCATAACCATTTAGATAATACTGTTCTAATCATAAAACATTAACATTCACAAAAATAATTAAGATAAACATAGGAGAACATTTTTTCTTATAGGTATATGAAATATGTATGAGTTATCATACCAGTTGCAGCTCCTACTTACTATGTCACATACCTATAGCCTCAGCAAAAATACACAGCACACTTAATACTCTCCCGGCTTAAAAACTGACATATGGAGCAAAAAAATCAACTCTGAATTGTTGGACATAGCAGCACTTGATGCAGGTTTTTAAGGGTCTCTTAAAAAGGAAATCCTTAAGGCACTGAGTACCCTGAACTCCGAGATTTTAACGGGAATGGGGCTATCCCAGAACCCCCTTGGAAGGTGCTCAGCACCTGACCAGGATTCAGACTTTGAAGGGAGATTGGATGGCTCAAAGACTTGCTAATGAGTGGCTCTTTTCCCCCCACCCACTGGTTTCAGGAGACTGGGGTTATTAGTGATCAAAAATGCTTGCCAGCTGTTCAGTGGTTTAGCATCAGCAGTTTTCAAATTATCATCTGTGACTCACTGATAAATTGGACCCTTCCTGGTGGCCTGGGGAAACAAAAATGTTGAGACCTAGATAGGAAAAAAAATTAGGATATTGCTTGGTGAGGTGCTTTATCATGAATAAAATCCTCAGGCTATGAGAACCAAATTATGGTCAACCTTTTCCTTAACCGTGATGCCGCATTGCACCCTATGCAATGGCTGAACATTTTTGGGGACAGCACAACCCTGCACCTCCAAGATGGTTTCTCCAAGAAAGGTTTGAGGCACGCTGGTGGGGTTGCATAGAGAACCCTTTAGAGAAGTACTGACTCCATAGCCTCTGCTGGGCTGCCGGCTCCATGACTACCAAAAGATCACCTTTAATGAGGACAAATCCTACAGATGGATTCCTTCCAACCCGACTCCAGATTCTCACACACACACAAGGTTTGACAACACATCCTGATCTGAACTTTGTGCCCTTGGCCCATGTACAATGAATTCAGTTTAAATAATTAATCTGTACTAATATAAACAGCTAGCTCTCTCTAAACTCACCGGCCCCTGAAACATCTACAAAAGCTCAAGTGAAATTCCAGAGATAAACACAAACTCCCTTTCAATTAAGGCATGCGCCTATCAGTGAAGGACTCACAGGGAGGGGAGGAAAGAGGGAAAAAGAGCCAATTAAGATGCCGCATCTCTGACAGGAAGGGAACTACAGCACAGAAGAAAACAAGGGGAACTCACCAGCCAAGTCATTATTTTAATTGGTGCCTCAAAAATAGCACATTTTCCACAGATTTGACAGTGGCAAAAACTACCCAAGACGTTAAAAGGCCATGAAGAAATTTCATAAGCTCTTTCTACCATGTTGGGATCTCCACTATTTGCTTGGCAGCTGTCCTGCTTCAGAAAGCTGGTACACAGGTAGTTTATCATTTTAGCACGAATTAGCTGTATTCAATATGTTAGTTTTCAGGGTTAATTAGATAGGGAAGGAAGAACTCCTGAATTTGTTTCTACACAGTGATTATTTTCTGAGTGCCTTGTCTTTACCGAATAATAAACTATCCAAGAGGCATGAGCAAACATTTTTGGTTTTACTACCTTCCATAGCACAGAGCACTAGGAAAGCAGTCATGAATCAGACATGGATATAGGCAGATGCATAAACTTCCCTATCGCCACAAATTGTGGGCAATTATACCCTACATAGTTTCCACGATCTGGCCCATCAATATTTGTCTCTTAATCAGCCTCTGAAGTCAACCTCCATGTCTTCTTGGGTTCAGGGGAAAAAAAGCTAAAACTCAGACTTTTTCTTCAGTTTTTTCTTTTTAGAAGAAAAAAAAGGCAGTTGTTATCCAGTGGACCAGGATCATTCCACTGCCTCCTCTCCAAAAACTGGGAGAAGAAAGTTTCTCTGTAAAAATGGCTAATTTTGACTTCCAGGACATTCACAGAGTTACCAAGTTTGCTGAGAGGCCAGATTTTTAGCTGGTAAATTGTTAGATCCCTGAAAATAAAAGGCAAAACAGTGTCCAGTCTGTGTTCACCAATGGCCCTATGAAAGTGCTTTTTGTCCCTTTTTCCAGATCACTTCCCAGCCCACTTGAAAACAGAGAGCAGCAGAGGAGAAAAAGGCTCCCAACCATGAAAGGAGCTGCAGTCTCCATGGCTGGACCCTATTTCCCCGAATGTCAGCATAGTCCATGCCCCAGTAGAGCCACAAAGGTTGGGCGGGGGGCTCTGCCCCTATATGAAGAATGGAAAGGAAGGATCATGTCAGGATGAGATGCCTTGCCCTTGGTTTGATCAAAAACAGCAACACGGACCCTGTAGTACTTAATGGAAATGGGATGATGGGTAGGGGTATTCCCACCATGAAAATATGGCAGGGTAGCCTGTTGTGATGCAGACAGTCTACTGCATGTGTCCCTGTACTATATGCAATCACATCAATGACAGTGCTGCCAAATCGCACAAAAGTGTTGGCGTTTATCTTAAAGCCCCAGTTCTGGGAATTAGATAAGATTCTCACACTAACTTCCCATTAAAACTAAAAGCTTTCTATCACTTGTAGGTGATGGAAGAAAATCTTGTAAAGATGAATCCTAAGGACTCAAAAAGAAGAGGACAAAAAGCTTTGAAAATGATTCTAAGTCTGTCAGTCTCATGATTTTGGAAGTCCTGGCTCAAATTATTTGATTGCTCCTGATGGAGCACACTGCATTTATGCCATCAGGTGATCTCATGAGACAAGCCTTTGGCTTTCTGGTTACAAACCAAGCTTCACACGGAACTATCTGAAAGACCACTATGCTTTTTGAAGGGATGCTATGGGGCTGATTTATTCCCCCACACCCCTAACTGAAATGTCAGTAAAATATAATTAAAGATGACACACCCTCTGCTAACCTCTCAGAACGATGAAGACATTCCCAGGAGAAGAGTGAAATCACATAGGTGTGACACACACAAACTATTAAAACTGAAAAAGTCAGTAGCCTCTCCAGTACATCAGACCAATACTGTGGCCATCAAAACCCTTCTGAAATGCAGGAAGTCTTTGTGCCAGAGGAAGTTTCCATGAGGTGTTCTGAAGGGAGTATGTTTTTGAGAACGAGGGAATAGTAAAATTTGTTGCTAACACGGCTGCCCTGTAGATTTTTCTCCTGTGAGTACTTAATTGCAACCAGCCACATACAGTCATCACAGATCGCATGTGTTCACCATTGGGACTGGGAAGAATTAAGCAGCTTTGTGGTTTCAATAATATGCCCCTATCATTTGTACTGGAAAAAGACTCAAAGTTGAGTGGCATTAAGATACATAGATCCATTACAAGTCATATGCCAGACAGCCCAGGTCATAGGGCATCTACACAGCAGCTAGTACATAATGGGACAAACTGTTAATAACATTTTCATATTTTTTCCTCCATGTAATTGTCCATATACATGAACCAGGTATTTAGCCAGCTGATTTCTTAAATTTCAAGGCACAAGCTTCCATCTGTGAAATCAAATGAGGGTCTGGCATATGCAAAGCTTGTGGGGTGCATTTAGAGGTGAAGCTGAAGCCGTTTTGAAAATCTGACCTTACAGGTACGAGTGGTGCTGTAACAAACTAAATTTAAATAAAATTGCCATTAACTACGCAACGCTTGTAGAATAATGCCACAAATTTCTTTTTCTAATAAAACCTATAATGCATATTTTAAAGTACATTTAAGTGATACAGAAAATTATAGCTGACTTTCTGGGCTTTGTAAAAGAGTTTGACTGAGAAAAGAAAAGAAAAAAAATTGGTAACATTCTCAGGATCTGGCCCATGCTAATAGTTCAAGCATAAAGTTAAGAAGATACACAGAAGTAGCTTTTCTTATGGCAAATGTTAGATATAAAACAGTCATTTGTAAGAAAGCAAAAATGTTGGCAGTTGCTACTACTCAATATCATGCTTCTTCTTTAATGTAAAACTTGCTTAGAAGAATACAAAAACTGCATTCAGGTTCACAGTCCAAGACCCAGGAGAATCCCACGTGGATCAGCAACTGCACAGAGGTTGCAAGAATCATCTGCATTAAATTGCATGGCATGCTGAAGATACTTTTAGATTTTATGAGAATAGAACGTTACAGCGGAAAACAAAATTACTTTCAGATTGGACAAGTGACTGATAGCCATATTGCTAGAGAAAGGTCATTTTTTCCAAACACAGGGGGGCACTTGCCTTTAGTGTAAACTAAGACATCAGTAACAGCATACTTTATTGCTCTCCTTATAAATCAAAGAGAACAAGAGAGAAGGAAGAGGAATTTGTCCTCCATGAGACACTCCTCCCATTCCTTCACAAACTTCCTTTCCCCTCTCTGCACCTGGGATTCGGCAGTGAGGGGAGAGGAGCAGGTAGGAAGAGGAGGGAGGTGCTGGATCATGACTTGCCTACCTATGTCACTGCAAAGGGAAATTCTGTTTTCTTCTGAGCCATGCGAGCTAGCAGTCAATGACAATAACTGTATTCCAGACTCCTTTGCATGGTCACTGCCACCCTCAATTCAGCAAAAGGTATTAGTTGTCCTGTCAAAACACTCCTGGGGCTACAAGCTCAGCCCAGCAAAGCACAGATCCCTCTGCTTCCAATGAACTCGTCTTAGGCAGGAGCTGAAAGAACTCCAGTGGGAACTCCCCATCATGCAGGAGTAGGGCCGAAGAACATGTTGCTACATGTGGTCACAGATACGTTAAAGGGATCTTGAAAAATTGGAAGAGGTTCAGAAAAGAATTACAGGAATGATTTGAGATTTGAAAAATAGAGCTGAAAATGAGAGACTGAAAGAAACTTTTGAGCGGGGAAGTGAACTAGATGACCTCCTGAAGTCCATTCCTATCCTAATCTTCTAGGATTCTGTGAATGCACATCCATCTAGCTATCAGAGAGAAAGCAATCTGATTACAAATCAATGCTCTAGGACAGAGATTCTCAATAATCTCCATGTTTTGACATTGTTGGGGGCACCCCCAACTGGGCACGGTAGAGAACCCCTGCCACCGAGGGTCCCCACTGCTGCACTAACCCCCACCACCAGAATACCCTGACACAGAGGCTTCCTGCACCATCACAGGAGGGTTTCAGAGTCAGCATTGACTTCTTTCCCTCCAGAAGAAGCCCCTGCTACCAAGCTCACTGTCACCACAGGTGGTTTCAGCAGTAGCACTGAAGCACCCCACCACCACCACCGCAGCTCCCAGGGGCACTGCAAGCTCCCCACAGCCAGAGGAAACCCACCACCAGAAGATGACCCCATGAAGGGTGCTGGGTTCAGACAAAATCATTCAGCAGCAGGAGTTTCTTTTGGCAGGGGGTCACCTCCAGGCTACACACTCAACTGCCTGCCATGCCACACTGATGTGTCACAGCACAGTGGTTGAGAACGGCTGCTCTAGGAATTATTTTAAGAAAGCTCTATGTCCTGTGCCTCAGAGGAGGCTGAACTAGATGATCACTGTACTGTAGTTCCTCCTGGCCTTAGAATCTAGGATGCACATGGCTATGCTGAGAGAAGATGGTGAGACTGTCAGGTTCCAACAAAAACCCCAGATCCAACAACTGGAAACCCAAGTCAGCAAAGTTTAAACTACAAATTGCAGTTGCAAGGTGCATATCTTTAACAGCGAGGGGAAGTAACCACTGGCACAGCTTTCTAAGGGATGTGGTAGAGTCTTCATCATTCAGAATCCTTCATCAATACTGGATGTTTTTCTAAAAAAATCGAGTGGGGGATTTTCAAAGGCACAACAGCAGCTAGGGTCTCTATGCCATTTCTAGCCAATCCCCAACACTCTTCTGTGGATTTCAATGCCTCCCCCAGAGTCTCGTCCAACAGAAATGTACTGGGATCAATGCACAAATCATTCTATATCCTGTGCCATAAAGGTCAGACTAGGCAAACATAATTGTCACTTCTCCCCTTAAAAATATATACATACTACTCCAGACCTCCCCCATTCAAGATCATCTCTCATCTCTGCAGAACCTCCTCTGAAAACCTACATGCCAGTGTGTCACCACATAGTGCAAAGCATGTCACAGAAAGCCAGGGTGATGGCTGGATTTGGTCTGCAAGGAGTGAGCTAGCATGTCCAGTAGAGTCGCAAAATGCTGCCAAGTGTGTAACAACTCACAAAAGATTGAGAGCCACCGGTGTAACAGATACAATTTGATATCCAAATTCTCACAACCAAATACGCAATTTAAGGTGTTACCTCTCACCTGAAATCCTCTCACCTGAAATGTAACTGGGAGAGATATAGAAACGGGGTCTTTGTAATAACATTTACATAGCAGATATTATGCCAACAAGGCTGTCTACAGTACATGGCTGTGTTCAAGCCAAAAATATATGCTTGTATTCAAGCCAAAATAAAGAAGTGGTTTTAAGGATAATATCAATATGAATCACTTTGATGACACTGTTTCTTGCAAACAGCTTTCATAAGTGCATTTTTCCGTACTGGCCATATTTATCCTTTGAAACAGCTCTCTCTTTATTGTACATCTTAAAAAAAAAAAATAGCCACCCCATCTCCCACCCCAGTTAACACAAACCATCTTAAAAATAGAACTGCTCTTGGAAAAAAAAAAAAAAAAAAGTATTATAGTGACTGTAAACTCACATGAAACTCTCTCTGGACCTTATCTAGTGCAGAGTGCATTGTCACAAAGCAGAAAATGTAGTTTGTCTCGCATTATCTTTAATAAGATAGACAGTCCTTCATTTTAACAAGGTGCCACTGCCAATATAGGCCTGCTGCGTGAGAAGCTGATGCAATGATTTCTTTATGTATACAAGTGAAATGAAACCCAGTGAGACCCGAGGCAATTGATGACACTTTCCACCAGCTGGCATGTGTGCGCTCCTGCAGCACCTTAGTAAAAAATTATCGCAGCAGATTAGATACTGTGTGTGATGTATCGAGGCATCCGCTGACCTACTTCCACAGAACTGCCAACAATGAGTTACTGAAGCTTTACACAAGTTGTATTTACATAGCAACTGGGAAACACACATGTTCAAATCCATTTGAACCAATTTATTTCAGAGCAATGGGGAGTCCATACTGTAGTCTGTTCAACAACAGGGAAGATTGATTGCTCTGCACACCCAAATCTCAGTTAGTGTCTACCTCTGCTACCACCACTTCCTCAGGAGTCAAGTCGGAACAACAGAAACGAGGTGTCTGCAGTGGAGAGAGAACAGTGTCCTCACGTAGGGACGTGCTAACATACGGTAACCAGCTGCTCCCAAAGCTCATCCTTCAGTCCAGGGCCACTCTACCGTTGCTGCTAATGAAGGTCAAAGTTGAATGGACAAATGAATGCGTTGCCATTATAAATGGGTTGCTTGAATTCCTATTAATGGAGCATTCCTCTGCTTTTGGCTACATCCTGCCAACCTTATTAAGACTCAGAACCAAACTACATAATTATTTGCCGCCCAGCCACAAAGACGCATATTCTAGCTGATCTGTGACCCACAAACAAATTTCTACTCCAGACACAGAGTTCACGTATATTTTTTCATCTGTACGTTTTAATTAACCATTGAAATAAGTTGCCTAAGCAAGCTGTGGAATCTCCATCACTGGAAGTTTTTAAGAGCAGCTTCAACAAAAACAGGTTAGAGATGGTTTAAGAAGGTACTTGGTCCTGCTATTAGTGCAGGGGACTGAACTCGATGACCTCTCATGGTCCCTTTCAGTTTCTAGGACTCTATGATCTCATCCTTCCCTAAACAAGACCCATCAGACAGGCTGGTGACTGTACGGATGATCGTGAACCATAAATGCAAAGATAAGTAATTTACTACTACAATCAAATGAAAACAAAACATTCATTGGCCCAGGGCAGACAAAGACCACACCAGCAAGCAATAATTGAGAGGTCATCGGTTTCTTGAGGCTTGATTAAACTTGTTGTAACCCATGACGGCTATCTATTAAATTTTGCCACCAGGCTGTCACTGAATTTTCTTTTGTATGATATACCCAGGCCTTCCTTCAAAATTCTTGGGCAGGAGATCAGTGCCTACATATACAAAGCCACAAGTGTATGAATGCAGGCATTTTCAAGGGAAGAGTTGGATGTTGCAGAATGAAACCCAAGCATGGAAGATGATGGCTGTCTGGGAAGATAGCAATGGAAAGCTAAAAGTGGGGGTGGGCAGTAAGTAAAGGCATGAATTAGGTTAAGGACTGAAAGTGGAGCTTTAAGAGAACCTGCAGCCAGGACTATGCTCTTACATATGTGCTGATATAAATCAGGAGTAACTTGAATGAACCATTCATATTATGTCAGTATCAGATTGATGGCGTGAGAAGAGACTCAAGCCCTACATGACATGATTTTGGTGCCTATGTCCAAGAGACAGCAGCACAGGGTTTCTACTTTGAAATTCTATTTCTGTCAACAGCAGAAACTTCAAAGACCATGGGCACATTAATGTCATACTTTGAGCTATTTTCTATGGCCCTAACAACTAGAGCTACAGAAGCACTATTCTTGGTGACACTAACTACACCAAGATGGCTCGTGCCTTTGAGATTGCAGCTGGTCTGTAAAGGAAACAGTTGTTTTATCTTCTAGCTGCTGCTGTGCAACAGTGGTACAGTAAATGACAGAAACAATAAGAGTTAGAACAAGGAAACAAAGTGGAAATAACCTAGTTTATGTGATAGGAGTCCACTGCCCCGCTGCCTCTTTTCAATCATGTGACTTAAAAATTGCTATGCAAGCCCTCTAATGGTATCCCAGAGGAACAATAAAAATGCAGTCTTTACCCTTTACCAGGCAGTGCACCCTTTCATAAGGAATGAATGGCCCCTTTTAATTCAGCACTGTCGCTATGTGCTTGATAGAACAATACTCTGGATGCAGCACGGATTTTACATTGATAGACTTGTGTCATCAGCATAGGACTCACCCACCCGCCAGAGAGGCTTCAGTGAGTAATTGTTTTGTGTTGCTCCAGCAGAAAGGTTTGATAAGTTTATTGGTCTCACAGCATAAAGTCATGAGGAAGCAATAAACAAAGAACTGTATTGAGGGAGGGATATACAATGAAAATAAAAAGGAAAGGCTTGAGAATGTCAGCGTCTATTACAAGATGGATATTTACAAGTGTTGGGTGATTTTCTTCCACTGCTTTTCATTACTAGACTTCTCATATATCCTCAGATTCTTGCCTGAGAACACAGATAAGCTTCTAACATTGCATTTTCCATAAAATTGTGTTACAATGCCAGGTTACTGACAGAGGCTGGCATCCAAACACTATGTACAAACATTGCCTTTCAAATTGTAACAAAATACTTACAAACAAATTAAGATGTAGGGGCCTGTCTTTGGGTTGTTTTCTTCTGATCCAGTAAAAATTCTTCTCTTCCGGAACTTTTAAACCCTGAAACACCTAGCAAGCCTTTATCTTTAACCATGGATGCTCCTGACCAGTTTCGCTACTGAAAATGGAGCTATCCTAGTAAAGGACATGGCAAGGAACAACTTTGTAAAAGTTTGAGAAGTATCAGCAGAATGATTCAGGCTATGTGAGATGGAAATTACAGTCTAATTATAAGAATGTGAAGGACATTTTCTAATTTCTAGCTGGCATGGAATCAAAGAATATTAAATGAATGCTTAATCTTTTGGCTAACTAGGCTCGTAATCAAAAACAGCCTTTGACCTTATCAAGGTAACAGAATGGGAAATACTGCTTGAGGTTTCAAATGATGGAATAGTCTAAACCTCCCCTGAAGTCACTATACACAAATCAGAAATGGGAAAGTCCTCTGAGGTCATCTACACCATCTCCCTGTCACAGCAGGATTGTTCCATTATGCATTCTGCGATGATCTGATGTACATACAGTAGGTGTGGGGGAAGCCTATATCTGCCCTGCAGAAATGCAGACTCTAGAAGACATACTGCTGCTCATCTATGGGGCTGAAGTAAAAAACAATGAAAGTATTTGCATGAATGGTTTCACTGCTTCTCTCTTTACAATTCTTGAGACTCCAGACTTTTGCTTTTTGCATTATTTTAATGTCCTCAGAATACGTTCTACTGAATGGATACAAAATCCACATTTACTTGAAATATTCCAATCAAGCATTTTTTGCATTCAGAACTTCTAGTGTCTGTCTGTCAGGGACATGGGCACGCTCCTTCCACTATCTGAAGCCTTCTAGATCTAAAGGACAAAAGGGAGCATTACGATCACCTAGCCTGACCCCTGTACCACACAGACAAGAGAACTTTTAGAAAGTCATCCAATCTTGATTTTAAAACCATCAGTGATGGTGAACCCTTCATTACAGGCAACAGCCCTCCCCTACAATAGGATGGCGAGCCAAACTAAGGCGTCAAAAGCTGGAAGTAAGGCCAGCAGCTGGTAGGTATTACCAATGAGGGACGTACAGCAGTGCTCTAGACCAGTGCTTCTCAACCACCATGTCAGGATGCATTCCTTTGTCACCACACAGCAGTAAGTGTGTCACACAAAGTGGGGGAAATGGCTAGATTTGGCCTGGGAGGAGTGGGCTAGTGTGTCCTGTAGAGTCGCAATATGCTACCAAGTATGTCACGACCCACAAAAGGCTGAGAAGCACTGGTCTAGTGTCTTTCGTCTCTGTAAGAAAGCTCTCATGTAGAACTAGCAGGGTCCGGAGATCCGAGAGACCCGGCTGACAGGAATTCTGACTGCTCAATAGAAAGCACGGGTTCTTTTCAACACTGTGCAACCAGCAACTTTCATGTTCTGCATTTGGCAATGCAGACAACTTGATTATCCAGAGGCAGTCACTGAGTGCACCTCCTCTGAAGCATCGGCAATTGCAAGTTCTTCCTTTGGCCCTATTACTGATCCCTACCACTGCAAGCTCCTTTTCTCCTACAGCTGTCACGTGACCCCTCGTACTCTGCTGCCAAGTTATAACCAGTTGCTAAAGATGTACGATTTAGTATGTATCTGACACTTTCTGTTAATGAATATCTTGGGCTTCTGTAACAATGTTCTCCTCTCCGAACGAACTCAAACATAAAGGAATGACAAATTCCCTGTACATTTCTATGTTGAGAACAGTCATCCTACAGAGAAATTATTAATTCACTAAATTACATAAGAAACACTATTGTTATGTACAATTTTTCTACACAGGATTATTTTTCAAGGTATTTGAGTGAACACATACAGTTAGACTGTAGCCAATTAAAAGGACACAGCCAAGGTTATTGGCATTCCCCTGACAGTGGCCTCGCTCTCGTATTAAAGCCAGTACTTTATACAAAGCAGATATTTCTTCTGTACAGTGGATATTTTAAAATAGAATATGCATTGCTGGCAATAAACTCATGCACATAAAAACTCTCTCTAATATGTTGTCACTTAGCTACCAAGGTAAAAGATTGAAGGACGGGGGGCCGGTGGACATTAGACTAGTATGTGCATGGGCTAGTTGTAGAATTTGACCAGTTCAACCTTGCCAAATGGATTTGTCCAAAGTCTGTACTTCGCAGGGGAAGGGAGTATGGGTAAGTAAAATATCTTTCAGATTTTCACCATCCGTTCCTCACTAATTTAAGAAATCATGTTAGTGGAGACATGTACAGCCAATGGTGTACACCTGATATACACATGAACATCTTGCATAAACCAACACTTTCCACAAACTAGCCATTTGGTATCGGGATCCCACAGACACCCAGGTTCAAAAGAGCAAGGCCTAGGGTACTGCACAGAGCCAACATCTGGTTTCCAGAAGAATGTAAGCTGCCATGGGAAGAGAGAGCTGGTGCAAAGACACTGGCCAGAGAGGAAGCATGGCGGGAGGCTGACAGCACAGAACCAGCGCCCCACTGGACTCTCTCACCCACCCTTCCACAAAACCTCATCACTAACATCGCTCTTGAGTAACAAGTCGGAAGAGGGAGAACACAACCCTTCTTCCAGCCTCCAAAAGGCAGGTCCCAGAATTTGCTCCAGGCTGTTTATTGCATCAGTTGGATTCTCCCATTCCAACAGCAAACGATAATTCCTTCCTCCCATTTTCTATCACTTATATGACCAAAAATCACACCACATGAGGGGATGTGAGAAGGAATATATTAATCTGACAATTTGAAGGAACTCTGCACCCACCCACCATCTTCAAACCCACAGCCTATCACCTCCCTCCCCAAATGTGCCCGCAAGCAACTGCACAGTCACTCTGTAATCCCCTTCCCGAATGACACCTACCGCAGGGAGAATTAATTGTAGAGATTTTCGATATATATGAAATGAAATGGGGAAAGTTACTGGCCCCAAAAGAAAACCAACAACAAAAAGCTTACCCTTATTAAAGGGTGATGGTCGACTGGTACTAGTCACCCTTACTTGACACGTATTACTGTGTGCCTTACTCAACAGGTCCCTACTCCACAAATGGGATCTCTGACGAGTCCCACAGAACAAAGTGATACTATTTGTCTCTTTCACCATTACATTGCATTTTCCTGCTAAAGCAAATGACATCATCAAGAACAGAAGACCAGCATCACAGCAAGTCAAAAGCTTCTTTTAGAGATGGTCACACGTGAGTCTCTTTCACAGTATGCCTCAGGCAGACCAATTATGTACCACAATGTCTGGGGAAGGGGAAAAAAAAGGCTTTCTGAAGGAATTCTTTCATTTAGCCTAAAATAATCTGAATGGATTTCATACCTGCTTTATTGTATTCCGGTCACGAGACCTACACACATATCCTTTCATCACTGAGTTCTTATTCCAACAAGACGTAAATCTTTAGTACACTCTGCAGGCCAGAGTAAGTACCATGAGGGGTTTTGATTAAGGTATTCTCTCATTAGCAGCTCAAGCAGCCTGGAACATTCCCCACATGTTTACCTTAGAATATTTTCTGATATGAATACAAAAACGATTATTGTTTTAAATCTGTCAGAAGCAAGAGCATTACAATGAAACAAGGAAGTGTAATTGGCAAAGATGCTTAAAACCACTCATCTCTAACTCTGCTAACTTCCACAAAAGGCCCTCTGAAAATGTATCCAACTAAGATGACATCATTATCTTAGTTTTCAATAGTTTTACTTTGGATGCACACATTTTTCCCCCAACAGACTTAAAAAGCTTGTTATCTGTAACACTAAATGAAAAACTAAACCTCAAAATGATTTTTCTGTGTGTGAAATTCAAGCATGTAACAGCACGCTGGGCTCCATTCTACACAAATGATCTGAGCCATGATTCTCGTTAAGAAAAAACAGACCCATTTTGGCAGATGAGTCTGGAACTCATCCTTGCTCAGCAGTCAAAAAGCTCTCCCAGTGAAGATTTAAACAAAAACAAAACCAAAATTTAAAAAAAAAATAAAAATCAAAAGACATATTTGTTTCTTAGACAACCAAGCCAAGACAGATGAGTCTTGTAGTCACACTTTCTGAAGTTAGCATCTCTTAGTAATTAATGACACCAGGCCTGATTCTGCTCCAAAATTTCCACTGACATCAATCACAGCAGGATCAACCCCTTCACTATCAGTTACTTCAAATTCATGACTCACTCTTGAATATCTGATTTAAGTCTCCTACTTTCTTGAGTATCTATTTCTGGCAACATATGAAATAATAGAATAAAACAATCAATTTATCATCAAAGCATCACAATGCTCTTTGATCACCCTCCCCCTATAGCATTAATCACACGTGTTTCACACAAGGCAAAGCAGTGTAACATATCCTTTTAAACAGGAACAAAGGGCAAGTAGTAAATTTCTTACTGGCTGCCTCAAAACAGTAATATAGCTAATGATTTTATAAAAATGCTGGCACAGGCTCTCTGGAAATAAAACAGCAAAAGAGTCAAGCTATTCAGGACCATTTTGCAATCAGAGCATCAAGTCACAGTATGCGAGAAGAACCACCAATGTGTGGTCTCAATGACTTGTGATGGAAAGTACAGTCCAGTTAAACATCATATTAATCTGGCTTCAGAACCTAGATTTTCAGAAGCAAAATACAAGCAACAGTGTGGTTTAGTGGCTAGGGTTTAGGGAATACGGGTAGCTCAGTTTTTACCAGGTCCTAAGAATAGCAAGAAGAGTGTGAAATTCATCCTTGAGAGGACAAGTTTTATCTTACATTTACACCCCATTTAAACCCAGAAAATATATCTGAAGAAGTTCAGAGACATGAGTGCTAACCCTTTGCACCAGAAGCATCTCACTTAACATATATAAACAGTCTCACAGATGAGTCAATTCAAAAATCCCTTGGAAAACAACACAGAACAATCAAGTCGAGCCTTTCCTATTCAGCTCTACCAACTGTCGATGAGTTGTCAGACAAATGTGGAATAGTCTCGGATACGTTTAGAGCATCAGACACCAGTGAGGATATTCTTTAAAGTCTACATTTGTAGCAGCTCACACTGCATTATAAAAGCTGGAATAAAAATCCTGGGCTGTTACCATACACACATTTGAAAGACTTCATGAAGTTATTGGAGTGGACAAACTATGTTTTTATCAGGAAGAGAGGTGAGCAGCAGTCCAGTGACTTGAAAAAAAGCTCTCATTTAATTAGCTATTTGCCAAGTGTCAGCGAGACTGAAGGAAAAGCCCAGTGGTGCTTCCTCATTCGTGCTTTGTTCTGATCCAAACATTCCTGATGGAAACACAGCTCATTATCCAGCAGAGATGAACCCTCCTCAGGAGAGAGCTGTTTCTGCTGCCGCTAATAGCATTGGTTCAATAGGATACTTCACACTGCCTGCTTCTTGCAGACTACATCTGCTATGGGAAGGTGATATAGGAAACACATGCACTGGGACAGAGCTGGCACAGCCCGGCTAGAAGCAGTGATATAGATTCGGTTGCGTTGCTAAACACCAATTAGTTTTATCTGCAGACAGGAGTCAACCCTAAAAATAAAATTCCAATTTTTTTTTTTTTTTTTTTTTAAGGAGTATGAAGGAACAGAAACAGTGTCTATGGACTGAATTAGTATTGACAAAATCTATCGGGAATGATACCTTCTAATGAACAAATCTTGTCAAGATGATGTCAGCTTTTAGCCCTGGCTCCCAGATGCTTCCAGAGAGAGCCGTGGCTTGCATTTCGATAGGAAAGTGCTAGAGTTTGCCAAGCAGGTAAGTTTCTCCTAAAAGGGTTTTAGTCCCTTCACTACCATCCTTTGCAAGTTCTTCGGTCAAACCCTAATGTACATGTTCATTTACTTATAAAATATGTATTACACCTCCCATTCACAACCTCTCATCAAAGAGCAGTGTGGATTTTGCCCCACCATATTTAAAAATGATCACCACTCTCTGATACCTCTTTGTGAATTTCTAGCAAATCAGCTCAACAGTTACAAAACAGCTCTTTGTTTTTCCCACAAGCCTTCCAACGAACCCTACCTCCTTTCACAATCACCGTGGACAGCAAAGCCACCTGACCTGTGTCTCAGGCCCACAAGTTGGGTAAAATTGCCAACGTGGCCTTCCCATGGAGCCTAGGTCTACATCTTAGATTTATCTTTCTGCATAATGTGTCTCAGATGTGGCCTCTCCTGTCCACTCTCACAGCTTAATCTCTTATTGAGACTCTCATTATTTCCTCTCTCAGTTACTGTAATTTCCTTTTCTCGAACCTTGACAAAATTTCTTCCATGCTCACATCTATTCATACAATCCTAGACGTGTAGGTCTGGAAGGGACCTCAGTCACTCATCTGGGCCCCAGCACTGAGTCAGGACAAAGGATGATCAAGACCATCCCTGACAGGCGTTTGCTTATCCTGTTCCTAGAAACCCTCAATGACAGAGATTCCTCAACCCCCCTAGGTAATCTGTTCTACTCCTTAACCACCCTGACACTTGGAAGTTTTTCCAAATATCTCACCTAAACCTTCCTTGTTGCAATTTAAGTCCATTGCTTCTTGTCCTGTCCAAAGTGGATAAGGAGAACAGCTCATCACTCTCCTCTTTATAACAACTTTTTATATACCTGAAGCCTGCTATTGGATCTTGCCTCAGTCTCTTTCTTCCAGATTAAACCAACCCATGTTTTTCAAATCTTCCCTCATAGATCAGATTTGCTAGACCCTGAAACATTTTTGTTGCTCTCCTCTGGACATCTCCGCTTTATCTTCATCTTTTCTGAAGCATGGCACCCAGAACTAGACACAGTACCCCAGCTGAGGCCTTATCAGTGCTGAGAGGAAGAATCATTTCTCATATCTCACCTACAATACTCCTGCTAATATATCCAAGAATGATGTTTGACTTTTTTTTGGCAACAGTACTGGCTCATATTTAGTTTATGAACCACTAGACCAGTGGTTTTCAAACTATAGGTCGGGACCAAGGACTGGGTCACAGACCCTCCAGTACTGGGTTGAAGCGCCCCCTGCTGCTGCCACCGAAAGAGTGGAATGCATTGCTCAAAGATGTTATTGTTGGATCGTGGGCATAAATGACTGTTTTGAACTAGGTCCTGGAAAAAAAAGTTTGGAACCCCCTGCACTACACCCTCCCACCAGACCCTTTCTGAAGCACTCCTTCCTAGGCGGTCATTCCCCATTTAGTATTTGTGCAATTGACAGGAAGAAATAATATGTAGTACTGTGCGAGTGGCCCATAGTGAATTTCATCCTATTTATTTTAGGATATTTCTCCAGTTTGTCAAGATTGTTTTGAATTCTAATCCTGTCCTCCAGAGCACTTACAATCTCTCCCTGCTCAGCATTGTCCTTTATAAATGTACTCTCTCTGCCATTATCCAAATCATTTATGAAAAACAAGCAAGGAATCCTGTGGCACTTAAAGACTAAGAAATTTGATTATCACACGAGTTTTCGTGCAAAAAAATCCTACTTTGTCAGACACTTTGAAGATGGGGGAACTTACAGAATGGGAGGAAAGTAAATGCAAGTAAGTGTTATTTATGAAAATATTGATGAGAACCAGATCTAGGACAGATCCCTGAAGGAATATATGCCCTTCCAGCTTGACTTGTGAGCCACTGATAACTTACTCCATGTACAGTTTTCCAACCAGTTGCACACCCACCTCATCACAGGATCATCAAGTAAACATTCATGAAGCTAACTATCTATCCTCAAATGCGACCCACAAGGAAAGTCTGAAAGAAATAGGCACGTGTAATCCTGAGAAAAGACGCCCCCCCACACACACACACACAAGCCCTGAGCAGGGACCCAATAAGTCTTCAAGTATGTTAAGGGTGGCTATACAGAAGCTAGTGATCAACTGTTCACGTCCGCCAGTGTAGAGCAAGAAGCAATTGGCTTGATCTGCAGCAAAGGAGGTATAGGTGGGACATTGCAAAAAGTGTTCCAACTATGGAAGATTTACTCAACATCTTTAGTGGGAACAGTCCTGCTTTTAGCAGGGGGTTGGACTAGGTGACCCCATGAGGTTCCTTCCAGTTCTAATAGTCTATCTTTCTATAAAGAGTAGGCTGCCCAAGCTGACGCACCCCATCACCTCAACGGACCAAGAGAGGGGCACCAACAGAAACTGCTGGAGTGGACCATGGAGAGAAGGATTCACACTCAGTTACTCTGAAACTGTGATACTTGCAACATGAGATTCACAAACATATACACAAGAAATTAGCAATGTTCTCACTGGACTTGCTGATTAGATGGGATGTACCACAGAGATTTCTCAAAGCTTTCTTATTATGCAGGGATCAGCTATCCTGGTCTTTAATCCAGCATCAACGCTAAGGAAAAGGCAAGGACTTCAGTGCTTTAAATTCAGTGAAGAAGTAGGATCCCCACCCTTCAAACAGTATCAAATGATTAGGTTTCCAGCCCTGCCAAAATTTAGTGAAATCATGCCAAAAATAAAGTAAGGACTGACACCAAAGCAATGTGATTTTGAGCCTGATCCAATTGTATTCTTCAAGCCCTCACAATAATCAGTTCAGTCTCATTAAGGTTTCATATTTTAAGATTTTTGAGAGGTCAAAACAAAGAGCCACATTTTTTGTGAGTGTAAAGTGGTGCAGCCTGATTGCATAGAGATGCACCAGTTTATAATAAGCAAAAACTCCAGTGCAAACACTTCACCCTATTTGGAAACAGAGATTCTCACTGGTTCTTAAAACTTCAAGTCTCTATTAGTGTCTGGGATTTATCATCATGATTTTTAGCATTAGTCCTGAACTGAACAAACGGCAAACTTTGTATCCAAACAATTTTAAACCTCTCAAAGTTTCATATACAGCTAGTCCTCACTTAGTGACCTACTCGTTTAGTGACCCCTCAGAGTTATGACCGGCTCTCTGATGAGTTGGTATTATGGCGATGTACGAGAACTCGCATCAACTCTCTCAGATTACCTATATTTACAGTACACTATGCAAACTAAGTTCAGTACATTAGAGCTTAAAACATTTAAAATATATATGAAAAATGTTATAAATGATGCAAAGGTGACATTAAAACTATCTACCGATGGTTGAAAAACCCACTACCAGTAAAGTACATTATGCCTGAAATACCGGTAAGGGCTGCTCCTCGTTTAGTGACCAATTCGTTTATCAACCGGGTTTCAGGAACGGAACCCGGTCACTAAGTGAGGACTACCTGTACTTTAAAACTTATAGGCCTTTCCAACAAAAAAAAAAAGCCATAAAAAACAAACAACACAGCCCTTATTGTATACACATTTACTATTAATTTTTTCAAACAAGGCCAGACCTTTTTAGAAGCACCTCTCCCAGCAGAATCAGTGACAGGGAGACAAGTTAGGAGCTGCACACCATTTTGAAAAGCTAAGGGTTAAGCGCCAAACATTTTTGTGTATTGGCTGTGAATACGAAAATTCAGCCACTTTGTTACCTTGCAAACCATCGTTTGTCATTAAACAATGCCCAAAGTAACGTTTTGTGAGAGCCTCCTAGTGAAGCATCAAGATGAGAACGTGTCAATTGATGTTTTGACAATTGCATGTGAAACATTTCTCAGTTTAAAATCTTGGGCCTACTTGGACTTCTTTCTCTTTCAGGTTTGAGTTGTGGATGGTCCACATCATAAGATGACTGATACAGAAACACGCTTCCTCTGAAAACCAAAGAAAAAGGAATTCAGATACGGGTGATAATGCACCAACTATTGGGTAAAGACAGTTTCCATTTCAAGGGTGTCTACTGGACTTAAAGAAATCAGATGAAGGATCCTAGACTTCCTACACATTAATAAAGGTATAAGTAGATGATCTGGAAAGTAATTTCTCTCCTAGGAAGAAACATCAATGCAAGACAGGTACCATGGAGGCTTCATCGGTGCACATAAGTCTTGCTCCATAGCCATCAAAAACACAGCCCCTTCTCAGCTCAGCCTGATGTGCAGTCACCATTTACCAGCAAGCCAGGGTTCTAGTCACTGCAAAAGCAGCAAGAGGCTGCAATACAATTTCAAAGGAAGCATGATGGCAACTAAAAATAACCTTATGAAACATGACAAGCTTTCAGTGAAGTATGTGCAATACCGGGCAATCAGACTAGTTTTTATTTAGTTATAATCAAGTTTTGTTGATGCACACAGAGAACACTTAGAGCCACACTGGCTCCTGAGAAAGAGAGGCCAAGGTTCCCTCACAAGCTACGGATACATAAAGGCATCTCCCTCCACAGAACCGTCCTCATTCTGAGGACAAGGCCCAACCACCACCTGCACCACCAAAAACAACCTGCTCTCGCTGCATTAAGCAACTTTTCATGCACAGCTGTACTATACACAAGCATGGATCCTCTATAAGATGAGTTACAAAGGAGCCATGTATTGTACAACTGTACAGCATGATAACTAGAGCCCTACAGTACATGATATGTTGCTTTCCGCAGAACTGTGAATACCTGAACCAGAGGCATTGACTGCCTGAAAGCTTGTGCAGGATTTCTCTCTTGCTCTAATGTAATTTAGTCAGGAACAGACTTTCTAAATCACAAAGGGAACTTTCATGCCCACCACACCGTAGCAGGACAGAGCCCTTCCTACCTCCTCTGTAGCCCCACAAATGGCTCGGAGATCATCTTCTGCTAAAACCCCTCATACAATTTGTTTAGTGTTGTGCTGGCAAAATGAGAATGTTGTCATAACTTCACTAAAATTATTGTTTACAAAGAAAGACTTTGTATGCAACACAGAAATTAATAACAGCTGCAAATAAAATACATTAATACTGCAAAATCCATGATTCTTAACCCTGACAGCAGAAATTGTGAGATGCTACAACCAGCAGGCGTGAATGAAGTCAAACGCTCCTTTATATTCCACTGTCAGGATTTTTAAGAGCTGAAGGCACAGTCCATTTTCCACTGGCAGACAGAATATCGTAACATCTGTACATGCATTAATCAATGATTTTAGAAATGAAGATAGTTTTTATAAAGCATTTCTGGCAGATGATTCTCCTTTACTACATCCAAACTTGATTATACAGGGCCAAAATGACATCTCTTAGTTCAGGACAACTGTGCCTGGACGCGCACCCAAAGCTCTTTCTAAGCAACACATCCAGAAATATGGGATCACATACTAATTTGGTCTAAATCAGAGTGGTAGCTTCATTGAAGCTAATGGAGCTACACTACTTTACACCAACTGAATTAAGGGTTCCTGATGGCAATAAATGGAAGAGGAAAGATTTAGGTCCCTACAGAGCATGATGCTCTGTGCAGCGCAAGACATGGTAAGCAGATCTAGGTGTCACAGAACAAGCAGACCCTTTGGTAAGTGCATCTAGCTCAGTAAATTACTGGTGGTAACCTAAACTTCTCAAATACAGTTCAGAATTGCTCATTTTTCTGTTCAATCTGGGGTTGATTTAACAGTTCATTTACCTACCTCACCCAATACTCAGAAATTCATTCTGATTTAATCTGGACAACTCAACTTGAACCCTTTTGCCCACTCCCCAGTCAAACAACAGGAGAATAGGTGCATCTTCAACAGCTGACTTAATAGAAGATACCTGACTCAAGCGAGTGGGGGGGGACTCCAGGACCCCATAATTTTCACATTTGAGTTTCTCCATTTCAGATCTTACATTTAATAATTCAAATGAAAACAAGGATGCCTCGATGCTCATTGCTAATACAACAGACCGAAGGGCATCTCCTAGCACAGCAGTGACACTTTCCCAAAAGTCACCAGGAAATCATTCCCTGAGCTGTTCAAGTTCTGTGGCTCCTGGGAGAGAGCTCTTAGGACTCCAACTCCTCTCCCTAGACTTAGTGGCTGCATTTCTGGCCCAGGAGGAGACAAACAGACACTTTGCGTTTCTGAAACAAAACCGCAGGCTCCTCTCCGTCCGTCCTCAAGTCCCCCCCGAGCAATCCGCGCCTGGACCGGCTCCTTCAGCAAACCTTTCGGCCACTTTCCCCGCACAGCCGGGAGAACCCGCCCGCACAGGGGCTCACCCGCAGCCCGGGCAAGTTGCCCGAGCGGAACGGAGCGGAACGCACCGGAACGGCGGACTCACCAGGGCCCCTCCGGGCTGGCGCTGGGGCGCGCTGGCTCAGACGCTCCGGCCGGCGACGGGGCGGGCGAGGAGACGACCATGCCGGGGGCCGGAGGGAGGGAGGGAGGGATGCAGGCAGCTCTAGCCTGGTGCAAACAGCAGCAGCGCCCACGTGTCGGCTCCGGCGTGTGCGCACGGCGGCCGGCTGGGGGGCTGGGGTGCAATCCCGGGGTGCAAAGCCTGCAGCCGGCCCCGCCGCTTCGCCCTAGCCGAGGGGCTCCCGCATCCCCCGGCGGAGGAGGCGGCGGCGGCGGCGGCGGCGCTGGGCTGAGCTCTGCGGGGAGCCCACGGGGGGTCGGTGTTGGCCCAGGCTGGAGAGGGGAGCAGGGATGTTCCCGCAGATGGGCAGAGGCAGGAGACTCCACGCCAGGATAAAAATCTAGCCGTGATTACAAGGCAATCAGCTGTGCTGGGCGCGCACACACCAGCAGCCACACTGAGGGCACTGGAGTCCTTTAAAATGCAGTGCTTTCCGAGGGGGGCGACAGGGAAAAAGAATGGTTTTTTCACCCCCTAAAGGAAAGTCAGCAGTTTTCTACTAGATGCAAAAATCTTGTTTTCTACCTGGGAACAGTTGGTGCATTTCCTCGGGCAATAGAAGAAGTGGGTTGCTTTTGGAGCTTAAAGCAGGGAATGAAACATTTAAATGCTGTGCTCAGAAATTACTGTATTGCCAGGAGACTTTAATCTTGTATTTACACTCAAAGCACAACTTTCCTTCCCCTTCTCCTCTAAGAAATATTAACTCCTAGGCCCCACAACCCAGTGCATGCCAAAGACAATTCTGGCTCACCCACCTAGATCCTCCCGCCGCCCCCCCCCGCACACACACCTGAAGCTACTGTACTGCTAATTAGAGAGAAGAGGGAAGAAACCAACCCTCAGCTGAACATCTCACTTTTTAGATGATTTTTATGCCTCTCCCCCCCAAGATAGAAAGGGTTTGTTTTGAGGGGTGGGAGTTAAGCTGCTTGGAATAAAAGGATTGCTTCTCCCTTCCATTTAATCCAGCAACCAGCTGCCCTTCCAGCTGGGTGACAAACATCCATTTGGGGCTTAGAAAATTGCACCTTACCCCTGTGTATCAGGAATTCTTAGGGGAGCTTTGCTGTATCATTCACTGTGCCACTTGCTTTTGATTGAAATGCTGCCCTCGAGGCCATTCCTAGACCTCACTGTCACAAAATGGAGACCAAAGGACCAAGGGAAATTAAATGGGGGGAAATCTAGCTGATTAACAAGAGGCCTACCCTTTTCTTCTCCCTATGCACACACACAATCTGAAGCCCTTGTGGTAGGCCTGAATGCAAATAGTAGGGCTGTTAGGACCTGATCCAAGTCCCCCTAGGGTCAATGGTAGTTTTTCCTTTGATTTCCATGGGAATTGTTTAGGGACACACACACCCCCTCCCATCAGCAGTTCTTCAAAACACAGAAAAGTAATTATTTCTGAAGGCATAACTTCACTGACCTCCATGAAGTTATGCCAGTAAAGAAATTAATCCTAGCTCTTAGCTTTCTTTTAGTTGCTCTTCAGTTCTTCCCTCCCAAAAGCTCACAACAAATTGTCTCCGCCTCTCCCTGAATGTGCCACTGAACTCTGGATTTAGCAGGTTGGTTTGTTTGGTTTTTTTCTTATTCAGATTAGTTACTGGGAAATGCAATCACTGAACGGAATGAGAGCAAATAAATTTCAGTCCTGAATGATGAAAAATGCTGACCCTCTATGTGTTTTGTTAAACTTCATTCTTAAATGTCACCAATTTTTCCAATGAGAAACAGAGAGGGAAAATGACTGACTGACTACAGCAAGCAAGCTAGCTAAAATACAAACCACAAACATTTCTCAAATCCAGCAATCACATCTCCCATATGTAATACCAGTTCAGGAGAACTGCAGGACTTAACCTCTGTCCCAAAAGTGTGAGCTCCAGTCACTTTTAACTGTGCCATGCAATCACACCTGTGTAATAATTATTGTTTAAAGTCACTGGGTCAGTGACAGCAGCTGGTGCCACCAACCCCAGGTGAGTCAATGTCCAGCTTAACACAAACTGTTGTACTGTGATTTCCTAGTACGATGATTTATTGGGATGTTAATTTCACTGCAGCTGAACTAACTGACCACGGATGAGTTTTGAGGCAGAAGCAGAGGAAACGTTGAGGCAGGCTTTCCAAAGTAACAAAGACACTAACCTGACTGTTTAGAGATTACTTCACTCTTTCCCCTGCCTTTGGAAGTGAGCATCTTAGAAAAACTTCCCCTCTTACTATTTCAGCATTGCCAAATGCAAACTCAGAAATCATGTTTACCCCTCAAAAATAGTGGGATTGACTTACAATTCAAGAAATATCAAAAATAAATATGGGGTCCTTTTTATTCTCATTCTGTTTCTTGAACCTTTTAGGGTTATGTTTTCAAGCTTTTTGCTTCAACGCAAAGGCAACACATTTTAGGGGGCAGAGTTACATGAAAGCAGAGGATCTCAGATTGTGACTTCAGGAACTGAAGCTTTAAAAATAAATGCACCCAATTTTGCAAGACTCATGAGAAAAATCAGGCAAATTAGCAACACTGCGACCTGGTTTCTGGAAAGAAAGGCGGGAGACTGAAGTAATGAACAATTTGGCCTGAGGTACCATATACAAGTTGTAAAACAGATGTCCAGCTTCAATAAGAGTAACCCAGTAAATTATTGCAATCCCATAAGAGGATACTACTTAAAAGAGGCAAATGGGGGGACTACTTGCCAATTCGCCATGTATGGATTTGATTTTAGTGTTTTGTATTGTAGCTTTTCATGATCTCCAAACCAAATCAAAAAATTCCTCCCCATTCCAAACTGCTGCCGCTTTCACTCATATCAGTCAGTGGTGCCATTCTAGACCATACATCCCCCATAATATGGTCAGGAATGTCAGCCTCCCCATCTTGGACCCATGTAGCTTGGTTTAAACAGTTATTCAGACATCTCAGAGATAGTATTGATCTATGCACTCAAGTGGAATTGATTATTCAGCAGGCCACCATTAAACAGCTTGTATTCAGAAATTGCAAGATTAAAATATGTGCTAAACAGGAACAGGTCAGGCTTCCTGGAAATGCTCTGAATTAGATTTTGGGGATCTAGTATAAAACTGCCAGGATGTGCATATAAGAGTGTGTAGCAATTTGCTTCCACAGGGAAAGGGGGAAAACAAATTGAATTGTCTTCTGTCATTTCCAGCTTGCTCAGCATGGAGAGGATACATGTACATCAACTGGGACCATTTGAATTAAGAAATGTGGTTATAATGGATTTCAGACCTCAATTTAGGTTCATTTTTTCCAGTTCTGCTGATCAATACATTGGTTTATGGGAGAAGAAAGCAATTATTACACAGGAAAATGTAGATTGGCAACCATAGGAGTTTTACACTGCCAGCTGAGGTTTCCTTTTGTTTTACATCAGCCCCTGGCATCTGACAAAGCAGCCCTGGCTTGTTCTGCTCTTTGGACTTCTAAGGATACAGTCATTACACCTTCTTTTCGACACTTACTAATGTAATGTTTAAGATCAAATGTAAAGGAGGGCATTCAGTGATCAGTGAAGTGATCCATCCCACAGTTTGAGCCTTGTTGGGCAGATACACAACTGATACTCATTTACCCCAATCATCTCACACCTAACTGCGCACATGCAGGAATCTACAGCTGTGTGGTCCCCCATCAACTGTTTGGAGGTCAGCCCCTCCAGGCAGCTGCCCAATGCTGATCAGTGTGCAGGAGAGCCTGGTGGAACAGCTGATCGGTGGCGGGCAGAGCAGACCAGACCTCTTCCACAGGGCTCCCCTGCCAGCTGCTGATCAGGGGCCAGTTCCCACAAGACATCAAAGGCAGGGAAGCAGCCTCCAAGGCTAGAAACTACAGAGAGCTTCAGCCTTTGAGAGCTGCATATGATCCACCATCCACACACAAAAAAAAGGATCTAAGGCTATCTGGAGCCACAGTGTGAAGATATATGTGGCTTTGCAGGGCTCCACCCATAAGGCATTCCCAGTTTTTGGCAAACAGCAATCCCTGCCCATCCTGGCTAATAGCCCTTGATGGACCTATCCTCCATGAAGTTATCTAATTCTTTTCTGAACCCTGTGAAAACCTTGGCCTTCACAACTTCCTCCAGCAAGGAGCTCCACAGGCTGACTGTGCATTATGTGAAGAAATACTTCCTTTTGTTTGGTTTAAACCTGCTGCCTAGCAATTCCATTGGTGTCATAGAATCCTAGAATCCTAGGGTTGGAAGGGACCTCATAGGTCATCTAGTCCAACCCCCTGCCAGAGGCAGGACCACTCCCACTTAAACCATCCCAGTCAGGGTTTTGTCCAGCCGGGCCTTAAACACCTCCAAAGATGGAGACTCCACCACCTCCCTCGGCAGCTCATTCCAAGGCTTGACCACTCTCCTAGTAAAAAAGTTTTTTCTAATATCCAGCCTTGACCTCCCTAACCGCAACTTGAGACCATTGCTCCTCGTTCTGTCCTCCGTTACTACCGAGAACAGTCGAGCTCCATCCTCCTTAGAGCATCCCTTCAAGTAGTGGAAGGTTGCTATCAAATCCCCCCTCAATCTTCTCTTCTGCAGACTAAATAAGCCTCATGCTTTCAGTCTTTCCTCATAGGGCTTGTGCTCTAGCCCTTTAATCATTTTGGTTGCCCTCCTCTGAACTCTCTCTAGCATGTCCCTGTCCTTTTTGTAGTGGGGAGCCCAAAACTGAACACTGTATTCTAGATGTGGCCTCACCAGTGCAGAATAGAGGGGAAGGATCACATCCCTCGATCTGCTGGTAACACTTCTTTTGATGCAGCCCAGTATGCCATTGGCCTTTTTGGCAGCAAGAGCGCACTGCTGACTCATATCCAGCTTCCCATCCACCATGATCCCCAGGTCCTTTTCTACAGTGCAGCTACTTAGCTGAATGTTTCCCAGCCTGTAGCAGTGCATAGGGTTTTTTTTGTCCCAAATGCAGGATTTTACACTTATCTTTATTGAATCTCATAAGATTTTTATTGGCCCACTGTTCCAATTTATCTAGGTCTCCCTGAATCCTGTCCTTGCCCTCCAACGTGTCCCTAGTTTCTGTTTTAGGAGAAGGAGTAAATAACACTTCCTTATTTACTTTCTGTATGCCAGTCACGATTTTATAGACCTCTATCATATCCCTCCTTAATCATCTCTTTTTCAAGCCAAAAAGTTCCAGTCTTATTAATCTCTCTCATATGGAAGCTTTTCCATTCCCCTAATAATTTTTGTTGCCTTTTTTAATACCTCTTCCAATTACTGTATGTCTTTCTTGATGGCAGGGGTGATGCAAATCCCCATTGGTCTAGACTATGCCCTGTACGTCACAGCTATGTATTTTAAACTCTGCCACTATAGAGTCACATTTCTACAGCCTCACTGAGCTAATTCCTGCTCACCTCAATCCTGTATGTAATCCCGCTGAAGTCAACAGGACTATTTGTAGCATAAAATGAGCAGGATTTAGCCCACTGTGGATGAATCTAGAAATCAGCTTCTGTTTAAAGAGTTGTCGAACCACTTTGTCACTAGTATAGATCTATTTCCAATATGAATATGACAAAAATTACATCTTTCATCTTGAATCATAGAATTGCAGGACTGGAAGGGACTTTGAGAGGTCTTCTGATCTGGTCCTCTACACTTACGGCAGGATCAAGCACTATCTAGACCATCCCTGCCAGGTATTTATCTAACCTGCACTTCTCATACAGTTTCATCACCATTTTCCCTTGCTCTAAATAGGCTAGATAGGTTTTAGGCTCCACCCTTGGTATTTTTGTATTAGGAGAATGTCTAGAGGTCACAACCAAGGTGCTGGGCACAGGTAGACACAGTAACAGCCCCAGCCCCAAAGAGTTTACAATCTAAACAGAAAAGATACATATAAGGTAGATTATTGCTTGTGTTTTACAGACAGTTGAGGCACAAAGATGAAGTGACTTGCCCAAAGCTACATGAGGAATTTGTAGCAGAACCAGGATCTCAACCCAGATTTCCTGAATCCCAGTTCTAGATTGTAACAACAATGCCATCTTTTTGACAAAACCAACTTTCCTTAGTGAATAATGGGGTATGTAACAATTCAAGCCACACTCCTTCCCTGAGTCCCCTCTTCTTATGTGGCTAAAATAAGTTACTGGAACTCTTGACAGAGTAACTGACTTCCTTGCTCTGGTCAGCAAGTGAATGGGGGCGTGGGAGGGGGATACATCAAAAGATTGGGAGCCGCAATGCACCAGACCTGGACTCAAGATCCAACTCTGCTAAGCAAAGGGGAAATATAGGATGCTTTTTCCCCCACTCAACCAAGTAAGAAAAATATACAATTTAACCCTACCTTAGTCGCAGTTGAATCCTAATCCCATTCACATTAATGACTGTTTTGCTATTAACTTCAGCATGAGCAGAAGCTGGCTTTGTGTGTGTGTGTCAAGACAAATCTACAAATTCAAGCAATTCTTCCAGTTTCCATGGTTTGCTTTTCCTCTTCCCCAGCCTTCCTTTCTGCTAGGATTCACTCTCCTCAGATTTTATCTATATAATTTTATACTTGGAGATGGGAAGAGCAGGGGTATGCACATGCAGTCCCCAGCTTCATTTCTATAACAGCGTTCTTTCCACTGTCTCTCTTTCCATCTATAGCTATCAATACATAGATACTGGCTTTTACAAAAAAGGCTGAATATTCACCCTTCTCTGCTTTCCCACAGAACACACAGCATTTCCTGAAATGTACAGGTCAGAGTACTGTAGAGTTTAAGGAAGAACAAGGGATCACCAGCAGGGCTGGACTAATCCTTCTGCGGGCCCTGGCCTGTGACTCCTTTGTCCACCCTGGGGGCAGTCATCTGCTGTGCAGTCCCCTGCCCCCAGCAGGGGTGGACGCTCTGCTGATGATCGGAGTAGGTTGTGGCTCTGCACCCCAAGGGGGCAAACTGGGCTTGCAGCCACTCCATTCCCAGCAGCGGGTGAGCCAGAGCAGCCCCCAGCCAGCCAGGGACCATGGAGTGTGGAGATGGGTCCAAGGAGGGTGGGGCTGGCTCTCAGCACCGAGGCTGGCTAACGCCATCGTGGAAAGAGCCAGCACAGCAGCGCTGAGTTTGGACTATGGGCTAGAATTCAGGCTGGTCTGGGGGTGAGCAGACTGGCCAGCCAAAGACAGGACGGGGCTGGGGTCTGATTTATTTCTGCACAAGAGTGAGGTCCCCCACAACCCAGGCCCATGGGCTGTAGCCTCTAATGCCGCTGCCTTAATCTGGCCCTGACCAACAGCTCACCTAGTCTGACCTGTATATCAGAGGCCAGCAACGGCACCTGCACGCCAAACCCAAACTAGGCCATAGCATTACCCATAGGTCGCATGTCTCAGAGATACAAAGCATTCAGCTCTTTGACAGTCCTTTGCTGCAATACGTTTCTAGAATCTGTTTGCTGGCTCCTGTGTCACAGCGAATGTAAATGACAGAGATTTCTTGTCCATTGTACACAGCCAGTTTGCATCCCGTGGCTGCTTATGTATCTTTCAAATACCTCCCGAAACAAATCAAAAACAGGGCCTATGTCTAACAGCACCACATATTCCTCTGTTATCACTGTAGCAGCAGCAACTTCCCTGAATTGTACTGATTGCCATTAACTGATCAATCCACAAGCTGTTCCCATGAAGACAGAGAGCAACTGTATAATTCCAAATTCACAGCCTGTTCCAGTTAACATTTGCCCACTGGTTCCCCAGGCAAACTTCACATCTTTAAAAAATGTCAGATTAAAAAGATCGGCTGTTTCTTACCTTTAGAAGCAGATTTCCTCTAAAACCCTCAACTACTTTTACTTGCTGGAAGTCTGCAACTATTTTTAGCTTCATCAGGGATGCCATATATGGTGAGCTACCCCCTCCCTGCTATTACTAAGCCGCCTAACATAACAGCAGGACACCTGCTGTTAGTG
Source organism: Podocnemis expansa (assembly GCA_007922195.1). Taxonomy (NCBI): domain Eukaryota; kingdom Metazoa; phylum Chordata; order Testudines; family Podocnemididae; genus Podocnemis; species Podocnemis expansa. Next base: position 3,368,304 of record ML682007.1, read on the forward strand.
AATCATGTTGTGTGTGCTTCAAGAAGTGTGTATATATAGGTCCAAAGAGTGGTTAAAAAAAAAAAAAGACAAAACAAAATAGAATGACAACTGCTTATTTCCCTCCGCTCCCCCCATATTGTTTAGATCTTCCTCTAATGTAACAATTTTCTAATAAAAAAGTGAAACAGATCAATGGAAAAAAGGAAAGAAGGCTGATTAGATGTAAACATACATACACAATAAAAAGTCATACTTGCCTCTAAGCCTTACTCCAGGTACGAGTCGTCAGGAATTTAACAGAGGCACAAGCTGTTCGTAACACTGATGAGTTGGGTTCCCTGGTGGGTACCAGCTATAGTCCCTGTTGGACACAGGCCCTGTTGGCATGCAAAAGGCTGTGTTAGTGTGACAACTCTTATTTAAACCTCATACGCAGCCATGAATTTCGGGCGTCGGGGTTCTATACCCAACCTTGACTGCAGCTCATTGTAGGTATGTTAGCATCTCACATTCGGGGAGTCTTAGGGTCAAGCAATACCTCTGAACTCTTGGCTCCTGGAACTTTTAGACTGGCCCACCAATGAATAGGCCTGACTCCAATCCCCAGTGGAAAAATCCTATAGAAGTCAAAGGAAGGTTCATGTTTTCCAATAGACTTTTGGAGCCGTGCTACGGAAGTTAACAGAGAACCCTATCTCTGTAGAATTCCATAAGATGGTTCACAAATGTTTAGGAAAGGGTATATCTTTCCCATTACATTCCACAGGAACAGCTCTGAAAATCTGTAGAACCCTTTGGGTTTCTACCTTTGTCACTCCTCCAGGACTGTTCTTTGAAGACTAACCCTCTCCAACTGAGGAATGAGAGAAGAGGGAGAAGAAACTCTTCTGTCAGTCCAGATCCTTCCTAATTCCCCGTCAATGAATGGCAGTGCTGGACTAATGGGTATGCCCTCACTGTATTGCACCTCAAGGCTCCATTCCTGCTGGAGACCACAGATGTGTGTTTCTTTAGATTAATGAAGGTGCTAAAAAGGCTGACTACCCTCCTCCATAAGCTCTGGCCAACCTTGACATCACAGAGATGAGATGTTTTTCTAACATCTACTCTGGGAATTATTTCAGGGTATTTCTCTGGCCTTCATTATACAGCAGGTTGGACTAGCATAGGTGATCACGATGGACCCTTCTGTCCTCGGAATAGCTGAATCTAGAAACCCCTCTCAAGTGCAGTCGCTTAAAATAACTCACCGCAAATCCCCCTTCCCATCCCTGCAAGGACATCTCCTTGCTTTGAATGCATGGGACAAATAAAGAATATCGGCACATGCGCCAAATATCATCAGATTTGAGCTATTATGGATCAAGGAGGGAAATGAACTCCCTGGCCAGCAAACTTCATTCATTTATAGCAACAGGGCTTCATCCTGAGCACCTCTGCTGGACCCAGCTGTGGGCTCCTATCACAAGAGACAACCTCTCAGACAGATAGGTCCTAAACCACTTTTGGTTTAAATGATAAGACTGGACTGTGTAACCCACCTGGACAGTGTGGCACTCTGTTCCCCTCTATGGGCCCCAAAGAGGTTTATGAATCAGCTACAACCTTTGAACTAACAGGTTCTTTTCAATTCAAGCCATTAAAGGCTCATGCGAATAATTTCAGAGGTCCTGAGTTCAGTTTCCACACATCTACACCCCAGGATTATCTGCTTACACCTGAACTGATCTCAGACTCCAGCAATGCCTAAATCCAAGGTATTGCTGGAATGCAAGGGCCAATTCAGCATTTCCATGCTTCTTTTCAGACCCTACACTTCCCTTTATCGTTAGCTAAGATGGCAGCTCTCTGCTAGAAAAGAAAAAGAAAAGAAAAAGAAAAGGTGAGTCTGCCTCAAATCCCAATTAAGACAGAATCATTTGCCTTAATTTTAGGTGGATTTAGTATATGGAGCATATATTTCCAAAGGATGTTTTGTATTTACAGCATGTCTGTCTAGTTATAGTCTTGCAATATAATTGTTTTCCTGCTGAGAATTATAGCAGTGAAGTGACTCTGGGTACCATTACAGCTAATTATAGACTTGCTCTGGAATTTAAGGGCTCCCCTACAAAGTTCCCTCCTCCCTATTCATACACGAAGGACTTGGAGTGCATTTTGACTGCCACCCACAATTGCTATGATTGAGCTCCTGTAATGCCACCACTAGATTTGTGGCATTTGAATGTTTTTGTGGGTAAATTGCCAGAAATGGACCCAAGTTTTCAGGAAATCTGACTGCTAGTTAGATGGCAAATGAAAAGTAATGACGCTAGCAACACACACACAATTAAAAACCTGTCGAGGAAGTACTAGCTTAGGACAACTTTGAGAGGATGTGTGAAGTAAGATTTCTTGGGCAGAGCCATGTAGTGAGCACATGAAAGAAAAGCAGCAGGCAGGTTTTTTATTTTTGAGCGGGAAAATCATAGAATTTGGACCAGTCTCTGAAGTTTGTGAGAAAAGCAGTCCTATTCAGAGCCACTAGTCACAGCGACTGCATCATGGGTGAAAGCTGCTCCTCAGCCATGGTGATCCGTGCACTATGTAAGCTTTCAAAATACAGCTGAAACTGAAAATAGGGAATTCCCAACAGATCCTGGGCTGACCCTTTGGGGGCAGAAGAGCTGTCACTGTATGTTTCTTACAAGGGAACAGTTTGAGGTGTTCTTCATAAATTTGTTTCTTTTGACTCAGGCTCTTACAAAATTTATACTGCAGTCAGTTTGCTTAAAGAAATTTTTCCTCCATCGTGCCTGTGCCCATTGTTGTTAGGTTGCTGGTGACACAGAGCTATGCACACAGCTGTGTTGTAGTAAGTTTTTCATGAGCAATGGGGCACCATCATGGACTCTTTGCTAGGGTTTCTGGGGGGGCTGGAAGGCAGAGGCAGGAATGATGTATGTCTATCTGATCTCTCTCCAGCTGTGGAGCCGAGGCTCCACTGAGGCAGCAAATTGGGCTCTAAGGCAGGGGACAGTCCAGGGGAGACAGTCTGCCCCCATTCAACTACTGTGCAGGGAGGGGCAGATAGGCACAGAGGGGATTTTCTGTGTGGTTATTAGAGACTAAAGGATTTTGCCCTTTGTCCTTTCTCCTCACTCTGTAGTGGGGTTCCACAAGGAAACTGCCCCTTTGGCCCACAGAACATCAACAGCACCATCTTGAGTCCTGCATTCGTTCGGTGTAAACCCCGTTAATAGCAGCAGCATTATTCATGCTCTTTAAATAATCTCTGACAAACTGTTCATAGTTAGATTTGAAACAGCAGCTCTGAGCTGGCATGATTTTCCCATCACTGTACACCCCCAGAAGATGCCACTATGGGAACAAATGACCTCCACTGCTATCCAGCGCCATGTGTTTCAAAACACATTTTCAGTGAGTTTTCCAGATTAAAACATTGAAGAGGTATGAACAGGAACTGTCATGCAAGGGAGCCATCAATGCTCATGATGGGGCATATCCTCCCCAAAACGGCTGAATTCAGTCTTAATAATAATGAGTTCTAATATAATCAGGAAAATGAGTCCAATATCTCCTGTCATGCCAAAGAGAAACAAGTTCCTAGGCTGTGATGCATTTCTACACACCCATCTCAATGGGATTTAAGCATGTGCCTAAAATTAAGCACGTGTTTAAGGCCCCAATCCAGCAGAGCCCTTAAGCACATGTTTCAGACTTTGGGTTTAAATCCCAGTGGTGTTTAAGCAAGTACTTTAGTGTTTTGCTGAATCAGGGCCTTAGCACATAGCAAAAACATGAGACTACGTTACTTACATTATCATTCCATTTCAAAAATAATCCACCAAGACTTTTAAATACAAAAATTGACAAAATTTTTTAAACATATTTTAAGGTCTCTGGTCCAAATGTAAAATGCTGACTGTCACAAGAAGCTCTGAGAAACGAGACCCTCTCCAAAATAACCGTGCTTATGCTCCCCTTGTTTTTCCCCACACCTCCTGAGTCTGTTTTAAAGTTCCATCAGATTTGCATTAGTTTTTACTCTTTAAGAACCTCAGAGGGAAGGCACTAATAAACACCAAGTATTGATACTATTGTCTTATACACCCACCAAAAGGTGATGTCTAAACAAGGGATGAATTAAAAAGTTGGGAGGGATGGGAACTGGAGGTTGAATGCATAGAAAGGGCCATTTGTATAACACACAATGAAAACTTTAGGATCCCCCCCCCCCCCAACTTAGAGGCTTTAGTTCAGGGAAGCATTTATGCACACACTTAAGCTTAAAGATGTGTGTAAGTGCCATGTTCAAAGGGACTTCAAGGCCATGTTTGTGTATTGCTGGGAAGAGGAAATCTTTGCTAAATTGCAACTGAAGTAAATTCCTAAACAACGTTCTGTTCTCCAGTCTTCTTTCCTAGATGTCATGACCAGATAGGACCGCTGTGATCCTCTAATCAGACCTCCTGCCAAGCATGCCATAGAATTTCCCTCTGTTATTTCAGCATTAAATAACTGGTGGGTGAGCTAGCATAGAAAATCTTTTCGGATGACCTCTAGTCTTAATTTAGACGTCAAGTGATGGAGAATTCAACAGATTCCTTTGATAAATTGTTCCAATGATTAGTTACCCTCACTTTTAAAATAGCATGCCTTACGTCTAGTCGGCACTAGCCCAGCTTTAGCTTTTAGCTGTTGCACCATTTTATGCTTTTGTCTGATAAAACAAAGACCCCCTACTCTAAAGTGTCTTCTACCCATTGTGGCACTAATACCTTACGATCAAATCACCTCTTGGACTGTCTGCTGGATAAATTAAAGACCAGGTTTGTTTAGTCACTCATTGAAAGGCAGGTTTCTAGACCTCTGGTCACCCTAGGAGTTCTTTTCTGAACCATTGCCAGTTTGTCAGCTTACCTTATTTTTCGTCTGTAAAACTGGCCTGTCTTTTTATTTATCTCTCTGCCACTTTTATGGCATTTACCTAATTTACTAATGATGATTTTACATAGTCTTTCACATTAGTAATAAAAATATTGAATAACATTGGGCCAAAACCAAATCACCGTGGCAACTCACAAGAAATACCACCACAAGAAATGATTCCCCATTGTCAATTATTTTTTACATCTATCACTTATAGTTTATAATCCATTAAATATATGCTACATTGATTTACTATAAGTGCTCATTTTTAATCATGTCTAAGTATAGTAAGTCAACACAGTTACCATCATCAACCAAATGTGCAGTCTCATAAAAATGATGTCAACTTTGGTTAAGAAATTTACTTACCATAAAATTATGTTTTTCAAAGAGGGGCACAGTGACTTTTTGTTCTCTCTGGTTCCTGTTTAAATGTCATTCACTATCCATTTACCTTGTCTAGCAAATGTTTCTTCTATCAAAAAAGAAAGAGAGAGAGAGAGAGAGCTTACAATTTTCTTTACCACTACAAGGGCTAAAGCATAATTTCTACTACACTGTAGTCCCTGATTTAACCTATGCTTGGCTTTCATATATGTATTCATCTATACATCATCTATGTATTTTTCTTAATAGGTTTATGAATCCTGCTATTAAAATTACAGAGGCTTTTATACTTAGCATAACTTCATAAGTTAGCATAACTTTTGTATGGATAGCTGGAAACACGAAGTACCTTACAGGCTTGTATGTATTAACACTGAAGTTAATTGTAATTTGTTCAAAGCCATATTTACTCAACTAACCCTTTTCTGAATTCTGTGCCTATCATTTATGCTTGTGGCAGTTATGGAAAGTTAAATTCAAGTATCTGTGTGACTCTTCCGAGCAGACATCCCTGGGGACTCTCTTAAATATTTTCTATAGTCAGATTCAAGCAAGAACCCAAATTCCCTGGGAAGACCAACTGGCAATCCTAATCTAAAATCTTGAACTAAAGGATCAAGCTACACCACTCCTAACTGGACTGAGAAAAATGTGCATGTTACCATCCAATTTGTCAGCATGCCACCATGTTCACCTGGCAATGCAAACAGGTGGCTGTGTGGTTTTCTCTGTTGAGGTTGATTTTCAAATATTTCTGCACTTAACATGTACAGTATGAAACAATTTACAGAGTTATTTCTGGATGACATACAAAGGTCTTTAGAAATGGAGCTGGCTGCCCTAAGGATACTTAACCTGTGTTCTATGTAGCTCTCATCTCCATAGATGAGAAGTTCCCTGTTATGGAATCTCTCTTATTTTTCAGGAGTCTTTTGTTTCAAAGGGGTTTAAGGGAGTTAGACTCAACTCCCAGTGGAATATGGGCATCGTACTCCTCTAGTTATTCCCAGTCTGATTGCTTTTAAGGAAGTGTATGTCCTCCAGTTAGAATCGTTGCTGTTTATTTCAAAAAAATTCACCGAGTCAAAAATACACCCAAACCACATGGCACTCAGCAAGTGAGCAAAAAAATCTCCAGACTTTGCATGTAAAACACAGTGGCTTTGAAGCTCTGCTGCTGCTATTCTGGAAGTCATGCATGATTAAGCTGAGCTAGGGAGCAAAGCAAGGTACACAACTGAAGCCCTCATACTTTTCCAGACATAAGGACGTGTACAGCTGGGCCGGGGCGGGCCGGGGGGGGGGGGGAGGGAGGGGCAAAAGGGTGACCTCCTTCCAGTAATCAGTGAGGAGGGACACAGAGCTCCTCCAGACCCCAGCGCTATAGCGGGGGCACACTACATTCCCCTTCACAAGGGCTTGGATCTAAATTCCTGTGCACATCCTTGGGCATACCTCATTTCCTCTGCCGCCAGTGCCTAAAAATCCCAATAAAAGAGCAAAAGTATTAAAAAATAAATAAAATAAAATAAAAGACATGCAACCTATTGGATTTATCATTTAGCTTTTGATGCACTCTTGATTCCTGAATGATCTTTGTCAAATCTCATAAAACAAATAACGTTCTGCTCTGGAACTGTGCCAGAGGGATTAGAGCTGGTGCTGGAGGAAGAAGAAAAGAATGGAATGGGGAAGAGTAGGCCTAATTTTCATTAATTACAATAGCCGTATCTTCAGTCTTCATCATGTTGCTCATGGGGGTCCAGGCATCTGGAATGTTCATGCGTAGTTGCAGTTGTTGTCTTTTTTATTTTGCTATTCATAGCTATTGACATTCAGGGATTTTTTTGACTTCTTTAAATTTGCTGGGCTTGGTGGATGTGGGGGTGAACAACCTTTGCTGAGAAACCTGAGAAGTGCATGCCGGTTAATATAGGGATACACAGTTCAGCAACAGTTCTGCAGTGCCACCAAGGATCGGAGGAGAAAACTTGCAAAAAAAAGAGCTACGGTGGGCCAATCCTCTAAGGTGCTGATTACTCCATTGATCTCAATGGAAATGCATGTGAAATGTTGCTTTTGTGCTTTCCAGCGCTCTCATTCCAAATCAGTGATGTGGGTATCTCAGCCTACTGTAGTTTTGTGTTCTCTGACATCCCCTGGGCCCCTAGGTCCTTTGGCACATCCTGAAGATTCACTGTGGAAGTTAGACATATCCTGTATGCAGAGGGAGAGGACAGATTTGTGCAGTTCTTGATGTACCTTTCTCCACGGGGCCAAGTGAAGTGGAAGGATGGTCTTGTGGATAGAGCACTAAACTAGTACCCAAGCAAGCTGCGCTCTCCTCCTGTCTCCGTCAGGCTGCCAGGAAACACTGAACAAGAAAAATGAACTCTTGGTTCTCCATCTATCAAATTAGAATAATGCTTCTCTGTTTCAGAGACGTGTTGTGAGCTACTCTGATACTACAACGATCAGCACTACTGAAAAGCTATAAATAAGTAAATTCCCAGGGAAGACATGCATATGGTTTAAGCAGATGAGGCTTTAAATCATATCTGAATTCAGTCATGTAACCAGAGCCAGCATTTTCCATGTATAATCTTCTATCTCAGATTCTATCCTAATTCTAACCACTGATCATCATTAATTCAACGGGAACTCAGGACTTCGTTTTGGCTGCAGGAAATAAACCCATCTAACTTTCTCACAGACTCCATTTTTGAAGTGATAATTAAAAATTATTTTAAATAATAAAAGGAAACACAAATATTTAGAAGTGGGTGGGTGAAGACTATTATTGGTCTGTTTTTAGACAGAGAGCTTGCTTTGCCTTCAACTTCCTGCTCTGCTCTTCATTGATGTATTTTTAAATGAATCATAAAATACTCACCAGGAAGCCATTAAAAGAAGTCATGAATACCATACAGTGTGATATTCCCATGCACAAGACGACAAGGCTCAAGAACCTACCCTTTGCAAGTACAGCAGGATGTAAAACTTCCACCAAAAAAGGTGCATCATGAACTCTAAACAATATGCTTGGGAACAGCCTGAAGAGCAAGCGATCACAGGGTCCAGAGGGGTAGCAGTATTAGTCTGTATATAGCAAAACCAACAAAAGTCCTGTGGCATCCATGGTTGCATCTGACAAAGTGGGCTGCAGCCCACAAAAGCTTATGCCTGAAGAAATTTGTTAGTCTTTAAGGCCCCACAGGACTCTCATTGTTTATCGAGATGATAGGGACATGATGAGCCACAGCTCTCCATGTTCTCAAGTAACTAAGTGGTCGGACTTGCGCAATCAGAGATCAGAACTCCATCATTTACAGGTTTTCAGAGACATCAGGTGTTTAGAGATGAAGTGACCCCAGATTCTCAATTCCAACAGATGGGGGATAAGAATTAGACTTCTAAAAGCTTTTTAAGCCAGACTCCCACCCCCAAGACTCAATACAAAGAATAGCTTTTAGATCTCTCCTGGCAGAAGAGTTGGAAAGCTGCCACATTCACAAAGTAACAATGGTAATCCATATCAGTTTTCAGAAATCATCTTCAGCATACACAGGCTTTTAAGCCTTCCAAAAAGCTTTCTCCCTAATCCACTTTAAAAAAAAAAAAAAAAAACAAACCTTAAGGAACATTTCAAGGTAAAGAAACAGGATAAACAGTGGGAGCTAGGTCAACTGTCTGTTTCATTGAGCACCCCGCGTGGAATAAAAGAAGCCCGGTGAGCAGAAGGTATGTCACAAGAGGAAATGGAAGGGGGATGATGGGGAAGAAAGTGCTCTACACCCTGTCTATCCATGTGCTCACTGTCTCAGGTCATTCATCATTTGCAGCGAAGACTGTTCCACTGATACGTGCTGTGCACTACGATGAATAATGGCTGTGACGCTTAGGTCGTTGAAAGCAGAGTAACTCCAGGCTGTCAAAATCATTAAACACAAAGGCCCCAAATCTGGCCTTCATCATCCTTGTTTATGTGAGGTTGTAACTGAGCCCAGCAATATCATACTAGTGCATCTAAGGATTTGAAGGGCTTTGAAAACTTTTGGAGCTTATTTATACAAGGCAAACTCTACCCTCCATTATGTTAGGATCCCTTGTATGTCATTTGGTTGCACAAGTGTAAATGAGGCCCAGAGAACTTGCTGCTATAGCTTACTTCTCCAACATTAGGAGCCTAGAAAAGTAAGTGCCACTGTCTTCATTTAAATCCCATTTTTGCTACGTCTAGGTCATAACAGACTCCTCGGCCCAGGTGCTCTACTCCAGTGCAATTGCTCTACACGGCTCCGGTGGTGTAAAGTACTCCATTCCTTTCCATATCCATTCCCCCCAGTCTAGGAGTGATCCTGGGCTTCACCAACAGACACTGGGACGAGGATCTATTCTGGCCCAATAAATGGTATGTTTCACTTGCTTGCTAAGTAAAGAGGTGGCGTATGGTCATTGTAAGAGAAACTCAAGCTAGCAAAACTGAAGTCCCACTGTAGCTCCACTGTACCTAGGAAATGTCAGAGTGACTACTGATCTTCTCCACTGGACACCATACTCATACTCACACAAGTGATGAACTCTTCAGTGCATCCAGATAAATGTTGCAGCCAAAATATTTTAGATGTGAGCCTTATGTCAAAGAATCAAGCTGTGAGAGACGGTCTTCAGGTTTTGGCCATCTACTATTGCACCGAGGCTGATGCATACTATGATACCTAAGGTTCTCTTCTCAGTTCTGTTTTGTCATTGTTTCTTCACATGCAGAAATAACTATGCAGCTGTGCTGACTACATAAAGCAACTGGGACCTATCTACCTGGTTTACTCTTGCAAATACTGCTGGCACCTCCCCTTTTTTTGTTTTTTGGTGTGCAGAAATATTTAAGTGCCAAAAGTAAAACAAGAAAAAAGTGCACAAACACAAAGCTTCACAAACCAGGGACTCATGTTTGCAGACTGTTTAGAGACACTTGTAAAAATTAGCCCTTAACCCAGGCCTCGACAACTATGTTTCGGGTTGCCATGGTGACCAATTTTGTCAGTTTGTTGCCCAGCTCCACTATAGAAGTTTAATGAAGGAGTGCCCTCTAATGAACAAAAGTAACATTTCTGGCACCTAGTTGTGAGCCAGTTTTGTCCACACCTGCCTTAACCTATCCATTCACTGAACTGAATGTCAGTGAAGATGCACAGAATTATCACAATTTCAATATTCTGTAACTTCATCTTATTCCCATAAATATTAAAGTTGCTCACTATATTGCTTCGCATTTGGATGTCACTACAGTTTATTTGGTGATGTTTCCTTCCCCACCCACCCCCAGTTCCTGTCATTTGCTAATAAAATAGACTTTTACCTAAAACAACCGGACTTAAGTCTCAGATACAGCTCTTTTTGTCAGTCACTGACAGAAGCCTCAGAGGGGAAGAACTGAACGCTGCAGATGCTCACAGACAAGTGGAATAATGATTTGAGTACAGGGTTACAAGAAGGAGGCCCAATTCCTTTCTCCAAACAGAGTTGTGAAGAAGCTGCTATTGGCAAAGCAGATGTAGGGAGGAGGCCAAATAATCTGAGGCTGTCATTGCTGTCATCTGTTTTTTCCTCTGTGACCTTGTTCTCTTGTTGTGTATGGGTAGCTGCATTCTGGTCCCTAACACTGACCAAAGGAGCTGTAGTGTCACAGCTTTCTCCCACATTGTGTACTGTTTCCCTGGATCCAGCCACAAGTGGGTAGTAAAGAGCATATTATGCAGCTTCTCTGCTAGCAGAGCATAAAGACCTTCACAAAGCTGCAGAAATCGATTTGCAGAATTGAACTCCTTCTGAGGCACAGTGCAATCCCAGCTAAACCAGTGGAGTAGTCTCAAATTGAGTTTAGTTCTAAATTACAGTGCCAATTTAGAGATATCCCTGTGCTTCGGAGACCAGCTGCCCCTGAATGCAAACTAACAAACAAAAGAAATAAAATTTCCAATTGGCATTTGCAAATATTTAATTTACATATGCAAACTAGATTTCATGATTTGGGTCCTCGGCCCTTGATTTTTCAGACTCTCCTTGGCTGTAGTGAGCAGCATAGAAAGGAGAAGGCCACACACTAAAGCATTTTTTAAAACTCCACTAAATCCAGTTCATACAGTGAGCCTTCCATCATGGCAGATCTTTGGTCTTTAGTCATTTACATAAGATTTTGTTAGACTGTCTGCTTGCTTTTCAGTTTAAAGGGACTATTTGCTACCGGCTAAACACACAATGTATACTGATTCTGAGATACTAAATTATACCCTTTAAAAGAGCATTGAATTTTATACACATTTCACTGCATTATTTATTGGAAGCCAAACAACTTTTCTAAAAAGACCCTATCTTGATAAATTGCATTAAAGCTTAAAATTTTTCTGTGTGAAAAATAGTGGTAAACACAGCTCTCCATTTTGTTGGTGATAATAGCTCAGGTGAACAATGTGACACTGGGTTTCATGGAGAGGCAATTTCAGGCCCATTAGCATGCCAGCATCGTTAGGTGGTACAAGCTCTCTCTCCTCACTATTCTTCCTCCCTCCAGCTATCCTTCAGATCTGCTGTCACACACCAAGTGCATTACCCCTGTCAGGCACATATGTCTAAGGAAACACTCTAAACTGGAACATCGTGTCAGTCTAGGAAGTGGGAGAAACATTGGCTTTGCCATAGCGGATCACACCACTAGTCCATCATGTCCAGTAGCCTGTTTCCAGCTGCAGCTAATCCTTGATGTTTCAAAGGAAGGAAAAGAGTCCTCCAGTAACAATGGTATGCTGCTGCAGATAAAGGAAATTTTCCTGTCTGATTCCTGCAGAGCTAATTTCATGCTTTGAAGAATAAGCTGTGATTACCATTATTTTAGCACGCAAACCTACAAATAATAATGGTCATAACATCCATCCCTTCTTCAAATGCAGCTGGAATAGATACCCACCTTTGTTAGTGAATTCTAAACAGACTTCATGGTGTCGGAACCATTTAAGCAGTGTTATCGGTACCCATGAAGTTCTGGTAATGCTAAACAGAAGACTGAAAGGCCAACCGTCTTTCCAGTATTCAGTGGAATATGCCCTCCAAAAGCTCCTTAGTGAATTAGGTGCTCAAAGTCCAGTGAAATGGGACTTAGGTGCCTTTGGAATATTATTTTTACCCTTTAAGAACTGCCATGGCTGCTACCTAACAATTTGACATCTTCAAGTCTGCTTCAAGTCTTATTTCTGCAGCTAGCAACTTCTTGTTCATGGGTCAACTGGGTCATTGTGGTTTTGAGAGTGTTCAGGATTTTCTTGGGACACCAGGAGTCAAGGGAATTATTTTGTAGTTAAATAACTGATTAATGAAACATTCAAGCATCAGTGGTGTGTCGTCGGGTCCTCCCCTCGTCAGGGCGAGGCAAGCAAACAGGCATGCAGTTCAGGCCTTCAGCCCCCACAGGGGCAAGGCAAACAACAGTTTGGAGTTCAGGCCTTCAACCCCGGCTGGGGTAAGACAAACCAACCATGGCTCGGCTGGTAGCAGGGGAGGGAAGGGGAACGCAGGCTACTTGTCCCTGGGCTACTTCCTTCCCTTGCCCGGTGAGGCCTGGGGCACGCTGTCCTTGTGATCCTCCAGGTAGGATCACCAGAGCATCCCCGTCAGGCCCTCACTATCTTCGGGAGGCAAGGCTGGGAACTCGGCCTCCTCGGCCAACGGCAGCTCCTCCAGGTCGCACGAGTCCGGAAGGGCGGGCTCGCTGTCCTCCCCAGCAGAGGGGAGCTCCTCCAGGTCCTCCCCGGCGTCGGGCTGGTCCACAAGGCTCAGGCTCTCTGTGGAGGGAAGCTCATCAAGGTCCTCCCCGGGAGGAGTTTTCTCCAGGGGTGCAGTTGCCCAAGGTTCCTCCCCCCAGCTCTTCTCGGGTGGGGAGTCTGGGCGCCAGTTAGTCTCCTTTACTCCCGGTGGAGGGAGGCCTGCCAGGGGTGGCAGCCACTTCCCTCTAGGCTCCCGCCGTGGCTGCCTGGTCCCCTCCCTTTCATAGTCCTCCTGCTCCTGGCGCCCTCCCCTTGGGTTCTGGCCCCAGCCGCTCTGCCGGGCCTCTTCTGGCCAGTAGGGGGAGTGCGGGCGCCCAGCTGCCTCTCTGCGGCTGCCTAACTGCTCCCCTCTGCTACATGGTGGTGTCTGATTGGCCGGGGTCTTGACTGTGTATTTCAATTGTTTGTTTTTGAGATTAACGGAGTGTGAAAAATCCATAACCCCAAAGGAAATTGGACAGAGAAGCAGTGTTGTCTCCCAATCCAGGATTAGCTGCTCTGGATTACAAGCATAAAACTAGCAGAGAAGCAATGATTCTGTTGTTAATTTTTATTATTATTTTGAGAGTGCCCAGGAGCCTGCTAATGCTTTGCACATGTAAGAAATCAGATCCTTGCTGCCTCAAAGGGTTTACATTTCCCACCACGATTAGTGCTTACTACTATCCTGGTAGTGTGTGCCTACGCTTGGTAACCTTTAGGGGATCGGCTTTGCTGGGGGATGTTGGGAGAAAAGAAGGGCAGCCAGAGTGTGTTATGCTCTGACTAGCGCTTTGAGAGCATTACAGGTGGCCATAAATTACAGCAGTCATGTCATTACTTTAATTTTTCCCAGAGACTAACTTGGGTCCCAGCAGTCTCAAAAGATCAGGGGAGCACACAAGTAGTATAAAATCACCTTTTCCAGACATCCTAACCCTGCGCCTAAAATACCATTCCCCTTTAGCTCAGCAAGAAATTTGACACTGGAGGACAGAAGCAGGCCCTGATGTTTAACCCTTCCTCATTATAGTGCTTTCAATAAGCAAAATCTTTCCACTACTCAGCTCTTCCTTTTTGATTTAGCTTTTTTTAATGGTTTCTTTCTGGATTCTTTAAGTATCTGGTGCTCCAGCCTCTGAACTTGCAGACACTTTCATTGCTCTACTTTAAAACAATGTATTTGGCCCAGGACAACCACCATGGATAGTCAAGTGGAAAGAAATCTAAAAAGCAGTGAACTGTCAAATGTGAGGAACAGAGGAAGGCATGCAAGGGAGGCCAAAAATCCAAAGCATTTCTGAAAGGCAAGTATTTCAGGAGAAGCATACTAAATATTCTCCCTCCATCCCAAAAGGAAATCTGCAGCTAGAAAGGTACTTATAATTTTGTCATCACTGATTGCCTAATGTGCAACGTTTCATATATTCCTACAGATCACACTCACACACTAGGGATAGAGATTAGATAGGGAGAGATGGTAGGTTAAACAGACACACTCAGATTAAGAATCATGGCCCATATTTCAGCCCTCCGCTCACAGAAGAAGCCTGCCAACAAGTACAGAACATGACTGACTACAAGGGGTTGCCCTTTCACCCAGCCTTGCAGATTGTTTTGGTGCTGCCATCTGGATGGGATTATGCTAATATATAACAGCAATATGGGCACTCACAATATGGGTTATATTTCAAGAAGTTTAGAGAAATGTGTGGGATTCAGAACTCCCAGTTGGAGCCACCCACTAATTTCTGCATCAAATCCACAATGTTGGTTTGAGCTAGAGTACATCTTTGAGAGAGACATCTGGTTTGGATTTCAGACCTTCAAGTGATAGAGAGTCTACCACAAACCTTGGTTAAGTTGTTTCTTGCTGTCAAATTACCCTCACAGTCAAAAATGTGTGCCTCATTTCTAGTCTGAATTTGTCTAATGCCATGGTTCTCAACCTGTTTGCCACTGTGGGCCACCTATACAGCTATCTATGGGCCACATTCACACAATACCTCTATGGCCCTGAGGATGTCATATGGGTCGTAGCTATGTGATGATTAGTCTAATGTCAGATTCCAGCCATTGGATCTTGTTAAGCCTTTGTCTGTTACAGTAAAGAAATATTCTGCTTACATAGACACTTACAGACTGTGATAAAGATCCCTCAGCTTTTTCTTTGCTAAGCTAAACAGGACAAACTTCTTTAGTGTCTTACCAAAACCCAAGTTTCCCAGACATCAGATCATTTTGATATCTTTTTTTTCCTGAAATCTTTCCAGATTTGTCAACATCCTTTTTAACACATGAACGCCAGCAGCAGGGACTGTATTCTGATAACAGTCTTGGCAATATCACTTCTCTGTATCAACTCAGGATTCCCCCTTTTATACAAAGAAGATTCATATATTTTCTCTTAGTCACTGGATTGTGCTGGGAGCTCATGTTTAGTTGCTTATTCACCATAGCCTCCAAGGTCTTTTCCAAAGTAGCTCCCCAGTCTAAGTATGACCTGCATTCCCAGCTCCTTGACATATGACCTTGCATTTGTCCACATCAAAATGTCTTTCAAGTGAGTCCAGTTGGTCATGAGCTCCAGATCACGCTGTAGAATTAATTTGTCCTTATCTTATTTACGACACCACGAGTTTTTAAGGCATGTGTGGACTCTAAAAGCAATTATTTTATATTTTTTCCTAGATCATTGATAAAGACATTAAAAAACAATAGGTCAAGAGTTGAACCTCCCTAGAATGACATCTCTTGATGATGCCTTCCCATTCACAACTGAATTCCCAATTATCAGAACGCTACTGTTAGATCACTGTTTCAAAACACAGAAATCTTATCTTAGGTTATCTTAAAGGGTTTTATGGATCCTTCTGAGACCTGTAAAGCTGGATTTAAGGTAACTAACACACATAGTTTTGACAGGTAGAGCAATACAAAATATAGCACCAACTAAAATTACATACATTGAAACTCTCTTGCAAGATGAGTTTTCTGTAACAAAACTAATCCTACGGTTACCTAAACTAACCCTCAGTCTATTTGTTCCCCAAGGTTTGCCATCTTTCTGTGATTGAGGTACTTCAGTCCACTGAGTTCTTGTATTTCATTTCAGTGCTTGGTATGAAGACACCTCAGCACACGAAATGGGAAGCAAATATATTAGGTAGATGTCCTTGAACAGACTCCTGTATATTGAGTTTATGTAAGAGGGACCTAAAATTGACAGAAAAGAGGAGACTCTTGGCTTAGTGGAAAATGAGGTTAAGTGAACATGTTACATAGCTATAATCTGTTTCTACAATATGAAGTCCATATCTGGATTACCCACATTTCATTTCCCGTTCATTTATAATATATTGCCATTCAGTGTTACATCCAACAGGCTGCTTTTATCTGTTTCTCCTTCATCTCCCATTCCCCTCTAGTGGATTCTAATGCAAAATGGTTGTAATAGAAATTAAGCGTACTGCCTAGTGGGGTTCTTTTGGAGCTTTCTGAACATCATCTAATGCTGCAGGAATATCCAGATAAAATCTGCTGAGAAGGGGCAAGAAACTCCAGTCTTGGTTATATCATTGATTACCTCAGGTGAACAGGGTTCACTAATGAACCTGAGGACTCTGTCCCTCCCCACTCTTCCTGACTTAGTTCAATGAGTACTTTTCAGCTATGTCAGGGCTTTAAAGCCTGAGGGAAAATAGGGCAGGAGGAGAGAATTCCTTGCCATCACTCTGTCATAATACCTATACCTGTTGGTTTCAGGAGGAAAAACAGGAGAAAAATTTCTCCTTCTTAAAATGGTTCTACCATTTTAGATTTGGTCAAGGTGACCAGAAAACCCTGAGCTGTAGTTTCTAGACCTAAGCAAAAAATAAAGAGAAGTTTCAAAAAAAAAAAAAAATCATGTTTTATTCCTTTCTTTGTTCCAGTCAAAAGGCTGAGAATTATTTTTGGTCAAAATTTTAACTGTCATTAGTAATTTCCTACCTAGGCTACAAAGATTCTAGTTTGATTCTCTGGTCCTAATTCAGTCAGGTATTTAAGTTTGTGCTTAATGTTAAGCCTGTGTTTATTGCTAAACTGTTATATGGTGCACACCAGATTGGTGCCTGTTTTACCAAGTACTGTATAAACATATCAAGACAATAGTCCCTGCCCCAAAGAGCTTCCAGTTTGAACAACAACATACCAGGTGGATGACACAAACAAGTGGGTCGAGGTAGTGAGTGAGAGTGTAACAAAAATAATCATTAGCATGCAGCTCTTAGCCAGGTATGAGCCATGATCCCCATTTACCACCTGGCTACTGTCTCAGGTTGCAACTTCCTGTGTGCATTCTGGGAAACATTTCCTTCTCGCAAAGGGTGACCTGGAAGTTAGTGCGAAGAAATGGGTCACGAGCAGTCCCACTGAAGTCAACTGCTCTAATTTAAGCACATATTAGCACTTGGCTGAATTGGTTCCTCTGCTGAAGCACTGTTTGAAATGCTAGTTCAACTTCTAGTCTTTACAGTCAGAACTCTTCACGGTTCTCAGGCATTTACGGTTCTACCGATAGCAGACCAGACAGCTTCTTAGTTAGGATCTCTCTCAAATTGATATGAAAAGGTCAGACGCTTTTCCTCAGTTATGTGATTAATGTGATTCAAGGCTAAAAAAATAGCCACAGCCAGTAATTGTCAAGATCTCATTGTGTGTCTAGTGAATTCAGTGCTGTCATTAGGAGACAATTTGCCGTACCACAGATGGAACAAGTCACATCCCTTCTTAAAGGAAGATGTTGCAATAAATCTAATGGGAAAATATAATTTTTGCCCACCCTTCATATAAAATATCTTCCCTTGGGGCTAGAAGTATTTATCAACACCACACTGAACTGAAGCCTGCAAAATAATGGACAAGCTCTGTCTGGGGAGCTAAAATAGATCT
Organism: Podocnemis expansa; assembly: GCA_007922195.1. NCBI lineage: Eukaryota > Metazoa > Chordata > Testudines > Podocnemididae > Podocnemis > Podocnemis expansa. The sequence goes on from ML682007.1 coordinate 3,386,333, forward strand.
TTCTGTAAAAGCCCAACTTGAAGCGAGGCATCTTATGCTCCAAATTTGACATACCTCAGAATTCAGTGAAGAGAAGCCTAGAAATTAAAGATGGAAAATACCCTTTGGGCACAGACACTCTGTCCATCTCCCAGCCTATGGAGTCAACACTGCGACACTGGTTCCCAAATTTTCCAGTAACATGGCACACTTCAATGAGTCAGACCATTCCACAGCACACCCACCTTTTTTCCACATGAACCGATTGCTCAGAAATGTCACATTTACTTACATTTACTATGGCTACAGTCTTACCACAGAGGCTTGCAACATAGTGCATACAACAAGCTGAAAAAGGGTCCAGTGTACTAATGTTTCAAATCCACTGGAAAAAATACACGTCAACTCAATTTTGCCCTTTGGCCACCTGTATTTAGAATGTTCACAATTTAGAAATGAAACACCAATACATCACTTTTAATTTGATGGTTAATTTTCATGAGTTTTATGAGTTGAAATTTTAGTTGGATAGAAAATACTTTAAGGTGAAACAACATTTGTTTTACACTGATTTTCATTACCTTTGTACAAAATTTCACAGCACATTCGGACAGTTCTCATGGCACAGCAGTTGAAAACCACTGCACTAGGACATCATGCAATGTGCTGGCATGTTCTAGTCCAAATCTTCTCCCGCAAGACCATTCCATAGCCAAACAGATCCATCTGTGAGAAACTTCCTCCTCATTTTCAGCTTAAACATTCCCTTTTTTTAATGTCCCTCCAAATATGGGAACAATTCCTCATCTGTTCTTTGAGGTCCATTTCTATTGGATATTCTATGCTGGTTCTGGGTGACTGACTTCGCAAATAACCACGGTCCTTTCTATAGTGACTTTGGGCTCCAAAATACTTTGCATCTCTCGTGAAATGCACCCACTTCTAGGGTGCAAGAAGGCAGCAATCTGGAATATAGTATAACACTAAGAATGGGGGTGGGGGGGAGAGTAATTTTGGCTAACCCTGTATTCTTACAAAATGCCAAAGTAGATTAGACCTGGCTTTGAAGGTTTCAAACAAAAAAAAACTCACTACTCAACTGATAAGCTGCATGGTGACTCAGCGGATGATGAACTGCTGAGTCAGCACTGCCAGGGCCTGACCTTGTCGTTTTAGAGGTCACAGACTTTCTAGTCTCCCTCCCTTAACGTGAGAGCTTTGAACAACAGACATCTCAGCTCTGCAGTGCACTTTGGAGAGGAAGCTTTTGTCCAGAGTAATTTTACCATCTTAAAAGGACCTAGCACCTTTCAACACAAGAGAGGTTTCAGAAGCTTTGGCAGATGTTAAATCTGCTTCCTCCCCAGTGGAAATCTAGAAGCTAGAATCGATGGTATCTCTGCAGAGGAATCAATCTTCAATTCAGAACAGGGAGCTGTTGTAAGGGTGCAAGCAAGCACCAAGATTTAAGTTACTTTGGTGCTTGCATAACTTGGGGCTACATTATTTTGTTTTAAATCTACCCCTTTGGTGCCAAGGATGAAACAAAAAAAATCCACACTAGGCTTAATTTAGTTAGACCCTACATAATTGTGCTGTTTGCAGACTCTGCGGCAGCAGTTAATTAAAAAATGCTGTTCCCAGAGCCGTTCTCTCATCAATTAGGCTAGTGCGCAAAGCGGGTCGGCTATGTAGGTCTCTCTCCATTAAACCAAAGCAGACCTATTTATTTGTGCTGTACTCATTAAACAACAAAAAACTCAAGACTGGGAAAAGAAAAACCAAAGCAACAGACAAAATCTGTTTTGCTTTTCAAGTTGACAAATAAGGAAACGACAGTGCTGACAACTACAAACAAATGTACTTGAAACAGTCTCCATTTCCAACATCCGCACTGGGGCCAGCCCAGTGGCCTTGCCTACTTGCAGGGGGGGAGGAACTGGGGAGGGCAGCAGGAAGAGTGGCTGCCCTTACGGCTATCTGGCAGAACTCAAACTGAGTGGATATAATAAGCAAGAAACAGTCATCGACAGGTCACAGCTGTGAGGAAGCCAGTGGTTGATGCTGTGCTGTCTTATGGACCTAGGAACAATGGCGTTTAAAACGTTCAGAAATTACAAGGGACTGGAACCCTGACGAAACTTGTTTCATTCTTTCTTGAATATCTCTCTCTATTAAAAAACAAAATCTCCTTCTGTCTTTTTTCCCATAGCAAAATCCAGAGACAAGGAAGTTCAGTGGAAGGCGGGGTGATAAGAGACATTAGCATAATGCTATGAATCACTGACTGCATGAACAATTGGTCATTTTTTTCTTTTTTACCTCTGATCTTTTACATCCTCTTATGAAAGATGGGATCATGCAACAATTCTTAGATCCTGACTTCAAACACTCCCAAGAGCCACTGAGGGCAGGAAGCGGACTTAGGATCCAGCACGTTAAAGAGATTTAAGAACTAGAGGTGACATTTTCATTGGGAGTCATCTTCTGACAACTCCACTGCTTTAAGGATGTTCAGATCTAGCCGTCCTGGTTCAGTCCCATCTCTGTTTTCAAACAGAGCAGGAAACAGGGCACGTCGTTAACAGCTTCCCAACTGACTCACAGTCACAAGAAACAGGGCAGACTGAAATCCTGGTCAGGTACAAGCAGTGTCCTCCCTGAAGAGCACTGCAGGTTCAAATGAACTAAGCTTATGTTGATGGGCTAACCCTCCTGGCCCAACCCATAAATTTCTTGCTTCTGTGTAGTCAGAAACACGTCTTCATTTCTGTGTGAATCTGCTGTGCTTTCAGGCAAAGTTTTTTTACTGTAAATCTCTTCAAAGGACTGAGTATTATCATGTTTGTGACAGAAATAAAACAGATTAACCCTCAAACACAGCCTTTTTTTCCTCAATGAAATTTACATATCTTAAAGAAGAGAAAGTCTTCATCAAAAGCCACTCACCTCCATGGTCTCCATTAACCTTTCAAACCACAGCTGGAGCAGCCCTCTGTGTATTCTCCAACTAATGAAACCTGGGGCAGGAGGGATTATCGTCTAATTGACTGTACAGGGGGAAAAGCCACTGGGTTTCTTATATCTTCAACACAGCCTCTAAATTAAATATGTTGACATCAATACACTTTCCCGGTCTTGTGTGTTACCGTCTAATGGATGAGTGCTGTAATAGTTCCTCTAGATTAAGCAAAAACCAGAGTCTCAGGAGTTATATTTGCTTCAGCAAAATCTAAAGGCACACTGCACCAGATGGCAAACTGCTGCTGAAAAAGAGATCTTCCCCCTCTTTTACCAGCAACCTGCCAAAATCCTTCCAAGCTGAGTGCACTGGAGGCTCAGTCAGGGCTAGAGTATTTAATAAAAGCTTGTTCCTACATTACTTTCATGTTTATAAAGATGTTAAGTTGGAAGCACTGGAAATCTAAGTCATCTGTTTATCCACAGACCAATACTCAAGTATCAAAAGGCAAGTAGAAAGACCTGACTTTAAAAAAAATCTTATCCAGTGTCCCATGATTTTGGGGATCTGTCTGATGACTTTTGAATTCATGAGGGTGGCAATACTTATTAGACAGACTTCTATATCACTCTTCTGATGAGAGAAAACTGCTTTATTACAATTTTATATAGGAGACAGAAACCCCTTTTGTTAAAGGAAATTGCTTCTATTTCTAACTGGCTGTGCTTTTACTTGTTGACTTTTTACTAAATTACACTGTGATAAATCTATCACCATTTATGTTTACTTCCCCTTCATGTTCAACTATTCAAAGGACCCTCAAGGAAACTATTATGTGCATTAAATTGTTACAGACATTTGATGGGTAAATTAAGTCAGGGTACAGGTAAATGAAAACAATAAAGACCCAACATAAGCATCAGAATTTGCTTGCTCTTATGGGAACAAACAGAATCCAAAAAGAGCACCCATTCTCCACTGAACAGAATTCAAAGCTTTTAATACTTTTTACAAACTGATTACAAACTGATTACAACTGTAATAAACTACAAAAATAATATCAACATCATCTACCTTTTACATAGCCCTTTTCCACTTCATACTTCTCAATACCTTACAAAGCATGGGGGAAATTGAGGCATGGACTGAAGACATCAGTTACCCACAGTCACAGAGCAACTTATCAGCAGAGGCAGGAATAGAGCCCAGGTTTCCTGATCTCCGCTCCTACATCCTATCCACTGGATCATTTCTCATTGACTCTATGGCTAGGAAAGTATCTCCTATTTATGTCACATGAGGCTTCATCCTAAAAATTCCTTGCTATAGAATTTCTTAGAAATGCCATTTTATCATAGACCTGAGGGTAATGGAAAAGGTGTGACTTACAATGAACCAGAAAGATCAAGGTCATTTAAGATGGTGGCTTTTGTTCTGTCTACAGTTCTCTCTTGCTGTCCCCTAGGTAATTTCAGGGATGTTACATGAGTCACACCTGGTATCATGCTGCTTAGGTGCTATGTGACCCAGAGGCATACTAGCAACAAGTTAACGAATGTGTGGATGTCTTAATTCTAAAGCCCTTCTCCTGCAATGAACCTGATGGAATGAATGCTGAAAAATTCAGTCCAGCCACTCCAACAACAGAGGATTCTGAACACAAGACATTTTTGCTAAATTACAACGTCCATAAATTGGCAACAGCACAGCGATTATGCTTCATTGTGACTGTGCTGTCCCTGGAGCTCAGAGCCAGTGCAATGAAAATCACACAACTGTGTGTGAGTCCGCAATGATTGATGACAGCTTGCCATGAGTAGCAATTTTGAAATAACTGAGAAAGATGATAAAGAATATTGCTTTAAAGAAGAGTAGTTATGGTCCGTCTGCTTTGGTAGAACTTAGGTGTAACCAAAAGGTGCAGAGTTTTATTACAAGATATGCATTCAACTAATAGAGAGGCAATTTGCAGTTGGATCAAGCAGTTCACGCTAATCTTTCTTGTATGCACCTTGCCAGTCAATTCTGATGACAGATACTAAAACTCTTGGATCATATTCTGTGCTTCATGCTGCAAGGGGAAACTGATGGTCAGTGCCTTTATATTCTTTTCCTTTGGGACAGGAGCCCAGGGCACAGGACAAGTGGCAACACTCTTATAAACAGATTATCAGTTCAGAAATTACACTGAATTAAAAAAAGAATTACAGACTGTGGGCCAGATTCTCTCCTTCATTGTAGCTGCTTCTCATCACTCTGTCAGCACAGCTGACCATGAGAAGGATTTCATGGCACAGAGGAAGGGTCCTTTGGTGACCTAACACCTCCTGGGCTACCTCCATTTACTTGTATGCAGACAGCTGCCCACCAGTGTAAATTACAGCAGTCCTGAGACTGATCTGTGTTACGCTAGGTTTATCATCCTGTCGCACAGTCAACCAGGAGTAGAAAGTTGGCTTCACCTCAAAAAGTTTTACACTTCACACAGTCCAAGTTGTGGTGTATGCTCACTGTCCACAGCACAGGACATAGCCATGTATAAATACAGCTAATTCATCCTCCACTTACATAAGCAACAACAATAAATACAGACAAAGAATCTGTCTCCCTTGGGCACTACTCAGAGAAGTAAAACTTAACAGATCTTTACAACAGAAGGGACATGCAAGGAGCAGCCCAAGTTATGCAGGGACAGTAGAGCCTTGTTCATGTTGTAAGTGATGCCTACCGGCAAGGGCAGACTTCAGAATCAGAATAAATACAGCCATCATTAAAATGGAAAAGGAGCCATTTTGTGCTAGCAGTAGTTTATATGGGAATAGCTATGAACAACTTCCTCAAATGAAACTGCAAAAAGAGGCAAAATGCAATTTCCCATGGGATCATAATAATTTTTGCTGTGGAGTTCTAGGTCTCCTCTGAGATTCACTCACTATGGCCATTAAAACCTACAGAAGCCATTGAGAAGCAGCTTGCATGCTTTACTACATACCAGTAAGAGGGAACTACAAATCAAACTTATTTCCCTATGGAATGGTTCCTGAAACTGGTTGCATGCTGCCGGGGGCGGGGGGCAGGGCACCAGTGACCATTTGCACAGTTAGGGATGGAGAAGTTTAAAAAAAACAAAAAAACCACACACACACACACACGCACGCACAAAGCAGATAAAGACAGTTTAAGCCCTTGCAGGTCCATTTGCAGATATCAAGGCTAAGAAAAGCTTAGCACAAAAATTTATTTCTGATCCAGCTGCCAGAACAGACATGCCTGAAAACGACAACTGCTCTGCTGAGGGGACATAAATATTTGACTTCAAGAAAAGGGAAAACAAGGAAAGGAAACTGGTTACTTTCAAGATAAGCTGGATTCTTTGGAGACCTGTCCCCATCCCCTTTGCTTAGAGGATTGCCAGAATTCCTGAAGAGAGGGGATAGGGCAGATCTTGTTTTAGAAAATAGTGAAGGATTTTTAAAAGCCAAGAATGATGTCTTTCTAAAAGAGACGCTCTAATTTGATCCCAAGTTACTGGGCTCAATGCAAGAATTACTTGTCCAACTACAAAAATTAAAGGGTGGTGGAAGATTGTTCTTTAATGTACCAGAAGAGGAGGTGAATCTGAACCCAAGACTTTTCCCACTGATGGTCGCTCTGAATACCAGGCATGACAGCACTTACCAAGAAAGTAATTCACCTATGGTAGGTCCGCTGGAGGCCCAACTTCTAATATCTCATACCTAGATAATGTCTCTCTCTTTGCTTATGATGTTCCCTCAAAAGGGTCACCATCTTTAAAGATCAAACAATTTTTGCAAATTTTCCCCTCTCAGGGTGAAGTTCACCCCATGAAAAAGGCCCACACGAGGCCTACATCCCCACTCAGGTCCTCTGTATGCCTTAAAATAAGGTGCTGGATAATTTTGAAGATTTAAGTGGTGCCTAAATCTCATGCTGACCCTCTGCACTGGGGTGATTTTCACCAGGAGTGTTTACTGCTGTGACCACCTTTATTGACATTGCTGTTTTGAGGGAGAAATGTCTGCAAGACAAGGAAGAAAAAAAAGTTGGTCTGACTTCAGTGCTGATGTATGAATAGGTCTTGGAACTCCAGATCACATCACCTAATTCCATACCTTATCATTCTGCTCTTTACTAATCTGCTGCTCTTTTCCAGATACCTCTGATCTTCACTACTCTCCCACTATCCTCCCAGCTCTTTTTAATTCCCCTATTCACACACATACTTTCCTTCTCGCCATCTGTAATTCTTGTCTAGTTTCTCAAATGACCAGACTGACTCTCACGCCTCAGGAAGAAATAAATGGCTGCTGGCAGTATCTCTACTCTCATCCCAGGCTATCTGCCCACCTTAATGCCTCCTTTGCAACTATGTCTTAGCCCGGCATCACGTCCATTATTCTTTTTGGAGCAGAGTCATGGGAATCGACACCAGAAATTGATACGAAGAGCAACCCATTCTAAAGTAAATGCCTTTGGAAGATCTTTGGAGTCCATAGGAAAGTGTTTCTTGCAACACTTAAGACACTCTAAGCAGAGGAAATCAATCTAATGCATCAAATCTGGCAAAATGAAGATGCTGGACATATTTAGGTCATGTTTTAAGGATGGAACCAACACAACTTTTGTGTTGAGTGATAATGAAGATATCACCTGGAAAGAGAAGAGGAGGGTGATTTAGGGGAACATTATGTAGAACAATAAAGAAAAAAGCCAGATCCATCCACATGATATTTGGAAGCCTGAAGAGTCTAGCACAAGAGTGAAATTGGTGATGGAAACTGATAGATACAAGGCACCCACGGCTGCGAGAAGACAAAGATGGGAGAATCACTACCATATGTGAATGGCTGTCAAGTAACACCAACAATCTCTCCACCTTTAGGAGAGAATTGTGACTAGACCATTGTGACTAGATTGTGATTAGACCAGCTATGGTCTCATGCAGCTGTTCTCAACCACTGTGTTGGGACATATACTGTGGCAGGTGTGTCCGGGAGACACAGGGAGATGGCTGGATTCAGCCTGGGGGAGGTGGACCGGTGTGGCCTGTGGGGTTGTGACATGACACTAAGTGTGTCACAACCTGCAAAAGGTTGAGAACCACTGGTCTAATGGAGGATTCTTGTTTGCAAAGGGAATTCCTAGCTGGCCAGCTATGAGTTTGGTTTGGACTACCTGAGCAAATTCTGTGAGCTATGCCCTGTTCCTCTTTGCTCTAGAACGTGTTATTGATGGTTTGAAAGAGTTCCTACTAGGAGGTTTTTACATAACCCAAACCATTAATTAATGCAGGTCATATAATTTGTCAGTAATATAGCCCAAAAAGCATAAAAGCCAAACACCTTCCTGATAAAATACCACACATCCAAACAGAGAAAATAACAGGTTCCTTTTAGAAACCCTTTCACCTACCACTGCCTTACAGCTGTGCTCCTCCAAAATAAGAGGAGAATCCCTACAGTATGACGACAGGCGAGGAAAGCACATTCAGCGCATCATGGCAAACAGTGGAAACATGAAGAAGTCAGGTGAAACCATTTGTATCTGTGTGTCTATCAGCTGGCAATCCCAACAGCACTGCTGTAATAACCTCAGCAACTCAGACAAGCACAATGTTTCCATCCTCATTTCAACACAGCTGCAATCAGTATACGTCAGAAAGCACAACCCCATGGTCAAGTGCTTCCTTTGAACGATGACCACCTGAGAGGCATCACAATGCTGCTGCCACTGAATTGTCCTGTGGATTCAAGCAGGGCTTTTTTTTTTAAATTACTGGAAGCGCTACGGTGCTTATAAATCTAAACTCAAGGAACATATGGCTAGGTTAAAATATTCTATTTTCCCAAAGGTAATGGCTATAGGAAAAAAATCAGCTAAATGTATGAGTTTGGTGGGGGATTCATTTCCTCCCGTACTTTTGTACTTCACAGTCTCACTAATTGTAGCCCCTGTGAACAATTATGTAAAATTATGTAAAATGTAACATGATCAAGGTGTTAGGCCGTTATTATCCCTATTGCAGAAGTCTGAGTCATTACTCCCAGTATTTGCTGTCTATTTGAATTAGAGGGATTTTAGTTGTTGGGGGAGTTGAGGGGGAGAGGGATCCAGATCAGAGGAGGGGTGTCCGTGACAACTAAACTGGACCCTGATGAATTTACAAGAAGAAAAATCCAACACTACTGATGAGCCCTCATTAGGAAACAAAAGAGTGGCTTTAATGAACTGTGCTTGTTTTGTCATTTAAATAATTGACAGGCTGGTGACTTGCACAGTCCTTTTTTAAGCAGGCATTTGGGGAGGGCTGGAGAAGCTGCATTGTGGGGATGCTTTTGGAGACAGATAGGGTGGGAGTTTTCAGAGGCTATGCCTACAAAGAACAGTGTGGATCACTTCCTTCACATTAAGTGTTGGTAGGACAGTGGGGGCTCTGCGTGGGTATGCCTGTTTCTGAGCAATTTCCAAAGGGATAGCTGTGTTAGTCTAGTCCAGCAAAAAAAAAAAAAAAAAAGAGTCATGTGGCACTTTAAGACTAACAGATTTATTTTTCGCATGAGCTTTTGTGGGAGAAAATCCCACTTTCTCAGATGCTTCGAAGATGGGTGAACTTACAGAATGGACTCCTTGTTTTTTCTGTTTCTGAGTGTCTGGTTGGAATGGCTGCAATTAGGGATTATTTGTAAGTGAAGGCAGGGAACCTAGAGGTTTGGCTTTTTAGATCTGAGCAAAGAAAAGAATCAGCAGCCAGGTGGTGCGTGGTCACATCTTGGCCACGTTTCAAATGGGCAACTGGGCAGACCTTTGTCCGTGGAAGTGCAAAATGCTATCTGTCAAAGGGCAGCCCTGAGAAAGGCACCACTCCAGCAGTTATCATGCATACAACCAATGCCTATTATGCCCACAGTCTTACAGCTAGATCTTGAAGTCAGAAGGGCTCCTGATGGCTGCAAGGGTGAGACCACACAGATCAGACTGCAGGCTGCAACCTATTCTCCTCCCCACTGACAGAGGAGAGCAACCCTCATTGACTTCAGGGAAATTAAACCAATATTGTAAGAGAGGCAGAACTGTGGCCTATATTGCCCCCTTTAATTTTTATTAACAGTTCTGAGGGTCAGTACAGTAATGCAGATATAAAATTAGTGTACGTAAGGTGAAGGGCTCCCCCCCCCCGTCCCAAATCACATCAGAAATTCTAACATCACAGCACTCTGTGCCTTGAATCTTCCAAGAACCACAAAGAATGTGTGACGATGTTACAGGAGACAATAGGATGCAAGGTCACATGGGAAGGAAAAAACAGAAAAATGTGATAAGCCATGCTCTCTAAAGGGTGGAGAAAGGTTTTTTTGAAAAAGGACAAAATCCTACTGAATGTGTAAAGAAAGCTATATTCGCTACTGAAAATAAACAAACCGTTAGACATACTCCTCTTCTGTTGATCAATCTTCATCATGCCTACACAGATTCAGAGGGAAAACACTGCTGGCTTCAAAAGTAGAGCTATTGCTACAGTATGAGGATCCTGTGTAGGGCAACCTTGTTTCTGCAAAGAAAAACCCAAGCCATTTTGCTGCTGTTTGTGTTTCATAGTGCTTTTGTTGCCACATCTGCTGATTATCCAAGATGCGTGTTTAACCCAGGGCTTCCCCCACCCTCCCCTCCTCCTGGTCCTTTCTTCAGTGACATTTACTGACCTTCTGACATCAAGTTCCAAAGGGGGAAGCCATGTTGGTCTAGTTCAGTAAAATACACAAGGAGTCCTGTGGCACTTAAAGACTAACAAACTTATTTATTGTATTTCTGTTAAGTTCCCTCTTCTTAAAAGTGTCTGACAAAGTGGGATTTTTTGCCACAAAAGCTTCATGCAATAAATTAATGTGTTAGTTTTTAAGTGCCACAGGGCTCCTTGTTTCTTCTTCTGACATCATCCATTGCCATGTCAACATTTACATCACAAACACAGGATTATGACTTCACGGCAGAAGAAATTGAACTAGAGGGAAGAAAATTCCTACTCAGATACAACAGCTGAAGTAACAGCAAAGGAAATGGAGAAAATGACCGGCCAAAGATGTATATTTGAATATCAACTTTCTCCTTTTGTTTCAGTTGAATATGGAAGTCACTCTCTTATGACTGTCACTTACCATGCTACAGAGATCTATGGTTTTTTAATCATACCATACCAAAAAATAAATACTTGATTTGCTCATTTATTCAGTCTGCTAGTGGGTGCTAAAGACTTTCATTTAAAAACACAGGCACTGGCAACAGCACTCAAACATTCAGTATTTATTGTCTGAGCAGAAAATCAGTTCATGCAGTAGGCTGTAGCCTAAGGAGATCAGCAATAAGGCTGCTTTATATGTGGAACCTACCTGAAGACACCCAAGTTTGCATTAATTATGTAACTCTCAAAGCCTAGCCTGTTAAAACTTGAGTTCAGTGTTAATAATCATAAGAGAAAGCTATCTACCTAATTGTCTGGGAAAAGCCACAGCTCTCATTTACATGAATACGAGAATATTAATCTTCATTCAACAACATGAGGTTAGTTTTTAAGGTCTGTCTTTTTCTTTGTAGGACAGAAAAAAAGAGAAGAGTGAAGAAGAGAGAGGGGAAAAAAGCAAGTGTGATATAGAAATGCTAATGTTTCATTAAATGGATTGTGGAGGCCGAGATACAGATCATCCTTCTCAAAGAATAATTTCTTTAAATACCTTGCACTCAAATTCCCCTCTAGGCAACATTTCATCTTTTCCATTTAAAAAAATAGTATTAAATTTTATTAAAGAGTCCCAATTAAGCTGGTAACTTGCTTCAAAAAGCATCCAGGCTTAGAGGGATACGTTAAACGTTAATAGAGATGGGACGATTTGCTTGATTTAAGAAAACAGCATCTTCCTGACTGGTGCAATTTGGCTCACACCCCTTAAGGCATTTTCCCAAACATGATTGATGCTTATTTTGGGAAACTGCAGATAAATGCTCAGTTTTAAGGTCAACTGTATTGCAAGTTGGCTGGTTCAGGTGCAAACTTTTCCTGACAGCTTTGGAACACAAAAAAGATCTGCTTTATTTATTAGGAGCCGATAAAGTCACTCCTTCTGGATCCAAGACCAGTTTAACTCCCAGATGACTTCAAACACAGATCTGAAATAAACAGTATGAATTTAGTTTTCCTCAGCAGTGCACTTTGGGAGCACTTTAAGTTGCATGTGCCTCTTTCTTGTTGAAACAGAAGTCATTAGCATACAAGTCCTAGCATGGGGAGCTGGTACCAAGGGCACAGGGGATCCCTGCTCAGAATACACCCCTAAAAATAACTGTGATGGCAGAAAAGTTGATGATGTCGAATGATGCTCTAGAAGGACAGTCAGCTTTACCAAGGACTAGTAACAGGGATCAATGTCATCAACTTTTCTTTTATCACAATTGATTTTGGTTCACACCTAGCCCTTTGTTGAACCATATTTTTAGGAGAATGTTCTGGATAGGTGTCCTGGATACATTCTTGGCACCAGCTGCCTACGCTTTGGACTTTTACAGCTCTCTCATGCTTTCATTTTAGCATCATGGCATCTCTTAAGCAAACCCATCCCATTAAGAGGTCTCCCTCAGGGTCAGAGGGGCTATAATGGAGAACCTGATAAGAGATAGATACAATCAAAGGCCTGTGACAACTCCCTGGGTGCAGGATAATTGGAAGAACCTTGAGCTACTGCAGCTTCCACTCACTCCTGCTGTGCCTTGGGGCTTGTCTACACTGGTGGTGGAGTTTTAATTCAATCTTAGGCTATCAAATTACAGAATGCAAAGGTGAGTGATCACAGCAGTGCTTGCTCAGGGTCTCATGTCCCCACTGCTTACATTACTCCCTGAAATGCATTGCACTGTGCATTCTGGGCACAGTAGCAGTCCTCTGTTCACTTCCCCTCCCCCTTGTTTAAAAAAAAAAAAAAAAAAAAAAGGCAGGCAAAGCCTTCCTTGCTGCTTTTCTGCCTCAGGCACAGCAGACAGGAACAGTGCTGCATGCAGAAAGAGGAGTTAATTGAAAACTTTCCAGGGCTGCAGGCAAGCCAGGAGCTTTGTTGCTATGCTGTTGTAGACAGGAAAAACAGGAAAAGCAAGATTAGCGCTACTCTGGCTACACCGACCTACATTCAAATGGTAGATTTCAACCTCAGTGCTATGCCATATGCAGGGTTGGTGTTAGCAGATCAAATTACAGCACAATTTATTTCAAACTTAATGCTCTGACAGTGGACACACAGGCTGCAGAAAGCTGAGGTAAGCAACATTAGGTTGAACTTCACTTTCAGTGTAGACCAGAGCTTGGAGAAGCAACAGAATTATCCGGTATGCAGTTGTTAAAGCTGTGATGCGATTGACTCAACACAACACTGGGGGTGGGAAAGCTAGGTTCTGTCCTTGATGGTTGCTTGCTTACTACTTAGCAAATCACTTTACTTCTTTACTAAAATATTAACCCCATTGGCAAAGTGGGAATCATGGTTCTTGCCCACTGTGTGAATTGCTTTGCAAACTATGGATGAAGAGAGCTGTTTAAGCACAAAGTATCATTATTAATACCTTTCCCGGATGTTTAGAGGAGTGAGAGAACATCAGGTACAGACCATGGAATGACAAGATGTGGGATTGCTCAATCAGGGCAGAGAAATTATAGGGAGGGAAGGGGGAAGAGCAAGGAGAACATTGCCTTTGCCAGATTGTGTGATTCATGCTCTCAGACAGAATCAGCAGGTAAAGAAAAGAGTGAGAGAAAGTCTGCAGCACTCCCAGACCCCGATGACCTTTGAAGAGGATGGGATAAGAAATTTAGGCACAGATCTCCCTCATTGCAATACATCAACAGGTCATCATCCCACCCACAGGGACTTATTCCATTCTGACCCCCCAGGAGCTCTTTTCAGAGATCTCTGTTGTAGAAAACAGGCTATTTATGCAGCCAGACAAATGTCACATTCCTAGTTACACAGTGATATCACCTCACTTTACATGCATAACTTGTATTTCCCTCATTTATAATAGAATGCTAATTTTACATTCAATTCTTCCCAGCCAGATTTAGACAGGACATACATTTGTGCATACTTAAGGTTTTTTTTATTTTTTATTTTTTAATCCAAGTGTGTCACATCCCAGGCAAAGGATGTGCTGCCTGCAATGTAATTATGTATTCAAGATAATGCTTATGTTGACTAGAGGGTTATAAATCAATTATCTATAATTTTGTATTTGCTGTCAAAATGTTTTAGAAAAGTAAAGCTTATGCACTGTCTTTACTATAAGTGTGGGCCCTGCTGGTTTGGGAAACAGATCAGGCTAAATTCAAGCTGGCACTTTTGTCAGAGAGACCCTCCACCTCTTTCCCATCTGCCTATTGCAACCAACAGTCCAAGAAAAGTACTAAAAACAGAGGAAGGTCATTAGAGTTGCTGAACAGCAAATATGACATCAGTAAGATAGAAGAGGGCACGTTTCATGAGGTTGCTAACATACTTGTGATGCAGAGCAGGGCTCATTGAATCAGTGGAGCTATACTTATTCACATCAGCTAAAGATCTGGTCCTTCAGGGTTTTTTGCCAGGGCTTCTCCTCAACCCTAAATGGATATTTCCTATAGTCTATAAAGGAAATAATCTCAGTTGATTTTTAAAATTCACATCTCTTTGGTAGCCTGTGACCTGGCCCCCCAAGTGTTCACTGCGCTTGGGAGAAACAGAGACACCTTAGTTGTTCTGGTTCAAACCTAGTCTCTTTTCCCACTACTTATATCAGCTGTAGCCCATCTATCTGGTTTCATGACTGGAGACTACCAAGAAACTGCCACATGCTTTCTGAGAGCACACAGGAAGCTTTCTCTGGGAGGAGTGTAGGGGAAGGCAATGGTATTTTTTGTTCTTCCCCTCCCCTCCACACAGCTGCCCTGCAGGCTCTGCATCTGTATCTATTTCGTCAACCTGGGAGTTCTCATGGAGAATAATAGCAAAGGATAAGTCAGCTAGAAGGTGAATACATGGGAGTAATTAGACAATGGTGCCTGAATCTGCCTGCTGCAGGAGCTGTTGTCTTTCAACATGCTTGTGACAGCAGACCACACTGACTTGCTGTCCAGTTTGATTCAAATAACTCTACACTGTTCTTATTCCATCTCCCTGTCCCTATACCCAGACCTAGTCTATGCCAGAGCTGTCTGGCAGTTTAGCATAATTGCGCTGGTATAGGAATGTTTGCTTTGCAACATCAACCATCCCATACTATATATTTTAACAGGAAACTGTTTAACTGATCATTTCAGCATGTAGCTCTGATGACAAGCAAATTAGGGTATTCCTAAAAAGACCCTTTTTGAGCAGAAAAAGATAAAGTCAATGTTATGCCCTCAGGCAAAATCAGACCTTTGTTTCCATGATTTTTTAATTTCATTGCACAGGGCTATTTTACAGAAGCCTGTTAACAGTATAGACTGGTTGGTTTTTTGGGGTTTTTTTTTTTTTTTTTTGGTTTTGGTTTTTTTTGCCATAGTTCACTAAAGTTTGAAACTACTATTTTTGATCACTGAAAATGTCCATTTCATCAGCAAAATCTTTCAGTGATTGATGATGACTCACCATTTCTGGGGACTCCAGACAACCACCTCGCACTGAGGACAGAAATCCTTCCAGCCTTCCATCTATGTAAGGGAGAAAGAAAATCTGAGATTATCTGAGACTGAAAAACTAGCCACTAAGTGCCTAGCCACCAGGAAGATTTCAGCTCCAAAAACAGAAATATCTTAAAACTCTTCAGGGAATGAACATCAGGGAGCAGTCTTGCCTTGGTGAGAGGACGTGGTGACAGAAAGAATTAGCCCTCTAGGGCCTGGAAATGGAACACAGTGTTAAAAGAGAACAGACCTCTAACTTGAGAGTGAGATGTGCCATATGTATGTCAGGCTTTGGCCTGCGTTGGCCCTCAAGGTTGAGCCCACGATTAACCACAGGTGGTGCCTTTTAATTCACTTAAAGTCTAGACTTGGCTCCCATCTGCTACAATAATGGCACAAATATTAGCAATACCTGTTCTACAAAACAAAATTATGAGTAGATCTAACGTTTCTGCCAGGAGAGCACTGGGGCATTGGCAAGAAAAGCAAAAAAGGAGGAAGACTGTGTATTTTGCTTCAGAGCCTGAAGACAAGTTTGCAGCAGAAACTTCACCTTTCATGTTATTCCCTCTCTCCCCAACACCCCCAGTTCCCTAATGCGCATTCTGCTGGCTGTAGTTTTATTTTACCATCTTCATGGTGATGAAAAGACACTCAAAACCCAGGCCTAAGTTTTTTTTTAAAAAAGTAATATCTATAATTGACTTCTGTAGTGCTGCAGCAGCGTTCGCTGAGTGAATTGATTTAAAATTGCTATAATAATACTGCAGAATTCCTTTATTAGTACTGCTGCACATCATGGAGAACCTGTTAGATTGCTATCCAGGGTAATAAATTAAAGGCAGCAATTTTACAACCATTTTCACTTTTGTTCAGTCTCTCTTATAACGCATCATTGCTATAAATCAGACAACCTACAAGAGTCACGTGGAAGAACTGAGACTTAGCGGGTCTGCGTGAATAACAAGAGTGAGAGAACTGATGGGAAGAAAGAGAACGTGGCTGCTTTGCTTCACTAGACTGACTGGTTAATCTCCACTTAGTGTTGTAATCATGAAAATGGGCCAAATTTTTCTTTCACTTGCACCATTGTAAATTCAGAATTGCTCCTTTTGCCTCAGTGAATGACTCCAGATTTAGGGTGTGACACTGTCACTTGTAGATTTCACTTCTCTTAGCACTGGTCTACATTAACAGAGGAGTTTGACATAATCCTGTTTACTTCGACCTTCTGTAGCGTCAGTCTCCACTGTCAGAGCAGTACATTTGAAGTTAATGGAGCTGTAATTCGACCTGATAGCGCCACCTCTGCAAATCACGCAGCACTGAGGTTGAAATCTACAATTCAGATTCAGGTCTGTATAGCCAGAGCAGTGCTAGTCTTGCTTTTCCAGTTTCTCCAGTCTACTACATTATAGCAACATAGCTCAACCCCCGCCTACAACCCTAGAAAGTTTTCAATTAATTTCTTTCTCTGCATGTAGCACTGCTCCTCTCTGTTGTGCCTGTGGCAGGAAAACAGCAAGGAAAGTTTTCCTGATTTTTTTTGCTTTAGAGAAATTGGGGGTGCGGGGAGACTTAGCAGAGGATGACTGCTTCTCCACAAACCCCTGTGCCTACTATCCACAGTGCAATGCATTTCAGGAAGTAATTGAGCAGTGGGGACAGGAACGCCTAGCAAGGAATTTGCTGTGTGATCACTCACATTTGCATTCCATAATTTGAGTGCCTAAAATTGAACTACAATCCCACCCCCACTGTAGACAAGCCCTAAGGCTCTCCTTGACTCCGGTGAGCTGTGGATCAGACCCATCGTCTTCATTCTTGCCACTAGTCTAAAAGAGCAGGAGTTCACAGGGATTGATCCTGATGATGTAGCTGAGAACAGCATCCTTCCCAATGGATTATTTATTTAAAAACAAAACGTTCATCCCCTGAAGGCTGTGGCAGAAACCGGAAACAAACCAAGCAACAAAAGTGATATCAGAGAAAGAATGATCTTGGAACAACACCATGACTATTTTAGCTACTGTTGGGTGTTAAGATTTCTCTTCCAGAGAAAGTGTTCTGAGGTATTTTATTTAATCTTTCCAACAGAATTGAGAGAAAGGTTGTGTTTACTGTTGCTTCAGTCTGTACAGCAACATCAGAGATCTTGTCTACAACATGGCACACCTCTTAGTCTCCAGCTAATGTATAATTAACATGTTCTACATGCTTGACATGTTCTACATACTTAATACCACAACACTATTGATTTAATTCAAGCAATTATATCCTACAAGTTTCAGATTCACAGGTTCCCACCTTTCCTTCCCACTGACCTCCAACCAAAGAGTGCATTAAGAAACATAAGTAGTCAAATAAAGAAAAGTACACTCATAGCTTGTTCACAAGATTAACATCTAATCACAATAGTCAACATGTGGTTGGGTATCCTCTTGAGATCTTTCACCCTGATCCTCCCAGAAGAAGGCTGAAATGCAGGATGTCTGATTTGTGAATGCAGATAATCTCTTGGAACATTCTGTTTCTGTAATCTCCTGGATAGAGACTGGGTGATCACAAAACTACAATGAAGCCTGATCCCTGGTCAAGATTCTCTGAAACACTGAAGTCCAGCTGGATTCCCTAGATCCCAAAATTCAGTATGTATCTGCACAAGTGTGTACAGTAAGCATAGTGTGCCCAAATCTAATGTGTACCACGATAATTCACGGGTGCATGTCTGCCTGTCTCTTGGGAGTCACCCTAACTCACTTACTGAAGGAGGATTGTTCTCATAGCAATAACCACATTCTGTTATTTCCTTGCAATGATCTGATGCTGGAAACATTCTGAAGAGATCCATGCATGACACAACTGTTGAGTCTACTTGGTGTTATTAATCAAATCACACTTGAATGATCTTCTACCACACACAAACTATGGCTTGTTCACATGACCCTTGAGCACTAATGCAATGTTTCTGACATTTTCACTTTCAACAGTGTCCCACATTCCCCTTTGCTATAATGATTGCAGTAGTTATCTCCTCCAATAATGCACACGTTGTCAATCATGCAGTGATATGGCAGAGCAGGGAAGCTCTGATTGGACATATTTTATAATCAATAGTTCAGTACCATTGCCTCTTCCTCTGCCTTTCTCCGAAGTGCAGTGACATTAAATGGCAATGCTGGTGTTTCAACTGAGATCAGCCCTCTGAGTAATTCACACACAGTCAGTGTTTCCCATAACTGTTTGTGATGTTCATGCATGAGACTTTAAAGTTGGAGTAAGGATCAGAAATGGGAAAAAGCACAGTTGTGCCTATACAGACGGAATTTGTAATTAAATGGAGCAAATTGTTTCTGAATAAAGCATTGTCTCCACCATCCAGTTAAATGACTTTCTGCTACTGTGTGTCCATTCCAGCCTATTAAACTGTATTAAAAATGGAATCATAATGTACCCCCAGGTTGTAGCAGTGTCATCAATATGCTTCCATTCTGTGCAAATAACATTTTGCAGATGAAACAAATACACATAATTAAGACCATAAATTATCAACTGCTGCAAGCAATTCCTACACAGTTGATATTGAGAAGAGCATAGCACCCGTTTACAGTGTGGATGAACTACTGCAGCTAATGTAACTCCATGACTCAAAATGGACAAATGCATCACTCTAACCTCTCTCCCCCCCGTGGATACAATCTTAAACACATCCTTGCTTTTTGAAGGTCTTATCTGAAAGGAGCACATTTCATCAGACTAGAGTCCTTCTACTGGATCGCACTTCTCATCTTGTTCATTTGCCCACTGGTTTCTTAAATCTGCACCTAACTGTATGTGCCACAATCTTATTCTTCAGCAAAAGCTGCAATCAAAATTCAATACAAGTCTACCATTTCTCTTCTGAACTGACATAGTAGAGAAATGGTAACTTAGGTTAGCCCCGGTTTTGCAGTTTAGTGTTCCAGTTCTGTGTTCCTTCAACCCTAAATGTTTGTAGGTACTTAGAAAGCATAGAAACTTCATGTTTCACCCTCCCTGCAGGGCTCAGGTAGAGTTCAGCTCATTAGTTCATCTGTCTTTGTTATGTACACTTCTCCTTGTATGGCTGGGAAATGAAATAACTTTTCACAAACAAGCAATAGGTCTGTTATTGAACAAGATGAGATAAAGGAGGGAAATCTCACTGCTTTCCCTTTCTGCCATCTTCAGCAGCAACTTCCTGAGCATCTCTGAGCCTCCACACAGCAGCAGGCTGCATGGAATTCCCTTCACAAGCCACCATGGCAGTGATGATCTAAGACATTGTTTTTCAAACTTAGGCTCAGGACCCAGTACTGGGCTGCAGACCCTCAGGCATTGGGTCACAGCACCCCCTGCTACTGCCACCAAAAGACTGTAATGCATTGCTGAAGGATGTAATTGTTGAGTCATGGGTATAAAATGATTTTTTTCAACTGAGTTCTAAGAAAAAAATTTTGAAAACCACTCATCTAAGATAATACACAGGGTGGGAGAGAGAGAGGTAAAGAACAGAAAGATTTAACAAACATGCCTTGAAGAGAGGAACCCACTTTCCTGAGTTCATTTCCCTTTTGTAGGAAAGGAATTTCAATAGTTCTGGATTGGCTGAAATTTGGATTAATGCCTACATGAATTTTGCTCAGTAGGTTATTTTGTTTAGATACTTGTCTGAGGCTTGGTTTTTTCAGTCGTGCTAGTACCCTAAATAAACTGCTCTAAGAACAATAGCAAACAAAACCTTTGTGTAAGCTCTCATGACCCCCCTCCCCACTAATTTAATAATAAATGGAAACCTCAAAACAAACGCCAATATTAAGACAGTGGTAGATTAAAAGGGCAAAACTGGAAGTATCAGTTAAAAAGCTGAAACACGTTATCTTTAGCTTTATTTACACTTAAAATCTGATGTTTGTCATTAAATGAATTCGAAACATGGAGAGGTAAATCCACTCACACCGACACAATAGAAATGAGCTATATGGGCCCTTGCCTCTCAGTTCATGGCCTTCTTTCTGAGCCTGCCCCATCTACGTCACCTGCTGCAAGTGTCTTTCACATTAAATTTCACAGTAAGAACTAGAGATGTGTCTGCCCTGTGAAGCTGGAACATGGATCCGAACTTTCAAAGCTCAAAGAAGGTTGGATCCAGCCTCACTATTCCCATCCATCTTACAGAGACCATTGAAATTCAATTCAGATCCAAACTGCCCCAGTGTTTGAGGAGGTCTGGATCATAAAATCAGCCAGTAGTTTGTTTCATGTCCGCCTCCACGCCACCCCTTGCAGAGTCTAGCAAGCTTCCAAACAGGAATAGTTCATAACAACTGACTAGCACTGCGGGAAGGATGGCATGTCAAAATCTACTATGGGTAGAATCTGGATGTGCAATTCCCATTAAATGTAATGGCAATGGGGCATCTAACACTCAGCTTTGGAAATCTCAGCCTACTAATGCTCCACTAATTGTTAAAAAGCACATGGTAGCCAGAAAGCCCTGACTCAGCTATTAGCAATGGGGTCATATAGTATTTAGTTTAAAGCACCCAACATGCATTGGCAGACCTGCTCACAGCTCATTTTGTCGCAACGTCCCCAGCTGGTGGGAGTTCAATATAAAGCCTTCAATAATAAATAATAATAATGTATTTCCATTGCTGCATTTTCTTGCATGGTGATTTCCACACAAGACAAAGAATTCCTTTGTTATTTTTTGAGAATCATTTCATTTTTATTGTAATCATCAACATCAAGTGGGGGACATATAGTGTAGCAGATGTCACCATGTTGCAGTGCTATGCAAGGATTTTCCAGGCTCACTATAGACTTTACTGACCATTAGAATAGCCAGATTATAGCCACATTAATTTTTTCATCAGCATTCTGCTTAATTTACTGAAATGACAATGTAGCAAGTGAGCATGACTGGAAAATCAATGCCCTTTTTTTTCTCAAGTAGTGCAGGCTTTACAGGGTGACACCTTAGATCTCACC
The DNA here is from genome assembly GCA_007922195.1 of Podocnemis expansa. Lineage (NCBI taxonomy): Eukaryota > Metazoa > Chordata > Testudines > Podocnemididae > Podocnemis > Podocnemis expansa. The sequence continues at coordinate 3,407,983 of ML682007.1, forward strand.
TAGTAGGACGAGTCTCCTTATCTTCCTGAGAGACCTAACAGATCCTTTTCAGATCACGCCAACCAGAGAGAGCCAGGGGAAAAACAGAAACCTGAGCTAGCCTACCTGGACAGATGGGGAAGGGTGGTAGGGTTTTCATACTTCAATTTCATCTTCGTGTCTGGAGAGGGAGTAGAAGAGGCTTTTCCTAATTTGGTGCTTTAGATTACTGGAAAACTATGGTTCCTCATAATCTGATTCTGCTGAACACTCCGCCTGCTTTACTGCTAAGTTTTCTCTAGATGAGACAAACCTCTCTCATTATGCTTAAGCATTATACCTGGATGGGTTCTGGGTTCTAAGTTTGTGTGTTTTGAGAGGGACCTCAGATAGGCTAGCTTCCCCACCACCACCACTGCTCTGCTGAGGCTTTTTTTTTTTTTTTTTGGCATACTTGATAAACAGCAAAATAGCCCAGCAGTCCTCCAATAGCCTGCCTGTAACTAGCGAGGACTTCGGAAATACTGTTTCAGTTCAGAATAGCAGCACCACATGCATTCAGACAGAGGCAAAGATATCATGTGTATTCTCATCCAGCTTGAGGAAAAAATAGATGTAAAATTGTACTTCTGTCTTCCCAGTGCTTCAGCTACAAGATTAAACAGTTTGCTTGCTTGGGCCTGCTATGTGCAGAGCAAAACACATGCATAGCTCAGTACTTTTAATTTAAAAGTTCAGTTCTCCTCCATTTTTTGGTTTCATCTTCTTGTTTTTATCAGTAGGATCCTCATAGGAACACAGATGGCTCTCTCATTCCAACCTCCATGGGAAATGGAGACAGCAAGTCTTCTGGGAAATCAAGCTCCTAGGCAGAATTTTTGGATTCCCCATTCCAGTTTGTTTCAGAAAATTAGAGACTGAAAAACATGACACCTGTGCCAGGATCTTTGACTGTGAAGCATGGAGGTGTGAGGAAGGGTGACAGGTCTAAAAACAAGGTGGCTGGTTGGAAGGCTGGGACTTTGAAGGGGATGTACTGCACAGAAAGAACTGGAAGGGGCTTGTGTTGCACTGTGGCAAATCCTGCAACCTCATTATTCTGAGATACATGAGCACAGAATCTTGTTCCTTCTTTCCAGCCATGTTCTGGTATCACAGGTCTCTCTCAATGGGAAGCTACCACAGAAGAGTCCCACTAGAAAGAATGAAAAACAGCCAGAGTCCTGATATGACTGCAGCACTCAATCAATCAAATCATAGGGCTGGAAGGGACCTCTTTGGACCTCTCAGTTGAACCTCCTTTCTAAGTCCATGTTGCCTTCATTCATCTAGATGCAGAAGGGGCAGTTTTCTCTGAAACTGCAAGTTCCTAGCCAAGCCGTGAGGACACATTGATCAGTTGGGTTTCCCTGTAATTGATTGATCAGTTGGGTTTCCCTGTAATTTCCTCTGTGGAAGCCTTTCAAGTGAGAACTGAGCAAGGACCCAATCCACAGGTCACTGGCACGAACAGACAGACAGAGATCCCCATTAACTTCAACAGGCTTTGGATCAAGAAACCCTGCTTGTTTTGTGTGTACACTGTAGTTGCCGTGGGACCCGTCATAATAGTTTGGCCTTGCCTGATATTATTAAGCAAATTTCCCCTCCTGCCCACAGTCAGAATGCTATTCCAGATGCACTTCGTAAGCGTAATCACCAGTGCATGATGGAGTTCAGCTGTCTGGAGCAGTGATATTCATCATACCCCTTGCCCCATGTTCCCCTTGCTCTGCTGTCTGAAGAAACTCATATCCATGAGTGCCAATCTCAGGGCAGACTGTCAGAAAACAGGGCAGATACCCCAAATGATGGCATGTTCTATAATTAGATTTCTCTAAGCTGAGAACAAATGTGAACTCCTAGATTAATCTACCAGTCTTACCACAGAGTGACAGACCATTCCCTTAAACTCTCTAGTCCATCTTGCCATCCAGACAAACTGAACTTCATGCTAAAAGGCCACTTACACACACACAAAATCAAACCACAGTAGGTTGTTCCCAGTCCCAAGAGACCGGTTACGTACTCCAGATCCTGCACCAAAGACAATGCTACCAGCCAATTCTATAGTACACTAGCTAATGGTTTATTAGCTACGAAAAGGAAATGTGAGTTACTGAGGTGTTAAAGACAGTCAAATATCAGCACAGGTGAGTCACAGTTTATACCACCAGGTCATGGCAGTGGTGCAATAAACTGCAAGTTTTCCACAAGTCTTTTCAGGTTACCCAGATTGTCTCTGGGGATCTCTGCTTTGCATCTGGCACATTTCCCTGTAAGAGGCCAAACAGTCCAGAGATAAAGGATCTTTCCCTGAATCTCGACTTATAGTGTCTTTTTACAGGAAATAAACTCAGCATCATCACCTATGTGGGTGTTTCCTTTGACAATGGTGTGTGAGGAATGCACTTAGAGTCCTTGACCTCTGATCATCACACGCAATGGCCACTTGCTTTGAAATTAGCATTTTTCTATTAAAGTTCTTCATTTGCTTTCCACAAGGCTTCCTCATATTTCGTTACAGGGACACACACCATGTAAATCTTTACTACTACATTATAACAGGATACAAAGGTTTACCTAAGTGAAAACAATGCAAGTAACATTGCATTAGTTTTCATGGAGTTTAAACACCAACTACACACTTACATACTTAATCACTTTCATCTCAGTCTTGGGCTAAGCATGCGCAGGCACCTGGCCTGTCAGCATCATACACCTCCCTACCAGATAGTCTTCACAGAAAGATGGAGCAGGTCAACACACAACATTCAGATGTTGCTGCCTTGCAGGAAAAGTTGGAATTTAGAACAAATCTGTCAATTAGGAAGAATGAAAACTTTCTACTTTAATATTTTACTTTACCCTAATACAGTGGGTGGCTATTATTTGCAGCTTCAAGTCTTGCTGCTCTTATTTGTGTAAAACAGGCCATTGATTTCATATGGGTGTTTTGCCCAAGTGAGGCCTGCTAAGGAATTCAGGACTTTCTCGGACTATTGCATTTCAGTGTCACTCCAGTATATATCAAAACGCCACCCCACACCACCACCTTGCTCCCCAAGCTGCATTGCTGTTAGTTGTCCACTAGTTTAGAGAAGGGTGCTATGCTGAGAACACCATGCCAGCAGGGGACATTCGTGAGTGGGAGAAAGTATCAGCTTTAGGATTCTAGGATTAGTTCTTTTGTCTGGAAGTATTAGAGCATGAGAGCTGTAGAGGAAGGGGTGAGGCTAAGGAATGAGATAGGTAATGCAGACAAGTGGAAATGCTAATGATCCTTCACTTCTTCACACAGACAGCACCACAGTTCCCCATGCCTATGGAAAGTTGGGATCCATGCTTTTCTGCTGTCTGAGAACCAGCTGTCTTCAGGGACTGCTCTGGATGCAAGGGGGACTGCAGTGGAGCATGGTGAATGAGGCCCATGGCCATGACCTGCACAGATTCACAGGCCACAAGCACCATATGTTGTTAGAGTATGGCAGAAAGCTGTGCACTGCCTCCCGACTGTGTCTGGATGTGGCTAGCGTAGGGAAAAGTACTTGATCTGCCCCTCTGTGCAATGCCCTTCAATTCAACCTTTGTGCAACAGGCCAGCATTTCACCGTCGTCGAGTATGTATCTTCATAAATTACATGACATAATTACAAGTGATAAAGTTGAGTAAAAGGGCTAATACAGTCGGTTGTCTTCAGAACACCTCAAAGCAAAAGATTCTTACATCTTCAGCTCAATTGTTTTGTTTGCTTTGAAGACAAAGATGAAAAACAGTATCAGCGGCTTTTATTTTTATCTACCTGACCTTTCCTTCCTTTATATTTGGTTGATAAAGCAAAGGACAGAACCAGCTGTGGATAAAATTTCCAAAGCTTCAGCAGCTCCACCTCCATGTTCCAGTGAGGTGAAGGGCACGTGACGTGCAGAGGGAATTAAGGACAGAGATGCCAAAAAGAATTAATTCATGACAGAGACATGACAGGAGGAGAGTGAAATATGCATTATATTTCTGTTTGAGATGCACTTTGAATTCCCCCAGGGTCAGGTCACTCATGCCCCACGTTGGGAGGATGCAAACCACAAAGCATAGACAAGATCTAGTTCATTAGAATTCAACACAAACAAGATGCCTACATATTCATTTCCCTTTTGCCTTCCTGCTTATACCTGGGTCTTACTCCTTGATACTTTTTCTGCCAAATCCCCCACAAACCAGGTTTGTGATAAACAGCAGTGTTTCAATTGTCATTGTCTTCTTCCCTACAATAAGCTTTTTCTTAAAAAGTATTTACCACCATCAGCTTTCTACAGTCATCAAGACAATCTCTAGTCTTACTGTTACTAGACTAATTCATTCACACCATGTTATTGGGCCTTAAATCTGCTTCAAAGGCTAGTTGTTAAACTCATAAGTGCTTTTTCATAACAGAGAGTGACACAAATGGGAGGAATTGGCCCACTCACAGGGTTTTGTTTTTTGTTTCTTTCAATGAGTGTGAATTATAGCCTTCAAAGGAGCCTATCTTCAGCCTGCAACTACAGGAATGCATCTGCTGGGGGGGGGGAATAAAGCATTACAGCCATCTGGATACTCTGCGATACTCCTTCCACTCTGGCGTGTTTTCACAAGTGGGCAGAGTATAAAGTTTTGTGGTTTGTTTGCTATTATATATAGCATGTTGTAGATGACTGCTGAGTAACTGTTTGGCTATAAAATAGTGTCAGCTCATGTATAATTCATCTAAAAAGGTTCAAAGAATATTGCAATTAAAATGCTATCCACAAGTGTGTATTGCTTGACTTTATGTTATGCTTGTCTACACAGACATCATGTAGTCCCAGTCTTGCTTGGCTGCATTACTACTCTGCAAAATTGCACAACTTGGTTCTTTGCACAGTGAACTAATGTCCAAATGGTGCTCTTAATGGAAAAATTGCTCAGAATGAGTAAATAGTCAGTGACATACTCACTAGTGTTTGGATTGACCATTGATCAGTCTCCCCATCCAAGAACAGTTAGCATGTGCAGCCGGATACAAATGACTGCTGGACTTTATAATGAAATGTTTCCATATTTCTCATTGTAAAATACATAGGGATGCAACGTAAGTATTCCTATTTTGAATAGGAGGAAAAGCTGCTGTCATAGTGGTAGAACATATAATAAAACAGAGTACTATATCAGCCTATTTATGAGTCAGTATGTTTTCTTGTTAGTTATTAAGGATTCAATTACTCAACATGTATTCTGAAATAAGATTAGCCCTACAAATAACATACTGTTGAAAAAATGTGTATTTTCCATCTCACTGTAATAAGCTTCAGGAGTTACATAGTGTGCCCATGTGAATATTTTAAATATATAGAGGAGAGGGCTAGACAAAGATTTTTTGGGAGTGCTGTGGTGGCTGGGCACAGGAAATTGGCCAGGTTCCCTAGGTCACTTTGGGCAGGCATACCAACACCAAGCTGGCAGATCTGACAGGTGGGGATTTCCTCCCAGGGTAGAGAAATCCTTCAGTAATAGAGTTGCTGTAATGGCTCTGCACGGCAGCCCCCTCGCAGCCCCTATTTCAAGAGGCATGGCTAGGGAAATGGAGCGTGGCCATACGCTTTACAGCGGTCACCAATGTATAAGAGATCTGTTGCAGAGACTTTTCAGGACAGAAATTCAGGTGAGATGTTTGGTGAGACACAGAAGGAAGACCTATACAACTATGCAAATAGTAACCAGGATATCAGACACTGACAGTCTTTCTGATTCTTGGGTGATGCACGAATGACACATCATAATTTTGTCCCTTCAGCCCAACATAGAAGACTTTGAGTAAACTCAGAGCACCAAATTCTTCTGTTTCTGCCATGGGGAATACAGTAGCAGCCCTCACTGGAGCACCACCAATACTGCTGTGACTACATGGGAGACATCTGAGATCTGCAAGGAGTCACCAGACTCATATAATGCAGCTTTCCCTACCGTGCATATTTCATTTCACCCCTACAACCTTTCCCTTTGGTTACTGAGTTGTAAGTGGGGAAAAAGGACTCAGCTGCCAAATTGTGCTAGATTACAAGGTTGGTAGCACATTGAGTGCCTTCTCCTCATCTTTCACAGGAGAGAGGAAGAATTAAAATCCTGACAGCCAAGTTCAGTAATGAGAGCAGGAAAATAACACTAGGTGAACCCACTGCAGGGAAAACAGTTGGCCTCTATCATCCCCTCTCTCATCCATGAGTAAAAGCTGTTAAATAATTATTTGTATTAGTGACTAGAGACCCCCCCCCACTGAGATCAGGAATGTGTTGGGTTAGGTGCTGTACAAACATCTAGTACAGACAATCCCTGTGTACATAGACAATATTGCTGGTTTGTGCAGAGATTAACTGAGAGACACGTATGGCCCCTCTTGGGCACTCACCAGGCTGCTATGATGAAACCAACAGATGGATGCTAAGTTCTTTAAGCCTCCAGAATCTGAAGGTAGGCCAGGCGCTCGCCTTCTCATTGGGTCCATAAACAAGTTCTCAGGGTACAGACCCTCCATCCAAAACCCTCAGACCCTGCAGTCTAGTGCTTCAGCTTCCCCATAGCTTAAACACAGCCTGTCCCAGAACTCCAGCCACGTGGGTCCACGGTTTAGCCCTTCCATAGCACAGCATAGGTGCAATGAAACACACCTGCAGCCTTTTCACAGGACTCTAAAACACGGCTGCTTTTTACTTGAGAAAAAGCACAGAGAGGACCCATCATTTCGCAAATTAGCCTTCTGAACACAATGCCCCCATCTAGCTCCCCCTTCCCGTGGGAGTCCTAGTCTGAGTTCAGTGGGTGGGCTACCCCCCACTTCATCAGGCAACTACAGCAGCTTCCCTCTGCCTCGGTCAGTGAAAGTGGCCGAAGACGCTAAGCAGAGCAGCGCCCGTGATTTTACAGCTTTCCAGTCCCTCTCTTTGGTACTCCTGGGAAGCTATGGGCAGGAGCAATCAGTACCTACCAGAATTAGAATGTAGCCATCACTTTCTGACAACCCTGGTCCCAGGTGACCATTTTCATTCCTTTGCTATGTTTTCCCCTCTCTCTTCATTTATTAAAACTGTATAAAATGCTTAGTGAGTGGACTTGAAGTTCAAAGCTGAAGGATGATGTATTTTTAGCTAGTGGCCTTTTTCAGCAACTGGCTAGAAAGGAGATGGTAGCATTAAACAGCAAGATAAGTCTGTAATTAGTGGGAGTCAGATGGGAACCAAAGACTTATAGAATGTACTAGGAAAGTGCTGGGGAGAAAATGGAGTGGAGGAAGATGGCATGAAAGAAAAATGAATACAAGACAGACTCCAGAGGGTGAGAAAAATAACTGGAGAAATAGCAATGATCTGCAATAACTAAGCAGAGGGCAAAGCAGAGTCCATTGTGACTAACAAGTGAGAAGAGATGGACTGACTGATCATGGGGAAGTTATAAGAAGGCCCGGCCTTCTGCTATGGGCATCAGTCCATAAAGCATCACAATATAAAAGTTATCCACTAATTACGCTGAGCAGTGTTTATAGTCCCATATTGTACAAGTTAATTCAGCAGTTAGCTGCAGAAAGGTCTATATGTGGTGATGTGCAATCCCACCAGATCACAATGAACACAGTCAGACTTTGCTCTCAGAGACAAGTGTGTATCATTCACCCCAGCGTAAATGAGACCTTACCATATATCCTAGAAATAGTGAGCAAAACTCTCTTCACACCTGGCACTCCCACTCACCAAAAAGAGTATATTTGTGTAGAAAGCAGGGTTTGGCCTGTACCTGAGATGTTTTTCTAGATATAGATGTCCAATAGAATATCTACCCAAAACTTTTCTGGGCATTCCTAATCTTAGAGAACCAACCAAGCATATAAAACCAGCATTCACAGCACCAATCGTCATTTCAGACTATTCAGTTATCCGGTTGTGCTGAGCTCTTAGCCATACTAAATTTGAATTAGGCTAATCCTGCAGAGATCAGGAATGAAAAAGAAACTTGTCTGGATTGTTCAGCTGATCACTAGAACTTACCCACAGGGACATCCACCGTGTGCTTAAAACCATTTCTGCCCTTTTCCTTTTCCTTTTACTACTCAAGGATACATTGGATTAAATGTTCAAAGAGGATTCAACCTGGCCTCTGAAACCTTCACTACAAAACTCTGTCATTGTTTACATCTTGTAACACCTTGCGTAAACAATCCTTCACAAATAGTGTGTGCACGAAAAAATGTGCGCGCAAACTGGACTGCAAATATATGAAGTATTTGATGTGCGCAAAACTAAGGTCTCAACATATATAAAAGTTTCCCATGCAAAATTATGGCCTTCATTTTACAGAGTACATTAGAAAATGTGGCCTGTGTTTGCTTTCTCTTTGAGAAGTTATTAGAAAAATATTAAAAGAAAGAAAAATAAATGTTTGCTTTACAAGAATAAATGGTATTTTATCCTCTTATTGAATGTGAATGTTTGGACATATATTGTTAGCCTAGTTGTAGTAATGACTATACTTCCCCTTGTTTTAGCCTTCCAATAATTAACTTTAAACCCTGAACTAAAAACAAGCTCAAACTAATCCCATGTTTACACGCCAGTCACCTTTGTAAGATCTTTACATGTATAGGGAGTTGTATTTGTTAACAAATATTGATTTAGATCTCTAGGAGTGTTTTGTTCCAGCTGCTGCTTTAAGACACCAAACATTGTTTGTTGTTACAAGTTATTTGCCACATTGAAGGTATTTATATCTACAAAGCTAAGTGCTGATCATAAACATTTAAGAAGAAGTTTTTTTCTGCCTCAGACCAGCAAAGCTGTCTTGAAAAATGTCCAATTTTGTCAGTATTTTTCCCAGGTTAGGTGGACAATGAACTTGTGGAGGTTTCTTCTTTCTCTGTAGTGGGTGTATGTAAGTCACTTGCCAGGATTACCTGGTTATATCTCACTTACTCTTTTCCCTGCCACTGTGGAGGCCTCAGGCAGTGGTGGGCCGTGGTCTCTTACCTGTGGCATGTAAGTGTTTATTCTCCTCTGGCCTGGAATAGTTTGGTCTAATTTTGGTTGTTGGCTTTCATGTCCAGGTGCAAGGTGTTGTTGATGGCCTACCTGGAGGTCAGAAAAGATGATCTAGTGGTCCCTTCTGGCCTTAAACTCTACAACTATGTCAGCATTTGCAGGTGGGTGTTGTCAAGGAAACAAAACATCTCCGTGTGTTTGGGTTTTTACTTCCAATGGACCAGCGGGAAAAAGTGTGGAAAAAATACATTAAAAAATGGTAATTTCTGTGGAAAATAAAATACATGTTTCAATTAGTTCTGATAAATCATGGTATTTCCTAAGATGTAGTGCTGGAGCTATGCAAAGAATAGAACATTACACCATGCTGGGAGGTCTAATTTTTTACTTTTGGGTATCCTAGATTACCAAAAGCTTTTTAAACTAACACACAAAGAACAAAATTTATCCCTCAAGTAAGCCCTCTGGCTTCAACTGAGTAACAAACATCATGGATTAATTTAACTGAGCAATTTAATACCGAAGTAGCTGTCACCCTGATTACAGTTATCTGCACTGTCTCTAGGTATGTGCAGAATTAGTGCCAAAATCCTATCCTATGCCTTGATCTCAGAATAGAATGAAGACGTTGATACTTTGAGACTGATGTTCATTTGTTCTAAAGCCCTGATCATGAAATTTGGAAAAAGACATTCACATTTTACACATTGGCAGTCATGAAAAGTCTGCAAAACAAACAAGGAGTCTAGTGGCACCTAACGAGTAACAAATTTGTTTATCACAGGAGCCTATCTTGTGATAAAATAAATTTTTTAGTCTTTAAGTGCCACTAGACTCCTTCTTTGTCTTGCTGAACAAGACTAACATGGCTACCCCTTTGGAGCATGAAAAAACGGATGACACTTTTTTCAGGAGGAGTTGTTAATCCACATATTTGTGACTAAATTTTCAGTTTCACTGATGACAGGATGCTGATAGCTATGTTCCATCTATCTAAATTCCCCCTACAACCACAAATTACATATGATTTTATTCATTTTTTTAAAATAAAAGAATGTATTGTGTTAAATGGCTGGCTGACTTGTTATGTATGATAGGAAAAGTATTCTGAGACATTTGGGAATGGAAAGTACTGTATAAATTTGATCCTACAAGCAAGTTTTCCATTTCAGCCAGAACAGGTGAAATTCGAGAACTAATGTTGATCAGATCAGCCATTTCTAGGGTTCTTTCTACTTTGGATCATCTTTTACGTATGTTACGAAAATTTGCAGATGTCCATCAGCCCTTTTCAGATTTTGATTGGTTAATCTGGACGATGAAGCATGTATGCATGAACCTCAAAAGTTTTACACCCCTAATTTAGTTTGGGTAAGAATTTATACTCATGAGTATTCACCAGCTTCAGAACTTTGATTCTACTAAACTGGACTAGAAATCTTAACCCAAAAGGCTTCCTTTTGCATCTGGTATTTCTGCACTTCTGTGTCTGATCTGAGCTGGAAACCAAAGCCTAGAAAACAGGTGGCAATTCAAAAACTGAATACAAAAAGTTCTGTCCAGTCTGGTTCTACTTCATGGCTGATTGCCCACAAGCAAGAAGGAAGGGCTCTTCTACCAGAACTGAATAAACCATTGTCAATTCAAAATCCTACCACGAACCACAATGCTCTCAGATCAGAATCTGGCTGGTCATGTTTTCCAGGTTCTACTGCTTATGTTTTCTGAAATCCATTATTTATCAATGTTGAAGTTCACCTGCCATTTTGTTGCCCAATCACCCAAGTTTTTGAGACCTTCCTGTAACTCTTTGCAGTCAGCTTTGAATTAAAGTATCCAAAATAACCATGCATCATTGCACATTTTTCTATTTCACTGTTCGCCCACTTTTTCAGATCATTCATGAATGTGTTAAACAGTAGAAGTCCCAGAACAGATCCTTGGGGGACCCTGGTGTTTAACTCTCTCCACTATGAAAACTAACCATTTATTCCTACCTTTGTTTCCAATCTTTAAACCAGTTACTCGTTCATGAGAGGACTATCCCAATGATGAAGTGGGATTTTCTGCCATGAAAGCTCATGCGATAAATAAATTAGTCTGTCTTTAAAAGTGCCACAGGACAACTTGATTGTATTGCTGAACTAAACTACCATGGCTACCCCTTTAGGAAATGGCTACTTACGGCAGTTTCCTTAAGAGATTTTGACATGCCATCTTATCCATCAGCTTTCTGAAAAGCCAAGAACACTACATCAACTGAATCACCATTATCTGTATATTTGCTGACAAGCTTAAAGAATTTTAATAGATTGACATGTCAGGATTTTCCTTTACAAAAGCCTTGTTGACTTGTCCAATAAATTGTGTTAATCTATGTGACTGATAATTCTGTTCTTTCCTATGGTTTTAACCACTTTGCCTGCTATTGAAGTTAGGCTCACTAGCCTGTAATTGCCAGGATCACTCTAGAGCTCTTTTAAAAAATCAGTAGTCTTTTTGCTTCTGACATACTTAAATTCTCATCGTTAGATTTTGCATCTTCAACAAATTGCTTCTCAGTTCTTACTTGGTTTGTTTTCTTACACTTTTACACTTAACCTGCCAGAATGTCTGCTTCATCCTATTATCCTCTCTAGATTTTTGACTTCCAAATTATGAAGGAAACCTTTTTGTCTCTGATGACTTCCATTAATTCATCTGATTTATATTTGGCCCTCTTACTGTCTTTTCTAATATGGGGTACACATTTAGTCTGAGCTCTGTTGGGGTGTTTTTTAAAGAGCCCCTGTGCTGCTTTCATTAATGTGAATGACAAGCTCTTCTTTAGAAACATAACTTGTGTTTTCCTTATCTGTCACCATATATTGGCTTAGGCAGCAGTCATTAGGACAAAACACTTAAGAATCGACACTGCATTTTTGTGCTCGTCTATGTAGCATAGACCCGCAAACTGTGAACAGAAGGAGAAAAATGCAAATACAACTGTTCCCTCTGAGTAGAGTTATTCAAGATAACAGAAAACCAAAGGATTTGAAAGTTAAAAGATAATTTATAAGGATAGATGTAGGAATATTCCTCCTGTTTACCCAACTGTGAATTTCTTAGATGTGCGCAACTGGATCCTTCTTTCAGTGATTTGAATTACTATCCCTACAGCCCACAGATACCTTTCTTTGAAAAATCTTTGTTTCCCCTGGAGATTTTTTTATTATAAAGAGAGAAGAACCTAAGTGTGTGTGTGAGAGTGTAGGGGGCAGATCCTGGCTTATAAACAGACTTTCCTGTCTCCTAAAACCATTTTTTTTTTAATATCTGCAAAGAGAAAATTCCCTCAAACATGTCATCACCTCATAATTATGCACAAATGCTGCAATTAAGTTTCTCAAAGAGGATAAGTGGCAGGTGAAAAAAATTAAACCTACTTAGGTGAGGCAGGTTTAGAAAATGTGTAATGAACTGAAATTACTTCAGTGAATCCCTTCTTTCAGTTTGAAAGCCCAGAAATTATGATTGTTTCAGAGCTTTTCCTGCCGTTTTTTAAATGTGTTGTAATTTAGCAGCAATCTGTGTCATCCCTGAAGTCGAACAGGCTTTTTCACTTACAATCCCAGTAAAAAGTAAAAAGGTGCAGCCAGCACCGTGTGTTGGATTAGCTAAATTATTCCTTCAGAGGTTTATAATGTCAGGGATGGCTGGTCAACTGGAAATGGTAGTCGGGCTGTTAATATGGTATTTAACAATAGGATGTTATAGGTCCCACTATGGGACTGATTGCTGACATGGATTCAAGTGCCTGTAATGCCTGTAAAACACTTCATGTACATAGAGAAAAGTGCTCCTAATATAACACAGGCACTCTGATTGCTGCAACAATCCCGCTTATTCTAAACAAGTCTTGCAAACACCCCCACCCACACCAGATCTAGTCGAATTGTTTTTCCAGCAGAGCACCAAAATGCTCCTGCCAACTGAGCGCTGATAGCTCAGTGTAGTGGCTCTGCCACCTGTCAAACCACATGCAGTGCTCTTGGTCCCACAACAGCCAAGTGAGCACTTAGGGCATGTCTACAGAGCAAGTGAAGGTGTGATTGTCATGCAGGTAGGCATGTCCACACAAGCTGTCATCTAACCAGCATGGCTAACAACAGCAGTGAAGGCCCTATGTCATAGGTTTCTGCATGGGCTAGCTGCCCCCAGTACATGCTTACCAGGAAGCCTGCATATGTACTCGGGTTGCTAATTTGCACTGGAATCCACGACACGTCTCCACTGCTCGCCTACCCACACAAGCTAGATTAAAAGCAGCAAGAGCGCAGCTCCCTTTGCTGTCGTTACACATTCCATGTGCTGTGCAGACACAACCGCTGGATGATCCTGGCTCTGGCTGCTATACACCATCCAAGAGAAGCCAATGGGGGATATGGCTGGTCTCTGCACAACCCAGTTCCTGTCTGGAAGACAATCCTACTCCCTGTTCTGCCACTAACTCGCTGTGTTCCCTTGGACATATCACGTAATCTGCCTGTGCTTCAGTTTCCCCATCTGTAAGACAGAACCACTCGCTGTCTGCTTTGGGACATACTGTAAGACCTTTGGAGGAATGGTGACATACATAAGTGCTAGGCTGTGTTATCTTTCACATAACACACAGGGAGAGGGAGGAGATACATTCAATAATATCCCCATGTCAATTTTAAAGGACAAAGCCCTTTCTGTGCTAATTATAAGATCCATCACAACCGGCTACCCCCATCCTGTGCAACATTCCCACACACAGCTTGGTAATGCTGACAGTGTCCAATTCACCCAGGAACCCTGTCGTAGATTGTCGCTGGCCTACTCGAGTAAGATACAACACTTTTCCTTCAAATATTAAAGGCCCCCCATCTACCTTCAGCTGTTGTAAATCACCGTAGCTTCATTGAAATCCATGCACCCTACAGCCATTTCTGCTAGCTCAGGATCTGGCCCCAAATATGGATAGCTTTCAATATTCTGCTTTATAATATAAGGGTGAAAGAGACACAAATAACTAACTACAGTGGCCAGCAATGAAACTTTTCTGAATGTAAGGATTTTTCAACAAAACAGCTTAGGCACCTGAGCCTTCTCATGAAATTCACAGTGTCTATAGGAAGAATGGATGGGTTTGTGGCTCACAGACACATCTGGCATTCAGATCGCTACAACGCTGATCCACGGTTTGCCATGTGGCCACTTGGTAGCCATCAGAAACTTGCAGGTTCCAGCTGGCAGCCTGCAGAGTGGATCCAGTCCTTGCGACAATTTTGTCTGCCCTGTGACTTTTCGCTCTATAAACTGGCATTCCCCGTGTGCCACAATCAAGCATGCTGTGCAAAGGATGACACTCTGAAAGCATTCTTTCACAAAGTGAGACTTTGCCTGCATCATACAGGTGAGTTCATGATGCAGGGAGGGTGACATCTGTACATTGCCTATGGAGGTGCCACACAATGATGCACGCGGCCCCTCATCTCTGGAGTGACTGAAGCATCCTGACTGGACAATGACGTGGACCTCTCCCATGAGAGCTGCTCAAGATCTGCCTCTCCCTGAGACAATGCTTCCAGGGATGAGGCAGTAGTTAGAGGACTGGTGAGATGACTGCCCAAGGCTTGGCAAGTTCTTTCTACAGGCTGACATCTGCAGCCCACCATCCTGCTGATGAGATTTTCAACTTCTGCTTTCTTTGAGTGGACCCTCCAAGAGAAAATGGCTTGGCCCAAGGACTTGGAAAAGTGCTTATTTTTGACAAAAGGGATACCCAGGACAAAGCGGAGAGTTTAAATGGCTAGAAATGGTCTTAAACCCTGTTGCTAAAGGGAGAGAAGATTGTACACAGACTCTCAGATTCAAGTTTGTAAAATACAAGTGGCATTTGCAGAGGTGTTGGATGCCTAACTCCCTTAGGCTGTTGAAAAATTCCAGTCATTATATACTTTTTTCATTGTTTCAAAGGAAAAAAAAAAAAGTCAGTTCTTGATTACTCAGATGTCAGTTCTCACTTCAACCTCCTTTTTACCATGAGTCATTTACCATAACATACTAGAGCTGTTAAAAATACTTTTTAATTAGCTCTCAGACACTTTTATTAAGCAATTCAGCCAACGCACGATAGTGCCTCAATATTTTAGTTCTCAATAGCCCATGCACTGCAAACCTGCAGATCTTTTCCTCTGTTCCTTATACCCTTTCTACCCAGAATCCTTCTCACACACTCACTCTGGAACTTTCTGTTCCTCAGTAGCATGAGTAAACTTACAGGACCACCTTGGACAACACTCCCAAATGCTAAAGGCAACAATACACATTAGGAAGTTACTTCCTCCCTGACAGCATCAAGGAACGCTAACTCAGCTATGTAATTGGTTAAATTTAATTTCCTCATCAAGAGTCAGATCATTATTACAAATGATCATTAATATTTATCCTACAGAAATGGCTCTATAATGCAACTTCTCTTCATAAACTCTTAGAGATATTTTGCCCTGGTTTGCATCAGCAGGGCTAGCCAATTGATGGATAACGTTCTTGTCAATCAGAATTTTTTATCCCCTCCATCTAAAATATTAAGTATTAAAACAGTCAGTTTATGCAAATTACTCTAGAACAGCATACCAGACCTCTGCTTGTAAAGTTTTAAAATAAAACGAAAGAGGATGCAGATTTGACACACACAACTGTAACCCAACAATAAAAGATTTGTGAAAGAGTGGTAAAAATGTTAAAGCCTGTCATTAGTATTGTAAAGTGCCTTTATGCCTCTATGGTTTGCTGACACAAAACCAACCAGAATCTGAAAGAAACCATGGACTTTAAGAAGATTATTATTATTTTTACGGTCCCTTAAATGGACACATTCCAGAAAATAACCCACCCCATAACCATCTTATCATAGAATCATAGAATCATAGGGTTGGAAGGGACCTCATAGGTCATCTAGTCCAACCCCCTGCCAGAGGCAGGACCACTCCCACTTAAACCATCCCAGTCAGGGTTTTGTCCAGCCGGGCCTTAAACACCTCCAAAGATGGAGACTCCACCACCTCCCTTGGCAGCTCATTCCAAGGCTTCACCACTCTCCTGGTAAAAAAGTTTTTTCTAATATCCAGCCTCGACCTCCCTAACTGTAACTTGAGACCATTGCTCCTTGTTCTGTCCTCTGTTACCACCGAGAACAGTCGAGCTCCATCTTCCTTAGAGCATCCCTTCAAGCATCCCTTAAAGCCTATTTAATAGCCCTGCAGTGTGCAGTATTAGTTGCAAATAGGTTTGTGGGCAGTTGAGAACTCACAAATGTAATGCACTCTGTAGCAACTAGATGTATGGTTTCCACCATTCAAAGGAAAACATCACTGGCCCTCAGGAACAGAATGCCGCTACTTTGTTTATGTGCTGTATTAAGTCTAGACTGTCACTGTGAGGCTGGAGGTAAAGCATATCACTGGGGTGGGGGAGTTTTGTTCTGTATAGTAATCTCTGTAACAACTTTGGCAGAATTGGGTATCTTAGCAGCACATGAACCAAATAGCAATAGCAAAGTTAACTGAATAATGTGTGATAATGGGATATTTGATGGCCATTTTTCCTTTATTTCATTTTGCACATCACTATATTTTTCAGTGATGACTTACACTTGGAAATGGATAAGAGCCACATTCTCCCCACCTATGTAGCCAGCCTAGTTTACAGGGGATTGTAGAATTCACAGATCTGTAACTGGATTACTTACCAAACTATCAGGATAGTACAAAACACTATTTGCATGGGAAATTCATTGAAGGGAATTGGAGAATGGCACGTACATGTTAATGGCAGCTTATTTGCAGAGTTCTTATGGGGGGAAGCTGGGGAAAGGGAAGACAAACTAAGATACTGAATTTTGATACCTGAAAAGACTGCATTAAGCAGGGATTGTAACATGGTATTTTGGTGTCAAATCCTGAGGCAGCCTCAAGAAATGGGTGGATTTACAGGGAGAAAATCTCTTCAGGCTCTTAAGTCAGAAAATCCACTGTTCTGTGTTATCCCCTGTCTTTGAGCATGTTCCAAATTTCAGTTAGAGTTGGTGATAGGGAATGGATTAAACACAGCTTGGTTGTTATACTTAAACCTTGAGCATTAATTGCTCAGTGTTCCAAGATTTTCCTATTAGAACCACTTGCTATTAAACTACTGATAAAGTTTAAGCTGCTGACAACAAGCAAGCATTCACATAAAAAAATGGCGGGGTGGGGGATCTTCAAGAAGACTGAGGAGTCCAGCAACAGGCCCAGAAACATATGGGTCAAAGAAATAATCCTCCATCTGTTGAGAAGAATGTAGTATTTCTCCATTACCATCTGAAAGCATTGTATCTGAAATTCTGTTGGAGAACTATCACAGTACCAGATGATGTATGCTAAGCATCAATATCTGCACATACTTCCTTTAAATACATACTGCATGTGAAGGGAAACCTCAAACATTTAACTGAAGGTATAGTGCATAGAATAAAATACCCCTTGTGCAATCGTCGCTTTTTACTGGGGTATCCTGGCCACCACATCTTTAGGATCAGTTCTCAATAGCTGCTTAGCTCCTTCAGCTCCAGCTGATGTCAGCATCTCTCTGGATTTGACCTACAGAGGCAAAAAGCTAAACTGGGACCTACCAAGGCCAGGGCCAGTGGCATTTGTGTGTGCACTTCCCTCTTAGGGGCCCTGTCACCATTCCTAGGCTGCACTAGCACTGATTTGTACGTCTTTTGCATGCAGATTGAGGGCAAGTGACATTACCTGCTAAACTAAATAATTCCAGTGCAGCAATATGAAACTGACTGTCAGAGAAAGAGCGTGGTTTGGTGGACAGGGAACTTGACTGCTATTCCTGGCTCTACTGATGACTTTCTGCACGACCTCAGGCAAGTCACTTTGTTTCTTTGCGGCTCTGCTTTCCTTTCTTCTGTCTTCTCTATAGGGATTGCAAGCTCTCTGAAGCAGTGTCTCATGCCATAGAGCCTAGCACAGATTTCAGATTGGGATGTTAGGAACTACTGCAATCAATATAATGATAACAGGAATAGCAGCAGGAGTAAATCAGCAGAGAAGGTAGAGTGAGAATCAAACAGCTTGCCCAGCAATGAGCAACCATAGAGCAGAACAACAAGGAGAATGCTAGACCATACAAGGAGAACTATGTACACAAAACCTATGAAAACAAACAAGGAGTCCCGTGGGACTTAAAGACTAACATGTTTATTGCACAAGCTTTTGTGGGAGAAAATCCCACTTCAACAGACACTGTGAAGATGGAGGAACCTACTGAAATGTAATAATTTATATTTGTTAGTCTTTCAGTTCCTTGTTTCTGTTATTGAACTAGACTAACATGGCTGCTCCTTTGGAACTTGAGAAAACCTACCGCAGCTGAATAACTTCCCCTCCCCAAACAAAACTAATCTTTACCTTAAACTCTTCCCCTGCATTCAAGGCCTTCTCTATATTTGGTGGATGAGTCCCATCCCTCAATATCACTTAAGCTGATGTAAATCCGCCCTAAAACATGCATGATGAAGAACATACAATATTTAAGAGTGAACAATTACACTGTACACTGCACAGTACTTCCTAAATAGATTAGGATCAATTAACCTCTTATCTTCTTCAAGTAAACATTGATGCCCTTAACATTTACATCAGTTCTCAGTGTGTATCCTAGTGAGACTGAGGATGTACCACTGAAAAACAGGGCAGAACTGCATAAAGCATCACATCATATTTTACAGAGTCAAGCTTCTGTGTTTCAAGAAATTAATTATAGTAGCTTACACTAACTACCTGGTCTCACAGCTTAGTTTCTAATTTGTGTTATTCTTGGGGTTAATACAAGATGCTGGACCTGTTGAATTTCTTGTATTTACAATACAAACCACATCAATGCAGTCAGCAACCTAAAGACATTGGGTAAAATTTTCAAAAGCATTTAAGTCCTATTTTCAAATGTTATATTCTTAGACTATGATTGTCTCATTGTACAACAGCAGAACCTAGGAGTTCAGATTCCCCAGATGGCGAGTATGGAAACAAATGAGGTGAGGAACACATACTAGTACTTAGTTTTTCAGTCTGAGATGATCTGTTTTTCTCTCCAGTCCTACTTGTGTAGCTCTGCCCCTCACACCAAAGTACAGATAAATCCTACTTTTCTAAAAATAGAGCAGGTTCAGCCAACGTCATTTTTTACCTCTGCACCATGGAATTTGGCACTTCTGTACTAGGGAGTTCCTCTTTTTCATATTGGGCTTCTTTTATGCTAAATTGGCTTTCTAAAGTGGAAAGTCTCTTTCCATCTCCCCCCCCCACCCCTTTTTAATTTTCCACTACACCAGTCTTCCCTTCCCTTGGATTTTTAAAAAGCAGACTCACTGGCATGAAAGTACTTTTGGCATTTAGCTGGAAAATTATTTACCATTGTGCCTGAGAGTGAAAGAGGGGTTTGTTTTTGTTTTCTCTCTCTCTCTCTCTCTCTCTCTCTCTCTCTCTCTCTCAAATGCAGGCCTGGAGTACCCCTGAGTTTCTCTTTATCACCTCCCAACAGATGCCATTTTTAATCAAACTGCATTCCTCTTTATTAATCTAAACTTCCACACAATTTAAGGATGGGGAAACCCAAACAACTTATTTACCTTTTTGTCTAATAAAACTGCAAGAGCCACTAACTCAAAAGGTCTCTGGGAAATCAATCAGGCCTTGGCTGGGAAGCTGACCTTTACTCATTGCCTCCAAAATATTATTGGTGGTGGTTTTTAATAGTGGAGATTTCTGCTGACTGATTAGACTGGAACCTTGATCAACAAGGGGTCAGATATTGTATTTGTACATTGATATAACGGCTCTCTGAGAACAAACAACAGCTCTTTAAAGATGAAAGCCGTTCCTCTTAGACCTCATTCCAGAATATTATTTCTTATCTTGTGGCTCACTGGCACAGCTGTTTCATCATCCTTCTGCATTATCTCAAGCTTCTGCAATTGTCCTGGCAATAGAAGTTATAGCTGGGGGTTGATCTACAGAGACACCAAGCAGCCACAGTTTCGGTCGATACCACTGGGAGATGCAGCCGCCGAGCGTTTGTTATAATCAGATGTATGCTGGGCCAGATGCTTCTCTCAGATACGGATGTGCAGCTCCTGCTGGCTTCAATGAGAACTGTGTGCTTGCATTTAAGAGCAGGGACACGAGTTGACAAAGTAGCCAAGGGATATTTGGTTTAAGCTGATATCTTTATGTCCTTTTCTAAAGCTTCAGCTGGAACCATATTTCCCACAGCTGGAAAGGGGGAGGGAGTCGGCAAGGGAGAGTTTATAAAGTCCTAAAGTTCTGGTTGAGCTTCATTCTCAGTGTCCATTGGGTTCCCAGAATGATTGGGGATGTTACCGAATATGGTAAAGGGCTCATTAAAAGCCCCGTGCCCCAAACTGGAATCAACAGGGAACAACATGCAGCACTTGTTCTCATGCAAGCACTGTTTAGCCAAGGCTCTACAGTGGTGTTTTTCAGCAGAGTGAACTGAAACGTTTAAACAAATCAATGCCAATGTCTGTGTTTCAAGTTCACCTTTTCCAAAGCACCATGCAGTCAACTGATTGGGGTTGTTTGCAATCTGTTAATCAGCACACCAAATTCATACACATAACAGAGAGACTGAGAAAAAGGGAGCAAGAGGAAACAGGCTGGAACAGGCTGCAGCGAAGCAGCCAGGGAAACTGCATAGCAGCTATGTGTGTTGCTGTGCTGAAGGAAATGATTTTCAGGGACACAGAAGACCACTGTTGGTGCTCCTCGGCGTTCCTTGCTGTGATGGGCATGAAGATAGTCCAGCCCTGAGTCCCCAGAGAAAGAGGTATTAGCATGATCAACACAGGCTAGATGGTGTTTCACTATTCACAAGCAGTAAGAGGTTACAATGATTAACAAGGACACCGGAGCTGTTCGGAGGGTAAATTTACAGCATTGGACAGTGAGAAATTACTGTGATTAGCTATTCGGAGTGATTAAAAGTGCACATGGTAAATTGAGAGCCATGGACATAGAGAAACAATGATTAAGTAGGCCATGGCCATAGTTTCTGCAGGGGGAATGACTCAGCTTCACGAGCAATGAGATGGTTATTAACATGGCTACATCAATAGTTATTAACCTCATTGCATCAACATGGCTCACAGTATGAACTTAGCTTCATGGGGAGAGAGACGAAACAATTAACAAAGGATCTCAGCACTGCTCATAGGATGAATTAAGATCTATGGACTGAGCCCAGGATTAATGCAGACACATCAACACTGATGGCCATGTGACCAGATTCTCAGGCAGAAGCCTCAGATTATCATGGTCTTGTCAAATCAACAAGCTAAATGATTCCTCTTTGCTAGGGGGTTCAGGATATGGCTCTAACTCCCAGAATTCAAGGTTAATTTAAACCCTCTCACAACTGGGTGTTTGATAAGATTGGACAGAAGTACTGTTGAGAGCAACTGGCAGTAGGAAATTCTCCCAGTTACCAGTAATTAAGGATTATGAGGGGCAGAAAATGATATGCTGAGTTGAACCTGCGCTGCAAAAGGTATGTATCTGATTTCTTTCGAAGGCCAGAAATATTCAGATTTGGTTCAGGCAGATCTCTCATCTCTCATAAAATGCACATTCAAAGGGAAATACAGGGCAGACACATTTGTTGCATTATTAATTTGTTGCAAATAATTCATCCCTTTTCTCTACATATGTCTAGACTGGAGTTTTTGCTCATTTTTAACTCATTGTTCCACTTAACTTCAGTCAATAGATTTATAAAGGCTGATCTGGAGTCTGGACACTCTGCCAATGTGTGTTCTACAACACAAGCCCCTTCTTTATTGTAGGCTGAGCATGGAATTTCTAGACTAACATTTACAAGTTTGTTAGCTGAGTTGCATGAACTGGCGGCAGTCAATTAAATACGTTAAAATGAGAATAATCTCAAGTCTAGACACACCCAGTTTCTCTAGTCTAGACACACCCATGCCAGTTTAGCTGCAAGGGACTGTGATTTGTCACACAGTGATGTTCACCAGTCCTATTGTCTGTCTAATTGTCCTGTGATGGATACACCAATTGCTTACCTGGAAAAATGACATTAGAAAACAGTTTGATTTTTGCCTATTTCTAATGGTAGTCACACTGGGTGACCTTCTGAGAAGTTCAAAGGGTAGTTAAGAGTTTAACTCTTATTGTAAATCAATGCTTTATACCAGGTCTAGCCAACGTTACTGGCCCCCTGACACCCCTTCCCACTGGGCAGGATCCCCTAGTTCCACCACCCTGCCTGCAAGGCAGAAGCTCCGACTCCCCATCCCCGTCCAGTATTCAGAGGAGAGGGCAGAGCAGTTCCATGAGCCACACTCTAACTGTAAAAGAGCCACACGCATCTCACAAGACACAGTTTAGCCACCCCAATGTATATGGCAGGTGTGGCCAAACTGTGGCTCGGGAGCCACATGTGGCTCTTGAATGAAAAATTTTGGCTCCCGGAAGAACGTCAGCAAATCACTTTAGGAAAGCAGCCCCAGCCTAGGAGTTCAGGCGGGGGTCTGGATGGCAGGGAGAAGTGCAGCATGGTCAGGGTTTTAAAAAACTAGCCACTAGCCTGCAGTCTTCTACACAAGCAGCAGCTAAGTTTTTACTGTATAGGCCTCATTTTCATGGTAAATTTAAGTAATTATTAGAATCTGACATGAGTAGGATTGATATTTGTCTTCTTTTTACAGTAAAATTAAAGTGTGCAATGAATTTTAAACTTAGTCATTTTGGAGTAGGTAAAAGTATATGGCTATATGCCTCAGTGTGTCTCTCGCAGGTTTGATAATCAACTTGTGTGGCTCTTGAGTTCCATAAGTTTGGCCACCCCAGTATATGGTGTTAAGCAATGAGTAATGGGAGTAATCTATATACATCAGAATAATCAGGCTTATCAATGCTCAGTGTAACCTCAAAAAGATGGGTACTGGGAGCGATATAAAGACAAGACAATGTACTGGACCGATGACCTTGTGGACCAAAGAAATTCTCTTTCCATGGAGGTACAGCAGCAAAAACTTTCCCTTACATGACCTAACCCTGAACTGCGGAGTCAACACACTGGCAGATGGTCCAGATGTTGTTTGTACAGAGTGAAAAAGGTCTCTGATTGCAGTACCTTTCCTTTAAAGACATTCCAAAAGGGTAGCTGTGTCTGCCTAGTTCAGCAAAACAAGCAATGACTCCTGTGACACTTCAAGACTACCACAAAAGCTCATGCGATAAATACATTTGTTAGTCTTTAAAAGTGGCACAGAACTCCTTGCTTGTTTCGAAGGACGACCCCCCAAATGCATACCTTGGAGCGTCACAAAAGTTTGGACCCCGATCAGCTGAGTGACTGAAGTTCATCACCAGTGTGCTGATCCACACCAGACTGGTAAGGGCACAGGGGTCTGCACTCTGAGTGAACTGGAATGGTCTGAAACTTGAAGTTAAAATTAATCCTCATTAGCAAGAGATCCGCGCCTGTCATTGTGTTACCTCCCCTGACTTTCCTGGGAAATGACCTTTCAAGCACCATAACTTCTTGTAAATCTACCATTTCAATATTTTAGCTGATAGCTTAATAAACAACACCCTTAGCTCTAGGAACACAGCCATGAAGAAGACCATTAGGAGAGCCAGTTAGGAATGTATGGCAATCATCTCTGAGGTGAAAAACAAATGCATCCTCCTAGCCCAAAACCAGGAGGAGGCTAGAAAAGTAAAGTCAGCAGGGAAATTGAAGTGCTGGGAAAAGCAGTCTCTTCCAGACTGGTTACAATGCAGTTCTGTGTACAAACAGCTAGCTAATTATTTCTCACTGCATATCAGCAAAGGCTGGCCTGATTAAAATCGTAAATCAGACAGACTTAGTTTTTATGCAGCAAGACTCCATGTCTCTATGTGCATGTTAAAAGAGATGCTAGGTAATCAAAAATATTTGCTAGAAAAGGAAATAGATTGTAATCTGACAGAAGCAAACACAAGATCATTGCACTCCAACTTTTTTTTTTAAACCTTCTCTATTTACATTTTACTATTGGAATTGAGAGCACGTTCCAAGCCATCTGTGATTTCCTTCCTTACTATATAAAGGTAAAATGACACCGTCATCCCATAGCCAGGCCCTGGCTTTCACTTGTGGAAGAAAGGAGAAGCATGAAAAGTGCTGTCACGATGTAAAACTGCAACTTTTATGGGTACCAGCACATTATTTTGGCTCTGCTTCCTCTTATGCTATGCAATATCTGATTAATGTCACTGGTCAGCACTGCTTAGCATATTGGTGCTGAAACATTAAAGATATTTCATCAATACTGGGGTTGGTGGGAGGTCGTTTATGGTCATTAGAATATAAGAGCATTTATTCTGGTCATCATAAAAATCTTCAAGGGTCCCAGTATTGATACTGTAATTCCCCTAATGTCATTAATATAATGGCCCTTTTCTTCCCTATTAGAATTTTACGGCTAAGTAGTTTGCAAGGAAAACTATGAAGTCAGAGAAGTCCAGCACACAGCAGACTCTCTTGTCATGGAGTCCACATGCTGCTGTCTGTCGGTTTTCTTTAACCAAGCTATTTGAGCCTTCCCCCTTAATAGCTACAGGAATCTAAGGTCATACTTCCAGTGGTGGCATGTAAAAATGCCCTGGCCCTGTTAGAATGGACAAAGAACATGCAAATGGCCTTGTGTCATGGCAATTCGATGAGGGACACAAGGGTTGGGGATTCTATCTTGCTTGCTTGCTGCTTTCTGCTGCTAGGATTCAACTGTCAAAGTTCAGCCTTCTGGGAAGGGCCAGAGCCCCAGAGCATACATCACCATCTGAGCAGCAGCCTGCAGCCCCGTGGCAAAACATGAAAATGTCTGTCATGGTGAAGTAACCCAACTGCCTTTTGCAGCTGCAGTGTGGAGTGCAAAGGAGCTGTTACCTGCCACTTGCAGATGAGTGCAGGCACATATCAAGCACTAGCATTTCAACACTGCTTCTACACACCTCTCATCCCAGACAGTTAGCTCTTGGAAGGCCAATGGCTCGTGCTGCAGAAATAAATGAAACAAAATTGGGGTGCTGGAATCTAGGCCTAATTGGTGGACAAAATAATGAAAAGGTGGACTGTTCTGTACCTCCCTTCCTTTTGGGGCTCTCAGAAAGAGACCTTGGGGGAAAAGCTAATGAACCATGACGCTGGCTGACTGAATGATGAAAGAAGAGGGAAGAACGAGGTTTGCCGTCATGACTGCCAGTCCCACTGTCTTCTGGGAGCCCAGTCCTTCAACCCAATCCTGAAAGGATTTCCTGACCAGATCAGACCAGAGAGGAAGTCAGATGACACTGCTATCAGCTGAAATCCAAACACCACCTGGCTTGTGAGAGTCTCTCCCCCACCTCACAACTCCATGCGTCCTTTTCCTTCCTTATCTTATTTGTTCTCTTTCCTATCCCCCTCCATTTTCCTCATATCTAGTTAAGAGTCTGGCATAACTGGCCGCCTCTGCGTATTCTCTGACCAGAGACAGCAACTGCATGCCACGTCCTAGACTGCTCAGCACCTGCACATGCTTGCCAGGCTTTGGAGTGGCTGATAAGGCTGTGTGCCAGGCCTGTGTTTTTCTAGCAATGAAGTTGTAAGCAAAAGTTAACACCAGAGTCTGAAGCTCCATGTTCTCTCTTTGCTGTGCTTTTTTCTCCTCTTCCACGCACATTTGTCTCGTTTTGTTTTCTAGGAAGTGGGATCAGATTTTAACAGCAGCAGCAGCAACACCATCTCAACTAACTTTTCCTTTCTCCTGCTCGGACAGTTACCACCATCTTTAATACCATCTTCTAAAACACTGTCAGATAAAGGGCTTTGTTCTTCAAAAAACTCTTCAGCTAAAGGGCAAGGGAGCAGGGGATGTTGCTACAATGAAAGCATTATTTAATACTTGACATTTCAAATATTTTAACTTTTTCCTATCGTCAGTAAAAGGTTGAAAAGATTTGTAATGGTGTGTTTGCCATAGGACTAAGTAGGCTGAAGTCCCTCTATACCAAAACCCAAACCTTATTTAACGGTGTTTAAGGTTGGACATGACAGGGTCTTGTTAACACTTTAGACTTTTTGAACTCATATATTCCATCATAACTAAAATAGAGGACAGAGTCTACTTGTTTAGCTACAGCCATGACACTGCCACTGGGTTTAGGATAGAAAGGGACATGCCAGGATCTAGATGAAGAAATTCCAGTGGTAGAATGCATCCATTTTATTTAGTTTTAAAATACATGCATTACCATGGGTGTAGGTGCAAACGTTAACACAGCCATTGAGTACTTGAAACCAAAGATTAAATCCAAACAACAGTTTTCAACAATACTATTATCCACCCAAGCCAAGAAAACAAAGAAAACCATTGTGAAGATACAAAAGGGGCAAACCCTGTCAGTCTAGTTCGGTAAAGCAAACAAACAAGGAGTCCTGTGGCACTTAAAGACTAACAAATATACTTATTGCATGAGCTCTTGTAGGAGAAAATCCCACTTTGTCAGATGCTTTGAAGATGGGAGAACTTACAGAATGGGAAGAAATAAATGCAGGGAAGTGTAAGTCATGGGAACAGGTCACACTGTAACAGCAAATCAAATCAATTACAAAGATTCAAATACTGGGAAACAACACACAGAGGGCAATGAGGGACTTAATAGGGACAAAACCATTGTGCAATCTTAATGCAATCTGCGGCCCCAGAAAATGATGATTTAACCATTTTTGAAGTTCTCTAAATCTATTTATCTGCCACAGGTCTTTAAAAGGCCCCTTTTTGAGAGAGCTAAACTTTACCTGCTCCTCTTTCTAATTATGTTACTTTCATTCAACAAGAAACAGACCGATTGCAACTAAATAGCATAGCTTGAATATTCCAATATTGATTACTCACATACTCTTTTTGTCAAACCATAAAATTAACATTGCCCATCCCTGAAAAAAAGACTCTAGTATAGTCCAGTAACAAAATAAGTTTTCAAAAACTCTGACATGTTCAGACACTTTTGTGAGAAGCAAAGACTAAACTGATCAGTCAGTTATTCACTGTGAATTATTCACTCAGTATTGGTTAATCATTGTTAAAAAATGGTTGGTTTGTTTGTTTTTTAAACAGTAAGTATTATTCTGTCTTTTATCCCCTAATATTGAAATACATTCAAAGCAACTATGTTTTCTGGGTGCACGTGGTCCTTTTTGTCATTTGGGCTCTGATCCATGTTTGGAATCCTTGGGCATTACCGTAACATAAATGGGAAATACTAATAAGTTTGGTAGCTAAATGTGAACTTACCAAACTTTTGCCTGTTGTAATAAATATGGCCACTGAGCATAAAGCATCTGGTGAGTCAAACCCCATTTGAGATCCTTTTGCAAAATACATTCCATGGAAGCCTCTGAAACTGCTGTTTTTTTACCTTCAAGAATCAAAATTAACAGGTGCCTCCCATTTAAGGAGAACATTCACCAAGAAGTCCTCCTGACTGAAGATAATGTTGTCTATCACATGATTAGAGTTTTCAGGACTGATTTTCAGCTGTTCGGGCATTCAAGAACATGTGCATGAAAGAGTTAAGATTAAGTCATTTGTAAAGCATAGCTTGCTGCTTGCCCTTCCTGTCTGCTTCCATGCTTCCCAGTATGTTCCTCTTGTTTATTGACCATCAGTTCTAGCTTAGAAAACTGTGTTGTATCGTTTCTGTCGCTGTTCACAATCAAAAGGAAAAAGCATTCTTGCAGTGAGATATTCTAAAAATAAGATTCACACTGGCTGAATGAGTCCCATGGTTACCATAAATTCCTGACTGATTTTCATCTTCAGCAGGGAGCAGCCATTCTTCATTCAGCAGAATTTAAAATTCAACACTTTGCTTTTTCTATATTCCACAAAGAAGCAGAGCTGCATCTCCCTGCCTCTCACCCTGGGATGTTCCCCTCTTGCAGTCTGAACTGCTGTGCAATTGTGCCTCCCCAATTCTGTACTCACAGACCCCGATTTACCTTGCCTTGCTGTGTGAACTCCCACTCACTCCTAGGCCCAGCCACCTGTGTCTAATTGGTCCCTAAAGCAGTGAAAGAGTGTTCTCACTAGCCACTCATGGGATAGTCCCCCAGCAAATACCCTCAGTCCCAGAAGCAACCCTAGGAACTTCCATTTTGCAAGCATAAGGTTAGGGTTTAACCAAGAAATTGATAGCCCTCTCTCTCCCTCCCTCCCTCCCACACACACACACACACACACCCCTTCCAAAATCTACATAGCTTCAAATAAACAAACATAAGCTTTTTGACTACAATATGAGTTTAAGTGAATATAAGTTGAATCAATATAAAATCAGATAATTAATTCAATCAAGGAGATAACCACAATCAAATAAAAGATAACTTACATTCTAAACTAAGATCACTGTTTCAGTCATGACAACTTGCAAAAGGGTAGTTGTGTTAGTTTAGTTCAGCAAAACAAACAAGGAATCTGGTGGCACTTTTAAAGACTAATAAATTTATTTATCACATGAACTTTCATGGGAGAAAATCCCACTTCATCTCCCCATCTTCAAGGATCGGATGAAGTGGGACTTTCTCGCACGGACATTCATGTGATGAATAATTTTTTTTCACTTTAAAAGTTCCACCAGACTTCCTGTTTGCTTCAGTGATGTTCAGCTTACTCACAGGCTTGGCCGCAGATAACTTATAGCCAGCACCTGCCCTGTGGATTGGTATCAGTCCTTGGTGTTTTTAGAAGTTGTAATCCAGGGAAAAAGCCTCACACAGCTCAAAGTCTCCCTATTTCTTCCTAAATCCCCTCGCCTCCCCCCCTGCAGTCAGGTGATTGTCTGCATCCTGATCTTTCCCTCTTGAGGTAAGGTGCTTAAGCTGCATTGTTCTTATGTGCACGCCTCTGCTGGATGCGTAAGCACAGCTCCATTTGTCTGCTTCTACTTGAGCCATGTGAGATGCACTTGGGGATATGACCTGGCAGAGTTTCATATCTGTGTCCATGTAGGATGTTCTAGGAAATGCGCTACCATAACAATAATGTAGAGCACGCCATGGGCATTCCAAAAACACCTTTTGTGACATCCTTTGCATTGTCATACCCAATTACATCATAGCTATGAACAGAAAGACGCACAGACCACATTACAATGGTGTACATGGGGTACTGCACGTCACACCCCACCTTTGTCCCATAACTCAAGAGTCCCCTTTCACTCCCCTACAAATAGAAGAAGTTTTTCCAAATCAGATATAGCTCTGGAGCTGTGTATGAAATGGAAGTCTTGATAAAGATTGAATATCTTACTCAAAGAGATACTCTAACGTAATCAGGAGGCATTACCGGGTGAAATTCTATGACCTGTGTTATACATGGCTGGATGCTTATTAGGGTCCATTCTGGCCTTCAAAATCCAGGAAATGATCAACAATTGTATGTGCTAATATTCGTACAACCTTGCCTTGTGATGTCAATAGACTTGATCAGCAAATTGGCATGGGCATAATCCATACATGCATTGAGTGGAAGACCATCAAGAAAACCCACTTGCTTTAGGAATTTGTGGTTTTGGCTCACGATTCTATGTGCCATTTTCTCTGAGTGATGACTGAATACAGCAGAGACTACTTTGCAGCAGATAGTTTATTCAACACATTTTGTCTTTTCTTTCCTTGACGTAAATTGTTTATGGAGAGATGGTGAAAGGCTCAGATGTATTCATTGTTCAGAATTATTCACATATTTCACCAGCAAATAATTTTGGTTGAACGATTATTTGAATTATGAATGTTGCAATAAATCAGAATCATACATGCTTTCACTTACATAAACAATGCTTGATTATTCTATCTTCTGACAGGTATATTTTATGGTAACATTCACAACAGTGTAAGTTGGAAATGGCCTGAGTGACTGTACATTTGGTGAATATTTTAGATAAATATTCACTTTTTTGCAAGTACTTATGCTGGTAATACTTGAGCAAGGAAATGTGTGCAGTAAGGAAATGGAAAAAGCTTACAAATAAGGTTGAATCAAATTTGCTACAGGATTCCAACAAATGTTAATAGAACTCCTTTTCCTCAGCTCTAGTAAGGAACCAAAGCCCTTGGCATTGTTAAAGGTAACCTTGGAGTTTACCCAATGGCACTGCGGGAGATTTACATGATACAGAAGCCTCTATGTGTTCTCAGGAAGCACTGTGTGGATAGAGTTGCTCCTTTTACACAATGTCAGTTGGAAATACATGTTCTGACTACTTATGATGAGGTAAAGATTCACCCAGCACCATTTGCTAAAGCAGGGCCATTATTATTGATGTCCAAACCTTCCACCTTGGATGAGTGCATTCAGTCTACTTAGCGATCCCATTATTGTTTCAGCGGGAGAAATTATTCTTCCCCCAGTATAATGGTCCTGGCTGTCACACTCCATCCCAGATGCTGCTGCCTTTTAGTGGTTGATGATTAAGTCTAATAAACTTTTGCAGTTAAAGCTCAAATTAAGCACGAGTGGAAAAGGCTGCTGTCCTGACTCACTAATCCATCTAATTCCTTCTCACCTTATGGAAGTCCAACAGAAAATTAATGCAAAATATGATTGTTATAGATCAGCACGGTACAAACTATGCTTCACTGGGGGATGCACAGGCAGCTTGCAAGGAAGCCAGTAGCCTCATCTCATTAGATTATAGCAGAACAGACCACAGCCTCAGTCCCCTTAGAGACTTCCTATGTAGATTGTAGGTTGCATCCTTCAGTGCTTTACCTGGAACCAAGCAGCCAGACACAGCAGTCTGCAGTAGTGTTAGAAATGTTACTGCAGTTTCCATGAGCCATGCATCTGGATAAGAGAGTGCTGCATGTAACAACAACCCCATGGAGTTCCAAACAATAACTTCCTTCCTACAGTTAAACCTGATTTGAAACAAATACTAGGCAAAGTCTGACTACCCAGTGCCTTGCACAGTCATTTATATTTGCACAAAACCTAAAAGGCTTCCCCTCTCCTCATCGTAATTTTTTTTTTTAATTAAAAAATTCTGGAGGAATAAATTCCATGTGATGCAGGTAGTTGATCACAGTGGGGATGATATTAATCCCTAGATGGGATAAAGCCTTGTTAACTTTCACGCTAAATATTCAGTGTTTCAGCAGTGTTACAGCCAGCCTGTTATGGCTACTATGCTACAGTACAGGTCATGGTAGGGTGCCCTTCTTTCAGATGCTGCATGCTGTTTATTTCTGATCATCCTTAAACAGACTGATTACCGCATTAAACTTTGGACATAAAACCACTGGTACTGCTCTACAAGCCACACAGCTGGACAAATTAATCTGTTTCTTTGGAAAGAAAACCAACAGCTATAGCATAGCTGTAAAGCTAGTTCATCATGAACAATGCAAATGGTCAGCATTTTAATTCTTTGCTTTTTCAAAAAATATATGGTGCATAACCCATTGATCATTTTCGTTTTGTCCCGAGAGAGTCGTATAGAACAAACAGACCAGCAGGACCATCATTTCAGTTAATATTACTTAGCAGGGAATGCAAAAGGGTATACATGATCTTTTTAGATCCATTTACTATTTTGGTCAGGTTCCTAGTCCACATCCAGCATCATGCTAGCCAAGCACCACCCAACAATGTGTTAAGCAACATGACTCACTTTGATCACATGTGTTCAGTTCATATTGTCAATGTGCCAAAAATTCAAAGCAAAGATTGTCAAGCCCCTTCAAACGCTGGTCAGCACGCGCTATATGACTCATAATTATGAAAGGCACAGTTCTGCTAAAATCCCCCTTCTTCTGCAGTCACTGGCTAAAGGAGCCTAGAAAGGCAGCATCAATGCACAGAACTAAACTATAATCCAAGCTTCCCAAATGTTACAACCAAATGGAAATGATGGGCCATATTAACCATGTAACTCTTCTTCTGCCTCTGTTAGAACTCAGTTCAGAAAATTATATACTGTAATCACACACTTAACATGCAGCATGTGCTCAAGTCCCATTGACTTCAATGTGAAGGGTGTCCTTAAGTGTTTTCTGCTTTCCTGACCCTGGGTCCTACTTAGGAAAGAGTTAATTGAGTCTAATACAGTTGTCTGGCAGAAGTCCACATATACTAGCATGATTATGTTAAACAAAAATGGCCTAAAATGTAATTATTCTGTTCTCACAGAAGAGAGGGAGACGAGAAAGCAAATATTAAAAGCAAATTAACATATCATTCAAGGCTCTTCAACAGCAGGCTGAGAACTGAGGAAGGAGACTAGTCAAATACAAATGGATGACCTTAGGCCATGTCTACACTAGAACTTCTGGTTGCAAAACTTTTGTCATCCAGGGGTGTGCAACCCCTCCCCCTACACATTGAGCTTGTTTTATCACATTGACAGGAGAGCTCTCCCGCATCAGCTTAACATAACTAACCAAGTGCTCTAACACAGTTCAGTACAGTTGTGCTACTGTATGCTTGCCAGTCTAGATGTGACCTTAGAGAATGTGCACAATAAAACTTGCATGGACGCACCAAAATCCACATCAGACATTCCAGCATAACCACCTTATGCTAGCTTTTCATCTTGGCCCTTTTCCCAATAGCCAATTACACCATATTTATTATTTTGTATACTTCTCTCTTCATAAGAGGAGAGAGAGTTTAGAGGAAAGTGGAAAAAAGGGTGATGTCATGGTGAGTGTCTGCTATTGACCAACAGACCAGAAACTTTGGAGATGGGGATTGAACGAGGAAGGAGGAGCCTCACAGTTACTCAGATGGAAGTGTCAGTCCTTTCCATTGACAGCATGGCATCACTGAGCATGTGCGTGCTTCAGTTGTCTGCGTACTCATTACACTGCATCTCTCACTCATTCCCTTGTAAAGTGCTTTGAGGTACACAGAGGTGCCCTACAGGACTCAAATTCTATTCTACTCTAAGTGTATGTACCCAGGGAGTCACTACTTTCTCTTTCTCTACCCATTTCATGTATTGATGACTGAGAAGACACATGAATAGTCTACATATCCAAGGACTGCTCCCTGGTGATATTATTAAACAACACTGAGTTTTAGCACGGGAGTGCGTCAACAAACATTATCCGCTCTGTATGGGTTTTATCTTGGGGCAAAAGGAAGGTAGAAAAAAAATCTCACATCAGCTGCATGTCTGCATTTAATAACCACAACAGCAATAAAGAATAAATCTATCTGAGCTATGGGAAATGCTCTTGAAGCTTCTTTTATTTAGATTCACTAAAGATAACATTATTTAGGCAAATGACTCTGATTCTCCTAAGTAACTATAATAAATAATCTACTGAAAATTACAAGGACCTGTTTGTGGAATAAATGACTCTGTCTTATTGCCTTAAAAATAAATGCACAAACCATTTAACAACTGAAGTTTCTGTGGAAGGGATCTAAGAGAGATTTATGGGAATTTTAAAAAAATTAACAGTAAAAGAGAATGAAAAATGATTTCTCTCCTGTCTTCACATTAGTTTAAACACAAAACCAGGAAGCATTACTGATAGCTAAATGAAATGCTTTAGTTCTTTTTCTCCCTCTCTTTTTCTGTAAAACGTGTAAGTAAATTTGAGTGCTTCTAAACATGAGGGGGACTAACAATAAAGAGTAACAGTCATAGAACAGTTTTTAAACTAAGGGCTGGGGAAAGTTGACAGGTGCGGAAGAGCATGTGACTCGGACAGAGACATCCCTTAGATGAGGATCTATTATGGAAATTCTCTATATCCTATTAAGGAGGAGAGGATAAGATATGAGCAGGACCTGATGAGAAGCACTCAAATGAGAAAAGGTCCCACTCAATTACATCACATAATGGCTGATGGCTAAAAGGTGACCATTTTTTAAAGTGCGTATACACAAACGCTAACTTCATTCCTCTAATAATTGGAAACAGGGCCGTAACTAGGCCAGGACAAATGAGGCAATGCCCCATGTGTGGTATTTTAGAGGGCGAAGGGGACAGATCTGCCTCCTGGCAGCAGCTGGGGATGGATCCGGATCCGTCCTCAACCACTGTGGGGAGCCAGAGCTGTCCTCTGCACCCACTAAAATTCTGCGCCTGAGACGTCCGGTGCTGCTGGGGCTCGCCATTGGAAGCTGCTGCCACGGCAGACCAGGGGGATCCATATTCGTCCCCAGCCACTGCCAGAGGCGGCGGGAAGCTTTCCCCACCACCAGCAGGCTGGGAGGATCCAGATCCTTCCCAGATCGGGGCTGGTGGATGGGAGGGGCATCTGGGGCTGCTTGCCCCAGGTGCCAAAAATTCTAGTTACGGCCCTAGTTGGAAAACATTTAATTTCAAGTCTAAACTTCCTAATGGCAAGTTTAAGAATCCATAGAGTAAAAAACTGAACTGAGGCAAACCATACCGTAGAATCTCTCTGGATAGTAATTGCTTGCTTGAATAATAAGAATGGCAATGGGGATACACTACCAGCCATCTGACTTGGGGGGCGATAGTGACCATGGGACATTAGATTGGCTACAAAAATACTCAGTTATAATGGGGGATTTCAACTGTTCCCATATTGGGACAAGGTATATGTCACCTCAGGATGAGATACAGAAATAAAATTTCTGGACTCCAAAAATGACTGCTTCTTGGAGCAGTGAGTCCTGTAACCTACAAGAGGAGAGAGAATTCCTGAATTAGTCCTAAGCAAAGCACAGGACCAATTCCAAGAGGTGAATATAGCTGAACTGCTTGGTAATAGTTTCTGAAAAGGCCAAAGCAGCCCACCATGGTAGCATTTAATTTCAGAAAGGGGAACCACACAAAAATGGCTGACTTTGTTAAACAGAAATTAAAAGGTACATACAGTGCAAAAAGCGAAATCTCTGCAAGCCGCATTACAAACTTTTTAAAGACACTATAGTAGAAGTTCAATTTAAATTTATACCCCAAATTAAAAAAGAGAGTAGGAGAACCAAAGATGTTCCATTGTCACTAAACAACAAAGTAAAAGAAACAGTTAGATGGAAAAAGCAACCTTCAAGAATGGCTAGCACCTCTGCTTAACATGCAGAAGGTCCTGGGTTCAGTTACCAGGGGGTTGGACTCGATGATCTCATGAGGTCCCTTCCAGCCCTATGATTTGATTGATTGATTGATTGAAGTTAAATCCTATTAAGGAAAATAGAAAGGAACAGAAACTGGCAAGTGAAGTGTAAATACATAATTAGGAAGGCCAACAAAGAATGTGAAGAACAGTTATTCAACTACTCAAAAAGCAACAGCAAAAAAAGAAATTTTAAGCACATCAGAAGAAGGAAGTCTGGTCAACAATCAGTGGGGCCACTAAATGACTGAGAAGCTATAGGTAGGAGAACTCAAACCAAATAAGCCTATGAAGGAAAAATTAAGTGATTTCCTTGCACTGGTCTTCACCGCTGTGGATGTAAGGGAGATTCCCAAACCTGAGCCATTCTTTTTAAGGTGACAAATCTGATGAGTTGTCCCACACTGAGGTGTCATTAGATGGGGTTTTCAACCATATTGATAGATTTAAAAGTAATAAGTCTAGATAGCATCTAGTAATAAAACCAGATAGCATCCACTCAAGAGTTCTTAAGGAACTCAAATGTGAAATTGCTGAACTGCTAACTGTGGTATATAACGTATCATTTAAATCAGCCTCTGTCCAGGTGACTGGAGGATGGCTAATGAGTCACTCATTTTATCCTGGCAATTACAGGCCAAAAAGCCTAATTTCAGTCCCAGGCAAATTGGTTGAAATGTTAACAAGGAATAGAATTATCGCTTATAGACTATCATAATTTGTTGAAGAAAAAATAAACTTTATTTTTAAAGCAAAATCCTGCCCCAATAATAACCTAGAATTTTTGAGGGGGTCCGAACCTTTGATAATACCCCTCTCCAAAGGCTCTTACGCAAAATAAGCTGTCATAGGATCAGAGAGAAGGGCCTTTCCTAGATCAGTAACTGGTTAAAAAATAGGAAACAAAGAGTAGGAATAAAAGATCAGTTTTCGGAATGGAGAGATGTAAATAGTTGTGTCCCCCACAGGTCTGTACTGGGACTTCCCTACAGACTTACAAATGATCTGGAGGAAAGGTTAAAACAGTGAAGTGGCAGAATTTGCAGATGAAACAAAATTAATCAAGATCGTTAAGTCCACAGCAGACTGGGTGACAGGGCAACAAAACGGCAGGTGAAATTGTGTTCATAAAAAGCAAAGTAATGTACATTGGAAAACATCATCCTAACTATACATATAAAATGATGGGGTCTAAATTAGCTGTCGTCACCTAAGAAACAGATCTGGGAACCATTATGAATAGCTTTCTCAAAACATTCACTCAATTCGCAGCAGCAGTCAAAAAAACTAACAATGTTAGGAATCATTAGGAAAGAGATAGATAAAACAGGAAACATCATATTGCCTCTTTATAAATTCATGGTACATCCACATCTTGAATACTGCATGGAGATTTGGTTGAGCCATCTCAAAGGATATACTGGAACTGGAAAAGGCATAGAAAATGGCAATATAAACGATTAGGGGTATGGAAAAGATTCTGTATGAGAAGAGATAAATAAGACTGAGACATTTCATCTTGGAAAAGAGACGACTAAAGGAGGATATGATAGAGGTCTATAAAATCATGAGTGGTGTGGTGAAAGTAATTAAGGATGTGTTATTTACTCCTCATAATACAACTAAAAGTCCGCAAATAAATTTAACGAGCAACAGCTTTACCATGAACAAAAGGAAGTATTTCTTCAAACAATGCATAGTCAACCTGTGGAACTTCTGCCAGAGGATGTTGTAAGGGCCAAGATTATAACAAGGTTCAAAAAAGAACTAGATGAGTTCATGGATGATAGGTTCATCAATGGCTATTAGCCAGATGGGCAAAGATTGCCATTTGCCAGAAGCCAGGAACGGGTAACAGGAGGCATCACTTGTTGATTACATGTTTTGTTCATTCTGTCTGAAGCATGACCTGTCACTGGCCAAGCTCCAAAGGGGCAGCCGTGTTAGGCTAGTAAAGCAAAAAAATAAAGCAAGGAATCTTGTGGCACTTAAAGACTAACAGATTTATTTCTTGCATGAGCTTTCATAGGACAAAATCCCACGTTGTCAGAATCCTTACAAAGTTTGAATCCTTACAAAAGCTCTGATTTGCTGTTGCAGTATGACCTGATCCCATGTCTTACATGCCCCTGCAATTATTCTCATCCAATTCTGTAAGTTCCCCCTCTTCAAAGTGTCTGATGAAATGGTATGTTCTCCTACAAAAGCTCATGTGATAAATAAATCTGTTAATCTTTAAGTACCACAAGACTCCTTGTTTGTTTGTTTTTTTGTCACTGGCCAGTGTCAGAAGATAGGATACTGGGTTAGATGGACCATTGGTCTGACCCCCTATGGCCACTCTTATCTTATTTGAGTAGAGTCAATACAGCTAGTGTCAATAGCATTAACTGGTGTGGATAGATGTTATGTGAATTTCTGTGCCCGGAGTTATGCCCTTGTTCCTCTCCAGTAATCTCTCCTATTTCCACCTTGAACCACCAGGCTTCTTTAGCTCATACACCTCAATCCTGACCTGTGACAACCTCACATATGTGGACCCTGACTCACCCCATCCTTTTTTTCAATGCAACACTGCCACAATGTCCACATCTCAAAGCTGGGTCTTTGGGAGCTATAGGAGCATCAAGCCAACCCTCAATCTGGCAGTCTGTTGGTCCCTGCCCACCTGGGACCCATGGAGCCCAGCTCCTGTTTGAGGCTCTGCACCTGCCGTTCTGTTGGAGGAGTCCTGGAACAGCTGACTGGTCCGCTGGCCTAATTAAGCCAGCAATAAC
This sequence comes from Podocnemis expansa, assembly GCA_007922195.1. NCBI lineage: Eukaryota > Metazoa > Chordata > Testudines > Podocnemididae > Podocnemis > Podocnemis expansa. The sequence continues at coordinate 3,446,046 of ML682007.1, forward strand.
TAGGAACAACTTGGCTTCACCCTCTCCTAGATTTGGTAAAGCAAACAAGGAGTCCTATGGCATTTAAAGACTAAAAAATTTCTTTATTGCAAGAGCTTTCGTGGGAGAACATCCCACTTCATAGATTGTGTGCCATGTGCCTCCTGCTCCTCTGGCTTCCTTTTTGGGTTCTGACCTTCTGGTACCCTGACCCAGCTGATTCCAGGTTCTGTCTCTGACTGCTAGGCCTGGACTGGCCACCCATGACCCAGATGTAACAAACACAACATGGATGCCACCTGACGTTCTAGGTCATAGGCTCCCTGGACAAAGAGAGACTGTCAGTCTTGTGAGATGGAGGTTTGCCTACGTTCTTCACAGCAGTGAAAGAGAAATGCAGTAACTTCTGAGGACAAAGAAGTGTTCTCATTTCTCTCTCTTGCAAGGAAAGATGCAGCATTTTTTCAGCCCACAGCCCTGCCGGTTGGAGGGAATGCACAGTATTAATTCCACTGCTACTTACGTGATGGGAGCCCAGATATCTTCCACTGGAAGCTGTTAATTAATCTGAAACAGAGCCTGTAAATGTGGTTTTAAATTTGGTAACTGATTTGCATTCAAGGGCTATAATATCACAGATGACAGTATTTTGACTGTTTCCTATTAAAATCCCTAAAGCTTTCATTGAAAATAATCAGCAGTGAGGGTTGTTTTAACAGTCCACACTCATTGACGTAAACAAACATAAGACTTGAAAGCTGTGAAGGCTTCTGTTTGCATCTGCAGCTCCTTTACCACAAGGCAAGTTGTTGATTCCATTTATCTCAAACACAGAATAAATGAATGCTTAATTTGGATGTCTAAAAATAAGCACACTAAATTACAACAGCAGACTCTAAAAATAGGGTTGAAATGATGTTTCTGCGTCACTAATTCCATTAAGAATTTTTTCTACTCTAAGCACTCTCTACTCTCACTTGGAAACTGATAGTAAGCGCTCTCTGGCCATTCCAAAATGCCCTCATGTCACAACGGTGGTGCTAACGGGTCTCCACTGCACAAAGCCTCCTTGTGAATTATCTCAAGGCCATAACAACCCTTCTTTGGCTCCCAAGGCTGGTGTTAAACAAAAGGTGGAAGAACTGTACCAGACAAATGCCATACAAAACACTCTGCCTGGGAAGTGGGATTTTCTCCCACGAAAGCTCATGTGAAAAATAAATGTTAGTCTCAAAGTGCCACACGACTCCTTGTTGTTTTTTTTTTTATTGACTCACTCATTATATCAGCCAGACCATAATAGAGAGGTTTTTAAATCTTGAAACATTTTTGTGCAAATTCCATGCTGGCACACAGCAAGTCTAGATAAAGTGTGTCTAAATGACATTTGGTTGGTTTCCCAGTGACACTACTGAGGTCTAGAAAGAGACGTATTCCATCTCACAAGCCCCTGGGACCACAGGCTACTGCATTAGGGAACAAAGAAACCACGAGGTGGAGGACAAGGTCTACAAAAGTACATCAGTTTATAATAGCAGACCAACAGTTTCTTATTCTCATCCTGATCTTCACCATGCTTTCCTTTCGGCACTGCAAAGATGGACAGTTGAGATCACAGCCAAGGTTAAATACCCACCTCTTTTGGAAATTAATTCACAATCAGCCCCTCATTTTCCTAAGCACAGATATTTACTAAAAGGTTTAGAGACCTAAACAGTCTGATCTTTTCTTTTGTCCAACCCAGCCAGGCTCAGGCATATTCAAATATCAAAGGAGGAGGAAGTGGGTTGTGATTCTACCAGGAGCTGGAGAGACTGAGAGAAATCCCCGACACCAGGCTACAAATCTGCAGCTGTCTTGAGGGTCCCAAAACTATTTACAACTCATGAAGTAAGGGTGTATTGACCTCATGCAAAACAACTCTGCAATTGTGTGTGCATAGAGAAGAGTTAGTGGGGACAACAGCTTAAAGCAGAGCATGGCATGCTTGTGTTTTCATGGCACACATGTCAGAGTGGATTTCTTAAAGGTTGCAGATTCACAGAATAGTCTTAATTGGCCCTGAAGAGCACAAGTAAATTGTGTCTGGTTGATACGGGGAAGCAGGAGGGATGGAGACAGCCAGCGCTGTGGATGGTCCTTCCCCCTGCCCCATGCAGTTTTTACACCACCACCATGTGCGGTATCTAAGAACACTTTTCTGTTTAATTGGCTAGTTGGTGCTTGTTTTTCCTCCTCTTCTTTCCACCTGCCTTGCCCTAGCTCAGTAATTACAGGCAGAGCTGGTCAGTTGCCACATTTCTATCCACTACTGTATTTCTGCTGCTACAGCACTATGACAGGCCCATCACTTTTTCAAAGCTGTTTGGGGAGCCAGTGGAGTGGGTGTGGTTAGGCTTTTTGCCATTGTTGTTAGTTTCCCCTAAAGCGGGTCGGCCAGAGTTTCTGCGGAGGATTTAACTGCACTTGTTTTAAGCCTATCAGGTGTATCTGTGGGGCTTGCTTTGATCCTACACAGTACCTACCACTTTGGTTGATGTTTAACACAAATTCCTCCTTTAAACTCATCCATTTATCCTTCCTTTTCCCTTTTAGAACCAGGCTGTTGGCTTTAATAAAAGAAGCAAGAGCAGAGGTTGAAAGGAACCCTTCTCTTATGAGGATTGCCTGACAGCTGACCAAGTAAAAGACGCAGATAGCACAATGCAGAAATTCAGATGGAACTTTTGGTAATGAATGATGATCCTGCAGAAGTGAAATGATCACTAGATAGTCCAACCTTTTTCTTAAACCCACACACATTATTTTGGTGGATCTCTTGCAAGCCACATGTTTTAGGCAATTCCAAAACTGCAGCCCAATGACGTTGGAGCTTGCTTATGCATGGGATTCTCTCAAGAAGATGCCTGAGATGCCCCAAAAAAGAAATTAATCATTCGTACAGTGAAGACCAACTGGAGATGTTCTACTCTCAGAGTGGAAAAAGTAGTCCTATGTAACATTTAACAGTAAAAGGCTTTCAAGCATGAATTTAATGAAGATTTAATAAGACATTTATATTATCTTAAATAGAACTCACTAGATAGCTTACAATATTTATGTTTGGAGTAAAGAATGCCACAGTATTTGCTTTCTAGGACTCTTATCTGGGATGCAATAAAAAGGTGCTTTCCCATCTACATGAATTACCATGTGTGACATTCCCCTAGTGTGATCTGGACTGGTGAGTGGTGGAGTTCCCCCAATCCCTCACTCTTGGAGCCTGCTTTATCCTGCTCTGCTGTGAGAACACCCCCACTCCTGGTGTTCACGCACAGCCTCTGGCAAGCGAGCTACTCCTAACTGAGTGAGTGCTGCTAACCAGCCACGCTTTGGATTACATGATGGAATGACCACAGCCAATACTCTCTATTCCGAGATGCAACCCTAAGATCCTCCACTTTACAATGTTCAGTGCTGCTCACTGAATAGCGTAAGACTCATACGAGTTTGTCAATTTAACAAATTGATATGCGCCAGCCTTGCTACCCCAAGCAAATCTCAGCACATTTCAAACCAAATGCACTGCTCTAGGGAAAACAAACAAATTTGTTAACAAGAGAGGGATTTTAAATTATTGTAAGTCAAAGGATAAATCAGATTTGGCCAAGAGAAAACAAAAGCAAAAATGCATTCAAAGCTAAGCGTAGCACTTTCCACAACCGTACAAACTTAAGTTCCAAAAGGACGGCTGTGTTAGCCTAGTTCAGCAAAACACACAAGGAGTCCTGTAGCACTTTTGAAGACTAAAATTTATTTATTGCATGAGCTTTCATGGGGGAAAAATAATCTCACTCTGTCAGATGCTTGAAGATGGGGAACTTAGAAAATGGGAGGAAAATAAATGCAGGAAACTGTAAGTCATAGGATCAAGTCAGACTTTCAGCAAATCAAAGCAATTGTTTTGATTCAAACTGTGTGGACAGAATATTATAAGGAGGGGAAGTAGACGAGATGTAGAAAGAAGGCAAGCTCACTTATTATAATAAGAAAACCAGACAATATCCCTATTTAAACCTAAGGCAATGGTATCAAATCTGCATATGAATTCCAACTCTGCAGTTTTTCTTTGAGGCTTTGCTTTGTAATCACTTTGCTCAAGTACGTCAATTAATATATCTTCTATGGAGTAAGCAGGGTAATTACAATGTTCCCCTATTAGTTTTTGAACGTTATTGGTGATGTTAGATTTGCATCCATTTGTTCTTTTGTACAGAGACTGTCCAGTTTGTCCAATGGATAAGGCAGAAAGGCATTGCTTGCACTTGGTGGCATAAATTGCATTGGTCAGAGAAAACCCTCTGATCCAAACACACACACATAGCTTACAAGAGTGCAGGTCCCATGTGCTTTTTTGTCCCTCCTCCTGCCAAGTCCCATAATGTCCAGGCATCTCTCTGGTTACTGGTTCCCACACAGATGGGATGACACAGCTGTCCATTGACTGGTAACAAGACAGAATCACAGCCGCAGTGAACAGTCCTCATAAAGCACACACGTAGAGCAAGCATTCCATGGTCTGTGACCAGATGGATGCTGTTTTATTTTGGTTTGTTTTCTTGAAAAGCTGACAGATGAACTTTTCAAGGGGTAAAGTGTCCCTTTAGTCTGAACTAGGCTAAGAATGCCGAATAGTAGTTTGAAAATAAGAAGACCCACTCTTGCCTATCTATTCATACGCACAAGGGTCTAAGAAAATAGCACGTGTCTTCACTGGACCTCTCAGCCCTGCTTCTTCATTGAAACACGATGTTTTCCCTCTCTCCAGAAGTGTCTGTCTGCTGCTGAAAGCAACAGAACAGGAAGGTGAGAGAAGCATCCTTTGAAAATAGCTCCCTTATCACAGAAATTGTGAGACAGAGGGATGGGCAACATGCATTGGATGAAATAGGAAATGACCCAGACATTCACAAAAAAGGGAACCTAAAAAAAATTAATCCTGCTTGGTGGTTACACAAATTTGCACTTTCTTTGAATATGGGTTAGCACCAAAACAATATCAACTCTAGTGATGAGTAGTCTGCCTGGAAATAAGAAATCCTCCCAGTCCAAGAATATATTGCCAAGACGTATCCAACCCCAGTGAGAGAGAACCAATTAAAAGTGAAGAAGTCTGAAAATGCCTTCTGGTAAGTATATGAACTTCTGACTGCCTGTCCAAACAGAACCTGGAATGCTTCAGTGCCTTAACCACCTTTAATAAGCAACTCAGTAAACTTCATGAAAGATGCAGATAGCCACTTAAGGCATGACAGGTTTCACGGTTGTTCAGCAATCAGTTCTGAGCTGGATTATGGTCCACTAACACTATTAAATTTCTATGAGACAGAAGGTAGCTTTTAGCCATTTGTTATTTTAATGATGAGGAATTGTACCATATGCCTTGTTAAAATTTCATTTAATCTATTACAAAATAAAAGAAACCCTTTAAAAGTGAACATAAAAAAATCCCAGTCCATCAGAGCTGAAAGTATAGAGTGTTTGGAAAGCTTTTAAAAGGCCCATCAGTGACTAAGGTATGATTTGATTATAGTTTATAAGTATCTACATGGGGATAGGATACAGAATGACCTAGACAAATTACAGGATTGGGCCAAAAGAAATCTGAGGAGGTTCAACAAGGACAAGTGCAGAGTCTTACATTTAGGACAGAAGAATGCCATGCAGTGCTACAGACTGGGGAAGAACTAGCTAGGCAGCATTTCTGCAGAAAAGAACCTGGGGATTACCGTGGACAAGAAACGGGATATCAGTAAGTAACATGCCCTCATTGCCAAGAAAGCTAATGACACATTGGGTTGCATCAGGAGCAGTATTGCCATCAGATCGAGGGAAGTGATTGTTCCCCCCATTAGGTGCTGGTGAGGCCTCATTTGGAGTACAGTTTTGGACCCCCCCCCCCCCAAAAAAAAAAAAAAGGGATGTGAACAAGCTGAAGAGAGCCTGGCAGAGGACAACAAACATGATTAGGGAGCTGGAGCACATGATTTATAGGAAGAGGCTGAAGGAAATAGGTTGGTTTATCCTGCTGAAAAGAATGAGGGGGATTTTATAACAGCCTTTAACTACCCCTAGGTATGGTAGGGATTCCAAAGAGGAGGGAGCTAGGCTGTTCTCAGGGCTGGTAGATGACATAACTAGGAGTAATGGTCTCAAGTTGCAGTGGGGAAGCTCTAGGTTGGATATTAGGGAAAACTATTTCCCAAGGAGGATGGTGAAGCAGTGGAATGGGTTCCCTAGAGAGGGTGATATCTCCATCCTCAGCAGTTTCTAAGTTGCAGCTTGACAAAGCCCTAGCTGGGATGGTTTTGCTGGGGTTGGCCCTGCTTTGAGCAGGGGATTGGACTAGATACCTCCTGATGTCCTGTCCAACCCTAAGCTATGGCTCTATGGGGAATAAACATTTAATAATGGCTTTTCAGTCTGGTAGAGAAAGACATAGCATGAACTGATGGCTGGCAGCTGTAGACACATGCAGACTGCAAACAAGGTATACATTTGTAACAGTGAGAGTAATTAACCATTGGAACAATTTAGCAAAGGTCATGGTGGATTCTCCATCACTGACCATTTTAAAACCAAGACTGGCTGTTTTTACAAATGATCTGCTCTAGCAATTATTTTGGGGAAGTTTCTGTGTTGTAAAGGAGGTCAGACTAGGTGATCACAACAGACCTTGCCGGCCTTGGAATCTATGAATCAAATGAATATGCTGCTAATTAAATGACTACATCTCCTCCGTTTGTTTTCAGCGTTGTTGTTAGGCCATGTTGCTCTCAGGATACTAGCGAGACAAGGCGGGTGAAGTAACATCTTTTATGGGGCTAACCTCTCTCGGTGAGAGAGACAAGTTTGTGAGCTTAGACAGTGGAGCTCAAAAGCTAGTCTTTCACCAGCACATTCGTCCAATAAAAGATATACCTTGCCCACCTTGTCTCTTTCCTCTGATTGGATCTTTAGGACTCTCTTGATAAAGAAAAAATTTGCAACACTGTGAATGATAGATGGAGATCATGATGGTAAAGGGAGAGAGGGAAAATAAATCTTTTCCTCCCACATAGCTACCCACCAGCAAGGACTCCAGCTCTCTGTACAGTTGTCCTCATGAAGTTCGCTCTCAAACAGAAAGAATTGGAAGAGGACATACAGAGCAGACAGGGGACACAGACTCCCAATCCTACAACTTCCTGAATCTGCTGAGAAAGGGCCCTCAGTCCCAAAGTGGGGCTACTCTTCCAAATTACTATTCCAGTCTGTAGCTATCCAGTAGCAGGAAGAAAGTATGGGGGAACAGTCTCAGTTACTCAACTCCTGTTTGGATTTCAAAGCAGACATGCAGAGGGGCCAAAGCAAGTTCAGGGCCTAAATTCTGTTGAAAATCAGTGAATGTTGGGTGCCATCTCTATTAAGCCTCAGAAAATCCCACACCAGCTGGGAGATGAGGAAACATATGCAGCAGCTGGTCCTCCTCTAATGCCTCCCACCAGCAAAATACTGCTGAGTTTTGGAAACAGAGCTTCCCTGGAGAGGGATGGAAGATGCCATGAACTGGCAAGTGCCCTTTGCATGTCCCCATCTGTCAGGTTTCCCATTCTTCTCTCCATTTATGACAGCTGCAGGGATCATCGGACCTTTATTTACCAGAAAGTGTATGATACAGCATGCTAACCAAGTGAGCACGTGCTGTATAACGGATGAGCTAATGCTGGATCTTACTGCACCACAAAGCAATCCTTTTTGAGCACATAGAGGTACGTTTTCCAAGAGGCTGAGCTCCAGCTTCCCAGTTTGAAATTGCCACTTTTATACTCCAAAGAGGAGAAATCAGCACATTTGTGAACAGGAAGCTAGAAATACAAGCACCTGGAAGGGCACCTGCAATTCAACTACAGGTGCAAAAATTCAGGTGAAACTTGTATCTGTAAAAAGTCTGTCTTCTGAGAACAGCTTGAAACACCAGCATAACCTCAGCAATCTCACTCTCCTAGTGCAGCGAGGACTGAGATGTCCGTGCTTTTCTTTGACATGCACCTTTCTCACTCATGGGGAGTTGTTCTCTACAAGACTCACGGCCCCCCATCACTCCTAAAATAATGTGATCCACTGAGATTGTGTGACTTGGGCAAGGCTCCCATTGATCTCCAGAGGACGTTTCCTTCAGTCTGCTCTGTGGGTTTGGGCCCACCGTTTACAGTCAGGCCATGCTGCTTCTATTGTACATAACAGATTGCCTGAGGGGCTTCAGGCCTGTTTCTGATTCCTCTTCAGTTGGTAGAAAAACTCCAACTGTTCATTAGCTCCAGAGCTGGGCCTTTTGTTTGCTGCCTGGAACCAATAGTGGTTTTAAAGTTTGTGTGTAGGCTGAGATAATTTTAAGGAGTTTATAGGACTAGGCACCTGTTTTGCTAAGACTTGGATACTTAACGTCCTTAAGCGCCTTTGCAAAACCATTATTAGGTCTTAACAGGAAATTTTTACAGGTTACAAGCACCAAGGGCTTGGAGAGATTCTTTTTCTTTTTGCAACACAGAAAGATTTGATCCACAAGCAATGTTTTGATTAGTTTTCACCCTTTTGTTCTAGAGATATACAGCATCAACTATAGCTTTCTCATTGGCTCTCAGATCAAAATACCATCAATAAATAAATATGATTACAAATAAATAATGTTTTTCATTGGCATGAGTATAGCGCATTAAATGTTAAATACCCGAGTTCTGTGTGTAAAAAAGAAAATACGTAACTTAAGTTGTTCTGATACACAAGCTGTAAAAATAAGTTCCCTACCATCGGAGATCTTATGTATGAAATACAAAATCTACTAGCAGAGCTATTGTTCTGAAATTTTCTGCTTATGGTATTTGTTCTACAACTCTTCCTCTCTGAGGTTGTAACATTTAATAATATTTAAAACAATATTTAGAAGACTTCTGTATTGCAAGAACCTGTCCAGATTGTGAAGTGGTTGCAATCTACTGATGACCAGAAAGTTTCAACAACCCAGAGATAATTGATTCAAATGATAATTAAAAATGAAATTTTAAAAACACCTATATGAAAACTGTATAATCAGAAGATGCCAGCATGGCTTCTATAAATCTACTAGAATTCCCTGACAGAGCCAGCAAAATTGTGCAAACCCAACAACAAGATGACATCACTTATTTGGACTTTCAAAAAGCCTCTGATAAAGTATTTCACAAGACATAATTAAAGTAACTAAGTAATCTGAGAAGTTAAATTCTGTTGTGGGTTAGAAATTTGCTAAAAAACAAAAGGCAAGTAGAGAACAATTGTCCATTTTTACCACAGCACTAGGTTAATGGGGAATTGCCCCAAGTTCCCCAATAAGATTAGTTCAAGCCTGTCTCTAAAATGCAGGAGATTAGGGGCCAACTTCTAAATTCAGTTTTATCAAATTAATGGACAGACAGTCCAGTGACTTACCCAGAATTACTCTAAAAATTAAACTCTAGAGCATCAAAAATAAATCAGGTAGAAGGGGAAGCTTGACAGGGTTAGATATCCATATGAAAACACAAATAATAAAGCAGTCAATGTTAGTTATATATTGCCAACCTCCCTACCAAAATTGTACGTTGTTTTATTAAACAACCCAGTCATTAAAATAAATTAAGTGCATTGTGTCCAGCAATAAAGTGCCCACCTGGATAAACTGCCTGTCGGTGATTAGAAATAAATTATGCATCTCATCTCTGATACTTAACATACCCACTTATGTCAGATCAAGCTCTTGCCTGTCCAGATGATAGCATGAACATGGTCCAACCTCATTTTCATTTACATTGCTTATGCATCGCATCAACTGTTGTCACATCCTGACACGCTGTCATGTTGTTTTACAACATGATGCTTTGTAACATGACATGATGGGAAGATATTTAATTTAGATAAGCTTCCTAAATGCCATTAGATTCCTAAGAAGCCAACAAGTTGGGGAGGGAAGGGGCTTTAACACCTGATCCAGATTGATTAGAGCGAAAAAAGAGCCTATGTTGTTCCAAACTGTTCTGGGAGGCATCTGCCATTCATCTTCCACTGAAGTTATATTTGGGGAGTCTGTGCAGCTCTGCTCTTTTTATATTAAGGACTTTTGCAAAAGCACTTCACCCAGGACAATTACAAAACACAAGAGGGTATATTCCCTCCTGTTCATGCTCAGCCTCATCTGTCCTCAGGCAACCCCCAGCATGCATGCTGACAGTGGCATGCGAGCCCATTTGGAGCAGCACACAGCACCCCAGAAACTGCCACTCCTGGCACCAATATCCACTCTGGGTGGCTTCTTTCAGTAGCAACTATGGCAGAGGGGGTCCCTGCCATGTCCACGCGCCTACCCCAGCCATGCCACAGAAAGAAGTTGCCTGGAGCAGCTCCTCTCTGCAGCATGCCGCTGCCAGAAGGAGCCACTCTGGGCAGTTTTTTCCTCAGCATGCCTGTAGACCCCTGTGCCTAGGTATGTCGCCAAGACAAGCCATTCTGGGCAGCTTCTTTCTGCAGCATGCCTGAGAAGCACCCTCCACTCCAGCCATGGCTGCCATTGAATTTTCAGGTAGCCACTGCTTTTTTTGGTGGAGGGGGCCATCAGCACTGGCTGAGGGTCAGGAAGGAGGGACCAGCACAGGGGTCAGCCCTGCACAGATACAAATACATGGTCAGTATCCAATCTGCATCCGCAAGAAATGGTCCACGGATATCCGTGTTGTATCCACGGATATCTGCATATTTGCAGGCCTCCAGCTCTGTGAAGATAAAATATGTGGACCTGTATCCAATCTGCACCCGCAAGGAATGGTCCAGGAATATCCGTGTTGTATCTGTGGTAGCAGATATCCATGGATATTCGCATAGTTGCAGGGCTCTGCCTATAATATTTGAACAGGTGCCACAGATCTCAAACTCAGGGCTGCTGTGTCACTGCTCTGCAAGGCTGGACATGGGCTAATGGCACAACCAGAGGCCATACCCACTGCCCCCATGGGGTCAGCTGACGTCCAGCAGACTGTCACTTGAGCACCACTTGGTCTAAAGCAGGGGTCTCAAACTCAAATCACCACACCATGGTTGCATGAGGACTAGTACGGTAGCCCGAGGGCTGCACCACTGAAACCTTTTCATACAGTGACACTGCAAATATTGATAGCGATAGTGTTGTTGTGGGCCACAAGAAATAACTTTAGGGGCCACGAATTTGAGATCCCTGATCTAAAGCTTCCAGCTCTTGCCTTACCTTTTGTCTAAGTAATTGGTCTCTTAGGCCAGTCACTGCCTTGACACCAGCTCCTGCTGCCCAAGCCAACCCTCTGACCTACTGTAGTCCATTCTGCCAGGCCTGCCCCTCGATCTGCCAGCTGTCTATACCAACCATCATCAATTGCCGTCTCCCACTGATCTTCCAGCTACTGAGCTTGCCTGCATGCTGGACTACAACCCATGGTTTGTCCTTCAGACAAGTACCCTCCCTGATCTCTTGGCAAAGGCTGGCTGCTCCCTGAGAATGGCCATCTGACCTCCACCCTCATCTCCAAAGCCGTGGTACAGAGCGGACTGAGACAGCACCTTCCATTTAAAACAGATTGACAATAGCAAGGGCCTTGATAAACTTCATGGAGTCTCTGACTCTTCTCTCGTTTTGGGGGCTGGTTGGGGTAAGGTGATTTAAATACCTGAGTCCCTTTTGGGTCTACATCAGTCCCCCCACTGCATGGATGACCACTAATTAAAATTGTGCAATGGCAGCATTGTATCATACGCTAACAGGCCTCACATTTATAGTTAAAAGAATTTCTCAGTTGCATTTACAATCATGCTTGTGATAGAGTTGTGATACAGCTCCAAGTAAAAATATATCTGTTCTAACAAATAATTTGGCAAAGCCAATAGGGTGCCATATTGACAGACACATTACCAGTAAAGGGGACACAAACATCTCTTCTAAACAAGGGTGACAGTTTTGTACTAAGACCGGCAAGGCACATCACAAAGCAGTGAAAAGGTGTCAGCCAGCAATGATTTTTGGTCACTAGCGTCATGGACTATATTTCAGCCAAGTTCCAAAGGGGCAGCTGTGTTAGTCTAGTTCAGCAAAAGAAGCAAGGCGTCCTGTGGCACTTAAAGACTAACAGATTTACTTATCACATGAGCTTTCATGGGAGAAAATCCTACTTCATCAGATGTTTTGAAGATGGAGGAACTTACAGAATGGGATGAAAATAAATGCAATAATGAAAATAAAAGCTCATGGGATAAATAAATGTTAGTCTTCAAGTGGCACAGAACTCCTTGCTTCTTATCTTTCAGCCAGTGACTCAGAATTGAAAGAGCCTGTATCTTGTTACAAATCCCTTGAATCATCCAGATCGTAGAGTGACACTCACACATTTACTAATCCCCAGAAAGATCTCTTTGGAAGAGACACCACCATTTCTACACTACCTGAAAGCCCTAAGTGCAGGACTGAGTCCACTTACATGAAAATATACTGCAGGTGAGCATCTCCAGTTAGGTAAAACAACATAGACACTTTGAACACAATCTGCAGATGCTAGAAAGCTGTGAGGGGTCAATAGTTGAAATTTTATTTATTCTTGAGGCGTTTTGCAACTGCTGTGACTCAGTGCCAGGGTTTGCCTCTCATGCAAGAGAGGATGCTCACATACATTGAAAGGATGTCCTTGCTCTGGTCACAACTAATACTTGAGACTCACCAATGGGCTTCTCAAATTGGTCAGGGCTTCTCTGAAAATGAGCCTAATAGTCAGGGTTAACTTTGACTAGGATCTGAGATCACTGGCAGTGTAGGGAATGTCATTCACATCAAAAGCCAATACTACAGTTATTTTACTTGATCAGTAAAGGGCATGCATTATGAAGGATCCAGAGACTCCTTGAACATTTAATGTTACTAAAGGGAAGAGAGCAATGACTTTCTGTAAATTCCCTATCTTGAATTGTCTGACAAAGTGGGTTTTTCTCCCATGAAAGCTCTTGAGATAAATAAATTTCTTAGTCTTTAGAAGTGCCACAGGACTCCTTATTTGTTTTGCTGACCGAGGCTAACACAGCTACCCCTTTGGAAGCAATGACTTTGGGATGGATGATGGAGAAAGCGTTTTGAGCTATCTGCAATCACTGTAACCTAAAGTTCTCCTTTAATAGGCGCACACATATGGATGATCAGTGAGAAAGAAGCCTTTTGAGTTGTTTGTTTGTACTAAGCTTGCACACACACACACACCCTTTGTGGTAGGCAGCCTCCCAAACAAACAGGAAAAGACAGCTGTCTCCTCCAGAGTGCTTACAATCTAATTTGAACCAAGACCTAATAAATCAATGTAACAAACAAAAGGGTAGTGGTGAGGGAGGAAATTAGTTATAAGATTACAGGGTTAAATAGGTCACCATAGTCCTGATTCAGCAAGGCACTGAAGCATGTGTAGAAGTTTCAGAACCATGAGTAATCTCCATGATTCACTTGGACTAGTCACATTCTTAAAGTTACACAAGCACCATGGCGAATCCAGCCCAACAGGTACAACATGATGGCATCAAATCATTTGAAAGTATTTTCTGAATTAAATAAATTTAAAAATGCTCAGCGGCCACTATGACTTGCCATCTCTAGAAAGCTGGTCCTTTCGGAGCATCGTAACTAAGATGGCACGCAAGGAAGGACTCAAAGCAGGGGCTAGTGCTATTATGAATTAGTTTAGGAAGGGTACTTTGTATATGGGAGATGCAGGAAATGTGTGTTCAAGGGCTGCACCACTGTCAGAGCAGAGTGGGGTGTAAAAAAATGACAAGACTTCTTCAGTTAAAAATAACTTCATTTCAGGAGGAGGATAATTTCAGTGTGGGTTTCTGTGGGGTTACAAAGATGTATTTTGTTCTCCATACCAGTCCTCTTACTCCACTTTATACACCCGGAGCCCATTCCCCATTATCACGTGTCACATTAGACACCTGCAGGTGTTAGTGAAGTATAACTGTTGAACCCCTAAACTGTGATCTTCCAGATTAGCAACCATACCAGGCTACCTGAGAGGCATATTGCATATAACTGAGTGAGTTATCTGTAACTCCAGGGTCAAGGGGAAAGAATAACTCACATTTTGCCTAGGCTGCATTTTTATTCAGTTGTCCCTTCCTATCCAAGAAGGCAGATTTTTAAGATGAATGCATTTGACAGCATTGCCAGCTCTGACCACCATGCAGGCAACTGGCTTGATGACATATTCTTGCCATCACCTGCAGAAATACACAGAGTTCCCAGTAGCAATTGTGGGAGTTGATTGCAGCCGACAGTGAACTGTAACATCATATTGACTTGTGTAAAGTCTTCCAACGCATAAGGATTTTTGTCATGTGTCAGTGTTACTTATGTTAAGAGATCCATTAGGAGTGCAATGATCTAAAGAAAGGTCAGCTGTCACAGCTAATGCCAGAAGTGTCACCTTCATTTAAAGTGAGATGACACTGAACTCCCCAACCTGTGGGGAGGGGCAAATGGCACTGGCCTCTGTATTTTAAAGCCGACGGTAGATAATTAGGTTGGCATGTGTATAAAAGTATATTCAAGTGATTTGCTGTTGCAACGTGAACAATGACTGTTATACCTACAGCTGTAGTGTGTGGTTCTAGCTGAAGGAGGATCTCTCCAGGTGAGACTGCAAAGCATATGGGCATTACTTTGCAAATTTCGAAGTATGATGCCTCAAGAGCAATCTAAACTGCTTTAATTTCCATTGCTGAGCTATGCCATCATGAACAACCAAGTTTTGTCATTAGTGAGGACATAGGACATGAGTGCAACCTCACCACAAATTAAACTGGGGGCAACTATGCTGAAGTCAATGGAGTTACACCCATGTAAACCCAATCAGAATCAGGCCCATACTTCACACTGTACTGCAGTGGTTACATCAGGGAATGAACATACTTAGCTACAATAATCAGATGAGCCTGGAAATTTGCTTCCTCAGGTGCACGAACACAACTGATACCAATTCTGTGGCTTTGAGAGAGTTAATGTTTGACTGAACCACAGACTTATTCCTGCCCTACCAATCATCGACAAAAAGTTGGTTCATACAACTAATTAGCCATCGTGTTAAATTTCTAGTGTGACATCCTGGTTCCACGGAAATCAATGGCAAAACTCCCATTGACTTCAGTAGCTTTCCCTATAATATGTTGCTAGTTGAATATTATGGCTGAGTAACTATTGCATAGTCACCATAACTTAATTATCTGTTAGTCTGAAAAGCTGCTATTTTTCTCCAGCTCACACTTTAGCTGCACCACACTAATAGGACCCAGGAGAGTAAAAACATCTTTGTGCAGCTACTGTGTTGTTTGGATCAAACCAGGAGGAAGATCTGCATAA
This sequence comes from Podocnemis expansa, assembly GCA_007922195.1. Lineage (NCBI taxonomy): Eukaryota > Metazoa > Chordata > Testudines > Podocnemididae > Podocnemis > Podocnemis expansa. The sequence goes on from ML682007.1 coordinate 3,461,470, forward strand.
CAGCTGATCACTGTGTGTTAACAAAAGTATGCCAGTGTTTGAATAATTGTGAACTTAATGCTTGAATCGCAGCTTTCAAGCCACCATAGAATGTTGCACAGGTTTGTAGTGATACAGTGTCATTTTTAGATCAAAAATACGGAAAATAGATTTTTGTAAATGACAACATTGTTTGCGACCTGAATGCTGTGGCAGAGCGGGACACGTCTGTATCTCCAGGGGAACATCTATATGCAGTGCAGCAGCTCTGTTGTCCTGAAGTATTGTTTTGGGGGATTAGGGTGGCAGAACTAGGGTGTGCCAAGCCCTGAAGACACAGAGCTACAAAGAGTGACTGAAGAAGAGGGATTTTCTCCCACGAAAGCTCATGTGAAAAATAAACCTGTTAGTCTCAAAGTCCCACATGACTCCTTGTTGGCTTTTTGCTAGACACGACCCTGACCTGCAGGTCTTAGAACCACACTGGACCTAGTAAAAGGGTCTAACAGACTGGTGTCCCTGCAGTATGGTACCAGGACAAACTGACACCCAGGTGCAACACAAAACTCCACATCCAAACCTTGCAAAACTGGGAATATAGGCTCAGAATGAGCATCTGGCAGAATGCCACAACTGACCCACCATGGGCCAAGCCAAAACCTCAGATCCAGGCATTTTCAATCTCTGGGGTGTTGCACTCAAAATTATACAAACAAAAAGGAAACCCAACAGCCAGCAACTGACAATTAACGGAAATTCAGCACAGAACCAATACTAAATTGAAAAAGTTACCTCTGCAGCTCTGAATGTCAGGAACTGAATCTGTGATGTTATTGGTACAAGCATATGGTCTCTTAAATGTAACCTCAAAAAACAAGGAGGAGGATTCTCACCTCTATACAACTGACAATCCAGGCAAACTTGAGTGTTTGCTCCCACTAAAATCAAAGACAAAGGTCCAACAGATTTCAAAGAGGAAATTCAGGCCCTACATTTGTGCAACAGAATGTAAAACATCGAATACAATAAACATTACAGGCAGAAAATTTTGGGATCCCCAAGTTTTGCCATTTTTCCTCACTAGGAAAAAAGATGCACTTCTCTATAGTTTTATGTAGCCATCTTTCTTCACCACCTTATCCATATGGTAACACCTTCTTTCTTTCCTGCTTACATCACCATTACAAAAAAAACCATGAAAATATACTGAAAACCTCTTGTAAATTGTAAGACAAGATTAGAAAAATATAGTAGGAATGGTCATCTAAATCAAAATGCTAACCCTTCTATGCTTTTGAGTCATACTATATTGTCATAGGAAGATCTAAAGCAGTGGTTTTCAAACTTAGGGTCGGGACCCAATACTGAGTCACAGACCCTCAGGTACAGGATCATGATGCTCCTGCTGCTTCTGCCAAAAAGACTGGAATGCATTGCTGAAAGATGTAATTGTTGGGTCACAGGCATAAATGATTTTTTTCAACAGATTCCCAAGAAAAGTTTGAAAACCACTGATCAAAAGGAACTCGGAGAAAGGTTAGCATTTTCTATTCAATTCTGTAGGTTTTTTTCCCCCCAAAAAAGTAAAGTTTAGTGGCTGAATTGCATAGGTCTGCTGGTAGGTCATTCAGAACTATAAAATTCTGTACAAGGATAAAAAAATTGCTTTAAAAATACAACATGAAAAGTTGGACTGCAAGTGGTATGATATAAGATGTCGCTCCATTTTCAAATCAGTGGGAGAAACTGGTGCTTATAGCTTCTGAAAATAAAACTCCATAGGTTCTTCATTCCTCTTCATGTCTTAAAACCAACAACCAAAACAAGCCAAAAGAAAACAACTTGTGTCTTTTTGCCCCATCAGGGATATAAATTTAAATATGTTCAAGGTTACTGGAAATGGGAAACCACATTTCATTCTTGACTGATTTTTTTTCAGTAGATGGAAATGCTCATTTAATTGTTTTTTAGTATTTGACCTTTCTATTCCATTTTGTTAATCTCCATGATTATTAAATGCCATTCATAATATTCACACTGGCTAACTACTGAAGATGAGAGGTGGAATGCTGATATTCCTAGGAGGCCTTGCTTCTGCAGACACCCGAGGAAAGAAAGAAAAAAGCATATAAAGGACTTAGTCCCAGGTTTTTGATGTTTTTAAGACATGAATTAAGTGCAGTTTTCTCATGGCTAATGATGTGCATACCAGTGCTATACAAATCAAACTGTGCTTAGCTGACATCTTTCCAGGGATGGAACGCTGGTTGTGTTTTTGATCTCTGGACCTTCCTTTGCACAAGAGAGCTGTAATCTGCAACCTCTTTTCATCAGCAGAAGGATGGCATGATGTGTTTGTACCAAACCATAACTGCGTTGCAATAAGAGTTACTGAAACTATGCATGAGGAAAATCAAAAATGTAATTTTTTTCCTGGCATGCTTTAATAAATCTATCAAGTTGAGCAAAGCTTAACAATTATTTTTCAAACTGTGTGATTGTTGTACAATGTTCTTGTAGGCCATTGTGGGAAGAAGGGAGAAAAAAACCCAAAAAAATCAGCATCAAGGGGAACAGATAGATTTGTAGCATCCATTAGTTGTGTGATTCCTGGAACACCATAAAAAAATTCCTAGTTGATGATAATGGGTGGCTAGATTGATTTAGCTGCACATGGTTTAGTTGCAAAAAACAGCTGATGAAATTCTCTCCAGTACAGAGAGCCAGCAGGTGGCCTGGAACCACTTAAGTCCTCGAACAAGGATTTAAGTCGGTATTAAGTGGTACAGAGGCCCCTTGTTAGCTCCCAACCCACGAGTGAATTTTTCAGTATTTTGCTTTCACTGTTTATCATCAGTCACAGTGTTACAGCACTACTGGTTTTTAACTTCCATCACAGAATGAGAGATTTCACTTATTCATGAAAATGAGAGAGGCAGTTACTGACATCGAGCACGACTGAGGAAAAAAAAACAACTCTTCATTTTTAAATCACAGAGGGCTGTCTAATAGTGGATAGAGCACCATACAAGGACTCAGGAGAGCTGAGTTCTTTTTCTATATCTGAGAATGAATCGCTATATAATAGTGAGTGCATGACTGCACTTTCCATGCCTCAGTTTCCCCTTCGGCCATTTAGACCGTAAATTCTTTGCTTGGACTGTCCCTTACGGTTGTTTATACAGAACCTAGGACAATGGGGCCCTGATCTCAGCTGGGGCTTCTAGAACTGCTGTAATAATTAGATGATCAAAGACCCAGTCAATTATTAGTTGTACTGTAGGAGCAATCTTGAGCTTAAGATGAAGGACAATTAATTACAGGGCATGTCTTAATAAATCTTAAATTCTGTCCAGGAGGCCGAATTATAATTGGAAGTTTTGCAAGATGTGTTAATGCAACTCCCATGTTAGGCTTCCTAATTAGGTTCTGCGCACCAGGGCGACGTAGGTAGAGCCATTTATGGCAATCCCCATGATCCAAAGCAGTGGGGGAGTGAGGGCAGCCATTCTCTGTGGTAGTTTGTTTCCCTTCTTTCTCACTTTCCTCCTTCCATAGAGAAGGAAGAGGTGGAGGCAGACAGAGAAAAGAGAGCATTGCAGGGCTCCAGGGAAATGACTGCCCCTAACCATACCCCACATCACTCCTATCTCCAGCATCAAGATATATTTTTACTAAGAGGATTATCAGGGAAACAGTGAAAATGTCCTTGTCATTCAGAGCTCACAGACCACAGAGGTGAGAGAATTTGTTGGTGAATGCAGGTGGTAGATTGATGGCCCAAAGAAAACAAAACACAGTTCTGACACACAGCTCTGCCTGGAGACATCAGGACCATGTTTTGAATGGGCCAACTTGACCAGCGGGCTGTTTTTCCCCATTCCAATCACACCTAACTCGACAGATGGAGCACCTTGCCAATCTGCATGGTGTGACACCCAAGCACAATGTACACACAGGGAATCATGCTGTTTACTAGTTCAGCTGAAACTGCAGCAGAGCAAGACGTTGCCGTGTTCAGCTATGAGCTAACAGCACTTCACTGGCGGGCAAAGCAACCTGCCCGAAAGGATCATTTGGTCTTAAAGAGACCGTGAGGTGAGCGTGCTGCTGGACCCTATGTGGGGCCAGATTTACACCTTATGCAGCCCTAGACACAGCTTTTTCAATGCCCCCCTGCCTACAGTTGCCCTTCATGTTTTCCACACAGGCCTCAAGAGGAAGAGGAGGAGAAGGGGGCAGAGCCAGAGTTCTGGTGCTCCTGCGGGGCCCCAAACTGGCCAGGGCTCCTGGGAACGGGCCCATTAGTCCATACTGTAACTCACCACTCTTTAAGCACCCCCAGAATCCCAAGGCACATACACCTACTGTGCCTAATTGGAAATCTGGCCCTAGTCTCATGGCATAAAACCAAACTCTCAGGTGCAAAACAGACCCCATCGGTGTCGCATTATCTCAGCTTTTTGTTCCAGTTTGGATTACTCAGCAGGTAGCAGTAGAGTGGGAAGAAGGGACCATTACCTTGCTTTTCAAGGGGACAGACCCACGAACTGAATGCAGTATTACTAGCCAAAAATTCTGCTTTCTGACCCAGAAAAGCATCTTACTTCCAGCCTTTCCTTATGAAACACTGACATGCAGAGCAATTGAGCTTCACTACCAAGCCATCTACATGGACACTAGACTTGCTCTTCATCTTTTTTGCTGAGATCCATCATGAACACAGTTATCCTTTGCCAGAGGCACAGGTGGACCTAAAGGCAAGCTTTGATTCTGTCAAAGCAGAGCTGCCTGGCACAATGCACTGGTGTTCCTGATATCCTCTTCATGTTCATTCAAGATCTGCATAATAACTCAGGGGCACAAGTGGGGTATGAAGCCCACACATCTAAGGTTTTATATTAGATCTATGGAGGACTGGAGACATGTCCTGACCCCAATCCCATTCGCAAGTGCAATGGATTAATCCTCGAATGGATCTCTGAAAATATCAAAATAACCGTCAGTTCAACCTCTTTTACCAACCTGATTGTGCTGATGATATTGTCTTCTTCAGCCAGTATGCAAATGACCTTAAATATGTAGGAGAGCGCTTCAAGAATGAGGCAGCTACTCTTGAGCTAGGATTTTCTTGGGTAAAAAACCAAAAATCCAGAGTGTCGGCACAAAAATTGATAGATAACATCTATACTGCTAGATAAACTGCAGAAGTAGTGGATGGTTTCATCTATCTAGAGGCAGTAAGTTATCATCAATGGGTGCAGCTAACCAGGCATCCTAAGGAGCATCAGTTTGGAGCGTCAGCCATGAAGGATTTCAATTTGGGAGACAAAGATGGTGAAATTATACACAAGAGTACAGATTTATTAAACCTGTGCACTTCTGATCATCTTACACAGATCTGAAATATGGACATTGTTTATACAAGATATCAGGAGGCCAAAGGAAATTCATGCATTGCCAGCAGCAACTATTAGGCATTCTATAATATTGTTTGATTTAATCAGTGTGAGAGATATCTAAGCATAGTGTTGTTGTTCAAGCAATCTCTGCATATCAGTTGCATGGCACTTGAAGGATGCAGAGTGCTTTGCGATGAAAGTCAGTAGGTTGCCCAGGTGCAGTACTGCCGAGCAAACCCTTGTCTTGGATGAAGCTGAATTAACTTGCACCAAGGATAAATTCAGCCTCATGTCTCTACAGATTCATTTGAGCATTGACTTGCTAGACAAATGGGCCTCTTTTTTTAAATGGCTAATGTTTTGAGATTTCATCATTATTTAAGCCTGGTCTACACTTACCACAGTTTTTGACAGCAATCAAAGGAAAATATACAAGCTACATAAAATAACTTGCATATCTCCCTTTGACTTTCTAACATACACTTAGTGCAGTGTCTTCATTACACTGAGTCAAACGGAAATCCCGTCCCTTCAACTCAACACTACTTTTCTTGAGGAGGAGGATGTGTCTTCACTGACCACTCAATCAAACCAGAAAGATTGAACTGACAGCTGTCAGCGTAGACTTGACCTTAAAGGATTTTGACTTTAAGAATACAGATGCTTAACACTTCTAAAGTCAGGCTTTTTCCAAGCTGTCTCAAATGTGGCTGTCCCACAGAAATACCCCAAAATACTAATCACTTTAGGGATGGTTTTTCAGAAGTGCCGAGCATCCAAAACTTCAGGCAAAGTAGTGGGAGCCGCATGTGTTCAGCATCTGATGCAGTCAGGCTTACATTGTATGTTTACAAAGCAATAAATCCATACTGATTCCAAAACATGCATTTTGAAATAGGGAGCTTTAATTCTCTTAGAGCCTTTCAATTAGTTCCTTTTATACCTGCCGTGCTTTCACCTGCAGTAGTGAGGGGTGATTTTGTATTATGTGGCTAAAGTCACTGGCTGGAGTTCAGTGAAGTAGTATGACAGGTATGTTATTTACTCTCTTTCTACTTTTAAGCTCAATTTAAAAAAAAATCAATAGAAAAAAGGACAACATTAAATTGACACACAAGTGGTCAGTTTGAAAAAAATGTTTGCTTTTGCAACAATCCACTCCTGACCTGAAAGTGAGTTAGCAAACCATCAGCTGTTCTCAGGGTGCCATGCTTTTGAAAGCTTTTTGTAACACAGGCACAATGCTTTTCCAACATATATATTTAATGTGCCCATTGTATAGGAAGTCCTTGTTGTGCTTTTTGCTTGGTGCCTTATTTTCTTTTAAATTTGTTTATTGAATTAGACATCACTGTGCCCCTGAAACAAGAAAGCTATGGTTGTGAAAGCGCCACGGCATGGACTTGCTAACATCTGAAAGACAGAAACAGGGATGTGCGTTGTGAGCAGCAGGGCATTTCTTTTAACTTGGATTAAGAGATTGCTGCAGGGAAAATGGTAAACATTATGCTCAAAATAGCAGGGCTGTCACTCTTCAATAAAGGGCAGTTGGAAGGAACTCATGCATGAGGGCCAAGAGTCAGTTCTAAGGCACAAATATGCATCTGTTGGAAAAACCTGAGATTCTCTCTATCTTGAGCAAAGGTCTTTTAATCACAGAAGGTTTTGCGGAAGATACATACATAAGTGCTCATGACAGCAAATCTCAAAAGCCATTTTGAAATTGGAATTCTGAACCCCCCAAACTTCACCTTCCAGCTTAACCCTGCCCCTCCAATTAAAAATTCCCCAGCTGTTAGCATAAAGATGGGGTATATGTTAAGTAGGGGAGGAAGGGGAGAGGGGAAATAGTGGCATTCCCTCAAGCTGTGCCTAGAAACTAGTCTCCAGCTCCTTGAGATGCCACATGCAGCTCTTCATAAGGAACATCTCTTTCTCATAAGCTTTGCAGTCATTGGTATCATCCCTTGTGTTAGTCATCATTAGTCTGGACGCATCGAGTAGACTGAAGAAATATTGTTTCAACTTATCCGCAGACTAAGGAAGAGAGCACAGTACTGGTTGCAATTCAGTTCATTAGCAAAGGCTTTCATCACTCTGGGGGGGCTAAAACTTGATGTCTTTAAATGAAAGAGTAGGTTGTGGAGCACCAGTCAGCTGCCTCCCAAAACAAAGGTGAGAGTGCCAGCTAGCACAGGTCAGCCTATTTTAACAACAGTTTCTTCATGGAGCGTTTGCCAGGTTTCTTACTCGTATTCCGTAAGGGCTCAGACTTTAAAGCTCGGCTGCCAATTTTTGGTTCCATCAGCTTTTTGTAAAGAAGACAGCTTGTTCTAGGAAGGATGCAACACCTTGTACTCCCCCCCGCCACATGGAAGAAAGAACGAGTTACAGACTTGACAACTTCCTAGCATCTTTCAACAAAAGGTCAAAAATGCTGCAGAAGCATTAATCATCTGAGTCTGCCTCCCAGCCATCCCGGCAGCTCCTCTTTTCTTTGCTTCCCTAACTGTAGAGGGAGGTGAAAAGACTTGCCCATGATCTCACAATGAAAAAGTGGGAGCAGAGGAGACAAACCCAGGAGTCCTAAGTGCCGCCCTTTGCTTGTAACCAATAAACAATACTTCCCCTCTCCCATTTAGTTGGTCGGTGACTTCAAACATTTGTTCTTTTCCAAGACAAAAGCATGGACTCTGAGTGTCAAAATAAAAGTCTTCTTCAAGCAAAACTGATCAGCATGAGGTGGGAGGGAAAGACTCCAGCTTTGCTGTCTTTCCAGAATACAGCTAGCTAAAATGCAGCCCTTGGCCCCGATGAAGAACCAGAGGGGAGGCATTCACACATACAGTAGTTTTTCCACAGCGTGCAGTCACCCATTTACTCTCGTTGCAGCTGCTGCCTGTTCAAAATGTGAATAGAGACATAGGTAGGGCAGGGCCATGTGCATGTGGGTCATGAATGCATGGCTACACAGGGAGGCTTTGGGATCCTTGACTGTGGAATGATGTTCCAGGGAAGAGGGCTGTTGGGAAGAGATGGGGCCTACCTGACCAAGAGAGGCAGGAAAAGAACTGGAAGAGGTATTGCATTATACGTCAAGAATATACACATACGCGCATCATAAGGCCCAGATGGAGGTCAAAAGGAGACCAACTGCAAATCTCTGGATGAAGACAAAAGAGAGGGAAATTGGGGTCTACTATAGACCACCAAATCAGTAAGAGGAAGTGGATGAGGTATTTCTAGAAAATATCCAAAACAAAAAATTTTGTAGTAATGGGGGACTTTAATCACCCGGTCCTCTAAACAGTAACACAGCAAAACTCAAAATGTCCAATCAGTTTTTGGAATGTACTAGGGACTAGTTTTTCTTTTCAGAAGCTGGGGAAATAATTGCCAGGAGGGCTGCCATTTTGGACTTAATCCTGATTAAGAGGAAGGAAGTGGTTACAAACATGAAGGCGCTTTGGGTGACTGTGAAAAGACAGATTTAATAATGATAAGGAAAGGAAGCAGTGAGAGCAGCAGAGACAACATCAAAGGCATGATACAAACTATTCCAATGAGAAGAAAACATAGGAAAAGTAAATAGGGACCAATACAACTCCACAAGGAGCTCTTTAGTTACCCGATAATCAGAAAGGAATCCTATAAAAAGTGGAAATATGGATGAGTTGCTAAAGAAGAATACAAAAGGGTAGTGCAAGACTGAAGGGACAAAGTCAGAAAAGCTAAAGCACAAATGAGTTATATCTAGCAAGGGATTTTAAAGGCAATAAGAAGAGGTTCTATAAATATATTAGGGTCAGGAAAAGACAAAGGAATGAGCAGGTTCTCCACTTAGCAGGAAAGGAAAGCTAACAACTGATGACATCTACAAGGCTGAAGTGATTATTGTCTATTTTGTGTCAGTCTTCACTACAAAGATTGATTGTGATCAGACACTTAACACAATCAATATTAACAAGAAGGGGGAAGGAACACAAGCCAGAATGCGGTTAGCACAGATTAAAGAATATTTAGATAAATGAGATGTATTCAAGTCATCAGGGCCTAATGAAATTCACCTTATGATGCCTAAGGAACCAGCTGAAGCAACCTTGGAGCAGTTAGCAATTATCTTCAAGAATTCATAAAGGACAAAATGAGGTCCTAGAAGACTGGAGAAGACCAAACATAAAAACTGTATTTTAGAAGGGGAACACAGAGGACCCAGGGATTTATGAATCAGTTAGCCTAAACTTGAACACCAGGAAAAACAATGGAACAAATTATTAAACAATAAATTTGTAAGCACCTAGAGAGGGTAATAGAATTATAAGTAATAGGCAACATAGATTTGTCTAGAACAAAATATGCCAAATTAAAACTAGTTTCCTTCTTTTACAAGCTTATTAATTTAATGGATGGAGGGAGTACTAGATATGATAAATCTTGATTTCAGTGAGGCTTTCAATACAGCCCCATGTGAGGCAAACTAAGGAAGCGTGGTGTAGATGAAACTAGTACAAGTTAGTTGCACAGCTGTTTGAAAAAACTACTAATATAGTACAGATCAAAGGTTCACTGTTAAGCAGAGGATATATCTAGTGGGGTCATGGAAGGGTCATCCAGCACTAGTCAATATTTTCATTACTGACTCTGATAATAGAGGGAGAACATGCTGAGAAAATTCATGGGTGGCACGAGCTGGCAGGATTATAAGTACTCTGGAGGACAGGATTAAAATTCAAATTGACCTTGACAAATTGGAGAATTGGTCTGAAAAAAATCGACAAGTCAAAGTCAATAAAGGCAAGTGCAAAGTAGTACACTTGGGAAGGAAAACGTCCAACACATGATGATCAGATGAGGAATAATTGGCTTCATGGTAATACTTGGGAAAGGATTTGTGTGTTACAGGGGATCATAAATTAATTACAAGGCTACAATGCAATGCAGTTATGAGAAAGTTCATGTTGTGCGGTGCATTGACAAGAATGTCAAATATAAGACACAGGTGGTAATTGTCCTGCTCTACTTATCAATGTTGACGCCTCAGCTGGAGTTCTGCATCCAGCTCCAAGTACCCCACTTTGGTAAAAATATGGATAAAGTTGAAAAAATCCAAAGGAGAGCAAGAAAAATTATCAAAGTTTAGAAAACCTGACCGACGAACAAAGGTTAAAAAACTGGGCATGTTGTCTTGAGAAAAGATGACAGGAGGTGGAGGGACATCATAAAAGTCTTCATATATGTTGACAGTTGTTGTAAAGAGGATAGTGATCAGTTGTTCTCCATGTCCATCGGAGGTAGAACAAGAAGCAATGGGCTTAATTTGCAGCAAGGGACATTTAAGTTAGATATTAGGGAAAATGTGCTGATAATAAGGATAGTTACGCTCTGAAAGAGGTTCCATAGGAAGTTGTGGAATCTCTGTCACTGGACGTTTTTAGGAACAGGTGAGACCAACACCTGCTACGGATGGTCTAGTTTATTTGGTCCTGCCTCGGTGTAGGGGGGGTGCACTATGCAATCTCTAGAAGTCGTTTCAGTGATTCTATGTTTCTAGTCCACAAAACACTACAAAGCACGAGCGTTCTTCTGCATGTAGGATAAAAAGGAAGAGGGGAGATCAGAAACAGATTGATAACGGCTTTACAATTCCTGTGGCAAAAACAATGACTCTTGGCCCACACCCTGATTCTAGAATATCTCCAGTTTTGAGAGTTTTGGCAGGTATAGCTAAATACATCTGCCAGTTATGCCTTGCATTTACAGTGTGTTATTACAATACAAAGTGTCATTGCTCTACGGATGAGAAAGAAAGCTGCACTGAGCATAGTCTGCGTTATATTCCAAGATCATTAAACTCATTATTATTATTTGTATTGCAGTCATATCAAGAGAGCCAATCAGGGTCTGAGTCCCATTCTGTTAAGCACTGAACAGAGTCTTTTCAGTGTGTGCGCAAGCACAATAATATTGATAAAGGGAACAATGAAATGGTGGCATTGTTCCTCAGTGCTCACAATTGGGGACTGATTTTAAATGGTTTGAACACTCGCATCACTTCAGTTAACTGCCCACATGACATGGCTGAACTATTTTGAAAAATCTAGTACCCAGTTCCCAAAATGAGACATAACAGGAAAAATAACAGGAGGGGAGAAGAGGTAGGAGAGCAGGGGAAACATGTCAGGTAGAGTGTGCTGGGGTGGCCTGTGTCTTGTCAATTGCCGTGGTCAAAACTGATCCTTTATAACAGCACTTGCTGTCACCTGGTCTAAAAATGGAAGAATAAAAGTCACATGAAGTCCAAATCAGCATCTGTTCCTTTTCACAGGGGATTTCTGTATGCTCCTCACATTCTTCTTTTACGCAGTCATTCCCTCCACTATTCAGACTATTTCTAGGGCTTAACAGGCTATTTAGAGTAATCCATGTTCTATGATCCCTTCAAAGTATTCCCAAACCAGTTGAGATGGCCCCGTGGGCTCTCAGTGAAGTTCATAAGTCACAAGCATTTAGCTTTATAAATTAACTCACAAGAATGTTCTGTGTTTTACAGACAACATGCTACATGGTGACAGAACACTACTAATCTGTTTACTGAATGCCCAAGTAAATCAAGCATCAGTATTTGCTAGCAGTTGGTTCCAGGGCTGTCCCCAGTGCTTTTGCACATCAATGAAAAATTGCCCTACAGTACCTCACACACATCAAGATCAAACTTCCCAACCCTCTTCTCACCATCTCAGCTAACCATTTCTTTCTGAAAAACTACAGCCAGGTGAGCAGGAGGAGGAGAAATTGTGTGGAGCAGTGGTTTGATAGACTTGAAATCAGGCATAATTTAGGCAACAAACTACATTCTGCCCTTTGAAAGGGCCAAAAAATGAATAAGGAAATCCAGCAGAAAACAGTCACATTTTAGGAATCAGATCCAGTCAGAAAAGACATCAATCTGTTCCACACAAGTAAAGAAGCGTGCAAACATCCTTAATCAAAATGCTGATGAAAATAGACAGATAACCTTGGGGGCAAAATGCCCTTTTTGCTTTGTCCTTCAGCAGAAAATGCGAAGCTATGTTGACACCGGTGGGTCATTTTAGGAATAGTTGGTGATATAATTGCAGCAATGTTTTTTCATGTTTCCTGTACTCATTGTGGTGGTTAATCCTGCAATGAACTGTACATGAGCAGGTCCCCGGGCCTGCACAAAAATCACAGCAGGGAAAGGAAATAATGAAGACGGGAAGATATTTAATATTCGAGATGATGGATGGCATTAGTGTACCAGCCCTCTTAGCATTGTTAACAACATGTAGGCAGTGCTCAGAAAGACAATTTGCAGAGGATGCAAAAACGGGTTGGAGTATGGTAAATGATGAAGTGGACAGAAGTCACTGACTTAGAGCAATCTGGAGCACTTGGTAAACTGGGTGCAAGCAAATAATGTGTATTTCCACATTGCTAAATGAAAATGGGTACACCTAGGAACAAAGAACATAGGTCAGACTTGCAGGATGGAGCACTTCATCACAGGAAACAGTAACTTTGAAAAAAGATTTGGAGGTCACGGTGGACAATCAGTGGAATATGAGCTCCCAGTTCACCGCTATGGCCAAAAGAGCTAATGCAATCGTGGGATGCTTAAGCAGGGGGATCTTGAGTTGGAGGAGCTGTTTTACCTCTCTGACCACTTGTGGAATGCTGTGTCCAAGACTGGCATCCAGAATTGAAGATGGATGATGATACATTGGAGAGAGTTCATGGAAGAGCCACAGAAATGACTAAAGGATTGGAAAAGATTCCAGATTCAAAGAGCTCTATCTATTAAGCGAAACAAAGACGGTTAAGAGATAATTTGAACACAGTCCAAGTAACATGGGGAATAAATATTTAGACTCATCTGTCTAGCAGAGAAAGATCTAACATGATCCACTGTCTGGAAGTTGAAAGTAGACAGTTAGGCTAGAAACGAGGTGTGCATTTTTAACAGTGAGGGTAATTAACCACTGGAACAATTTACTGAAGTTGTGGTGGACTCTCCATCACTCTCAATTTTTAACTCAGAATGGATATTTTTCTAGAAGATCAGCTCTAGGAATTACTTAGGGGAAGTTCTCTAGCTATTGTGCAGGAGGTCAGACTGAAGGATCACAGTAGTCCCTTCTGGCCTTTGAATCTATGAACATGAGTCAATTCAGCACAGAATGGAAAGGTCGTCTTAAAAAAAGGTTTGCTTGTTTTGTTTTGTTTTTTTTCTCACATAGTCACAAAGTGATCAGATAAGAAACAGACAGACCAGATTATATGGAAACCAGCTTCTTATCAGTGTGTACTGTACTAGAAAACCAGTTAAGAAACAAAAGGTTTTAAGTGCAATAGATGGTTCGCATCTTCTGTCTGTTTTCTGCTGTATTCATCATCTCTCTCATGCGGATACCTAATCAGTCCAGATCAGTCAGTCTACTACATGTCATTTTGTCTCCTTCTGAATGTACTATCAATGAGACACAAAAATCTTTAAATATGCTGAAAACAATTTCCAGAGGCATAGCAGTGCTAGTCTGTGTACAGCAAAAACAAGATGACCCCTGTGGCACTTTAAAGACTAAGACATTTCTTCAGGCATACGCTTTGGTGGCCTCCAACCCACTTCTTGACTGATATTGTGTATCCTTCTAGCTTCTGTACTTAATGAAATTTACAATAACTGCTGATTTGTACCCCCTTATATCTGTTCAAACATTAAAACACCAAAACGCTTGAAAAGTTAGAATGTAAAAAATAAAAATGGTAAAAATATGAGAAATCCACTTGGTTTTATTTAAGTCATCTGCTTATTTTAATTGAATGGTTTATAACTTCAGGCAATTCTCCCAAAAGCAGAACTGCTGAATGAAAAAGCAAACCTCATTAACCTTTGAATGTCCAAAAAAATCAATATTTTTCAATAAATTTAAGCTAATATGTTTCCAATAAATCTCACAAACATGCTTGACTTAATACTATGTGCTCTGAAGCTATTCAGCTGTGGGATATTGTATAAACATTTTTTGATTACCTTTAGCAACTTATGTGCAATACCTTGCACTTTATCTAAAATTGTAAGAATCACTGCACAGGTATTAAAGATGTTAAGGTTTGAATCATCATGGTGCAAAACAGTATCAGTTCTCCCCCAGAGTTTCCGCTTGCTTTAGAGCAATGATGCAAATAGATCCTTTCCAAGGAGGTCTCCTCTTATTTTTATCTCCTTCTAGGGTCATTGAATCCTCCTCAACCACAGAATTCATTTCCAAGTTCATGTTACAAATACCACATCTTCCCTCATTAAATTCTGCAGGCATATCATGCAAAAAAAATGCCTGCCTGCTTTAAATATGAATACCTATCTTTCCAACAGAACCAAAAGCTACCAAACAACCCATCAGTGAATGCAGCCCAAAACAAAGTGACCCTCTTCCATCAGTATTGATGGTCTCTCCTTTCCCAAAGTTAATATGGTCAGAGGTAAACAGTTAATGAGGTGCTTGTGCTGTTAGGTTCTTCCCACAACCTGCCAGAGGATCTGTGCCTTAAGCATTGTTACACAAGAGGAAATCCATTCCGTAACTCAGTGAAGCACAAAACGTACAAATTGCAGGACTAGTTTAAGGTTGCTGCACTGCAAATATTGGTTTCCTGATGAATACTGATAAGAAGAAAAAGAGTATGAAGGGAAAACAAGTACCACCATATCTCTAACAGGCCAGATAGCTCCATTGACCGCAGTGGAGCCATGCAGGTTTATCCCAGACGATCTGACCCATAAACTCCACAATACCAAAACAGATTATCCTTTCAGATCACATGGGGTCATAGTTCCCAGCCTTTATGGCTCAAGAACTACAAATGCAATTTTTGCAAGCCTGAAGAGCAGCCAGGATGAGACGAGCTCTGGCCACTTTCAAAGACTCTGTGGGTCACTTTTGGCCTCCAGGCCACAAATAGGGAACCACTGGGCTAGCTTCTCAGGCATCAGGTTAGAAGGCTTCTAAGACAACAATTGCTATGGATAGCCAAGGCAGACAAATGTGCTTCCACCCATTGTAGAGCAAAAAGACCTCTGAAAGGCTGTGCTTACGTAGGTGGGGGAAGTTAGAAGCATCTGTAACACGGAATGAGAAAGTGAGGGAGGTAATACAACAGAGAAGGCAATTTTGATGACATTAAAATGTAATTTAGTCACAAGTACAGTGTGAATGTACATAGCTGGCCTAATGGGTTGGTAAGCAAAGCCCTGAATACAATGTCAGCATTTTTCTAAGCTAAGATTTTGCCTTCAGGGTTGGAGGATCTGGGATGCAGATTCAGGTTACATGACTAGAGCTTGGGTGGGGAAATCAATACTGATTAAAGAGGGTCTTCTAGCAGTCCCATTGCTGTGCTGACTATGTAGATCAGTGGTTCTCAACCAGAGGTCTGTGTACCCTTGGGTGTATGCAAAGGTCTTCCAAGGGTCCATCAACTCACCCAGATATTTGCCTAGTTTTACAATAGGCTACGTAAAAAGCACTAGCAAAGTTAGTACAAACTAAAATTAGAGACAGGGACTTGTTTATACCTCTCTCTATACTAGTCTCAAACATTTATGCATATTGATATTCCAATTGATTTATTTTGTATTTATGTGGTCAAAATGGGAGCATCAGCATATTTTCAGTACTAGTGTGCTGTGACTTTTTGCTGATTGTGTAGGCAAGTAGTTTTTTTGTGAAGTGAAACTTGGGGTTTGCAAGAGAAATCAGACTCCTGAGAATGGTGCAGTAGTCTGGAAAGGTTGAGAGCCCCTGCCTGGAGAAGCCAGTTAAGATATCTAGTGAAGACACAAGCTAAGACTGATTTGGTAAACTAGACTGCCCTCCTATGGGAGCAGGTGAAAGGAGGAGATTGCCTTGTTTCTGCGGTGCCCTGGTAAAAGGACACTTTTGGGAGAGCACATAATCAGCATAAATCAATTGACTTGCAGAGCTGATTGAGGAGCGGGGATAGGAAAAGATGCCATTCCCAAAAGGCCACTTCCCCAGGATGGAAGTTTTCTTTCTGCCAGATTTCTGTAGGACTTTCTATGTGTAGCTGACATTGGCATAACTGTCTTCTGAAGCATCGCTGGTTTTATTTCTTCAAACACGTTTATTCCGCGGTCCAGTTTTTATTCAAGTGACTTGTATAATGGTTGGAAGGCACATGGATCCTCATGCACTTCCTTAGCTACATCAATTAAAACATCATTGTACTCCCTCATGGATACCTGAAGGCAGTTGTGCTCAATCTGTTTACCATTGTGGGCCACGTATGTGCAATGTGTTTTGTGGGCCATATCCAATACTACCTATGAGACCCTGAGGATATCACATGGGATGCAGCTGTGTACTGATTGGAGCATAAGCAGCCGAGGGCCTGCAGGTTGAGAACCACTGTCATAAGGCATAGTCTGGACTGGAAGTCACCTAGAAACCACATTGCATAGCCAACCATCTCTTTTTATCCACAGAATCCAGGTAGCATGGGCAGGGGTACTGTGAGCTTCCCAGTTGTGGCCATATCAACCTGCCTCAAGTCTAATCAGGACAGGATCTCTCTCCCTTCACAAAAGAGTTCATAACACCAAGGACACCAACTAGGATTGGTTGTAGTGATGATGAGGCAGGAGCAGGAGGCGTTTTCTGTGAGGCGGACACCTATCCACTTGGAGCCTGACTGAGACAACCTAACTCTTTTCACATAGGCCAGCTCTTAACACATGCCTGTGAGAATGCCCATGGTCTTCTAGGGGAAAGGAGAATTACTATCACAGAAATCCCACTTGTTTAACTTATTCCCTTGTCCAGATTTCCCAAATTAAACCAGTCCACCAATAAGTATCCCACACATTGACTGACTTGAGAATTTGCTGCACTGAGAAGGAGAAGAAAAACAAATAAATGAATTGATGAACAGTCAGGAATGTTGCAGCCCCTTGCAACACACTATAAAAAAAAAGACTGAACCTTTACTTGATCCTTACTGAGAAACAACCAGCTGAGCATTGACAGCATGGTTTATAATGTAAAATAAACATGCGGACAGCAAGAGTTAGAACTGAGATCATGCTTGGGGTGACTCAGGAAAATATATCCAGGCAAAGTACACATCTTGCAGAAGGAAAAGAAATAATATACTGCTGCTGATCATCAGCCTAAAGGGCATGAAGGAAGTCAGATGAAATCTGCTGACACCGAACAGATCACATCTCTCAGCCCCCTCTTCAACCAAGAGGGAGCATTTATGTAGACATCCATTATACACACCAAATGTCCACCCTGCATGGAAAGCCAGGGCTCCAGCACAGCAAAGAGTAAATATTTACCCCCAAGACAAAAGAAAGTAGCCAACCCTCAGTGCTGACCTCAAACAAAACATATCAGCTTCTTATATCATACATCATATAGAAAAATTGGCAAGGAAGAGCATGCTTCGGATTTGCTGGCAAGATCCGTTTTTCAGAGGCAGAAAGGAAGGGGGTGGCTTTTTCAAGCAGGTGGCAAGGGGTTTGTTTTTATTTTGATAGACCCTATGACAAAAATAGCAGGAAATTTTGGCTATTAGTCTTTACAAATACAAATGGCAAAGGGCTCACTGTGTAGAAAGCCTACAGTTACCAGCAGTGGGTATCTCTGAAAATGAGGCATTCTGGCTGTGGGCTGCGTCTATCCCAGTTCTACCAATGACATCTGACACATGAATAGACTCATCTGAAGGTTGCCATGCTCAACGCTTCCAGGCACTGCATACACTGTTAGGCTGAATTTTCATTCAACCTGTTTATCATCTCAGTGGCTCTCCATTTTTCATTTGGAGTTTAAGAGCTCTCTCTCAATGCCTTCTGAGGCAGCTAATACAGTACATCAAAACACAACATCAGGTCAGATCAAACTATCTGACTCCATATAATTTCTCAAAGATTTTTTTTTCAGTTCACTTCTTCCACAGCCAGAGGATTTCTATTGGAAGATTCATAACAGCTGACAGCAATTCTTGACTTTACAACAGTGATGGCAGGGCAATTACCAAGGAACATTATCCATAAAGGTTTTGGAATGTAAGCAGCCCTTCACTTTTGCTTTGGTTGAGAAACTCAGGCAATATCGAATTGCTGACAGCTAAATCTTCTGCTTAGCAGCACACAGCTTTGAATTTGGAAATGGAAGCAGCACTTGTTTACCTCAGCGTTGAAAATTCCAGTCAGACTTCTGTAAGTCCTTTGCTTAAGGGACTCACTCGGTGGAGGCAGAAAGAGTTACTGAGAGGATGTGCGTCTGAGGGTTAAAGCTGGTAGTCAGAGACATCTGGGGAGCACGATCCCACCCGTCCTTTATTTCAAGGGACCATCCCTTACTTTATTGATTTGTCACGTAGGATGACCGTCAAAGTCATCTTTATTTTAAGATGTATCAAAATGTATTCAAACTGACCACAAGCACGGAAACTTATGACGATTGCATTGGATGCTTGAGGGTGGTAGAAATGTACACTTGAGAGGAAAAATCCATGTCAAGGGAAATGGTGCTTCCTTCAAAACTGTACCTTAAGTGCCATGCCTTGCATTTCCTTATTTCAACCCAATACAGGCGGACACTCTACTCCTGGGTACTGTTTCCAGCCATATGGTTGGTGGAATAAAAAGGAGGGTTAATTAATAAATGTCTGAAAAACACAGATGCAATACACTGTCAATATTGTTATTGCTACAGGCACTTCGGGAGAGCCAGGTTCACACCTCAGCTTAGCATGCAAGCAAAAATAAGTACATCAGTCTCAGACACTCTCTTTCATGTCACCCAAATGCTTTAAAAGGGACTCAACTGGGAGAGCCAGGGAATGTCAGGTTATGATCAAACTGAATTGGCATGGCTGAATATAGGAAGCTTGAACAGGTTCTGTCTATACTGCTCAGCTCAAGGCAATACTATGATGTCTTCCTCAAAATATGTGCTTCCTCTTCACTTTGCACTTTTCCTTCTCTAGTCCCTGCTCCAGTCACCTGCTGCCATTATTTGCTGTTGTCTACTTTAGACCTAATTCATAATCATTTCAAGAAAAAAGGAATAACCTTTTGTAAAGTAATTTGTCTATACCTAATTTTAGAATCAATTAATTTATGTCTTATTCATATGAACCATGTCCTTTGTCAGTAGAGTAATCTACAAGAGTTAGCTAAAGTTCTTGACCATTCAGCAGTCACTACTTTGGCTAAAGATACAACTTGTCTTTCTGGCTGCTGGTGCTTGTAAAGGTATTTTTCCCAACTTTAAAATATGTATGCAAAAAATAAATCTGTTAGTCTTAAAGTGCCACACAACTGCTTGTTGTTTAATCAGAACTTCAGAAACCACTTCTATCAGCAGGCACAAAAATGGTACTAAATCCAACACCTGTAAGAAAATTCCTCAAAAATAAAAGCGCCCTGAAGAGGAATTTTGCTTTCAGTTACATTCATACAAGTCAGATTTACTCTTGACTTTTAAAGAGTAGATTTTGGACCAGAACAATAGCCCATAGAGCCTCTTTCAAATTTTGGAACCCAGTTCTTCATGCTGAAGACTTCCATTGAAAACTGAGAGGGTGAACTGTGTAAAATATGCCCAAGCTCAGCAGGATGCCAGCATGAGCTGTAATAAGCTGAATAAAAACAATGTTCACTTAAACCACCAGGACACTTTTTTGAATGATGGAATCTGATTTCTCAGGTAATCTTTTGAAGTTTAAAATTACTTCTTCTTATTTTTTTTTTTTTTTTTTTTTAAGACTGCCCTGAACTGCTCAGGGAGGGTAAGGTTCAAGGTGTTTGTTGACATTGGAGAGACAGTAAAATGCAATAGTTTTAAAATAAAATTGTAAAGCATTCTGGTAATTCTATGCAGCTGTATTAATGGAGGTGGAGGACTGCAGTGGGGATGTTGTGTTTGTCTCCCATGTCATACTGGAAAGCTGCCTGTTAAGAGCACTCTTTATACATTATTGTGACAATTGTGAAGAAGATTTAAGAAGCCAGTTAGGCATCTGTGGCTGCACTGCAAAGTACAGTAGAATTATCTGTCAGTATAGCTCAGTTAATCACCTTTCCAGTGTCATGCTTATTTAATTTGAAAGGTTGGAACAGGCTGGCTGCAGCTTTTTCTTAGTTCCAGTTTCATTCTATGGGACCATCAGTCTTTTCCAGCTCTGAGGGCAGTTTCTTTGTTAATTGAAAATTAAGTGCAGTGTATTGTGATTTGCACAAAACAAAACAAAACCAAAACCAAAACAAAAAAAACGCCTCAAACCAACACAAAACCAAAAAACCAACCAACCAACCAACCAACCACCTAAGGCCACTTCTGCCATCTTTAAAAATTGCTAAAGAAAGGCCCCCAGTCAACAAAGAATTAAACATGTGCCCCAACTCTATCCCCTGTTCAGCCCAACACTTAAACAGGTGCTTAAGCAATTTGTTGAACAGGATGGACTGCTTGCAGAATAGGGGCCAAAGAGAGTGAATCACAGATCTTGGAGTTAAAAAGAGAAAAGCAGAGTGGGGCATTTCTTGTGAAACGTTACATAAAAATACAAGTTTATTACATCTCGTTTAAAGTTATTGAAGATTATCAAAATAATTTAGTTCCAGCATAGATTCAAAACCTCAGGGTGCACTATCAGCATAATTAAAATGAAGGAATCTCAAGCTATTCTCCTATCTTGCTTTCATATTATTGTCTAATTGTTCAGAACGTCTGCATGTTACAGACACAAAGCAATTAAGCACAGCACGTTGCAACAATAGGGATCATAAAGCCAGCGTTGGCTACATTAGCAACAAGGGTATCAGCATAAGAAAACATTAAAGGAAGGATCGTAATTGTAATTGAAAATAATTAGATGACACACTTGGTTTAGCTGACATCTAAATCCTTTGTGCACTTCAATACCTCTTCACCTGTGCTCTTAAAATGGATTTTTTTTTTTTTTGGTAGTAAAGGCTAGTATAATATTAAAGATGTAATTGGCTTGATATTCAGAGGTGTACTCATTAACTTCAGTGTGACTGGCAAGTTCTCTGGTATTCATGTCATTAATTACAGAGAAAAGTAAGTCACCAAGCTTTTTAAAAACGTCTAAAATCTAAGAAAATTCAATTATTTAAGGCCAGTCCAGCTTCAATTGAAATCAATGCAAAACCTCCCATTAACATCAATAGGCACTTGATTGGATCCCAAGTGAGCCTCACTGTATAACACAGGGTGAAGAAAGTTCACTACTAAATTTGAAAGTAAAGAGAAGTATAAAAATCCCAGACATGGAATAAAAATCAACTGTCCCCCAAAATGTATTTCAGCATGTTGTAGGTACTAGAGTTCAGGTGTTTGATTCCATGACAGAAGTTGACGCAGGAAATGGGTTATGTTCCCACCCCAAACCAGTGCCGGATTTTCCATTCGGCACTGTAGGCACAGTACCTAGGGCCTGCAAAATTTTTAGGGCTTACAAAGCAGGGAAAAAATATAAAAGCAGGAAAAATAAGGAAAATCACATGATTTAGCATTAGAATAGTTTAAAGTGCATCATGTCAATCGACGTAATTCAATTGGCGTTTACCCCTCTTTTTGCAGATTTCAGAGTGAAAGTGCCTAGGGCCTACGAACACCAAAATCTGGCCCTGCCTTGGTTGCAACTTTATAAGCCTGATTTCACTTCAATATTTTCAGGTTTAGCTCCAGTCAGTGCATCAAACAAGCTGATGTTCTCTGCACATTTGATTTGCATACCTGGACAAGTACTTCAGTCTCTGGGCAAGTGGCTGACCCTTCTCACTATGTACAAAGTTTGCAACCTCCCAGACCTACTACGGTTCTGGTTACATATGTGGCCACCAAAGACTGAGGGGCTCCATCTCAAACAACTTCAGAGGCAGACACTTTGGTTACTTTACAAGGTCTTGATTCAATACTTGCCTGACATGCTAGATGTGTGTGTCCATCAACATGAAAAAGTGGTTCAAGTTCTCATGGACAAGACACTGTCATGTTTTATCTGAAGAAGCCAGCTGCTGCATGATTGTCTCAGCTGCACCAAAAAGCAACCCACTTACCCCTCCAATAGGTAAGCAAGAAAGTTGTGGATTCCCTCCATGGGAACTTTAGAGACCAGCATGAGTGGTCAGCAAGGAAAGACAGTCTCCTCCAGGTCGACTTGTTTGCAGCCCAGAAGTGGACTGTTACTGTGAAGCTCAACTTGAATAACAAATGCAGGAGTTCCTGCTCCTGAGCAAGCTACCACCCATGTTTCTTGATGGATGTCTTTCTTCTTTCATGGTTGAACCAGTTGCTTTAAGAGATATTCAACCTGGATGGACTCTCACCAATTATCACCTCTTTCCATCAAGTTGGATGCATACCAGACTATTTGCTAAATTGAAATCTGGCCTGTCCATTAGTTCAGTCTGACCATATTTGGCTTCAGTCTCTGCAGTGTACCTGCTAGGATATGGCTTGTCTATTTTTTCCTCACCTGATTTTTCAAATGTTGACTAGCACTTTTAGAGATCTATCTTAGTGCATTCAACCCAGGGCTTTTATGGGATCTCAATCTTGTCCTATCTAGGTTAATGGGTTCACCCTTCAAACCTATGGCAACAGCTTCTCAACCATTAGTGTCTATGAAAACACCATTTTTGGTGGCAATCATCTCAGCAAGGAGAGTTTCAGAACTTCGGGCTCTTCTAGCAAACCTTCCTTTCATGGTCTTTCCTAAAGATGAAGTTCCTCTTAGGCCATACCCGAAGTTCATCCAAAGGCAGGGTCAACTTTTCATATGAATCAAACAGTCCATTTGAATATTAGTTGAAACACTCACTAAATGAAGGCCAGGAATAGAAGCAAGTCTTAAACAATTTGCCCCCTTTCCATCAGGACATTTCTTTCTAGTGTTAAGATATCTTGGGAGCAGTGGAATCAACTGTTCAGAAGAGACCTTATAAAACTGCTATGCTATCAGGATAGTCACCAATTTGAATGATCAGTAGCAGCACCACAATGTCTGATAGTGTTAGGAATAGGATGCATCAAGGACCAACATGCAAACATGGGGCAAAGTTCACACCTAACTGCAAGGAGGTGCAGACACATTGAGTTATACTGCGTGTGCCAGGTCTGAACTACCACAAATCCACTGTCAGCTTTTAAAAAGAGGAACAAAGATTGAACGATTTTTTTTAACAACTTCAAAAACAGACATTGGTAGAAGTTAAAGTAGAAAAAGACAGGGCTATATTAAAAAAAAAAAAAAAAAAAAAAGCATTTGCAATGATTTGGAACAATCCCATTATGAAGTTTGAGAGATTATACAACAACAATATAGACGTTCTCTTTCCTCCTCACCACCTCCCTTCCCATCTACTGTAGCCTCACATGCGGCATCTACCACAAATGGGACTCAGATCTTAACTGGACCCTCTGCATGCTACTCTGTTCCAGTCAACAACAACGGTCAAGATTTTCAGAAGAAAGAGACTTGGAGAGCCTCAGCTTTTGGGATACCTTAACATTTTTTGTCAAAGTGCTGAAGACTGGAAAAAAAAAAAAAAAAAAAAAAAGTAAAGCAGATTCCTTTTTAGCAGAGCTCACATTTTAACCACTATCTAAGGCAGCTCTGAGTTGCATTCCCCAGACTGAAAAGTGCTAAGACCAACACCAAAGGAGAAATAATTATTTTTATGGAATGTGTTGTAGGATCCTTCAGCATCCATAAAGCCCAGTTAGACTTCAGTGATCACCTGACATAAATTACAATGTAAAATAAATAATCATGTCAGCCATATCTACATCTACTTATTTACTTCGGACTTCCAAGTCCAAACTGCCCTCAGGCAGCTTAATTGGAACTAAAAATTTAGTCTGAACTAGTCAGCGCAGCTAGTTGAAACTAAAGTGCTTAGTTCAAACTAACTAGTTCAAACTAAGCAATTGCTTAGTTCACAGTTGGCAAAGCCTATTGTAGACCTGCTTAGTCCAGACTAATTGGCCAGTGTAGACTTAGCCATAATGTATTACCCTCCCACACACACTTTCTAGAAAAGCTTCACAGCCTGCGTTTACAGTGTGCCACCACCATGATTCAAGTTGCCATGGTCCAAACATGGGAAACATTTTGTGAGTAAAAGCAAATGATGGAATTATTCATGTAGAAGACCCGAAACGTCTTGGGACTCCTTCCTGTAATATAAATATCTTTCTGTAAGCTTGTGCTCTGATCCAAATCACTTTCAAACAATAAAAATATGAGGTCAACAACACTGTATGGAATGCAGGTAACTTTCAGACTAAATGGGGGTGATGGCCATTGAAAGCAGGCACAGAAGAGGGGAGAGCTGGATCAAGTTTCAACCAAAACCTTTTCCAGGAGCAATGGCAGGGGGGAAGCAAAGGGAAGAAGGGGCAGATTCGCTGACATCAAAAGACTTTAAATGTGTGTTGGTTTTGTCATATTTGTTTTTATTGCGTTTCTAAAAATAAATAATTGAAATGTTTTGGTTTGAGATTTTTGAAACATTTATTTTATTGGATTCAAAACACCTATTTCAAAATATCCTTTAATTTTATCTGAAACAATAAAAGGTACTTAAAAAAGGTTGAAAACGAGACATTTTGTTCAACCCCAAATAATTTTCCTTTCCGCAAGTACCAGCAAACCAAAAAAATCCATTATTTGCAATTTGTTCTAGTTGAGAGGTACATTAATTTTTGCTCTGAAGAATAATTATATTTACTTTTCATGGGAAGAAAAAATATAAACGTCAAAGGGAGAGGAGGTCAGGTGTTTTAATTTAAGGACGATTTCATATTTTTGAATGCTTGATGTTTGGTTGGAAATCCAGACACAGCTACTGCCTAGCATTTTTCTTTTTGCTGCATTAAAGATGTAAATTCTACTCTACTTTAGATACAGCTCAAACATCTCAACGCTCCGGCTGTTATTATCCATCAGACAATGCTGTTTGCTTTGCATTTTCTTCTCCTAGCTTATCTGAGCTTTTCAGTTCTAAGAAGAACAGGGACATGAAGTACTCTACTTTCCCCACCATGACCCTGCTCCATTCTTTTGGAAGCAAAAAAAACCTGATCAAAACGTTGACTTTTTTTATACTACAGTAAAAATGACTAGAGTCTTCACCAGAATTCTCACTTTTTCCTCTCCCACTTAAACCAAGATAGAGTCACTAAAATGGCATATCGTCCTTCAGAACCAGGACTCCCGAGTTCTGTTCCCAACTCTGCCACAGACTTCATGTGTGATCTTGAAGCTAAGCCAGACTGTTATGAGACAGAAGGAAAACAGAGAGTGATTAGAAAGAGAAGAAAAAGTAGGAAAGGAAAAGAATACTTGAGGGACATGAGGAGGGAAAGTTTCACATCCCATGTTGTACTCAGGATTCAGTCAAAGCTACGGGATGTTGCAAGGTTATCTGGCTCCCAGTCTGTATCCTGAGCTGCTCAGGACATCTCTCAGGATTAGGATAAAGAAGTTATAGGGTCCCAGGAGAAAGTGGAGGTGGTTGTCATATGGTGAAACTGAAGCTAACTCTTTCCTCTTTTTTAATCAGTTGCTCTTGCAGAAGCCATGGTTTTTTATTTGTTTTTAAGGACCCATAAAAGGAGTGATAAGCAGAATACTATTCTTTCCTTTCTTTATCTTGTCCTTCAGTTAGATTTAATTTTCAACACAGCAAATTTGGCTCAACAATTTCTGATTTCCCAGGCATGAACTTAAGTCAGTCCTTGAGATGAACCAAGAGGCCTTTTTTGGGTGAGTTAATTCTGTCTTCCTTTTGTACCTTTGCCCATCAGCTTTTATTGTGATTAGTCGTCATGACATATTCCAAACTTTTGCTGGTGTCTCGCAGTTGAACTCACAATTAAGGGAAGTTAGTAGGCCCAAGCATTACAATAGCTCCTTAGCTTGCCTAGGTGAAGTCAGATACAAAGGACAGAATGAAAAGCAGCTTAACTTTGGAGACAAAGGCTGTTCTGAGTTTCATTTATGAACAGATATCATCTCTTGTAGATGAGGAGAGAAAGTGATTTGACAGCACTATGCAGCAGCACTTTAAACCTGGCTGCCGATTACAGTCTGCATTCTGGTAAAGGCTGCTGGGTATTTTGCTTTACCATTTAGGTTCTGTTTAAGGAGGCTATTACATGATTCCACTTTCCTGCTAGAAACAATGGCTCCTGGCTAGACTATAACAGTGAATGGGTTCATCTGGCCATTGAGCAATTGCAACTCACACATTTACCACCCGCAATTCAGCCTGAAAGAAGTTGGGAGGTACATTTTGATTTCTTTTGTTTGAATCAACCCAGCCCCCTCCAGAGGACTTAGGGAACCTGGGGCAGATTTGGTTTGAGGGCCCCCCCTCACTGTCCCATACATACAGCTCATACCACCGCTGCCCACCCCCAGGTCTCCTCTTACTTTCCCAATTATCAAGCCCCTCTTGGTTTACCCAGCCCCACTGTTCCCCAGAACATATCAAGTCAGAAGCTGAGACAGGGGCCAGGGCAGGGGGCCCCCTCCTTGTTGGGGGTCTGGAACAGGTTGCCCCTGTGGCCCCCGGGAAGCCCTTAATAAATCACAACCTGCACACCTGTTAGATAGGCTGGGGGAGGTGGGGAAAGGGAAGGGAGTGTGACTGCTGAGTATCCTATAGGGTGACTAACAGGGAGTGTGATTAATCCAGCCCCATACAACTAGGCACAACATGAATTCCCGTTGTGATGTGTCTCTCTCAGACTCTCCTATAAGTCAATTTCCAAAGGGATAGCCGTGTTAGTCTAGTCCAGCAAAAACAAACAAAACACACACACACACACACACACACCAAGGAGTCGTGTGGCACTTAAAGACTAACATTTATTTTTCACATGAGCTTTGGCGGGAGAAAATCCCACTTCATCAGAGGCTTCGAAGATGGGTGAACTTGCAGAATGGAAGCACCTTCAAAGCCTCTGACAAAGTGGGATTTTCTCCCACAAAAGCTCATGCAAAAAATAAACGTTAGTCTTTAAGTGCCACACGACTCCTTGTTTGTTTGTTTTTTTCCTCCTATAAGTCCCATTGGCTTTAACAGAACTGCTTGCTGACAAGCACTTGTAGCTAGAGCCCTCCAAATCCATGGTATCTGTCTGCTTCATATCCCCAGGCAGTTTTTTGCAGATGCTGGATCCCATGCAGATCTCAAAGGCAGGGAAGCAGTTGTCTGTAGTGCATGGCCTTTGAGGCTGCTTCCCCACCTTTGAGAGCCAGGGGTGGAGCTGTCCCCCCCATGGGCCACTGATCAGCCGCTGTCTATAGAGGCTGGCCCCTAACAAGCTGATCAGCAGCTGCAGTGGGGCTGGCCCCCAAAGAGCTGATGGGGGGGGCAGGGCTGCAGGTGCAGATGCCCGAGAAAAGAGACTGTGGATGGTGGTTCAGATATAAATTGATTCTTGTGGTTGCAGATCCATATTTTCATGGCAGCCCAGTGGTTTACTTATAGCATCATCTGCTATTTTAGCAGGCCATTGGTGTTACTCTTGACTAATTAGTTAAGTCATTACAGCAGACCTTTCTGAAGTCAACTTACCAATTTGCAGCACTCTGAAAACTGTAAGTACCTTTTTATTGCTAAATAATTTAAGCAGTTTCCCATCAAACTGCCTGCACTGTTTATGTTTATCAAATGACTTCTCCCATGCCGACAGTATTAGTGACCCCATCTTCCCCACCAAACTAGCAACTTTTTTACAGTCATGTAAAGGTTAAATCAGAGCATTTACACTAAATGAAAGCACTGCTAAGTTGATGTAGATGCCCTTCCCCAGAATTATTAGGTGTTGCTGTTAAGAGTAGCAGCCTGCCCTAGTGGATGTAGCAGTGGGCTGGAACCATCTCATTTCTGCTTTCTAATCCCAGCTCTATCACAATTTGCCTGGCTTTGCCCATGTTGAGACTCTCCACTTCTTCCTTTGATTGTCTAGCACCAGAGCAACTTGCACTGTGGTGGTAAAACTCCTGACCTACACTGGTGTTAACACCAAGGGAGCTCCATTAATCTTAGAATTTCAGAAAAGCATCAGTGCAGAAACCCTCCATGCCTCAGACACCTACTCTGAAAAATAGGGGATATGTATTTGCAAATTGTTTACTGGGTTATTTCCAGGCCTGATTCATGTTTGTGCAGGGATCTGAATATGTAACGCACTACACTGCCAAATATTGCTCTTTGCATACCCACAATATGCTAGATGCTACACAAAACACAGGAATGCTCTGCCCTGGAGAGCTAACAGCCTGAACTGAATGGATGAAGGGTAATAAAAAAGGTGATAAAGTGTGTGTGTGGAGAGGGGGGAGACTGGCACATGTCTTCTTAACACTGCATGATGGGTTGTTTGAGCAGTAGCATTATAGTGATAGATGGGTTGTTTGAGCAGTAGCATTACAGTGGTGGGTGGTGCTATACTGAGGGCCATGCGCTTGGCTGACACTCTGGAGATCAAACTGGGCAGTACCAGAACTAAAACACATAATCAACTCCAGCTTGAACTAAAGAGTGAGTGCACGGCAGCTGGGAACGTAACACATTGATATCCTCGGTGGATTGGTAGAGTAGGGAACCTGGCTGGAAATCAGGTGCTGGATCTTGCAGAGTTTTCCTTGGAAATCACACAAGCAATCATGGTGCAGAGCTCTGACCAACACCTGGGAAGCTGCAGGCTCCTGTTTTATTCCTAGGGGCACGTTGTGCACCTTGGCTGTTGGGTGCTATGGCTAGAGTCCGTTCTGTCAGTCACACACAGACAGTCATTTTCTCAAAACTGGCAAATTGGGGCTCCTTCTCCTAGTGAGAGCACGCTGGACACTAAGAGAAGAGACCAAAATCCATGGAGTGGATAGTTTCCCAACACCCAAAAAAGCATACAAGTGTCTGCTTCACTTTAAGCGTGGGACTAGTTCCACTGCAGGCTAGGACACACCTGATACCCTGTGTTTTGCCAATCACTGCCTAATTCAGGGAAAGACAAGATTTCACATTTCTGAAAGCTTGATGTCTGGCTGGAAATCCAGACACAGCTACTGCCAGGCATTTTTCTTTTTGCAGCTTATAGATGTAAATTCTATTCTGCTTTAGACACAGCTCAAACATCTCAAGGCTCTGGCTGTTATTATACATCAAACAATGCAGTTTGTTTTGCAATTTTTCCTCCCAGCTTATCCAAGCTTTTCTGTTCTAAGAAGAATAGGGACATGAACTCCACCTTCCCCAACACCGCCCACACCTTTATTTTTGGAGACAATAAAACTTTGACCAAAATGTTGACTGGTTTTTCTTATGGGAAAATAGAAATGTTTAGAGTCTTCACTGGAAATTTTACTTTTTTCCCCTCCCACCTCAGCCAAGGGACAATCACGAGAGATAGCACAAAGTCAAACCTGGGACATTATGGACATTTAAAGGAAGTTCTTCATTTTATGAACCCTGTCCCAGAATCATACCACAGTACCTCGAGATTGCAAAGGACTCCCTCCAATGCAGTTGAGAACATGCTCCCAAATGTGGTTAGACAGACACATGCTAGCTCTGGCACTGGCCACCTGTATACACAGGGATCTGGGGCCTCTGAGTTGCCTCCCATGCTACTCTGGCCACACTGCTATTTTCAGCATGCTAACCTGGGAAGAGCTGGGACATGTGTATCTACCTCCTCAAGACTGGAAGCATGCACCCAGTTGGAGCGTAGATGCTTTGAAGAGCATTTGACGAAGAGGGATTTTCTCCCACAAAAGCTCACGCAATAAATAAATTTGTTACTCTTTAAAAGTGCCCCAGGACTCCGTGTTTGTATTCTTCACTTAGGATTAGTAGCTATTCCCTTCTTGTTTATGAATCAGATTGCTACGTGGGGCCAGTCTTCTTACTGAGGTTTAATACTTGTGAAATTGAGGCTTACTACAGACAGGCATTCTATAGTCATTCCTATACATCTTTGATATCTGCTTTTCCATAGACAGCTCTTCACTGCAAGACTGAATCCTAGTTTTGACGGGTGTGGTTATAGGCTGCCCAGCCCTGGGTACAGGAATTGATCTGCAGCTCAACAGCACCATCTTGGGGCAGCCTTGTGCTGGGGAAGCAGAAAGCACCTTCATGTGTGGATGGTGCCTGCAGGTTGCTATCCCCCCCTTGGGACCGCAGTATCCTCCTCCCAGGCTCATGTGTTGATGGGCAAAGAGTGGTTCCCTCCTTGTCCCCTGCTGTGGTCACACTACCTAATGGGAACTAAGCGAGCAATCGTTGTGCTCAGGCAAAAGCGAACTGCCTTGAGCTCAGTTACTTTCCTGGGACACAAGGACAACTCCATCTGCAGATGATGCTTTGACTCAGTGATATGGCATTCAGTGTTCCTGTCATTATCTGGAGATAAGCCAGAAGCTCCTAAAATATGAATGTGGTCTCTCTTCCTTGCATACCTTGCTAAGTACCTGCATATTTTTCCACACTGCCTGAAACACTCAGAAAACACAGATGCTTCTAAAGTTTTTTCCAGTGTAACACCTCTGGCTGAATGTTCTAGGTCCAGGAACATACAACTCTTACCATTTAAAACAAAAATGACCATTGAGAGAAGTCTTAGTTCCACACAAGTGACAAACTAACAGGACTTTCCATGGTACAGCTCATGATCCTAATATCTCCTCGCCTGTGTCTGCTGCTGTATTTAAGCACACAGCTGGATTGGGTGGGCAGGCAAACAGAGCTGGCATGCATGACTCATTCCAGGAGTAATATGAGGTGACTACAGCCATGATGGACACTCATTACATGAGGAATGAGACCAGTTGAAAGGCCAAGTGAAAAACACCAGCCTTCCTATCTCCTCTCACAAGAGCCACTGATTAGGACTAAAAATTGAAGACAACTCTTCATCCTGAAGTACTGAAGAAGGAAAAGCCTTTTAGCCTCCCCACCATATTTTCTCCCAACTCTGAAGCACAGAATCATGGGGAGAAGAGGACAAAGAGATTCTAAAATCTTCAGCCATGACGAGAACAGATTCTCTCATACCACATTTGAAAGAAGAGATTTTGCTCATGCATCAGTTTGCCTGCAACTTAGTGAACAGGTCCCATGCCTGAACATCTTGAAGGCTGGATACAAAGTCCAGTGAAGTCAAACTAAAGATTCATCAACTTAACTGACTTTCGATCAGGCCCAAAAGGCACTAGGATTGAAATCCCTCCCTCCTTCCCCCAAATTCTGGCTTCATGACCACTGTGCAGGGAAATAAATGAGAACAGGGATATACGATTTGCCTCCTACAAACCTTGAATTGGTGTTTCATATGGGATCTTGGCCACTATTCAAATCTATAAACTCATTCATCACCTCCAGCCAACATACCCCTTTTCCCTACTAGGGACTACAGGGTAGCACAATACCAGACAGATCTGCACAGCTTTTGACACTGAGGAATCTCCCTCACACCAGAGTTACGCCTCAGTGGAGAGACCAAGCTGGGGTCCAACCCCTTTACTACTGCTAGAGAAGTGTAATTAAGGCATAGCGCAGTCAGGCTGCCCAAAAACAAATAAGGTCATTTCAGCAGTCCAACAGACAGATCCTTTCCCGGTTACTGCAAACATAACTCATCTGCTCACACTTCACTTTCTCACCTTGAGGGGCTATGCATAAATAGCGCCTTAGCTACTGACACTTCTGCAATGAAATAAGTATTTAGATGTCTAACTCTCATGGAGGCATTAACCATTTCCCCACCAGTGCACACTTCATGTCCAGCCACGAGTATGTCTCAGATGGGTGCAGGGCACGGGGCCCAGCTAGGATAGCCCACCTCTCCAACTAATTCCTGTGGCAATGAGGATTTGAATCTTACACATTACAAGCCTTGCTTACACATGGTAGCTGCTCTGGTTTAACAAGCCAATTATTCATTTGATTCAGTTTGATTCATGGTTCTAGCCCTAACCTTTCAATCCTGAATGAGGGGAAATGTCTTTGACCAACTGGCAATGTCAGCCACTATCTCCACTTGTTACATTTTCAAGCAAGCATCTTCCTGCTTTCTCCTATAAAGCCCTTCTGAACAGCTGCAAAATGACCTCATTACCCTCCTTAAAAGCTTCCTCTGCCATGAAGCCTACAAAACCATTGACAACAGTTGCAGTTGACAGTGTGTTGAGACCACAGCCTATCACATTGACCATATTGACTCAGGCTTTCCTTATACTGCCCCATCTGTCTGCAGCCATCTGTTGTCTCTCGCTTTGTTTGTGGACTGTAAGCTCTTCCAGTGATGTGTGCGCACAGCACCTAGCATAGCATGGCCCTGGTCAGTGACTGGACTCCTCCGTGCTATGGTAATACAAATAAAGAACTGGTTTAGCTTCATTAAAGACAAGTTTTAAACCTTTACAATTTGTGCTTACACGAGGCCAGTTTGTTTTTATCATCTCCTACCAGCCTTCCTAAGGCAAGCTGCTCATAAGGGCTTGAGTCTCTCACAGCTAACCCCTTGCAGTGGTGTTTACACCTATCTGGAGTGGGTGCAAAATGCTACTGCTTTGAACTGGCAGCCTTTTACACTTTGTTCAGGTATCAGAGACTAGACCAAGTACAAGATCGGGAGGAACAGCACACCTATGTGACAGACCTCTTGCTAATAAAGGATAATGAGAGTTCTTCAGAAATGTCATTATCTGTGAGGGCAGTCAGGGGACTCACTTGAACTTCACATGCAATACAAATGTAATAAAATACACACTCTTTTCAAGGGGCAGTTGTGGTTTACAACCGCTGGATAGGGCAGAGTGATTTGTAGACATTACCAGAGATATCTGCCATTACTGGTCATAGATGAATCAAGTTCAATTTACTGTTCTTTGTGGGACTGCAGTTTTATTATTTGAGGATTCAAGAAACAAACCATGAACATTTCACTATTTTTAGGCATGCAGGATTAGTTGTCTATACTTTATTCGCTATTTGTCATTCTCTTCCTTTAATGATTCGATCTTCCAGTCAAGGTGCAAAAATATCACCACATAACTTAGACAAGTAAAGAAATTATCAAAAATAGCAAGTAATCAGAATGAGCCATTCATGAACTGAAATTCATCTGCAGAAGGCAAATACTTAGGAAAACTAAACTCAGAGCAATCAGGTTTGTTTGTGATAAGCCCACCGGCAGGCAAAATGGTCAAATTCACAGTGAACAATTCAAGCAGCTCTATTTCCTTCATAAACCTTGTGTACCACTGTGAACTTTTTATTTATTAAGAATGCAGCAGAACGCAATCACATTTTTCCTTGGCATTTTCTTCAGCTATTAACCTTGAATACAGAGTCTCTGCTACTTTCAGCACATTATCTCACTTGTGTTATGTCATGTTACTGGTAAAGTGGTGAGATGCAACATGACATGACATGACATGACATAAGACCCCACATGGTGCTGCTGAATGTGATGCAACATGTCAAAAGCATTGTAATATCAGATTTGAAAAGGAACATTAATGGATACTGTTAGTGAAAAGTAAGCTTAAGAGTTTTAAAAGTTAATTTTGAACAACTACCAGGAGTCTGGATTCTTCATCTGAAACCCAGAGAGCCTCTACAGACCATCTCCCATATGCCTTATATCTGTTCAGCCTGACCCTGTTTTCGCACTTTCACCCAAGGCGACTCTCTTGCACAGCAAATTCTACCTCATCTCTCCCTACTACCAAAGGGGTCACAGAAAATAGGAGTGGTTCCTGAAAGAACATCACATGTAAAACTACAGCCAATCTAACAGTAGGAAGGTGAGAGAAGGCTGAAAGGTAGTCATTGTTTTCTTGCCATTGCATATGGCAGCCTGCAGCAATACATCCACCATCTTGCAGAAGGCTTAGGTCCTACCTTGCTCCCATTTTGATGTCTTCACCCAACATGAAGAATTATGGCAGAATCTGGCCTTAGATAAATATAGTAGATGAGACACTATAGGCTGTACTAGAGACATCAATAAATTGACCTTGCAGTCCATTACAATAGTTGCCATGAGAGTCAGCTTCTCCTTAGCTCTTCCAGCAACTGCTCAGCTAGGCCATTTATGGAGCTACTCAGTGTACCCTGGCTGGTTTGCAGTACAAAGATAGAAAAAAATGACCTGCTAGCTTCCCCTCCTGTGTTACTAAACCACAGGTGTAAGATGACACTTACATAACAAGGGTTTGAGCATGACACGCTCAAATATTGGGGAAGTGGCTAGTTGGATGAGATATATTAGAGTGGTTTGGACAAATTCATTTTGAAAAAAAAGTCCTTATGGCAGCCTTTGAGAATGCTGTCTGACCCTCAACTCGGATGGGTTTTACATCTAAACTGTGAATGCTGCTTACTGCTATGGATTTCAGCTGTTCCCATAAGCTCCTGTTCTGTCGTTTTGGCCAAGAATACTGCTTTCCATTACATCTTTCACAGCCAACAGAATTACTCCACATTTACATCCATACAAGTAGGAGCAGTAGTTGGCCCAGATCACCAGCCACAAGCACACAACCCTACCTTTGACTTTGCTTCAGAGGATGTGTTCAGCAGTATGAGAAGTCTCCAGCTAGCAATCCCGCTTCCAGCATCTTATCTTGACATTGACATCTGGCAACATCTTTGGCCTTGCGCAAGTCATTTGCCATTTCTGCCTTGATTTGCAGACCTGCAAAATGGGAATGAGAGAGTTCAAACATCTGTTCACTCATGAAACAGCTTTGAGATGGAACTGCATTCTGAATGATGTGCAAATAGCACACTACATATTATACTGTTTTCCAGGCTTCTGTATCTGGCACATAATGACCAAACTCTGCAGCTTTTGCCCAAAAGCTCCATTATTGGGAAAGGAACACATGCATAAGGACTGCAGGACTGGACTCACACAAGATAGCTTTTAAACCACATTAATGTAGTAGTAGTAGTAGTAGTAGTAGTAGAAGAAGAAACAGACTTTAGGGCCACAAGGACACCTCTGTTTTGTAGCAGCCAAGTAGAAGCCAACCAGTATCTGGATACCCCCCCCCTTTAAAACCTGCTATCAGTTTGAGTGTTACTGCCCTTCTCCTGTGTTCATTAGTCACCCTGAGGCCACCAGTGGTCAAGAGGTTCATTCACATAATTTACCAATGAACTCTACTTACTGCAGAAAAGTAGTAAGTGATATGTTATCATTCCTGCTAATGAGAGAGTGGCTGATGAGTGGTCTACTCCCAACACTGTAGAATTAGGCATTTAAATTAAGGAGTTCTGCTCTCAGTGATTAAGGAAATATCTGAAACATTACTTTTCCTTATTCTTTTGTAGTCAGGGAACAGTACTTTATGGCACTGATAATGTGCTCAGTTTGACCAGCACAGATGCCAAAAAATAAACTAAGTTTTCTAAGACACTTTCTATTTCTGTGAACGTGTGGTGGGTTTAGCAAATATGAGACAACGGGAATCCTCTCCTGCCCTTGATGGCATTAATATGGAGGTATCCCATTGGCTTTGAATTCTATTGGAGAGAGAGACACCAGTGTAACTGGCTGCAGATGTTAGCAGACTTCCCACAAGTTCATGCTAGTGTTTAGTTAATGCTAAATCCCATAGCTTAGATACTACAGACTGCCGAACCCTCACACTGAGAAGCAGCTTCTCCAACATCTATAAACACTTCCATTGACTTCAGTTGGGTAGGTGCACACAAGTGGCATGAACAAGGGCTCTGAAATCTGGCCTTATATTATCCCTTATGGGAAAAGTCCTACAGAACATGTATCTTGCTTGACTTTCTAGCCATGAATCATCTTATGGAATTTTGTAAGCTTTTAAAACTCATCTCCATAGGTCACTATTTAATAGGTTTAAACCCCCGTTGGGAATGGCCAAGGTTTTCAGTGTGATTACTAATATTGGATGACCAAATACATGACACCTTAGGAGGTAGAGTGGGATGGAAAAAATAATTTTTCCATCCCATGAAAATATTTTCATTTCAATAAATTACTTGTTTTGCATCAAGATGCAACTAAGCCTTTTCTGAATCTTTTGCAAGAGCCAAAGAGAGACCCTTGTCCTAGATTCATCATCCAGTAGCCCAATGCTTAGAGCACTCACTTGACATGTGGGAAATCCAGATTCAAGACAGACACCCTCCCTCTCAATTCTGCCATGGAGCTGAGAAAAATTTTCGCAATGGAAGATACGCCACAACATACATCCCTCTGCAAAGTTCCAGTTTTGATGATTTTACATTTTCAAAGAAAAACCATTTTGACAAAAACTACCCTGCCAGTTGTACTTCAAGGCCCCTGATGTTCAAAGAATGCTGAGTGCCCCAATCTCTGATAATTGGTCTCCACGGCATCTCAAGTTGGACCCCTGCCCAGCCCCCTCATCCAAAACCCCACAACTCCCCCCAACACACTTTTTTTTTTCAAAAAAAGAAACCTTGGTTGCTCATCATCTCTCAAATTCTAACAGACCTCATTTCCATACAGGAGCAAAAAAGTCCTATAAATAAATACGAGCATTAAGTGTGGGTTCAGATTTTTGTTTTTCAAACTCAAAGTTCTCCTACTGCGGCAGATTGCTGTGCATGGGTTGTAAAGGGCCATCATTTTTCCATATAGGTGTTGCGACTTGCAGCATCTCAAGAACTGCACACTCCACATATCCTTCCAACTGCGTACAGCAATAAATATGATCATTACGCAGATAAGTGTTAAATTTTGAACACATAAGGGCAGCTCAATACATTGCTAGTAAAGTAATTAACCCTAAATAGGGCTCAATTTGCACTGCCCTCTGCACTTTTTCACGATGTGGTTGGGGCTCAGTGTATTATGGGAGAGTGTCATAGGTACGGATAGCTTGCTCTACTTCAGAGGAAGCAACTTCATTTGTGTGTGTAGCCAGGAGGTCAAAAACAAAGTTGGCCTGTCTCTGCATCCTGACACTAGGGTTTGAGGGTATTTCAAAACAAATGCCAGAAGAATTTGTCTATAGAAATTTTAATCCAGCCCACAAAAATTCTATATTAGGGAGGCATTTCATATGCTAAAGGACAGTTTTAAATTTGTATATGAAGGTATATACTCCATTACATTCTAAAGGGTTTAAAAAAATATTTCATTTCCATTGACCCCCTCTTATCTCCATCTCTCTATTAAAGTTAGGATTTTCAGAGACCTAAGGGAATTAGGCCCCTAAATCCCATTGGGGTTGGGTACTTCCCATAGCTTCATTTAAAATCCCTGCTGAAGGTCTTAAGATTTTCAGAAGGGTAGCTCTTCTAGAGCAGTGGTTTTCAAACAATAGGTTAGGGGACAGTGTTGGGTCAGAGACCCTCAAGTACTGGGTCATGGTCCCTCTCTGGAAAGAGGACACCCTGCGCTGCTCCTTTCAGTGGTGGGCCTGGGGACCCCCATCCCTGACCAAAAAGCCACCCAAAATGATTTCTTTCAGTTGTGGCTGGGGCAGAGGTCACCAAGGACAGCATGGAAAGAAGCACTCTGGACTTTCTTCAACCACATGTCTGGGGACCCCTTCTCAGCTATGGCCACCACTAAATTTTCAGGTAGCAGCCACTTTTTTTCAGCAGAAGAGCCCACTGCATGGTTGAGGGGTTGGGGAGAAGGGCTAACCCCAGGTGTCAGCAAATGCTGCTAACCCCAGCCAAGGGCTGGGTCACAGGCATGATTTTTTTTTCCAGCTGAGAACTGACATAAAAAGTTTGAAAACCACTGTTCTAGAGAAAGCTGTTGTATTTATCTCAGCACTGTAAAGTGAAGCTTCTGTCAAAAGCCTTTAGAAGAGATGCCCATTGATTCCGACTCAATTTTGAGGAGGCAAATCAATCACAGCAACAACTGACTTGCTCTGACAGATGAAAGGAAAAGGGAGGGACCAGAGCCCGCAGAAGGCTTTTCACAGCTAGAACAGATCACAGAAGTCAAACCCACAGCCCTTCTGGACAGAGGCATTTAATTTTGGTGTCATTCTTACAAGCTGTTTATGCTGTCTGTTTAAGAAAGAGTGCTGATGGACATGTGTACTTGTGAAGGACTTCTTCCTGGCCCCCATTTCTTAGGCTTTGTACTCCAGCTTCCTTGGCATTCAAGAGTCCTGATGGTGCAAACTTGGAGAAAGCAAAGTTCTTTCCCCACCACCCAAAACACTAAAGGGCTCTAGGGGGTCCTGAATACATACAGAAAACAGTCCAATGCACCCTCACAAACACACGCTACAGTGAGACTCTCTCAGTTCACAAAGCTATTTGTGAGCCATACAAACCTTCTTCTTGCACTAACAATAGTAGGAAATTCAGTGGGGTTTAAAAGAAGTCAACTACAGTGTGCAGCTGTGAAGGACATGGATCTGGAGGTAAACTTCCTCCCAAGCAGGGGAGAAGGTCAAACACTAGGTGAAGGCAGCACAGTGTCTCTAATATGGAGTAAAGTCATCCTTCCTTCACTACAAAGACATCTTTAAAGGTAATATGCCTCCTATTCAATTCAACCAACCCCAAGTACTTTAATTATGAAAGAATGAGAGAAGAAGTGGGTGAAAATAGCTTAGAAAATACATTGCAAGCCAGAGATAGTGCCATAGCAGCTCATAGCCTGCTGACTTGGAAGCAGATGCTGCCACATTTTCCCCACTGCTGCAGCCAGACAGAACTTAAACAACCATCAGAGGCCTGGCACTTTTTGCCATTCTGAAAAGAGGGTTGATTAATCTAAAACAAAAGTTCAACTCAAAGCCTGAAATTTATAGGGGTCACCATCACACCCCTCTGAAGGGCTTTGCTACAGGCCCTCATTGCAGGTGGGGTCAGTCAAAACTTTTTGACTTCTGCAGAGAATTTCATCCTTGATTCACTCAGACACCTTTGCAGGGATCAGCTGACTCCCAAGCCTCTTCCTGCTCAGGCACTAAAGATCCTCCCTCTGCCCTCTTTTGAGCCTTACTACCTTTTATATCACCAATCAGAGGCCTGGTGCCATCATGTAACCCTCCAGACTCATTTCCTTCACCTGGGGAGGTGAGTTAAAACCTAGCTCAGGGGTAGCTGAGCTCCAGTTTGCCCAAAGAGCTAGCTCATCCTGAAACCTATGGTATTATGCACATTCTTCTGGTTAAAAAGAGATTAATATTCTTCTGTTACAAACTAAAAATAAACACAAAAATCACTACTCCATGCTCTTCTGTTTTTCACCTCACACTGTGTTTTCTGTTACACAAATGTGGCCCTCCTGATGGTACTGGGCTACATGAATGCAGAATCTGGCTCCTGGTTTCTAAAAGGAAGCAGTAATAGGTTTAGCATGGTTATTTAGTCAAGATAGTCAGGAATGCAAGAAGCTGGGACTGGGCAATGGGATGGGTCGCTCCATAATTGCTCTGTCCACACAGTCTCTCAAAACCATCTAACACTGGCCACTGTCAGAGAACAGATATTGGGCTACATGGACCATTGTTCTGGCCCTCGATGGCCATTCCTATGTTCATATATAGGGATGTTTCCCACTGATTTCAAAGAACTCCATTGACTACACCTTGTGAGATGCTGGTGAGCTAGTAGGTGATTCAAAGAACTAACTTTCACAAGAGTTTTAAGAAACACCTGTTGCTGTTTCATTGTCTCCATCACTAGAATGCATATGACAGTGGTCAGGGTGCTGGTCTCTAGGTGCAAAAGGAGATTTCAAGCCACTTTAGAAATGGGAAAACAAGGTCTTTTAAACTTGTTATGTAGAGTGTTCTTGTTCTTTTAGTAGTGTGTGGGGAGGCTTTGTTTGTTTGTTTCAGGGATGCTAATTTGAAAATGATGAATTTTAATCACATTCTGTAACTCTTTAAAGTTCCTGCAGTCTCACCTATACAAACACATTCTCAGGGCTAATCTCCATCAGGCTATCAAGGGTATCACTGTATCTGATTATTGCTTTTTGTTACATTTCAGATTCTTAATGCCTAATTTATTATTTATTTATTGGTGATTTTCTCATCTTTGTAATTAGAAGCAGCAGTAGGCACTGTTTTTACAGTACACCAGCATTTTTCACTGGGTGCCTTCTGAATCCACTTGCAATCCCCTCCCACTACAGCCACACACAGAACAGCTTTGGGAGCCCTTGGTAATCTGTTCATTACACATTTTAAAATGACTTCTGCTCCCTAAAGCAGAAGCCTGAATCTGCTGTAACTTAGCAACATGCCAAATGCTGACAGTGGCAAAAGAAACCCCTAAGATTTGTCTGGTCCCTTTCGCTCTTATTTATTTGCAACAAGTACATTACTTGCTGATAAGTGCAGCAAACAACGGATTATCATGGCATGTATGTTCCACATTTACTCACCAGTTTTACTGTTGACAGAGAAATTCATGAGCAAGCAAGAAACAAAGGAAGCTGGTACGTACATGTGGAAGCTGACATCAGTAATATCTTCTGTCAACTGAGTTAATGGAACCAACTTGCTAATTACAAAAAAACATTAAGCTAGAAATAAATTGTTTGCTTTAAAGAAACTTAATTCCCCATCCTGAAGTACAAGTACCTATATAACAGATTAAATATTTTTTATGCTGTTGGCACCAAATAACACCTGTTTCCCATGGGTTATCTGATCTACAAAGATACTAAATTGAGTTGGTTGTTTGAGAGGGGAGGGTAAAGTATATAACAGAAAGGACTGGATGAATAGAGACAAGAGCAAGACAACATTTTCTGGCTTTTAATGGATCCCAAGAACATCCTGCCACTGAAATAACTATTAATTTGGGAGGGGGTGTGCATTCTTTTTTTAACAATTGAATTTGAAAGTCATCTTTTCGTCCTGTTGAAAGGTTCCAGATTCAGGCCACTGGAAACTGTAACTTCTCTTCTGGCAAAGATTTTCAAAGAGAAAAAAAACAAAGGTGTGCTCCTACTCCACTCTAAGAACTTGCCTGATTTTCAGGTGGAAGCAGTTGAGCATTTAGCACCTGTGAAGAACAGGCAAGTGTTTAAGGATAGACTTTGGTGCTTAGCTGAAGGCTTCTCTCTTTGAAAATCTTGGTCTTAAAGAAAGTGCAAAATCTGTCCACATCCCTCTGCTCCGTCTCAATGATAAACCTCGGTCTTAAAAAAAAGGGGCCAGCCAGGGCCAGCAGAGTAGCTAGGGGTTTTGGTGGAGTGAAAAACTGTCTCCTGAGGTAGGAATTGGACTGGAGTCAGTACCAACACGCTTCTCATAGGACCATACCAAAGAGCTTCCAGACGGCAGAGATTTCCAGACAAACTCAAGAGATGCAAAGACCCATAGCCCTGATCCATTTCCCAATGCACTCGCCTGCCATAGTGCACAATGTTGTATGTAATTGTTGCGGTGCTCCCTGAAGATGATCTGCTCCTTAGAGATTTACACAACTAGGTGGATCCTCAACTCTGATCCACCCCTAGAGCACCAGGCCTGGAAAGCAGCTGTAAGAGGCAGATGCAGATTCTCCCAGTGTGGTTGAATCCCCAGATGTCTTTGCTGCCATCGCCTCTTCCCCATACCCTGATACAAGAGGCACAGTTGAGGGAGACATGCCCTAAAAGGCAACTGTGTTCTGGCAACCCCCAACCCATGTAACTGCACCCTTTGGAGGCTCTTCTCAGATGACATAAGTTAGAGCAGCTCCTAGGAGACCCAGGGATTGGAAGAAGACAGAGTGGCATGCAGTTAGCTTTGCCTTTCTGTCCCTCTGTCCCCAGGTCCTGTGCTTAGCACAGCTCTGCCAGACTGAAGGAACTGGGAATGTCTGTAAATCAAATAAATCTTGCATGCTGTCATGCAGAAATGCTTTGTGTTACTCAATTACATAACACACAGCAAACCTACACAAGGCTGCTCTAATGCCTTGCATCATGCTTGTCCAGGTTTTGAGCTATTTTCAGTCTCCTTTTGGAGCCCAACCCAAGGGACTCTTGAGTTGAGCTGCTGTCTGGCATACCACAAGACCAGACATCTTTCTGCAGCCTATGCTACGATGTGAAGGTAGTGAGGCATGATCCAGTAGTTCTGCTTCATGAGTGACAGCTACACCAATGTGAGACCCCTTAAAGTATTTTGGATAATGGTCTCAGCCAGGTTTGTCTGTCTCTCAACATTGTCCCTACTGCTCTGATAGCGGTTACTTATTATGCTATCCCACATCCCCCAGAGGAGAAAATAAGTGCTATATATTCATATACTCAGATGGTGAATGGTATATTCATGATGCACTCTTCTCACTGGTAGCCATGAGGATCTTCAATTCTTCCAATCAAGACATACTCTTTCTTTGTGAGTGTGGGCAAGTCTACCATGGGCCTTAGCCACCAGCACAGCTAGAAAACTGGATAGACTTCTGAAAATGAGCTGCAGCAGCTGAAATGAACTTTCTCGGGTTTATCCGTTATCTTCCCTTCTTGTCTCCCCCTAGCTCTCCCTTAGCAATTTTCAGTTCCCCTCCCACAACTACAAAACTTGCTATAATAGGTGTCCTTGCCCCCAGAGATACAAGCCCATGAACCAAGCACAGCACTTCAATCATCTCTGAAAGCTATAACATAGGCTCTTTCGTGTGATCAACATCCTCCTTAAAGTCCCCAGCTTTTATGACCTTGTTCCATGCCTATGAGAGGTAAGCCCATGATGATGGTGTTACACAGCAGAATTTTGTGCCACCCTGTCCTTCGTCTAGCTCCAGGGCAATTCATGCTAACAGAGTGTCAAAAATTCACAGCTCCACTGGTCTGTCATCTAGGCTGGGGTGGAGTGTGCCACTCCTTGGGGGGTTCTCATCTTCTCTCATCTGACTCTTGTCTCTCTCCTCATCCTTCATGACCTCTGGCTTGCTTTTCATTTTGTCTACCATGACGTCCTTTCCAGTTGCCTGGGACCATTTCCTGGAGTCTCAGAGAAATGCTCCCATCTATCAAGAGACCTCTTTTTTTGCAGCTTGCAACATAGAGAGAGGCTGATACAGTGAATACAGAGCTAGCCCTGAAAGACCTAAATGGACGTCCTGTTTGACCACTGACCAGTGCCTTACACGTGGTTTTAAAGCTTTTTAGCCACCCAAAGATGCAACAAGGCATCTAGTGGGGTGTGCAAAGCACCAAAGTTTCTACACACTTTTGAAAATCTGGCCCTTAGTCTCTCTATGCTTGTGTCCCATCTGTAGAGTGGGGATAACAGTGCACTTCTACCTCACCGAGGGGCTGTGAGGAGAAATAGGTTCCATTGTGGCCACATAAGTACTATAGGTAGAGTGGGAATGTATAACACAGCTGTCTCTTTCCTTAATTTTGGTCCCTTGCGTCTCCCTCTTTTCTAAATGTAACATTGGCTCAGAAGACTTGCACCACTGTATTTCTTCTGAGTTCTCTGTGTTCTCTCTCCAATGCCCTATTTTACAAGCTC
Organism: Podocnemis expansa; assembly: GCA_007922195.1. NCBI lineage: Eukaryota > Metazoa > Chordata > Testudines > Podocnemididae > Podocnemis > Podocnemis expansa. The sequence goes on from ML682007.1 coordinate 3,505,407, forward strand.
ATCTAAAGATTTCCAGAGCCTTGATTTAATCACCAACCTTCCCTGATCTTCATCACTCCGCCTCTGTAAACAAAATGCTAGTTCTTCATCTTCAAGCATCTGATGAAGTGGGATTTTCTCCCATGAAAGTTCATGCAGTGAAAAATAATTGGGTTAGTCTTTAAATATGCCATCAGATTCCTTGTTTGTTAAACAAAATACTGACTCTACCCCAGGGGCACACGCTGGGAGCAGCCCTTCTCCTCTGCATAACTCACAACCCACCGTCCAGTAATTGCTCCACCTGAGGCTAATATGGGGGCTGTGATCAGACCCTGTACAAAACCTAGGGATGGAGGAGAAGAGCCCCGCCTCGCTGGTCCCCTAAATGGCCTCCCTGATGAGGGGTAAAATTTGTTTGAGGGGGAGGAAGGAAAAGAGCACTGCTCAGTGGAAGAAAAACTGGTAGTCCTTCATAGAACAATATTACAGAAACTGTCCACTTTTAAATCGCTTAAATGTGGCTTAACCTTAAGGGTCTAAACCCAGCCCTGATACAAGGGGATGAAGGTTCCAGTGGGAGCTGATCCTGCTAATCCCCAATAATTTAAAAATTCACTGAACCTTATATTTGAAACAGCAGAGAAAATCAACTGATATTTAGGCATTAAAACATGCAAATATACATTGTCTAGCTTCCATTACGTACCTTACAGTAAACAAGAGCAAGCCAGTCAATGGAATAAATTACCCACATTTTATTTATGCGTGCGCGCACACACACACACACACACACACACACACAGAGTATACAGAGAGAAAAAGGTGCCCATATAAATGTGCACATGCACGTGCACACACAGATTGTACAACAATTTTCCACTGTTTTTTATTGTATGGGAAGCCATAATGCCATGCAGCAAGAAAGAATCTGAATGCTCCTGCAGAAGATCTGCTTCCACATTGCCTTGAAATTTTCTGTCTGTATCAGGAAAGCATTTTAAAGAGTTAGACTTGGAGATATAAATGGAATCTCTCTGGAGTTAAATCATGTTACCTGTGGGCCTGATGTTCCTCTGGTTTGCCTGAGGAAGACAAATGTTTTGTCCTTATCTGTGGATTTCTTTGCTAATTAAAATGCATGAACTACTTTAAGCTGTATCTACCCAAGGGGCATTTCAACAGTGTTCTTCTACCATTAAGGGGGAAAAAAAACCTGATGGAAGTTTTTAAGACATCACACCCAGAAGCTGTTCATTAATATTCCTTAAAAATAATATCAACAGAGCAGGATATTAACACTGCAGATTTATCTGTGCAAAGCAATTGCCAGTCTAAACAGATGGCAAGGAGTGAGATCAGATGCAACCAGAGATAGATATGGCAGTTGTGCTTAGATCTTGTCAATTGCCTTAGATAGCTAAATAATTTTGTTAGAATTCTCATTGTTCCCTCCATAGTCCCAATGCTGTTTAGAGGGAATTTCGCAAACTCTGGAGTAAAGTTAACTAAGGCAAAACAATGAATATTTTAAAACATAGCTACTGACAACAACTATATTATTTATTAAATTAAATGAGAAAGTCAGGAAGATGCAAAAGCAGCACTTTGTTGATGAGATGTCTTCCTTTTCATATTGAAGGACAGAGCTGTATTTCTGAAGTCTACCCATGCCAGAGACTTCACAGAGCACTGTATATATGACAGTGCCAAACACCAACAAGCCACAGCTTATGAATACCCTTCTCTAGCACCTTGTCCAAACCTAACGTCTACATTGTAATTTTACAGCCCTGTAGCCTGAACCAGCTTTCACTGGCTAGGTGTGGATGTTTAACTGTTGTGTAGACATGCACTGAGAACCTCCAGGTATTTCAGACACATGAAGCCTAGCAGCTCCCTGCAAGACATTAGAAAGGCAGCATTTCCTGCAAATTGCCCCAGTGTGGCAAGTACTTTTAATCTTACTAAGCCCACTTTACTGATAGGAAAAAAGATAAGTACATAGAAGAAAAGAATCCAGTAGTCCTGACTTCTGCTTGTTCAGGTCAATTTCAGAACTTGAGATGCTTTAAAATAATTTTCCAAGGAATAATTTGACCCAGAGAAACAGTCCATAATCCTCTGGGTGAATGTCCAGAGAGGGCAAGATACTTTTTGGGCAGATATCCATCTTCTTATGCATCTGTAAAACATGCTGCATAGTTATATTATAGGCTGTACTGAAACAGTGCCTAGAGGTCACAGCCCCATTACACAAGGCACTGTACAGACATGTAGCAAACAGAGGGTCCTTGTCTCCAAAAGCTTACATTACAAGTGCAAGACAAGAGACGACAAGAAGATGCAGCAACCAGAGAAATGGAAGCAAGATCTGGAACTTTGAATTTCCTTCCAGTTGCCCTGTAGTGCTCAGAACAATGTTGCATTCCTGGAAATATGAAAAAAGTGACCAAAAATGACACCACTTCCTGCAGCACAGGAAACATAAGCTACTAGGACCACAAACAGTAAAAGAAGGGGACCGCAGGGATGGATGTTTTTGTTAAATGTCCTCTGGTTTTGCAGCCACAACTCAACAGTACATGCAAATAAGGTAGCTCAATGTCTAAATGCTAACATCTACATTCAGAATTCATTGAAAGCACAAAGATGCACCCATTAAAACTGGAGGACAGACTGAGGTTCCTTTAAAACTTTTGCCTGTAATGTCTTAACAAATGTAAATAAATAGGAGTAGGGAGCAAGGCCATAGGACTATCTTGAGAGCGTCTATGAAGATCATAGAATCAGGGACACATGAGGGTGCAGGGGAGGGGACCACAGGGGCAATTTGACTCAGGCCCTCACCAAGGAGGCAGCCCCCTGCCCTGGCAGGATGCATATCTTTAATTATTGTTGACGCCCATTCTAAATGGCTGTGGCCTGGTAACAGAGGACTTGCAGGGAGCAAATATAAATGTCCTGGTGGCAGGTGCAGCTGGGCTGGCTGCCATCCAAGCTCACTCCCAATGAGTTTTATGTATGGAACAGTGGGGGGGGGCCCTCTCACATCAAATCTGCCCCAGGCCCCCTAAGTCCTCTGGGGGCCCTGCACAGAATCGTAGAATCACAGAAACTGGAATGGACCATGAGAGGCCGAGTCCAGTCCCCTGCACTCATGGCAGGACGGAGGACCCTCTTAAACCATCCCTGACAGGTGCTTGTCTAACCTGCTCTTAAACACTTCCAATGATGGCGATTCCACAACCTGCCTAGGCAACTTATTCCAGTGATTAATCACCCTGACAGTTAGGAATTTTTTCCTAATGTTCAACCTAAACCCCCCTTGTTGTAATTTAAGCCCACTGCTTCTTGTCCTCTCATCGGCAATTAAGGAGAACAATTTTCTTCCCCATAACAGCCTATTAGATACTTGAAAACTGTTGTGTCCCCTCTCAGTCTCATCTTTTCCAGACTAAAAAAACCCAGCTCTTTCAATCCTCCCTTATAAGTCAGGTGTTCTAGATTTCAGATCATTCATGTTGCTCTTATCTGGACTTTCTCCAATTTGTCCACATCTTTCCTGAAATGAGGTGACCTGAACTGGACACAATACTCCAACTGAGGCTTTAGCAGGGTTAAGTAGAGTGGAAGAATTACTTCTTGAGTCTTACTTACAACACTCCTGTTAATACATCCCAGAACAAGGGTGGGGGGATTGGTTGGTTGTTTTTCTTCCAAAGTTACACCGCTGACTCCTATTTAGCTTGTGGTGCACTATGACACCTAGATCTCTTTCTGCAGTACTCCTTCCTAGGCAGTCATTTACCCATTTTGTATATTGGCAATGGATTGTTCTTTCCTAAGTGAAGTACTTTGTACTTGTCTTTCTTGAATTTCATTCTGTTTACCTCAGACCATTTCACCAGTTTGTCCAAATCATCTTGAATTGTGATCCTATCCTCCAAAGCACTTGCACTCCAGCTTGGTATCTTTGGCAAATTTTATAAGTGTACTTTCTATACCATCATCTAAATCGCCGATGAAAATTTTGAACAGAATCAGATCGAGAACTGATCCCTGAGGTACTCTACTCATTATGTCCTTCCAGCATGACTGTGAACTGTTGATAACTACTCTCTGGGAGCGGTTATCCAACCAATTTTTCACTCATCTTATAGTAGCTCCATCCAGGCTGTGCTTCCCTAGTTTGTTAATAAGGTGATGCAAGACTAACAAAAGTCTTACTAAAGTCTACATATATCACATCTACCACTTCCCCTCTCATAGAAAGCTATCAGGTTGATTTGATGTGATTTGTTCTTGACAAATCCATGCTGTCACTTAGCACCTTTTTCTCTTCTAGATGCTCACTAATGGATTCCTTAATTATTTGGTCCATTATTTTTCATGGTACAAAGGTTAAACTGACTGGTCTATAATTCCCTGGATTGTCCTTACTTACTTTTCTGTAGATGGGCATTATATTTGCTCTTTTCCAGTCCTCTAGGACCTCTCCAGTCTTCCACAATTTTTCAAAGATAATAGCCAATGGCTCAGATATCACCTGAGTCAGCTCCTTGAGTACTCTAGAGTGCATATCATCAGGCCCTGGTGACTTGAAGACATCTAACTTGTCCAGGTAATTTTTAACTTGTTCTTTCCCTCTTTTAGCTTCTGATTCTATCCCATTCTTACTGCCCTCCCCTACATCAGGCATTCAGTCATAACCAACCTTCTTGTTGAAGACCAAAATGAAGAAATGATTTAGTTCCTCTGCTATTTCCACATTTTCTGTTATTGTTTTTCCCTCTTTGGTTGAGTAATGGACTTACACTGCCCTTGATCTTCCTCTTGTTTCTGATATATTTTTAAAATGTTTGTTGTTACCCTTTATGCCTTCAGCTAGTTTGATCTCAGTTTGTGCCTTGGACTTTCTGATTTTACCCCTGCATAACTGTATTATTTGTTTATAGTCATCCTTTGTGATTTGTCCAAGTTTCCACTTTTTGTAGGACTCCTTCTTCATTTTTAGATGATTGAAAACCTCCTGGTTAAGCCAGCGTGGTCTCTTGCCATATTCCCGATCCTTCCTGCACACTGGAATAGTCTGTTCTTGTGCCCTTAAACCATCTCTTTGAAAAACTGCCAACTGTCTTTGGTTGTTTTTCCTTGTAGACATGCTTCCCGAGGGATCGTACCTTCTAACTCCCTGAGTGCGTGAAAGTCTGCCCTCTTGAAATCCATCATCTCTTTTTTGGTGTTGTGAGTACAGTTAAGTTCACGTGTATTCTAGCATCTAAACCTCTGGGAAATGCTTTGAAAAGTAAGGGTTTGATATCAGAGTAAGACTTGGAAAGTCAATTCCTTTGTGTAAGAGAAACCAACTAGAAGAGGACCATGTGTGTGAAACATGGTCTTTTTTCTCAGACCCATGGTGATGGGGGAGTGACAAGAAGGCAGTATTTAGAGATCAAAGGGAAAAGAGAACCCAAAATTTGTAGGAAGGGAGAAGTTTGTTCAGCAGAGTTCATAAAGGGCTACACCAGAATTATCAGATTAGTCAAGGAGGCCAGGGTGTGGAGTTTGCAAAACCAAAGCCAAGGGTGGCTCAAGGTCAGTTTTCATCTTATCAGAGTCAGCAAAGCTCAGCAGAACAGAAAGAGTTGTTGCTGAAAATGTTCCAGTCTTGATCTAATTCTGATCAGCAGGAAATGTATCACTCCAAATCAAACTTGGTATGAAGACACTTTGGCAGCTAATTCGTTTGTATTTAAGCAACCGTTGAAGATACCAGCTGAGTTTGGGTTGCTATGTGCTATTCTTATGCACATGAAGAGACAGTTTCCACCATGAAGATAGCCTGAGGGTTTATCTACACAGGAAAATTACAACATATTAATCACTTTGGTAAATGTGGTTCAGCACTCAGTGCTGGCAAAGTTGGTCCCAGTTAACATCATGTCAATTGGTTGTGTTAAGTTTAAGATGGATCTTCTATGGTAAACAATGACCAGCTGACACAATGTTGAACACAACACTCCAGGGACAGTGTCTTATTTTTACTAAGGCCCCTTAACACCGTTCTGGCAGTGTAAAGCAGTATAACAGGGTTTTATTATAAATGAGAACTAGGCCCTAGCTGTTCAGTATCATAGAGTTACTTTTGTTCTAAGGGAGTGAGATTTTTCATTGTGGACAAGCCCTATATAGTTTACAAGAACAGGGAACTAAGGCACCAAGAGATTAAAAGCTTGCCAAAAGGTCTGGCTGTCTGTGACAAAGTTGGGAATTAAACAGAGGTCACCAGTGGTCTAAAGAGAAGCCACGCATCCTGCCCTAGCATGAAATCAAGGAGGTGAAGAATGAAGATGAGAAGAGAGGAGAATGATAGAGGTTTGTGACATTCCTAGGTGCTGGAGTAATGCACACATTTCCAACTGCTGCAGTGACAATCGCTTCATAACGCAGAGATGTACAGGAGAATAAATATCTTCTCTTGGCTGACATGTCCTCCACAGAGCCATCAACTACCGGTAGTAATTCCATAGGGAAGCTTACTATTAGTCTAGAGATGAGAGAGTGCTAGGAATGACACCTGGAGAAGGAGAAATTGAGCTCCTGTTGAAAGGGACAGTGGGATGGCAAGCCCTCCCCTCTGACCCCTAGCAATGTTTTAAGCCAGCTCTTGCTTGTGGGATTGCTTAATGAAATTCTTACACACTCTGATATGATTGGTTATGCTGTCTGCTAGGGTTTAAGGGAATTTGCAGAGACTAAAAGTTGTAGGTTATTCCCCTCTTGCCTCTCGAGTGAATAAAAGTGTCAGAAGAGATCAGCTACTGAGTGTTTTGCTATTCATACCATGCACATTTTGCTCCCACTGTCTTGTGGGAAATGACAGAGTTATGAAGGAGAAAGAAAAGTGCTGGGCTCTTGTGGGCAGTGGGAAGCTTTACATTAAACAATGGATTTAGCATCAGCAGCGAAGGAAACCAGTCCAAGTGTATTGTACCTGAACCATTCCATGCATATTACAGGCTCCGAGTGGGTGTGAGGAAGGGCTCCAGCAGCCACCTCCACTGTTCACCTTGCACAAAGGCCAACCAAAAAGCCATGCCCATCTGTAGAAATGCATGATACACTAAAGAGGACAGTGATGAACTGGGCAGAGAACCAAAGTGGCTGCAGCCAACACAGACTGTAAACACAAAGCTTAACTCCACTTTTGCCTACAGCTAGTTCCAGCACCAAGCCCAGAGGAATGGAGAGACAGGACCAGAAAGCTGGCAGCTATGTCCAGACAGACATTGGCTTCCCCAAGGTCCCCTGATATGTAGCTCCTTGCAATGGTGCATTCTCAACGTTACAGAGATCTGGGTGTGGGGCTTGCATCCAAAAGTAGATAACTAGAGCTGGTTAAAAAAACAAGACATTTTCACAAACATTTTGACCTTTTTTCCATCCAAGTATGAACATTTGACCAAAAAAGTCCATCAAAATTATGAATTTCATATTTTTCTGCTCCGTTGTTTTCACATCCTTCCAGGGGAAATTTTGCTCCCAGCCACAGCTGCTATGCAGCCCACCAGAGACAGCCTAGAACTCAAGAGAACTCCAAAGTTGTGTGCTTGCATAACAAAGAGATGACTCTCTCCCTCAGCCAAGGACCTTTGCCCAAGTTTACCCAGGAGGTGTCAGCTGTTCTTTAACTGATGTTCTCTCCAGTTCAGTAATGTACACAAAGAGCAGCAGCTGACATTACAAGATAAACGGCCATCTAGCCAAGCTTGCAAATGGCTGGAGCATTTTTTCAGGCACATTGACAACAAAAGCACAAGTTTGCCAAGTGATTCTGTGCTGGGGAAGACTTTGGATAGGGGGACAGCAGACCTGAATTCAATCCCCATATTTGATACGATAGGCAAAATACAGATTAAAAAGACAGACTTAAGTCTGCAAAGAGTAGCCTAGTTCTCCATTTTCTTTCTCTGCAGACAACAGCTCTACCTCAGAAGGTAACTATTCATGCATAAAATTAGAGAGAGAGACCACTATCGATCTGACAAATGCCTGTTCCTAATAATTTATACCACCTGATCTATTTTCAAAGGTTAGCCTTAAATTTAAATTACAGGTCTGAGTAAGGTCAGCCTGTTACCAAAAGATAAGTTTACTCCACCTCCTCATGTTGCAGTCTTGTGTTTGGAAGGTGAGAAGCTTTTCATTCCCATGCTGTCAACCCTTTCAGAATTGGTGTCCCAACCTGCCATCTGCGACCTAAACCTGCCTGCACCTTACTACAATCTCCTCTGCCTTTAAACTCCCTGTCGCTCAAACAGCAGAAGCATCTCTGAGTTACAATTTTTCCATACTTTCAGTGGGTGATGAGGTAACATCCACAGCCTCTGGAAAACAGATGAAATGAATCATGCACACGAGGGCCAGAAAGCCCTCTGCATTTTGTTTTGCTATGGTTGAGATAATACACGGCGTAACCAACATCATTAAATCCATTTAATTAAAGAATCATTTCTGTTGCTCCTTTAGATGAGTAAAGCCATAAAATGCCAGTGTTTAAAGAGGAGATGCTAATGCAACATTCAAGCAATTAAAAGCTACCCAGGAGAAGCTCATTGTAAATACACTGGGTAACCAAAATTTCACACTGTTTATACATGGAGGCATTTTTCTGGTGGTGATTTCATACAACAAAAATAGTTTGAAAAACTGCTGGATGGCAGAGGAATCTCATAAATTCCTACAGTCGGTAATTTCTCCCTCTCTGAAGAGTCGTCCAGTTATAACTTTGTGTTCCACATTTTTTCCCATTTGTCTGAGGTGTACGGAGGAAAGCATTTTCCCAAAGGGAGTATGTGATGTACTCCTCTTTCACCTCAGATGTTTGAAGCACATGTGAAAACAAGTTTAGCAATCCCATCCAATAGTCCCTTTGAATGCCTCCCAAATGTGCACAGATTTGTACAACTGGCAGTTCCTGCTTTGAGGTAAGATGAGGTCTGAAAGAAAGACACACAGTCCTGCCCATGTCCTGTTCTGTACAGCTCAAATTCATCCCCGCACCACTGTGCAGTCTAAGACAGGGACCAAGAGGGAAGCCCATGCCCATTCGATCCTGGGACTGCCCAGGTCTAGTCCAGGCCCATTGGTGCAAGCTGCAGTAGTGGACTTGAATAAGCAGCCTGCACCAGAGGCTTCCACTCTCAGAAAAGTACAGTATCAAAGCTCGGATATACTATTAAAATAAATCATCCATGGGTTGGTTCTGGAGGGTTCTTGATCACTGACAATTTTTAAATCAAGACGGGAGGTGTGTCTAAAAGACTGACCCCTAAACATAATTTGGGGAAGGTGCTAGGACTTGTATTCTACAAGTGATCAGACAAGAAGAGCACAGTGGCCCCTTCCAGCCTCGTAATCCATGACCCTGTGATTTGTTTCTCTTTCACACGCATGTTCAGCCCCTTTAACTATCCTCCCCAGCAGTCTTAGGTTCTGGGAGCTGACTAGCACTGGCTACCATGCTGCTCCATTCTTTCAGCAGCCCTGTGTCAATGCAGAGAAGTACAAATTAAAAAAACAAAACACACCACACCCCAAAAGACAGTTTGGGTGAACTGAATCAACTGATGTGATGTCTTTTGCTGTAACCATTTTAATTCATGCAAATTGAGGGCGAGTGATGGCTTCACAGCTGTTTAAAGCTTGCGGCTAGGTTGCTTTCTCTTAAGTCCAGAGACCTATTTACACAGATGTTCATTTGATTTAAAAAAATCACCTTTATGCCATACTGTGGCTTTTTTATTTTGCATCAGCCAGTGTGAGTGATTCAGTACCCTGGCACTAATTCTCCTCTCTATGGTTGCTGAGAAATTTCCCTGGCTGCCCCCTAAAACACTTTCCTGTAGTGTTCACCCAACGGCTGTGCTAAATGTCCCAAAATGCATGATTTTTTCTGAATGAGTTTTGCCAGCATCAGTGGGCCAGGACAGCTGATTTGCTGAACTATTTCCCTTTCAAGACTGTAAAGAGTGGGTGAATGAAATCCATCCATTATCAGACGTCAGTGGAGTGCAATGGTGTTTGCCATAGTGACCAATGCAAACCAGAACCTTTTGCCAAATCATGGAGAAAGTTCAGGCACTTGCAACTCATAAAAGGGAAGGGAAGTGTGGAGTGGTTGCCTGGAAGTACAAAGAGTAACAGTTTGAACTTGAAAATGGAGAAATTTATCTTGAATATCAGGAGGAGCTGCCTAAGACTGAAATCTAATACACTCTGAAAATGTTTTCCTCAGAAAGTGGTGGAAGCTGCCCTAGGAGAGTACTTAATCTCACATGGAGACCCTCCTGAAGGGATGAATTAAAGAAACAACTATGGATACAAAGAAATGAAAAGTTCCCAGGAGGTTAATTGGAGGCAGGCAACTGGGAATCAGTCTTAGTGCTACAATTTAAGGATCCTTAAGAACAGTGTTACTTTAGTTGCACGGGTAGCAGCTCCCCTTTCCATTTCTCCTCTCTCCCTCTCCGTGTGAAGAATCTGGTTGGCATCTCTTCTGATGGAAATCTATCACTACATGTATGGCAGGCAGACTGCAGAGATGGACAGCATCACAAAGGCTAGGTAACCATAACTACAAGCAGCGTGAGCTATCCTGAGGCAAGACGCTTGGTCTAGGCATAGACTCTGGACCAGAGGTCTCCTCTCCTCAGTGCCATGGTAATTTTGGGAACATTTTCTGCTGTAGCCTATCACGATTAGAAGATTTGTATTTGGCTTTGGTCAACAAATTGCCCTTTTTGTAATACACGGGTCTCTGAATTTATTTAATCAAGAGCAGGCCTCATTAGTGAGCTCACAGAAATTTCATTGTACAATCTCAATTTAAATAACAGGCAAAATACTAGATACTATCCCTAGGAACTAATGAGCACTGATTGCAAGTGTGGGGGAAGCAGGGAGGTTTCTATATTTCACTTATTGCTATTTTTCTTCTTTTAGGTGAGTTTTGCCCTTTCAGAATAAAATTCTTCACCCACTCCCTCCAACGAAGACCCCAGCTACTTTTGGACCCTCACCCCTCCTCACTGTATGGGATGGACTAGTCATAGAACCTATTCTCTGTGTTATTTTTGGAACCTCATCTGTGACCTCATTACACCTTCAGTTACCTAAACTTATTTCATATAGAACCTTATCAGGACAGACAGACAGGTGTTCTTCAAAAACCTTGTAATGCATCAGCACACATCTTGTCACATAGCATTATCTCCCAACATGCCACCTTCATGTCACATACCAGCTGCTGTGGATAAAGGTCACATTCCTTAGCTTCCCCACGGGATTTTGATGCGAGTGGCTTAGCCATTTCACTTTCAGATGGCACCATTTCATCAATGGCCTACCATCAGAAACACTACAGGCAGTGAGCCTTCCAGGTGAGGGATGAGATGAGACGTGATGCATGTAAATTTCCACTATAGTTGTGTCCTTGGCTGAAGTTTTGCTGCTGGGGTATATTACTGAACATGTAGCACATTTGTAGATAGACTTTTGAAGTGGCAACAGATGAGATGGGGTTCTCTACTGGGAATGGGAAGATTTACTTCTGTAGTAGAATAAAGAAGGAGGTATGATTAAAAATAGACAAGTCCACAAAAATGAGTTAGGTACCAAATTATACACTGATTTGTCATCTTGTCCAGTATTTTTTGTAAGTTATAATAATCCGTAATGTTTTTTTCAGTGCCAGGACACGTAGGCAACAGAGATTTGACTATAAGCATCGACACAAAGTAAGTTAGTCCCTCATATCTGGAAATTCCTGCTCCTGGGCCTCTAAAACATCCTACAGCAGTATTACAATGTCTTTCAGATGAACTTCTGCCTCAGCTGGTGTCTGCCCACATTAACATGCTGTCAGCATTGGAGCCCTAGGTGAGGAAAGCAGGGGAGCACAGGCAGCAGAAGAGGAGGACTGCTACAAAGACACACCTTGAATCTTGATGTTGCTTTGTGCCTTCATCTAGAACCAGCGAGCGCAACCAGCAAGCTGGAAAGAAAGAGCATCAGTGCAGGAAGGATGCACCTCTCTGGGCCTCTGCTATGGCAGCAACAGTCCTTTAGCAGAGAGTTATCTGAACTGCAGCCTGGAGTCCCATCCAGGGAAAGTGACGGATTCAGGCCAGAAGAATCTGCCTTCCTCGCTCTTTATAACTAGTTTTGTGCTCACCTAGGATACTGCTACAGTCCACTTTGGGGGAAATGGGAAGGAAAATTGAATGAGACTTTTTAAAAGGGTTTGCTAATGAATTATTCATAAAACATTTAAAGGACTGAGTTTTCTATCAAACACCAGCACAGGCTTCATTAACCAACACTCACCTGTGACTTACACTTTATTATTCCTGAACCATCTTTCTTCCTGTCTATCTTAGAGTTCTGTACTGCACCCAGCCATGGCATCCAAACAGACCTTCCACATTAATTACATCAGCAACAGCAAAGCCCCTCGCAGCCTTCCTGGGGAATCCGGCATTTCTCCCTTCGAGGCGGATCCTTTATTGTACGTCAAGTGGTTTGCAAAATAGCTCAAATATTTCAGCCTATCTCAATATTCAAGAATACCCAGAGTTATAAAAGTTAATGAGTTTTGGGAGAGATATTAAACCTCAGACTCTAGGTCTCCAGTGCCGAGGGATGAAAGGGCTTCTTGCACTTTCCTCTCAAACACCTCATGCCAGCCACTGTCAGAGACAGGATATTGGTCTAGTTAGACCAAACGCTTGATCCAGCCCAGGAATTCCTATGTTTATACATGAGCATCAATGACTGGCTGGTAATGCAGGGCCTATCCTCTTGGTGAAACAAACAAGGAGTCCCATGGCATTTTTAAAGACTAACACATTTATTTATCACACGAGCTTTCATGGGAGAAAATCCCACTTTTTCAGATGCTTTGAAGTGAAGTGGGACTTTCTCCCATGAAACCTCATGTGATAAATAAATGTGTTAGTCTTTAAAATTGCCATAGGACTCCTTGTTTGTTTTGCTGAACTAGAATAACAAGGCTGCCACTCTCGAACTTGTTAGCATATTGATGGTACTTAGACAATAATGATGGGTGAGATCTATTAGGCTGCAGACCCATCTCCCCCTGAGAACTGGTGCCAGCCCCATAAATGGAGAGAACGAAGTCTAGCACTCAGCAAAATACTTGACTGTAAGGACAGTGCCGCAGTAGGCAGTGGGTGCACACGCACAAGACATGACAATAAGAGAGCTTCTATGAGAACAGGTAGCTGGACCTAGAGGTTTCTGAATCCTGGAAAGCAGAGCTGGGAAAAATCCACTAGCAGAGCTGGTTGAGCATTTTTTTAAACCACTTTTCAATGTAAAATACCAACTGACTGAAACAGCAACTTTTGGTGGAAAAAGGGTCACATGAGAGCTATACCCATCTAGGTATTCTGAGATGTGTTTGTTTCTTTTGCTCTCCTTTTCAATGAAAAAACAACTCAAAAGGTGCCCATTTCATCCCATTGTAGAATGGGAAAGTTTTTAAAATCCTGAAAATCTTCATGGGATGGGAAGATCGTTCCCACCCAGCTCTACCTACTAGATCCCATCTACTTCATCTCACTCACAGCCTCTGCCCCTGGGGCCAGTGCACCACTGCACTGCAGGTGAGATCAGAGTGTAGGTATCCCTGTCTCTTCAGGTAAAATTGTCAAGACAGACTCTCAGTTGCCATTGAGGAATCAAAGTGACCACTGGATAAGACGCTTCATGAATGTTTCACAGAAAGATGCATAAGCAGTGAGAAAATAAGGAAAAGCTGCTGGAGTTGGAGGAAGTCTTGCTTCCTGGGATGCTAGAGCAGATACTCCACAAAGGAGAGGTAGTCTCTGCAAATCTGTAGCTCAAATCTGACTCCTGGCTACCACCACTCAACAATGCTCCCTTGCCAAAACTGGACCTGGGCCCCATGATTGATGATGCGCAATCCTCTCTCTTATCATCACTTGAAAACACTCCCTTCCAGTCTCAGGAATAAAAGCCAGCAGTCAGAACACCCAGAACCAGCCCAAGGGAAATTTCCAGAGGGGTAGCCATGTTAGTCTGTGTACAGCAAAGCCAGTGAGAGAACTGTGGCATGTTAACAACGAACAAATTTCTTGAGGAACCCTCCAACACATCAAAGATTTACAACCTATCTTAGAAGATGATCCCACACTCTCTCAACCCTTGGGAGGCAGGTCAATCCTTGCTTACAGACAGCCCCCACCCTGAAGCAAATACTTACCAGCAACTGATCACTATACAACAAGGGGACCAATCCCTGCAACACACCCCGTTGCCAGCTCTGCTTGCACAAAGACTCCAGGGATACCATCACAGGTCCCAACCACATCAGCCTCACCAGGAGGGGCTCATTCACCTGCACATCCACTAATGTGGCCTTTGCCATCATGTGCCAGCAATGCCCCTCTGCCATGTGCATTGACCAAACCAGACTGTCTTTGCGCAAAAGGATAAATGGACACAAATCAGACATCAAAAATGGAAACTTTCATAAACCAGTAGGAGAACACTTCAATCTCCCTGGACCATCAGTAGCAGACTTGAAAGTTGCCATACCTCAACAAAAACACTTCAAAGACAGACTTCAGCGTGAAACTGCAAAGCTGGAGCTGATCTGCAAGCTTGACACAATCAGAGTGGATCTGAATAGGGACTTGGAATGGTTAGCACATTACAAAAAGTAATCGTCCCTATTCACACGTTCTCTCCCTTTAATCATCTGGTGTAAATGGGCCCCATCTGCCCTAATGAAATTGACTTTGCTAACACCTGCCTCCTCTGTCCTGGCATGTGTATATATAGCTCTCAACTGCAGTTTCTACTTCATGCATCTGACAAAGTGGGTTGGAGCCCACCAAAGCTTATGCCTGAAGAAATCTGTTGGTCTTTAAGGTGCCACAGGACTCTCATTGTTTTTTCATATGAGGACAGCGCCACAACCAAAAGCACGTGGGGTGGACTCAGCCTTGGGGAGACAACCCCTCTCCACAGCCATGATGCACAGTGGGAGGCGGTGCTATTACTTGCTTTTAGCAAATTCTGCCAATGTCAGTCACTTCACAAGACAGAGGCAGCCTTGGCCACTGTTCAAAGAAGCTTCTATTCCCAATTAGATACAGAGGACACTGGATGATTAGACAAAAGTCCAATTTCAAAGCCGTATGATTTAAACAAACAACAAAAACCAAGCCCAATTCTGTGGCTGGTGGATTAACTTTGGAAGACTCTGCAGAAGAAGTGTCTTTTATGGAGGAATTTGTCTCACTTGAAGTCCCCTGCCTCTTACTGGAGATGAGTTTGAGATGACAAGGATTCTGGCTTTGATTTCCTCACTTCAACAGACAATTGCACTCATTACTCCAGTTTTCACCCCAGTGCAGCATGTGTTCACTTTGAAGCTTGTAAATTTCTTTAAACGACCATGTGGAATGGAAGAGTTGATCTCCAGCACTGTAGAATATAACAAGAGGAGGCAAGGAGTAGAAAGAGGAATCTCCCTTGGCCCTGTTTAAAAAGCCAGTGGGCAAGTCCTGCCAAGCGTGTTTGATCTGTGCATGTTTATTGCTGCAGAAATTGAGTTCAGCTCCAGAGTGAGCACTGGAGGCAGGTAACATCAGTTGGAGGAGAGTCTCTTGTGAGTTTATAGCTGATTTAGCATATGTTTTAGATATTTGGGAATTTAGCACTGTACCCTTCCCTCCCTCCTGGAGAAGATTCATACAGGACACTGTATACTGCTATAAATACTACAGGAAACAATAACTGACTGAAATGGAAACTTATTTTCCCCTCCCCACAAGCAAAAGTTTAAAAAAATGCTGCAGAAAACTGTGAATCTGCAGCTAGGAGGCAGTGTGTCTGCTTGTGGGACAGAGGATCAGCTAACAGGCCTCCTGAGTAATATTCCCTCCCGTGCCATTGATCCTCTGCGTGAGCAAAATTGACGCACAGTAGAAGTACCTAAATAAGTTGGCTGATTTTCACAGGCTCTGAGTTCTCACAGGGAACTCCTCAGAATCTGATAATCAGCCTGATTAATATGGTATCTGTGGCTTACCTTTCCATTATCAAGTATATCAGTTGCCTCAGTTTCCCTTGCTCCCTGGGTAGTTTAGCCCTCTAGCCAAAGCAAAAATTGGCAGGGTAACAACTGTCCCAGTGGCCAATGTTCACCAAGTTCTCAGTGCCACTACCTTCTCTCAAGGGTTTTTCAGCTCATTCCCTTCTTCCAGGTTCTCGCATCCGACAGCCCTCAGAGAGCCCCAAGACACACAGGGAAACTCGCACTCTCCTTCTCTGAGCTCCAGCCCAGGGGACCTAAAGAACAAAGAGCTTGCCTGGTCTTTTCCCAACTGTGCTCACTTCCCCTACTTGCAGAACCACATTAAACTCTGCTCCTCTTCAGAGTACATCAGGAAACTCTTGTTAGTACGACACATCCAGAAATGCTGCTGCATCCCCACAGCCAGCTCCTGTTTGCAGAGCGAAAGGCAGTTTCTCAAGATGCCAAGTCCTGTCCCAGGTAGGTCACAGAAATCTCAGTTCTCCCCTCCTCTCTCTGCAGCCTTAATCCCCAAAGTCATCTAGGGCTCACACCTGCCTGCCCCAGCCGATGCTTGGGTAGGGATTAGTCCTGTTCTGCACATAATCAGATGTTACGGAGATGAGTGCAGTACAATACTCAGGCAGACGACACGGGAGGTAATTTATAATTGTCTTCTGCTTTCCATAAATGAGTAGTGCAAACTACACCAGTCATGCTAACCAGTCTGTCCCAGGGAGGACACTGAGAGGGTTTGCGTAGGCGTCCCATCTCACACTTACCTATCCAAAGGCCTGGCCTGTAGGATTTAAGTGATAAGTGGCATTTGAATGGAGAGGGGCCACTGGAATAAATGAAGCAAAACATGCTGTGCCAAGTGCCAAGGCCCTTGTTTATTCCACTTTCAGCCACGTCTCACTGACTCCAGCGAGTAGAGGAAAAAGCTGAGATTCTAGCTAGCCCATTCACGGCAGTACAGGGCAGCGACTCCAGCTCTTGCACTTCTTGTCCGGGGATTGGCTAAGATTATGATGGGAAGCATTGTTTCTTTTCTTCCTTACACTAGAAACAGTTCACAGAGAAGCAAGGTTGTGGTATCAGTTAACTGGGAGGAGGACAGGCTGGCCTAGTGGTTGAAGCAGGCATTGCTTTTAATGAGCTACTAGCGATTCCCACATCATTCTGACATCACAGGGCTACATCCAACCTCAACATCATCCAAGTCAGGGAGAGGCTGGATATGAAGCAGGAGCTCCTGGCATATAGGACACCACTGAAAAGAGTTGATGTGCAAGACGTAGAAAGTCAATTCCAAATGCTCCAGACACCCATCCTTCGCCAGACAGGGACAGGCATTGGCACCTCTGTCTGCTCAAGTGTACCTGGTGAATAATTGATGCACTTCCTTGTCTTCCTTAATTCAAATAAATCTTTGATGTTTCTGATCTCCCTATGGCAGTAGCATAAAAAAAAAGGTATTTCCTGGTATTCTTGCTGCTTAAGACTTGATAATGGTAACTTTAATCAACAAAGAGTGCACAATGTCCATGAACAAACAAAAACAGTGAAAGAGAAATCAAAGGCAACTCAGAGCTGCTGTGGGTGCTAGAAGACACTTCCTTCACACTGAGCTGTCAGTAAGAAAAAACATATTGTGGCAGACTGCAGTTTATCTCTGTATGAGCACAATTGTCTGAGGCTCGGAGGGACTAATTATAAAAATATGATTATAATGGATTAGTAATTCTGTCACTCAGAGCACAAGTCTGGGAACAAAAGCAACAGGTGAAAATGCCACAGGACCAGAGAATTCGATCCTGTATTAGCACCAAATGCCTGTCTCTTGAGGGACGGACGAAATTGAGTTGTGATGTGGGGCATGGTGGGGATTATATTATAAGAAAATATGCACTAGTGGTGATGCTCAGGAAAGGATTAAAAACCAGCTGCAAACCCAGAGAGAGCTCCTTGCCCCATGTGGAAAAGGGAAGTTTTCGAACAACTCTAGAAGTTTCTAAGCTTTTGGCATAAATCAGTATTGGACATGGGACGTGAATGATGCTCACCAAAAAGCAGAAGAGGGAGTTTCTTGTACTGGTCAAGGAAATTTTATGACAATTTAAACTTCACATTCCAGAACCAAAGCACAAGAAATTCTATGAAATAAATTAGGATTTGGGGCATTAAAAGCACACACTTAAAGGAGTTTTGCTACAAAAATAAATAAATTCTGTCTCAAGGTGATTTATAATAATCTCTTGCAATCTTAAAACTAAAATCTGTTCAGTTACTAAAACGGCACGTCCTCCCTTCCATCCACATCACTGGTTTTATTGTAGGGTTGCCTAGAAGCATGGGGCCATTCACATTATTTTGTTATGGCAATGGTTTCGAGAGGAAGAGTTTGGGAACTGCCACTTCTTTTCACATTAAAAAGAAAGTATCAGGAAAGCATTTAATCTGAAGAAGAGACAGCTGCCAAAAATTGCAAGTATTTTGAATTACATTCCCTGGTTTTGTAAAACTACCCTACTAATTTTGCCAGTCTCCCTCTGGCTGACATACTAGTTCATTTTATTATGTTGCTCCTCATTTGCTTCACAGCACAGACAAGATCCAAAGAGGCAGCCATGTTAGTCTAGTTCAGTAAAATATATTTATTTATAAGTGCCACAGGACTCCTTGTTTGTTTGTTTTATAGCACAGACAATACAAGCCTTTATGCGTGACTTGGGAAAGCAAACATTCCTCATTAGGTAACAGTGATGGAAGCAGCTCTGTCTAGATCAGTGGCTTTCGGTCTCTTTTCATTTGTGGACATTGGCTTCAGATTGCAGGGGTCTGTGGACCACAGGCTGAAATCCCTGGCTAAATGAACAAGCAAAGTATGGTGGAGTCCAGGACTTTTTAATGCTACTGACTCACGAGGTGACTTTGGATAAGTCTTTTTCCCTTTTGTCTGCCTAATGAGGATACTAGGACTTACCTATCTATCTGAGGGATGTAGTGAGGACCCAGCACAGTTTGCATATGTAAAGTATTACTGCTGACTCCCAAGCAAAAATACCATCCTCAGCCTCCAGCTTGCTCCACCTAAAATTAGACAATAGCATCTTGTTCTCAACTCCCGAAGGCTGCCTAGGATTCTGATGCCTAATGAAGACGACAGAATTTGAGTGTACAGAAAAATGTATTGGACAGAATGGGGAAGTGACCAGAGTGAACTAGTGCAGCCCTGACAAAATACACAAACCAACCACAGTGAAATGCAAGCACCTGTCTCTCTCTCTGGTCTTCCTTTTGACCCATGGAGGTTGTCTTTTCTCTGGAGCCATCCCAGGCCAAACCCCATAAGTACCCTTCTGCTAAACCATGCAAAAGGAAAGGAAACTGAAATCACACACATTGAAAACACAGTAGCTGCAGTCAAAGCAACACATACATTTATATTAGTGGAAACAGGAGAGGCAGCCAGAATTGGGAGCCTGGATTCTGATATCCTACAGGTTTTTCACAGGTATAATTGTTCTGGGGTCCATGGGAATACTCCAGATTACAGTGCTGCAAGCAAGATCAGAATCAGGGCCCAAGCATCCACATTCCAACAATATCTTTATGAAACAGAGACTGCAAAGAGAAGGAGGAAAGGAAACAGACCAACAAGAAAAGACATTGGATAAAAATGGAATCAGAGGAGGAAGAAACTCAAAGAGAAGTCAGGCTCAATTTTGAATCCCCTCTCAGTCCTGTGCCATAGCAGTTAGGAACTTCAAGTTGAAGCCATGGTGCAAAGACAGCAGATGGAAAAAGTACACACAGAACAAAGAACTACTTCAACCCCTGTTATCCAAACTCTGTGCAACCTGCTAGTTGTGTTAGGAGCAAAAGGAGCAGAAAGGAGGTGCAGAGACAAATCTTCCACAGCCAAGCGGCTGAGAAGAAAACCAGCATTGTTGGTCTGGGACGTCGTCTTCTACTTTAGAACAAAAAAAGAAGCAATACAGCAACACTGCTGTCTCCTTTATAGACAGAAATGCCAGTAAAGTAAGAGGAGGGACCCCATGGCAAGCTGACTGAGAAGCTGCATGAAAATGAAGCAGCTAAGGAGTCAGCATTTCATCAGCAGCACCACACAGGTGAGAGAGAGCCATGCACTCAAAAGGAGACAAGAATATGCACCCCAAGGAAACTGCATTATCCCTAGGGTGGATAAATGTCACCACACTACAGAGCTGATCTACAAAGATACCTTAATAGCTGGAGGCTCTGAACGTCAGCATGAAAGATCAGATGGGAACTCCAACCAGATCATCATGGGTTGAAGGATGAGCCCTAAACAAACTCAACAGTCACAGCTATGTGCAGATTTTCAAGAGGTCAGTTCCCAGTGAGGCTCCAAAGTAAATGTCACAATGACAACAAAAATAGTCTAGAAAACATGACCTATGAGGGAAGATTGAAAAACATTGGGTTTGTTTAGACTGGAGAAGAGAAGACTGAGGAGGGACATGATGATGGTTTTCAAGAACATAAACAGGTTGTTACAAGGAGGGGAAAATCATCCTCATTACCCTCTGAGTACAGGACAAGAGACAGTAGCTTAAATTGCAGTAAGGGTAGCCTAGGTTAGATATTATGAAAAGCTTTCTAACTGTCAGGGTAGGTAAGCAGTGGAAGAAATTGCCAGGGGAGGTTGTGGAATCCCTCTCACTGGAGTTTTTTTAAGAGGAGGTTGGATGGACACCTGTCAGGGATGGCTGAGATAATGCTTAGACCTGCACAGCATGCAGATGAGTGAACTAGAAGCCCTTCTGAAATGGCTTTTAGTCCTACAATTTTATGACAGCCACTGGGTGTGGAGTATTTTTGTAAATCTGGCCAAATAGTATCTTCTAGCACAAAGCAATTTCTTCCTAGCTTAGCAGTTAAGGTCTTATATCTGACCTATCATTGGACCCCGATGTGATGAAAATCTAGGCTCATCTTGAACAAAAGCTTCTGAGTAGTTGATTCATATATGGGAACATTATAGAAATGGAATGCAGCTTAGAAATCTAGGGGGATCCCAGGAAGCAAAGAAGATCAGCTCCTTTTGTGACACCACTTCTATGCAGAGGCGGAGCTGACAAAGGCACCGTTCTGGGAGAGCAAATGACAACACAAGTCAATAGTGGCAACTGCAACTAGAAGTGCTCATTTGAGGATCTAAAAGGACATCCCAAACAGATGGACGCCATGGAGTTTGTTTATATTAGGGACCAAAATGTGCCATGTAAATTCTGCCTGTTATAAATGATATCACAATATCAAAGCTTCAAGAGTTCTCCTCATACGTTAGGGGTAGTTGTCCCATTGTAAAGCACACTGTAGAGATGCGCCCATACACATTATCATTAATTTACACGGTTTTCCGGTTGCCTGAGAGTTGGAACCTTTTAGTGTCCAAGAACAATTTTCAAGGTTGCATATTTCACTGTCAATGACTTAAACAGTTTCCATAAAGTCACTGAGAAATAGATTGCTCATGGCTTATGTGAATGTGTCTGCACTAATTATTGATGAATTACAAACAACTTTGGATTCAATTTTATTAAGCTGTCTTGC
The DNA here is from genome assembly GCA_007922195.1 of Podocnemis expansa. Taxonomy (NCBI): domain Eukaryota; kingdom Metazoa; phylum Chordata; order Testudines; family Podocnemididae; genus Podocnemis; species Podocnemis expansa. The sequence continues at coordinate 3,527,122 of ML682007.1, forward strand.
TTCTGATACCTTGGCATCCACAAAACAAACCTGTTATGGAACCCTACTTGATATTACCCGAGGTAGAAGTTGATCCAGACGTTCTGGTATGGGGCTCCAGGAGGAAAGGGATAAAGAAGTGACAGAATTCCCCACCAGCCTACTGCCACTTAAGCAGGCAAAATGAACCTACACTACAATGCCTCATGCCACAACAGAGGAACACAAGAACTGCCACAATGGACCATTTAGCCTAATATCTTGTTTCAGAAAGTGGCCAACACCAGACATGTCAGAGGAAAGTGTAAGAAACCCCTGACTGGAGAACTATGGAATGACCATAGTCACTCTGCACACTGCAGTCAGGGGCCTCCTGGACTGGGTAATAAGCTTGTTTCCATGCACTGAAGGGCAGGAAGGATGTGATAAAAGGGAGCTGTTTTAAGAAGGGCATGAAGCAACTGTCAGTGAATGTTCACACTGCCTTGATACATTATCTTTTCAAAGACTTGAGCCACTTGATATGAGAAAGATCTAGAGAACAATGGGAAAATTCCTTCAGCTATAAGTTGAGAAATACTAGCCAGAAGTGTGACAATTCATAAAAGAGGTATTAGAGCGGAATGGATTTTGGACCTCTGAAGCTCAAGTCAGAGATATCTAACACAAAGTGTTGTAGAGTCATGAGTTAGATCCTGGAAGTTCACAGTGTAGACAAACACATTAGCCCTTAGGCAGCCTTAAATATAAGAACAGGAGTTAGAGAGAGCCAGAATGCTCTCTGTCTCTTACTCTTCAAACCATACCTGGCCACCCATAAGAGATGAAAGGTCTTCACGTTAATGCTTCAGCTAAATGATGGTGCCTACATCAGTGCAGCACTCCAGTGACCTCAGCAGATGACCTGATCACAACAGTGCACTCTCACAGTTTCTTCAGTCTTCAAAGCCCAGTAAAGTCAATGAGAGTCTTCCACTTGACTTCAGAGGGCTTGGAATCGGACTCAAAAGGATTACCCTCCTGCTACTCTTTCCGTGTGTGATACAGTGGGAACTATTAGCAAGGCCAACATTTATTCAGATTCAGCATGCACAATGAAGCCCTCCCCACTTTATATCTGATAAGGATATCAACAGCAATGCAACTGAGTGCCAAAGTCAGACCCCCAGGAGGACTCTGCTGGAACACTGCGAGGATTATTAATAATGACACTAAAGTTGTAATTACTTACATGTTTCTAGCCATAGCCAGTCTTACATACATCTGATCTTTGAAATTCTTAAAGGAAAACTGCCTTGTAACTGAAAAGATATTCTAATTGCTGCATCCAGTTACAAAACAGAGTAAATCACTAAACAATTCCATATTAAATATTAAAAAAACAATACAATTAAAAATCAAAGGCTAAATCATAACCAATCTCTTTGCTTTCTTGCACCTCAAATATTTCCATCCTATTCTTCCTGTTCATCTTCCATGCAGGGGCTTTGTTTTCCTAAGCACTTCAAGTCTGTATTCAATTATGCTGCTATAGAAATAGTAATATATTAAGTTCCCCAAAACAATTGAATCATCTTTGATTGTGCTGTTGAGAGAGGAGAATCATCTTTTAGCTAGACCTAACAAGGAAACTCTCAGCCTCAAAGAAATTTGCTTGAGCAAGATACTATAGGAGTAAATTATTGGGGTGTTATTATGGGAACAGTTTTCACTTTTGCACCCCACACAAATGTAAGGGCACAGTAAATATTTAGTTGGCATTTAACACGTTATTTATCACATATTTAGCTGGTATTTATCATGTAATATTTATCACAGCTGTTCTCCATTAAAAAGCAAGGTGTCCAGTTATTCACATTCATATGAAATTTATTTTTATTGGATAATATCTCATACTCTCTCTCTATTTCCTCCAGTAATTGTGATGGATCTTGAGTTCACAAAGTGACCCTTTCAAGGACAAATATCTAGCATGCACAGCAGTCCTGGAAGTGTCCCACCTGCTGCAGACATGAGACTGCAATGCCCTGGCTCTTGCTGAGTTGCAGGTTTGTTTATATAACCAGTATGGTTATTTTTTAAACACTTCCCAACAGTTAAGGCTCTCTGCTACCAGTCTTTCCAAAGGTGGCTGCTGCTGGCAACTGAAAAGAGTAAGTGTAATTACTGTTTATAACCACAAAGAAATGTAGGAGCGCCATTACATACTGGAATTCAAATTTTGCTGTCCATAGGCATATTGAGTAGGGCTTAGAAAGCTGCAAGCAGGAACACTCACAATACTACTCACCATGAACACAGGGTAGATTCTGGCCCACCGTTGTGGGAGGACAGAGAAGCAAAAGAACTTCCTGGAAACATTTTATTTCAAGTTAATTTCCAAAAAACAATCTTCGTGACATTCTAGCTGCTGATGTCTTAGTCTAATGCAGTGAGTGGGACTAGCTAGAAACTGAGAGCTACAAAAAAATAGCTGCAATGCAAATTGAACTACATGGGAATAGTATACCCTGAATCTCATGACTGTAGAGCCAGCAAAGGCAAACAGATAAAAATGAGGAGCTTGTGTTTAAAACATGGGCTATGGATACCATAGTATCAGGGAGACAGATAATGCGACACTGTGAAACAGGAAGGTTTGTTTGTTCCAAGAAATGATTACATTTTAATTTGTATGCAAAGGACAGCTAAGCCCAAGACTACATGAACATGCAAGCCATTAAAACTGTGCACACAAATCAGGCTTACACAGAGATGTCTTTATCTGAGAGTCTGGGCTTTTGATGTTTTGGAAGATCAAGGCCTACGAAGTCTCCAGCTATAATCTATTAGGTATTCTAGGGTGTCACTCTTTCAGTTCAAATTGGGTTCTAATCCTCTTGCTTTCTTTCTAAATATGGAAGAGGTTTTCAGCCTAGAACAAGTATTAACAGCATATCCTCCCTGCTGAGCAGGCATCAATATCAAGCATTGAGACATTAGTCTTTCCTTTATAATATAAAATAGACTCTTCAGTCAGGGTCTCTGGACTTTTTAATGCTTTAGATCTGATTTTAGCAACTGCCTAGAGCATAATACCTACAGCATAAACAAAAGAGTACAAAACAATCTAAGAGAGGTATTTTGCCAACTCTAATTGTATCACTATTTCAAGTAACTCACAATAAAACCAAGGGAATTTGAGAATGAAGGCTGTCATTCCTAGCTATAGCAAATAAACCCCAATGGTGGAAAGGTGTCAACTTATTTCCATGGGTCTAATTGAGGTCATTGTGCAGATGGATTCTGAAGGACTCTGAACTAGAAAGGAACAAGCACATGCTCTATGAAATTCTGCAAAAATTTCTGCTCTGTGAAAAGCCAAAAACTGTCCTAACAGTGGGTGCTTATTACCTTAATATTGGACGCACAGGACAGTCTCCACTGAGCAGCATTTTCCACATAGTTGTATTTTACTAGGTATGTTTAAGAGACCTTTGGGATGAGGAAAAAGCCAAGCAGCAGGGTGAAAATGCAGTTGCACTAGTGCAGTATTATGTTAGTCTTGCTATCACTAGTGAGTATCACTCATTTGAAGGTATAACTAAGAGTCCCTTGACATCATTATTTCATCCTCCTTCAGTCACAGAGGCCATGACCATCTTATTAGACCTTTCACTCTTCTCAATTACATCATCTTCATTGCTAGATCATAATTAGGTAAAGGATGTCTATAGGCCAAATTCTGAGGTCCTGCATTTTTAAATCGGTCCTTATTCAGGCAAAAAAACCTCTCATCAACTTCAATGTCAGGATTCAACCCTACAAGATGCAATCACTAACATCTGGGTAACCCTCACTCCTGGATTCACTAACACAGACTATTTCTTTAATTTTAACCGGGACCCATACAGCTGACACCGACACAACAGGATAAATCTCAAGTGTTTCGTTCTGTTTATGATCAACGAAGACTGATCCGTTGGTTTCATTTAGAGAGGGCTGTAGTGAACTAGGCCTATTGGAGCTGTATTAGAATACCTCTGAATTATGTATGTTATGAATAAAGCTTTAAGGTAGATGGACCTATTCTGTCCCTTCCTCCCCTAAACTAAAGATTTCTATTAGGAGATACTGCCTATCTATGCACAAATTATTAGACATTCCAGTGGTCATTTATCTGATCTTTTGTTTGTTTTAGCTATAACAAGCAGATTCTGTTATGCACTTATAACATCTGTTGTGGCAAATATTCCACCTACAAAGTTTTATTCAGTATTAGTCTTCTTGGGTTTCCTTCCTCCGAAAATATTTTTACTTTGGCACTAGACAAATCCCCTTTGTCTGTAAATTCCCATGGAATATGTGCTGCAACACCGCCTCAACTGATCTCATTGGAAAAGAAAACTCTTATGAATCTACCAGTTACAAATGGTGCATTGTATGAATTAGATAGATTAGGTTTTGCCCTGCAAAATGATTCATTGAGGTTCCCAGCTGGACTTTAAACCCTAAGCATAAAAGATTTCTCCTTACTCACCTTGGCAAGTAGCAAGTTATGAGGGACAGATTCACATTGTTTGGACAGTTTTCAGTTACTGAAAAATTACACTTCTAGAAGTTCCAACAGAAAATGCTCTTGTAAACTAAAAGCTTCTCAAACCCCACAGGGACTCAACCATTTCCACCTTTACAGCAAATGCCCACCATAGGGCTTATTAGACAGTAGCCAACTTTTCTTTTAAAGCCAAATTGTCATGGTCACTTAAACAAGTGCAACACTTGAATTTATCATGTTAATGCCAACCGAAGTTGGATAAGGATCTAAAGGTTTATATCAGAGTTTGGGGGGGGGGGTTGTTTGGTTGGGGTTTTTTTTGTTTTGTTTTTTTTCATAGATGCTGTGAGGCACATGCTATAGCAACCCTGTTCCCAGCTCAGAAGCAGCTTAGCACAGGTTTCCCAGGCTCAACCAGATGGATGTTTTCCTGGAGCTAGAATTGTAAGAGTAGCTGTGTCTCTAGACAAGAAAGATGCTAGTTTGGGTCTCAGCTACCATGTGATGTGTTAGTTCTTCTGTTTTTCTAAACATTTAGGTCACAGCAAGTCCAGGATAGTAGATGGAGAACTTCACTGGCCAATTAACTCAAGAACACATATCAAGTATGGCCTAGCAAATGCAGCAAGGATAATTTAGGCCATTAGTAACCTAGTGTTAATACCTGTGGAACACTATACCCAAAGTCATTGTCATTATCCATTCTCCCAATAATACTGCACACACAAAGGTTTGGAGCAGTTGCCAGGGTACCCTGTAAGAAGTCTCTAGCCATATGCAGCCATAAGAATAACTACTAATGTATTGCCTAATTCAAAAGGATGCTTCCTGGGTTTAAAGACTATTAAACCAAAAACATTTTCCAATCATTCTTTCAATTCAGTTTCTTATTTTAAATCATCTTTTGGAAGATGGAATCTGAACATCACCTTGAAAAAGACTGAAGTCTGATTTGTAATTTGGATACCACATCACTGGAAGGATACTGAAAAAAAATATCGCCTGCCCCCCACCCCCACAAGAAGCTGATAAAGATGATAAAAGATAAGAAGTTACAGCTATCTGGAAAAGCTAGAAAAATTAAGCTGGTTTAATTAGAAAAGAGGAGATGCAAAGAGGCCTGAAATGCACAGGGAAATTAGATGCCACTCAAACTATCTCACTGAGTAACAGACTCAAAAGCAAGGAAGTGTACAATGCAACCAAGAAAGGTGTGGGCGTAAAGGGGGTTTAAGAGAAATCTCTCTGCACAAATGGTAAGAAATGTGTAGAGCACACTCCCAAGGGCAAGAGCCAAAGGTGATTGATGCTGGCATCTGTCAGTTGGCTACATAGGGGTTGGAAGACAGCCCCTAGGAAGAGTGGGATCATAAGACTAGCAGCAATAGGAAAATGTAATTCACCATTGTCACACTGTCTGGAGTGGCTCACAACCAAGACTGCCAACTGCACAGAAGACTATCAAGCTGGCTATATGTTCTTTAACTAGATTTCAACAACCCAATAACCAGCGTGAATTCCTACAGCACTATAACAGTCTTACCATGGAGTCACAGACAGTCCCCGTAATCAACTGGGATTGGGAAAGAGGTGAATTCCTCCCATCTGGCTGCATTTGGGGGTGGAGGGGCTTCTGGCAGAGACTGGTAGCCCTCCAGGGTTCTAAAAATGGTATCCATGGCCCACAAGTCAAAATCTTGGGGACCCCTGGTCTAATGTGGTGATATTTTAAGACAAGAGCAGTTGCTTCATGTAGCTTTCCACTGCCCTGGATTCCTGGACAAAAGCCAAAAGATTAGTGTTATACAATAGTGGTTTCCCAAATAGTAGATCTACACCATACAGGGTGAAGGACTTTTAGTGTGGGTTGTGGTTGGGTAAGCATCTATCTTTTGTGCATCATGTTCAATAAACTTGATTCTAAAACTGCCACTACAAGAAACCAGAAGAAAAGCAGGTACCCGGTGATAACCAGCCATTGTCTCCTGATATCTGTTCTTTCCAATGGCATTCTACACATTAATGACTCAGGAATGCAAACATAGCACCACTTAGTCAGAAGAGCCCCTTTGTTCTTGTTCTTGGTACAGACAAAAGAATCAAACAGATGGATGAACAAATAAACTAACTAGGGTGATATTAGCAGGTGAGTCACGAACCCAATGTCCCTTTGACAAGACAGGAGAGCTCTTCATAAAATGAATCCCCTTCTGGATCATTGCCTCCCAGAGCAATAATACAATTCCTGCTAACATTTAAGAAAAGGGATATTCTAATTGACAAATAAACAGATAGCATATTTGCCTCCTGCCATTATAAGGTCATTCCTTTGAGACCTCGTGGATGGAAGCCAGAAGTCACAAGGTAACAAAGGTGATTAACCTTTGAAAAAATAACAAATATCGAGAAACCACGTGGGTAGGCACCACCCCAGTAGTAGTAAGCAGTTACTTCAGTATCTGTTGTGCCCCCACTCAACCCTCAGCCACTCAGTTTCCATTACTACCAAGCACTCCATTGTGCTCTCACTAGGACACCATAGCTTGTTTGGGTTTTTTCAAGTGTGGAGAGATCTGTTTAGAGGTAGGACTCTGAACATGGATTTGTGCCACCAAAGCGCAGCCCGCTGGAAAAGACTTTTCATTGCAACTGAACTCCAGCCAGTGGCTGTGTTGCGAAAGCCTCAGTGATCCATGCCCAACCTCATCAAATAGTCAGACCCCCTCCTCCCCATTTCTATAGAGATTTCATTTTTACATGCATTGCTGGAGGACACAAAGTGAAGCACAAAGTAATGTTGCTGCTGCTACTTATCACCCAGTTACGATAACATAAATAGGCAGTGCCATTTTATATTAAAATCATCCATTAGTATCTGGTTCAGGGTCTCTCTGAAACAAAGTTAAGCCACCTGATTAGCTATAGCTACAGTACACATACCAACTCAATTCCATAGATACTACCATGGGGCTTCACCTTTCTTTGGAGAAAAACTCAGGTTGTAATGTAGGGGTGGGATGCATTCGATTTCAGTGTGGGCATTAATTGCCTCATGAGATAGAAGTCCCTCACCAGTTCTAACGAAGCAAGTGGAAACTGGAGATCTCAGACAAACCATGAGTCCAGAGAAAGAACAAGAGAACACAATGAATTATATTTCCTTCAATTAAACCCATCTCTGTTTATTTATGTCTTTATCGGCTTGGGCTAATGTTCCATGTACAATTGTTTGTGATCTGCTGATCCTCCAAAGTTAAAACTAATGTACCAAAGCTCAATTGCTAGCTGCTGCAAGGACTTCTTAGGTCAGCTGATGGACTCTTCCTTTAGTTAAACCAAAAAATGTCCCACAGAGATAGCTGACCTTTCAGGGGTTTAAGCCAAAGTACAAGTTCAAAACAAAGGAAAAGGTCTGAAGGATCTCTCTTACTTTGCTTGAGCCTTAGCCCAAAATTGTCAATTTGTGAGGTTCCCCAGCTGTTGGCTTGATCCCAGACCAAAGAACATGTTACAGGAGTCTTCCAATCCAGCTGCCAAGCTTATCACATTTGGCTATTCCTGCACATTACAGCAACCGAGCCATGCCTCCTGCTATTTAAAAGCAGCAGTTCTAAGAGGCAGGGAAGCAGCCAAGCCAGGAAAGCTATGCAAAGCTAACCTTCCCTAGAAAACACTACCTTGTATCGCTGTGCAACATTATTAGCTTTGCACCCAAATGTTGTACGGACATAGCTCAGGTTTGACTCCTGTATGGACAGCCATTTGCTTTTGATTATGTTAGCTTGCTTCATTCCTAGTTTAGGGTGCAGAAGAGATGATGCCTAGATACGGACGGTGCTCAAATCTTTTCTCAGGAGCTCCATATATGGACAGGCCAACTTTTGGTACAGTCAGAGTTACGGCAGAGAGGTGAGATGCATCATAGATCATTATCTTGGTATATCCCGGGGGAATATGGCATCTTTCCAGATTGATTTGGATGTCATTCTGTCTCTGGTGAGGTAATTAAGGTGGTCCAGCTGCATATTCAGTTTATGTCCCTTACTGGCAGTCTTACTGTGCCATGGAAGTTTCTGACACTTCATAACCTTCAGCCACATAGTAGCACTTCTTGGTACGCATACGTCAGAGTTCATTTGTCTTCCATTCTATTAATATGTACATGCCAAGAAATCCACCAAAAATGAACCAGGGCTGAAGGACACAGGTACTGGATTTGAATAGATTCATTTCTGATCTTGTCCTGCTACTTAATATGGAGCTGTTATCAATCAAGTAGTCGTCCGCCTCCTGAGGTCAATATACTCACATCATGAGAATGTTTACACTGAAGTCAACCAACTGTGACAATCTGGTCAACAGTACTTGTGACCAAGGGTTTCTCTGCCATTGAGGCAAAAATGACCAACCAAACTAGTGAAATGGCTAATCTGGTATCCTGCATGTTAATCCCAAATGCATTAGAAGGAGAGTTTCTTATTTATGCCCTCTAAAAACTAAAACAAATTTGGTAGTCTGTGAGGTCCCCCTAAAAGACTTTTCAGTTCACTGGATTCCAGAAATCTGTGAAATGATTCACTCTGTATGAGACACAAAGTAAATGAGTTTACATAGATGTATTTTTCCATTTAAAATCCTGAGTATATAAATAATATTTGTAATGGCTTTTAGCTTGTGAACCGGCATACAATGAATGATGGTGCAGGTAAAATACTGACACAGGATCTGCTGTGTCAGTGCATTCTTTGGAAAGTAACTCCATCCTGTCTTTATTAAAAGAAATCGGTGAATGAAAATTAAGATCCTGGTCCAAAATGCTATAGTCATCTCTACTCTTATTTATGTGTGCAAGACAAAGACATGGGTGATATATCAAAGCTCTCTTAAGCATCTCGAATGGTACCAACAGTGCTGCTGCCCTGTGAAGGATTCTCCATATCCGAGGAGATCACTATCCTACTAAATGCGGATGTTCTCTCTGCAGTTAACATCACCAGTGTTGAGGCAAAGATTATGAAACATCAGCTTTTCTAGGCTGGTCATTGTGTGTGGATGGGTGATACTTGTCTTCTGAAGATAAGAGACCCTCAGAGGGACAGAAGAAATCGTACAAAGACATCCTGAAAGAATATCTTAAGAATATAACTAAGAAGGGAAGCACTGACCCAACAAATTGGGAAGAGCTCACTGGCAATAGACTACAGTGGCGTAACACTATACATCAAGCGTCAGTCTGTTTTGAAGAGAACTGCCTTGCTCAAGTGGCTGAGAAATGGCAGAGGAAGAAGAAAAGCGTACGACTTCAATCAGCATTGGTGCTCTGCCAAGTCAGCCACTTGTCACGTATGGAAAAATCAGAAGAACATGACTTGAACTCCTCAGTTATCTTAAGTCTCATTGATGACCTTCCCCTTGGCAGGCATCATGCTCATACCAAGCAACTTCTGATAGGAGCCCCAGCAGTAAAAAGAGCCTGTTTTCTTAAACAGAAGCCATTCAATAGCAGCCACGCAGTCCACTGCTCAAGTATACAAGATGAAGGTGTTTCAGTAACGAATATAGATTTTCAATTAAGTGTGTTGCATTGTTTTTGAAAACTGACCTGTCCACTTGGTACTGTAGTGATAATGTGTGACCCTGTGAAAATACAATCCTAAGTTCCTCTCAGTTCCCCATACCTCTCATAACCAGGGATGGACGAATCTCAAAATGTTCAGAGGTTCCATCTGAATGAGTATTGATGCTTCCAAGCCTTCTGAAGCCTACAGTACTGGATAGAATATCAGAACAGCAGCTTTCTCCCTGGACTGCCAGCACAGGCCAGATTTACACCAAGAACAGCCATGTTTGCAGTATATGTAAGCTCTTCATCTTCCGACCAAATCAAAAACCCAATCTTTCAAGGTCTAGGCACCGACACCGAGTGACCATGGGGATGAATGAACAATGAGAACACGAGTAAAAGAGACAGAGGTGTTGCACAGTTACATTGATTACTCTGGACTCACTGGCCATTTAAAAATAAGAATTCTTCTACCACACACAAAATATTGACACTGGTTTCTCAAGTCTTTATGGGAAACTGATGGTGCAGCAGTAAGTTCAGTGAGGGCGTCTGCTATCTGCTACACCAAACCAGCTTTATAATTCTGTGTCCTTTGGCTTTAAAAAATTCCTTTCTGCCTCCTGCGCTGGCCCACTGTGTAGAGTGCTGCCAGCATTCACAAATCTACAGTATCCAAACAGTGCTCGAACTTCACTGTGTCTCTAAGAAAAGAACCAGCTAACAAAGTCCAAACCAGCTACAGACAGGGAGAGGAGCATAGTCCAACATTCATACTGTTAAAATTCATTTTGAAGAATTCATTAGTAAGCACTTTTCACCTACCACAGTCACAGGTGAATTCCAGGCTGGTTTGTGCCTCTCTCTAGCAGCACCCCGGAGATTTATCTATTTATCAGTTACTAATTAAATCTTCCAAATGATTAATTTGTTGAGATTAGTTTGCATGTTTTTGGCTGCACATTTGCCTCTTGAGCATTGTATTATTTCTGCATTCTTTATTAATGGGATGAGTGGATATATGAAATATATGTATTTTAACCCTTCCCTGCTGTGCAGATGGACTGGTGATATCGGGTTTTCCCAGGACAGTGCTAGTTTGAATGTCCCAGCAAAGATGTTTGGGGCTGCCTCTTAGAGATACTGAAACCTGCAGTCCCCAGACCAGAAGTGGAGCCAAGAATCTCATCCTGCGTGTGTGACCAACAGAGATCCACCCAACCACAGGAGATTAGCTAGGAAAAGAGCTTCCTGTTGCTTTCACTGAAATGAGTAAGAGGGCTTGAAATGGACAGGTTTTGCATTCCTGAACAGATGGAGAAGGGAGAAACAGAAGAAGGATGTTGCTGTATCTAAAGTGAGGAAGGATAAGGTGGGAAGAGGGGCAATGGATAATTTATGTAAATTGGTCCATATTGTTTAACCTACAAAACTGCTCTTTCCTGCTGAAAGAAGTGGATTAAGCCTTAATTTTAAACATCTGGGTCCCCTGGATTAAGTCAACTTTATAAAGTCAATTTAAATGGGGACCTTCTAAGTTGACTTGACAAAGTCAACTGAAAGTCGATCTCATTAAGTCGACTTAAAAAAAGACCTGTAGTGTAGACATAGCCACTGAGAGGTTCAGCTATATTCATGTCATTTATTATATTCTCTTTGTCATGCTCACTGTCCATTGTGTTGCGTGTCTTCATTTTTTATTTATTGCACTTCACCCCCCTCAAAATTTCTCTCTGAAAGGATTTTATCCTAGTGTTACAGTCTCACCTCTCTCCTGACCTGCTAAGAATTGATGGACAGCACTCCTCATTATTTTACAGTCACTCTTTGCTCAGAAAAGCTGCACTGAGAGAGAGAGAGAAAGAGAGGACATGTGGAGGTGGGGGAAGCGATTTCTCTGTCAGTGCACTGAAGTCATCTGCAGCCTAAGAAGCTATTGCAGATAAATTATTTCCTCCCATTAGAAAACCAGGGCTAACACCTATGGTGGTATAAGTATACACTGCTCCATGGGGCCCATCTATTCTACTCAAGAATCTCTCTTTGGGAGTTTTAAAACACAACCAGTTAAATTCATTACTCACTTACATGATTTAGCATCTAGGATGAATTTGATCCAACAGAGCACATTTTTAAAGAGGCCCCATGTCAACTTTTAAAGCTCTGGGCTTTATTTTGTACACCTTTGTTTTTGCTCACAAAATATTCATGCTTTTGCTCATGCAAAAGCCTGAATTTAGAAGCATACTATGTGTCTGTTCATAAAGCGCTGCTCACCCTCAGAACAGTTGGGCTGAGACACAACCGGGCATGAAAAATTGCAGAGGCACAGCTGTGGTGAGAATAATTTCATCCTCAATATTACAGGGGCATTCTGACAACATGGGCCAGTGTATTTTAGAGATGAAACCAAACTAAGTGGCCCTGTAGAGCATCCCATTCAGAACTCCTTGGTCAAAAGACTGGCATCTATTACATGGAGCCATGCAAGAGGGGAAGACAGACAAGAGAACTGAAGGAGGAGAAGGCTCTTCAGGACTCAGAATGGGAAAGCTGTGTGAAACAAAGAGATGCCACTTCTAGAACCCTGAAGCCTCATTTCATTAAATGAGCAAATTGCCCAGTAAAAAGTGACATAATTCTTCCATTCATATTTAATGGTTTTCTAGCAAATCAGTTATATGCATGGACAAGGCAGACAACTGAAAAGACCACTGCTAGGTATTGTTAGAATTAAAGAAGAGAAACATATTTGTAGTGTACAAAGAGACAATGATTCACCTGTTAAAGGCAGACATATTCCCCTAGAACACAGTAAAATATATACCGTAATATTCCAAAGCTGAGTCCAGGACATTTAGCTACATAGATAGGCTATTAAACATACCTTTCTGTGTAACTGCAGAAACATGTGCCAAAAGGTGAGTGAAAACGTGGATGCATAGTGTTCCGAACCTCAAGGTCACATACTGAGTCACTTTCTACTCCATTGTATTTCTTTGAGAGAAGTATAAATCAGAAATAGAAGCAGATGGTTGCCTTGAGCATAAAATAAGCATTTATGACTGCTTTCACTTGGGGGAAACAAATACACAAACAGTTCCAATGGGCTGCCTGTTTCTTAATTTTAAAGGAAAGGGCAAAGAGAGTTCTCAGACCCTAGCAGCTGCACCCACTGCATAGTCCTTATTATTAAGCAGTTTCCTCCATGCCATTTTGATTTACCATATTCCTGCACAGTGCCTGAGAATCATAAGTGATTATTTCAGGTGTCACTGCAAATGTCTCAATAGACTACAGACTCATAGAAACAGGAAGGGAATGTGAGAGGTCATCAAGTCCAGTCTCCTGCACTCATGGCAGGACCAAGTACCATCTTAAACCATCCCTGACAGGTGTTTGTCTAACCTGCTCTTAAAAATTACCAATGAAGGAGATTCCACAGTCTCCCTAAACAACTTATTCCAGTGGTTAATCATCCTGACAGTTAGGAATTTTTTCCAAATGTCCAACCTAAACCTCTCTTACTGTTATTTAAGCCCATTGCTTCTTGTCCTATCTTTGGCAGTTAAAGAGAATAACTTTTTCTCCCTTGTCCTTGTAACAACCTTTTAGGTACTTGAAAACTGTTATGTCCCCCCTCCGTCTCCTCTTTTCCAGACTAAACAAGCCCAGCTCTTTCAATCTTCCTTCACAAGTCAAGTGTTCCAGACCTCTAATCAGTTTTGTTCCTCTTCTCTGGACTTTCTCCACTTGTCCACATCTTTCCTGAAATGAGGCACCCAGAAGTGGATAGAATACTCTAGCTGAGGCCTTATCAGTGCAGAGTGGAGTGAAAGAATGACTTATTTCCTCTTTAAAACAGAAAGCTTTCTTTGCAGATCAGCAACTGGCCAGTAGGTACAATGAAAAGCTTAGGTTGGTCCTGTGGCCAGGTATGCACATGCAAAGAGAATAGATGAACCGACCCATGGTGGGGGGGATGCTGCAGACTGGAATTCAGTGGCAAGACTACATAACTGTGAGTGCACAGATCATGCCCCTTCTCTGGCCCACCCATTTCTTGCCTCCTACAAAGGCTCCTCTCTGTCAGCTTATGGCAAGATGATCCCTACCCACACTCAACAGAATCACTCCATTCAGGCACTTCCAAGGTCAGAGATGGTAGGCAGTGGGATTTTCCCTTGTGTAATTGGAACCAATTGGAGTATTAGCACACAATTTCTCTTGTGAGGTTCCTGAAGTGTGGGACACAACATAATGGCTCTTCAAACTTCTCAGCCCCATGATGTGAGGCACACATTTACATGTGCAAGAAAGAATTTCCAAGGTTACCTGAGCTTTCGTCTGCAGGCTTTGGTTGTCCTTTGCAAAGGATATTTGTATATACACACACAGAAAATGTGCCAGCAGGCTAAAATATCTAATTCACCAGGCACAGGCATTTAAAGCAGCCATTGATATGTCAGTGGATAAGAAACACTGGGTCACATGACCTACCTCACTAACTGAGAAAGCATGTGTCCCCAGTACACTGAGGCAATTTTTGTTCAACCTCCTTTTGTGGGTGCAAGCTGCACCCATCACACCCATGCTCTGGCAGGTAAGGTTCTGGGTTTCTGACTACCAAACCAAGGGTACAAGTCAGGTACTCAGAGGCAGAAGTGTTACACTTCACATACACAAACCTCTGTGGATGCAAAATTGTGGAGACAAGAATGGAAATCTGGCCTCAGGCCTATAGAATACTGACCCCCATGTAAAAATGAACCTGAAATGCATTCCCACCAACGTGCTGAGCCAGAAGTGGAGCATGTGGCCACACAAGTCTTCCTCTGCAAGAAGTGCTATTGGGCCATTTTGAAAGGGAAGGCACTGCAAACCATCCTCTGGCCTGTGAATAAACATTCAGTGGAATTTTACAATAGGGTAAAAAAAAAAAAATTAAAAGAAGAGCTCGTCATTGAATGCCCTGGTTACTCTCCTACTGAGTGGGTAGTTTTGTTTACCTAAGTGTTTTTCTTTCAGCCCCAGCTGTTCCTGTAGTATAGTCCTAATCTTGTTTTCGCTATTGCAGACTTTTTGCATAGCAACAGTTGGAATGCCAGCATGACAGGAGCACGGAATTAAGCAGAAGGTGGGCTATGAGAAAGCAAGCCTCTATTGACAAAGACGATTCACCCAGTCAAAGCCCTGAAAAAAAAAAAACCTGCTCCAGTGACACTGAAATGCTTGATGTTATCCCACTATAAACGCACACCAAAAACCTGCCTTAAGCAACCTCTTAAGGGATCAACAAAAATCTGTTGCTTTTCAGAGATGGGTTTTCTAATAAAGATGGAGTAGGATTGTATTGAAAAAGCCAGACATGGTGATGGTTCTACCTTCTTTGTTTGGGTCTCCCTAAAGATCAGCAGATGTAATTAGAGAAAATATTATTAGTTCAACCTCTTATTATTCATTTTGCACAAACTCTTAGACATCTAACTGCTATTTATTGCCACAATTAACTGCAGACTTTAAAAAATTCATAGAATAAAAAAAAAAAAAAATCTAATTGTCAATGCAAAATTTGTCCTGTTTGGTTCCTGATGTGTGTCTCTCTCAGCATAAGTACTCTTCAGACTTCTCAGTCTCATGATCTGCCACATATATTTACATGTGCTACAAAGAATTTCCAAGGTTACCTGAGCTGTCGTCAGCAGGCTTTTTATTTCCTTTACAAAGTGTATTTGTATATATACACATCGTATAGTTATATTCTGTGGATGCAAAAATAGCATACACAAAATGAAGACCAGCTCTGATCAGAGGTGCTAAAATCTAAGGTGGAGCAATTTTACCACAGCTTGGGAGATATACGTCGATAATTTCCATTATTTGAAATTTTGAATTTGTCCTCTGTACATACCCGTGTAAGAATATTAATGATCAGTGTCTTCACTTTCTATTCATCTCTCACATGACACCTTTTAGGTACACATTGTGGCATTAGTGAGCTGGGGGACACAGAAACGGTCAGGCCAGTTGAAACCAAGTTCCCAATATCAGTTATCCTCTTGGATTGTGATTCTGTTGATCACACTGCCATTAACTTGTTTCACTGGCAGTTACGAAGAATTAGCCCCAAAATTTTATTTTGGGTTAAAGGACACATCTAATTATCAGCCCTTTTTAACTGTTTTGTTCCAATCTGTTTTATATAAAAGCAAAAGATATTTGGACATGAAAGGACTAAATCTACAGAAGGGAAGGTGGCGGTGGTTGCATTGCCCCACCTCCATCCCAATGAATGCCTGAACCATCAGCCTATTGCCTTTTCTGGGGTCCTCAGTCCCTCCTGCAGTCAATAGCCCGCATTTCCTTGAGAAAAGGGATTTTTTTCAAACCAACACAAATTATTTCAGTCAAGCTAACTCTGAATGGGGGGGGGGTTGGCTAGAACATTTGTCAGTTTTAAAAGGGATAGCCGTGTTAGTCTAGTCCAGTAAAAAAAACAACAAGGAGTTGTGTGGCACTTTAAGACTAACAGATTTATTTTTTGCATGAGCTTTTGTGGGACAAGATCCCACTTCCTCAGATGTATGGTTACATCTTTGCAGAAAAGGAAATAGCACTTTTATGCCCATATAGCCACATTAGGGGTTTTGCTAATATAACTATTCTGGTTAAAAAAAAACAAAACAAAACAAAAAAAAAAACCAAAAAAAAAAACACCACCACACAAAAAAAATCACATCCTCTCCCAACATAGTTCTTTATACCAGTTGAAACTGTGTATGTAGACTGGCCAGCATAAAAATCTTGGCCTTAGACGCTTCTTACTTCTTCAAGGAAAACAGTAAAGCAGTTCTATTTAAATAAGATAGCCAAGCCATCAAAAAAATTATTAATGAACTAATGAAACTCAGCTGACAAGAAATGACAGCATTTGTTTAAGAACGCTCTAAGAGGAGAACAGAGTTTTATTCAAGCTGTTTAAAAGGGTAACTAACGGACAGTAAAAATAAAAACCTAAAAACATGGCAGCGTTACTTTAAAAAATTTAAAAACAATGTTATCAAAGCAAAACAGCATGAGCTAATCTATTGGGTGTCTGAATGCATGCGATCTGGTGACAATATGACAGCAAATATCAAACATATAACAATCTGAAAGATAGAGTGTCCCTTATTTAACTCTCTGTGGTCCCATTACCATAACCAGCCTGACAAGAAGATTAGAATGGAAGACAAGAGTGACTTAAGGGACCTTCTGCATCCTGTCAGGGTAAGTGTGTCTCACTGAATCTCTCAGAACAGCACATTTATCTTTAGATCACCTGAAGAAAAAACAACCAAGTCATTTTCCCTCTTCTCTGGTGGAGGAATCAGTTGTCTATGGATTATTTAAGTTAACTGACAGTTTCATCAAAGCCTTGTCTCCAGGAAAAAGAAATAATGCATCTTTAAATGCCTCTAACTGCAAGATGGTCAGAGATTTATAGCTTATTCACTTGTAAATCCCATTCTTTATAACTGACCCCCAAGAGAGTCTGAGGATGTTTGACAACCTTTCTGCAGGGAAGAGAGTGAAACCAGCAGTGCTATTAGAAATCCAGTTGTTTACTCAGCAAGCCAAGAGCTCCCTGTCCAGAAATTGACATCAGCTGTATCACTCCCTCTCTCCTGTATCTGCAAGTTTTTTTTAACAAAGGTGGTTTTGTGGTGATGCACTTTCACAGGCACCACTGAACTCTAAAGGAACTGAGGAAGTTTTCCAAGCCAAATGTGACTGATCTGGCCTTGAAGACAGGGCAAGGAAGATCAGCTGTGTCCGTTAGCCTCTGCAGGATTACTACTGGAGAAACTTTAAGCTTGAGTTTAAAGAAATGCTAAAAATTTGCACTGACCTGGGACAGTGGAAGGGCAGATAAGAGGAAACCACCATTGCTAGGAAATCAATGACAGATTTTTGCAATATAAGCAAACAACTACACCAAGATTCCCTCTGAGAAGTCATAATTTCACAAGACTGAGCAGAAATTGTAAAATTAGCTCAAAGATTTTTCCCCTAGTGGGGAGACAGAAGCAGGCATCTCTGCGCACCAACCCAGTGCTAAATGGGGCTCATTGGCTCCCCCACCACAAAAAGACCTGCTGCTCTGACATCATGCTGACAATGCATTCTTACACTAAGCACAAGATTGATGCAGATAGATGCCTGCTTTTGCTTCTTTGTTGGAAAATAATCAAAAACACTTCCTGGGGGGATCTCAGCTGGTTGCATGCAAAGGAATGCAGCAATAAGCTTTCGCTGAATGCATCCTGTACACATCCCTACAAGCCTTTGATTAATTTATGTCACAAAAATGCATAGCACTAATACTAGGTTCTTTTACTCAGTAGCTGCTTAAGATTTGTTACAGGAAATGAGATGGGTGAGCCACAGACATACACATTTAGATAGTAAATAAAGTCTTCATGTACATGACTCACTAAATAAATATAATTGACAACATAGATAAGACTGATAAGGAGAGCAAAAATGTCCTTCTTCATTGCTCATATGCAAAATCCTATGAGACTATCAGAAGTGAAGATGCAAAGCACAGACTTGGAGAAGTACTATAAGTGGAAATGATCAGATTTTCACTCTCTTGTCATTTCAATGTCCCAAGTAGGTGTTGGTCTGCAATATTTACAACCTTTTTCCCTTGCATTCCCACATAACCAAGGGCACATTTGCTTAGATCTTGTACTCTTGTCTATGTCTGCCATGCTGGGGCACCATAATTAGGGATCCAACTGCTAACAAACAAGTCCCATCAACACATTTACCAACATTTCAGTATGTAAATGTGGTTGCTTCATGGTTACGTGCACCAAAAAGCCCTTAAAATAAATCTAATTTAAGCTCTAGCTGTTATTTTGCAGTTTATCATAAGATACATATTGCTATATCTTATAACACTAGGTCAAGCACAACAGCTAATTATTCAAACTTTATGCTAACTGCTAGCCCCTAAGCTTATTGCAATTCCTGTTCCAGTACTTTTACATTTTATTTTCCCCTATTTGCTTTATATCTTTAACTGTTGTTACCTTGTCTTTGAACATTTTTGGTTTGATTATGGTTTGATCCTAGGTATGGATCTCCCAAGATCAGGTCGGGGTAAAGGTTGACACTGTGTAATTTGCTACTTCACCCATGGCACTACTTGCTTTTTAAAAATAAAGACACAAACAAAAGAACAACATTGAGTTTCTCAGGCCCTGTGCATCACCAACATGAAAACAAACCAGGGAAATGAATGAGGGAATGCTGAAGAATAATTGCAGTGGCCAGATATATTAGCAGAAGCCTCCTCAGTTGAGACTGAAAGGCACTCCCCAAATACTACATTCTGTCTGGATGCTGCAAAAGAAATACCTATAACACCAATAACAATGCACAAAGCAAATGAGTTTTCCCCTGGCTTGCACACACAAAAGATGTTCAATCCCACCCCTTCCTTCCCAGCGACAAATCTACATTTCAAACCGCTATCCTGGGATATTCTGAAAAGCCATGATTACCATAGGATCATAATACAGAAAAAAAAAACCCAAACCATGAAGGGAGTGACACTTAAAGCCATTCAAGTACGAATTACACACTCAAGGTCGGGCTAGACTATCCCTAGTGTAACATCAGAAGTTAATGGACTAATTCCGGTGCACTAACTAATAGGCAGATTTCTTTAAAAATATTATTCCTTGTTATCTCCAGTATTGATTGCAGTGATACATTTATTTATTGTAGTTTTCCACGTTTACAGTAATACCATAAACTATGTCCTACGGAGCAGCACACATGGAGGACGCTAGACACATGCCGAGACAGCATAAACCCAGTGCAACGGGAAAGTTGTTTGACGTTGACATGGCACACTTAAAATGTAGTGATTTCAGTGCTGCCAGCCAACAGGGCTGTGTGTGTTTGTATATTTGAGGAATAAACCACAGCAGTGTGCATGAAGACATGAGGGTCAGCTGAAAAACTACCACCCACACAGCAGTCCAAGTTAATGCAAGATGTGTTCCCATTACTCATTTGGAAATACGCTCCTGGGAAACTGGTTCTCATTAGCTGCCTGCAGATTGGCCTTTATTTAAAATAAAAGATGTATTGATGGATACTTCTATTTCTAAGTTAACTTTATCATAGGCAAAAAACCTTAAGGTCTGGTTTGTCTGCTTCGTACCATGTCAAAGGTGCATTTTGCCCTACCATAGAATTCCCCAGTGTAAAAGTGACCTGTCAGGTGGCACTGAGCTGCAGATATAAAAGATCTTAAGCCACTCCCCACTTCCCTTCTTGTAGTGCAGCATAGTGGATGTGACTGAAGGAAGTGGGGCTCCTATATCATGTGGATATCTGGCTATATTTCCAGACTCTGTGGGACATTAGAAGCCAGCTCCAAGCTGGTATACCTCAGTGCAGAGGGACAGCCTGCACACAGCATCAACACAATCAGGGCTGTGCAAATGTGAGATTTAAGCCTCCATTGCATCCATTCCTGCCTGATTTACACAATCTGCAGTTTGGCCCTAATTAAGGCTAATAGTACCCATCTTAGACAGATGCACCTGACTTCAAGTTCCCATGACAGGAGCAAACAGCACCAAGACATGATGGGGCTCAGATCTGGTGTTTCTGTTTCCAAACCATCTCTCACTTATAGTAACATTAAATCTCTCCCCACCCCCCCAGGCATCCATCTGTTATTTTTAGTCACCCAGCACCAAGTAGAATATTTAAAGGGTGATTTATGATTCTATTTATTTCACATACCTCAGAACAAAGTGTGCAAATAGCTAAATATTTTTAAACTAACAGTTAAACAGTTCCCAAGTGCCTGCCAACAGCTGCATCTTTCTCACCCACACAGAAAAACTTGGAGCCTCTCTCAAATAAGAAAATAAGGTTTTAAATAATCACATTTTCATGGTAATTGTTTCTTGAGGGAGACAACTCACCCTGTAACAAAAACAAAAGCACAGCCTCCACCCTTAAGGATAATGCTATGAAGGTTTGGAAAGGAGAAAAAAAAAAATCTAACAAACGAAAATAAATAAATAAAAAAAAATAAAAGGTCAAAGATATTTGACGTTTACCCAAGTGTAAATACCACCTGCAATAAGTGATGCTCAGGAGAACTGGGAATGCCAGTGACCTTTCCCCACACAAGAGGCAATAAATGATGCCTAGAAACAAGGGAGGCATTACAAAGCTCTGTGTGCATGAAGGAGGATGCCCATGTGCCCATCTTCCTGTCCATTTGTATATGCTTGTTTATTCCCACTCATCTCTCTGCCACAAAGGAGCTGCAAAACTGACGTGTGGGTGATGGCAAATCTCTGGTGCTAGAAATGTTGCAAGTGATGCATTAAAGAAGAACAAGTCTACACTACATAATTAAATTGACCCGTTATGGCGTCATACAGTCCCGCACGGTAACTAAATTGGTTTGCATGTTCACACTACACTCCTTGAATCGACAGTGCTAGCCCTCACCTGAAGCGCTTGCACAGATTTTCTAACTGTGAGCATGGGGCATTATGGGACAACTTTGGAAAGGCAGCAAGTCATCCTAACCAATACAGTGTCTACACTGCCATTGCATCAAATAAAGTTTTGCAGCTCCCATGGAGGTGGAGTCATTAAGTTGGTGTAGTGGGTGAGCTATATCAGCAGAAGTTTTGTTTTAGTGTCAACAAACTTATGTCAGTGTAAGCTGTCTTACTTCAACCTAACTCTGGAGCGTAGACCAGGCTTGCTCCATACCAACTGCAAAATTCTGAGGCAGTCAATCAGACTTATGCAACCTACAGAGAAGAGCTTATGTGACACCTGTCGACTTTGCATCTTCCCTATGCGCTACTTGCACTGTGCCGACATGAAATACATTCCCATTGACACAGCACTGCACAAGCTGCGGGGTTTGTTTTATTCGATCAACCTCTGGATTGACTGAGCAATCCGTAAAGACATGCTCAGTCGATCCAAATAAATGGACCTGAAGGTGGCAAATTTGCAGCCGTCAGCAGACAGTCTCAGTCACTCCAGGTCATCGTAATAATATTTACAAATTCATCCACAGAAGGTGACTCACAGGAAATATGAGAGAGATTTTCAGTGGCATTTCATGTAAATAAAAATTTACTAATCTAGATGACAGAGCAAAATCCTCTGCTTGATTGCCATCCAGGGAGAATTTGTCATTTGTGTAAATTTATTGCAGGCTTTGTCATAAGTCGTATATAGCCAGTGTTTCTTCATTTAAGGCAACTCGGAGTATTTTTATTCCTGCTTCCCTGTAAAAGAGCACCCTGAAAGTTCAGACAGTGAACTACTCACTAGCAGAAGAGATCGGGTAGTTCATCCCTCCCTAGCTAGCTACAAACAGGGGCGATAAGTGCCCTAGAAACGCTTACAAATACACAACAGTATTTATCTTTGTCTGGCTTACTTCATAGAAAGAGTGGCACAAAGAAATGTCGTGGAGTTGACGGGAGAAGGTGCCTCCAGAAAAGAAAGATGCCATACTGCCATTGGACAGAAATGCAGATAGTAAGTAGACAAAATTAGGCTACTAGATTGTTATCTTCTACTCCTTCAGAAGGTCCCTGGAGTGAACGTGCCTAGCAAAATATACTCATTATTGCGCAGGGCCTTCAGTACCCCCAGGCTCTGCTTTTACACTGTAATCACATAAAAGTGCCCTGCCAGTCACCTATAGGTCTCCTCTTAACAGTGGCTGCATGGCTCTACTTTGATTGGAACACAAGAGGCAATTAAGAACCACAAATTCATTCTGCTCTGGTTTAAGCGCTTCGTTTACATCCAGACAGATTAATGTCAGTCTGCCTGGTCCTATGGTACCTTCTTTTTATGCTACAGTAACACAAACTCAAACATTACAAGCCAGTGAGTAAACAGAACAAAACACAATTCCCAAAGACAAAGCTTGTTTAGGATCAAAAGCAGATATCTGTCAAATACAAAGGGAGCTGGAGCACTCCAGGCTTCTGCTTTCCCCTCATCCCCAGATATTAAAATCTTCAACATGCAAGCATTTTGCACCTCAGAAAACTACAGTCCTTCTGGTTTCTGTAAGAAAAGCTCTGCTGTTTTCTGGCACATAAAACAGCATTGGAAACAATAAAGAAAACACAGCATTTGTCCATGGTATCATCTCGAAATCTCATTTGTACTATGAATGGTAAAGTGATCCCCTCTACCCCCAGGTACATATCAGGAGAGATGAAAGATTGTCACTCTGACCAGCCCCAATGTCAGCACTTTGGGATGCAAGGAGAGGTAGCAGAAGAAATGTCATTTCTAAATCTTCAATTAAAAAATTCTAACAAAAGCCCATGTTGCAGTCTTCTCCAAACTAAACTCAAAAGTATAGCAAGAGAGTGTTTGGCAGACTTGGAGTCACAATGAAGTCATCCTGTTGCGTTATGGATTTACATTACGCCAACAGCAAGCTGGGAGACTAATTCAGGGTCAGCCAATACTTCAAGGCCTCAATTTTCCCAAAGGGACAAATGGTTTTGGGTACCTCCATTCCTGGATGCCCAATCTGAGATGCTTTCAAATGACTTCATTTTCAGAGGCTGGTCCTCAGCAATTTATGAAAAATCAGGTTCCCTTGAGATCTCAGGTTGGGTGACAAAAACTAAGATCCCCTCTTCCTCAGTTGGTCAACCACCATTCACTTCGAAAAATGTAGAATTAAGAAATTGTGACCTGATAGCAGGGAGACCCAAAAAAAGTAATTATATGAGGAAGCTGGTGGTCCGCAGACCACTGGTGGTCCATGAGGGTAGTACAAGTGGTCGGCGGGGGGGGGGGGGGGAGATAATTACTGCAGGTAAATATGTACTGTGACAAATGCAATATTTTTGTTAGTGAGCATATATAAATTAGAATAGCTGTGTTTTTAATACCTCTTGTTAGAGAAGTTTGCCTCCCATCAGCCAAAAGCTATGTTAAAAATGTTTAAAATAGCTTGCTTACACGGCAGTCCCCAAAAGCTTTTAGTGATGATGTAGTGGCCTGCATAAAGAACAAGGCTGAGAACTGCTACCCTAGTTCTCCCCCCCCCCCCATTTCCTGGGATCTGAAGGAGAAAAGAACCCACTTTGAAGCTGAATGTGGACGAGGGTTGGCAGAGCTCATTTTCCTTATTAAGCCTTTAGAAACTACTGATAGCCACTGAAGAAATCTGATAGGTAATATCCACTGAAGCCCACAAAATACAGAGATTGTTTCACCTCCCTGAACAATCCTTACTCCCAAAGTATAGATGAACACAAGAAGAGAAGCACAAGAATGTCACCCAAACTTTACCCAACACATTACTTGAAGGCTAACCTGCCGTATTGCTGAAGGGCAGTGCTAATCTGGAGAAAAAAAAAAAGTGGAGTAGACTAATCTTCTGGTTGAATCAAGGAGTGTAGCATACAAGATCTAGATTCCATAGCTCTATATTAAAAATGAAAAGGCACAAGCTATGCTATAGTTCTCTGTGAGTTGCATGTGGCCTACAAGACTGCAGTTTGATTATAACAGTTACAGAGAAGCAAAGTATGATAAAAATTTGTCATTCAATTTCAGTCAAGTCTGTAAGAGTTGAATAGGAATTTGGATCTAGGTCTGGGGTGGATTCCTTGGGTAACCATATGGAACATATACCTAGACAGAACTCACTCAGTGATGTTATTATTCATCCCTCAATTAATGGAGCAAAGCATAAAGCAGTTGGCTTTTGGGAAAGCAAAATGAACCACAGAGAAAGGCTCAGGAAATAGTTTCCCCGTGTTTGAAAATTTTAAGAACAAATTCTTCTTTGAGTAGAGTCCCTAGAGGAGCTCCAGCATGGATGTGCTTGTGTTCTGGGTGCTGTAGACATGGGAGAACATTTCAGGGGTCACAGTGAGTCAGGTTGGAAGACTGAGAAGTGTGGGGTCAATAGGATACCCAAGGATCCCAGAAAGGCCACTGGGGCAGTGGGATAAAGCCCAGTGGTGATGCCCATACTCATCATCTCTGGGAACTGTGTAATAATGTTTAGCATTTACATTGGATTTTCCACTCAAGGATCTCAATTTATATAGATATTTGAGCCTCACCCCTCTCTCTCTCTGGGAAGCCTAATTAGCCTTAATTTACAGATAATCTCTCTCTGTTTCTGTGTGGCTAAGTGCCTTGCTCAAGGTCATGATGCAAGCCAGATGCATATCCAGAGAGATTCCAAGTGTCTCGATTTTTTGCCCGTGGCTCTAACCAGGAGCTTCTACTCATCCCCAATGCATGCTTACAAGAGGTCAGAAAGGGAGAACGGGTGTTTCTTAGTGAGGACCTTTTGGAAGATTATTTCTATGTGATGCTATCTCCTCACCCTGTTTCCCTGTCTGTAGCATCCTTCTCAGAGGATGTTATCATCACCTCTGCAGTCACACCAAAGGAAAGAATTTATTTTCCCCATTTCCTGCACTGCAAACTGGTTTCCCAAGAGTTTCAATCATGTCTTATAGTTGCAGTTGGTTGTGAAACCAAAGGAAAGGGGGAAAGATGGATAATACCATCTTGAAACATGAAAAGGTAAGACAGATCTATAGTTTATCCTGGTATAAGCAACAACCTATAAAACCACAGCCCCAAAGAGTTAGCCAGGTTGCTGACCTTTTAGCTGAAGCAGTAAATGATTCCCCCCAGGGGAACTGGATCCTTGAAAGAGCCTGTGTCCATATTTCGAACTAAAATGAGCTGCTGCTTTAACTACTCTGCTGGCCTAACATTGACACAAAACCACAAGAAGACATGGATAGAATATTAAAACAGAAACAGCAAACAGAGGGTCTGATTTTTTTTTTCCAAGGGAACACTCTCTGAGAGCACATAATCAGACAGATGAGGTCCATGCCCATATAGTACACAGAGTAGAAATTACAAATTCATCCAAGGGATTTCAGAGAAGGCATCTTTGGTGAAGGCATCTTTCTTCTGCACCAATTCAAGTCTGACCTGACTTGTTAGTGTTTGGAAAGCTGTTGTCACCCGCTGCTAGGTGTGAAATAAGCACGTGAGAACTCTATATTTCTGACTTTTGTGGATAGCTATCCACATCACTTTTAAAAAAAACAGCCCAATAACTTATCAACATAACTGGCACTAAATAACAACATTTGTTTTGAGCATACATAGCAAATAGTAAGGCAGCATGCAAACTGAACTGCCCTCATATCTGTTGTTTGTCCATCCTGGTTAGGAAGGAGGCACTGATGGGGTTATTCTCTCTGATTTCCTGTTTTGGATGTAAATCAAGGACTTTAACCTCCAGCATGGTTCATCTGGCACTTCATATCTGTACACTGACAGTGTTTGTTCAATTTCAAGCACAAATCTTTCTCTTATGCCATTCAATGTTAAGTTTTATACCTCTTCCAAGAAGGAGCTTTGCCTAGACACCATGCTTAGCATAGGGAGAAGAGAAATTCAGGCTTCTGGAGCAAAAAAACAGGACAATGGATCAGAACCAGGTCTTCCTCAGGAGTAGAAAGGGCTACAGCTAAACCACTGGGTCAGCCCATTGTTTCGTGTTGACCTTGCTCATTTCTTTTGGCCTAAATTTGGCCAAATACAAAGGTGAAGTGATTCCAAAGAGCAGGAAAACACACAGCTTTTTGTAAACTGGAAAGTTGATTTCTTTCCTTCTGCTAAGAATGAAATAAAATTACTTTTAAAAACTGAAACCTTTTAAAAATTGAAAGGCAGGTAGAAAGCAAAAAACCAGAGCTATTGCCCAAATCCACTACTGAGAAGCAAGGAGGCTTTAGGGAAAGTCATCTTTTGTGGAGGAAGGGGAAAGTCACTCTGCCTTAGCCTTTTGTATAAGAGAAAAAAACCAATAGGTCAAATTTGGGCCCTGACCCTGTGTATTAAGTTCCACACAGGAGCCTTGGCCTGGCATGAGACCTCTTTGACTTGAATAGGGCACTGGTTTTACAGAGCTCATTGCAGGATAATGGTCTTAGATCTGGTCTTAGAAATTAGTTTCAACACATTCAACAGAAACGCCCAATCTTTGTCACCAACACTGCAAAACCACCACGTAGGGCAGTCTCACTCAAAAGGATTCACTCTGGAGTTGGACAACAAGATGAAAACCAGGATTCAAAGGCAGGGACAGAAAATGTTTGGGGACATAGGGCAGGCTACACCTGGGAGATGCACTGAGCACATGGTATTCTCTTCCCAGTTGAGGCTGCAATGTGACAAAACAGACATGTGAGTGGGAGAGAGCAAGTACTGCTACCCTTATTTCACAGATGGGAAACTGAGGCTCAGCTCCTATTTAGACACTTTTTTCAAATGTGCTCACATGTGCCAAGCGCTTTCAAAAATCCAACTATTTAATTTAGCTGTGTAAATGCAAGCAGAGTTCTTTTGACATCTGCCTTTAAGTAATTTTTCTAAGTTTATACTGGGAGTTTCTAGCAGAGTCTGAAATTAAACCGAGAATGTCCCAGTCCCCCTAACCATAAGACCCTCTTTTTCTCTGTCTTCCCAAGCCGTTCTCCTTCAAATGAGTTTCCTACAGCACCTAACACTGTATAAATACCACACTGCAATAATGATACTTCATCATTACCAATATGTCCAATAAATAATGACGACAATGAATAAATAATAAGCATTGCTCACAATCTTAGCTGTGCATGTATTTTCTTGCACAGTCCTTTCACTTGGGCATGCAAAAGTGATGCCTTTTCAAAATTTGGGTGGTGGATAATAAGTGATTCCTTTGAAAGCAAGGCCCTCTTCAAAAACTAGTCATTCAGCCACTGATGACATTTATCTCATATGTACAATAGAATAATATGTCTGAAAGTAGGTTGTTTGAGCTCAGCAGATTCATAATGTGACGCCTGATGGCACAGTCAGATCACCAATAGCTCATAGGGAGGGGCTTTGGAGGAAAGCATTACCTCCCTGACCAAGCAATCTGATCACAGTGTTTTACAGTGCTCCTTATAGACAAGCCAGAGAAAGGCAGCGTAGAATGGGCCCTCCTTGACACCTTGCATATGATTGATTTGGAAATCAGCATTCAAGAGTGACGAATCGTAGAATGATGAGGCTGGAAGCAATTCCCCTGTGCTCAGGCAGGACCAAGCATACCTAGAGCCACAACCTCCCTGAGGAGTTTATTCCAGACCTTAGCTGTCCTTCTTAAGTTTCCTAATAGCCGACATCAATCTCCCTTGCTGCAGATTAAGCTCAATACCACAGTGCAAATGGAGGACAACTGATCACAGTCATCTTCAGAATGGCCCTTAATATATCTGAAGACTCACTTGGTTCACCCCTGGCCTCAGTCTCCTTTTCTCAATGGTAAGTATACCCCCTTTTTAAAAAAAAAAAAATTGTAAACAAGTCAAGTTTTCTAAATCTTAAATCAATTTTCATTGCCCTCTTCTGGTCTTTCCTCAGTCTTTTCACATATTTCCTAAAGTGTGTTTCCCAGAACTAGACACTACAGCCGAGACCTCCCCAGTGCCAGGTTGAGCTGGACAGCTACCTCCCTTCTCCCACACAAAGCACCTCTGTAGGTACATCCCAGAATTACATTAACTTTTTCTGCTGCTGCTCCCATTGTTGGCTCCTAACCCCCCGATCCTTTTCTGCAGAATTGCTACCTAGCCTGTTTGTCCTCATTTTATATTTTTACATTAAGTTTTTCCTTAAGCACAGACTTTTGCTCTTGTCTTTACTAAATTTCATATTGTTGGTTTCAGATCGTTTCTTGAACTTATGAAGGCTGTTTTTTGAATTCTAATCCTGTTTTCTGAATTCCTCGTAATCCTTCCCAGTTTGGTGTCAACTGTGAAGTTTATATGCATACTCTCCACTCCATTAACTAAGCCATTAATGAAAATCAATTATTAAAACTGGACCTAGGACTGACCCTTACATGTCCCCCTCCTCAATTCCTTGCCCCCAGCTTGACAGAAAACCATTGATAACTAGTCCTTGAGTATGGTTTTTCAAACACTTGTGCACCTGCCTTACAGATTTAATCTACATCCCATTTCCCTAGTTTGCTTATGAGACTGCTGTGTGGGACTGTATCAAAAGCTCTTCTAAAATCCATATAAATCATATCCACTGCTTCCTCTCTATCCATTAGGCCAGTACTCTGTCAAAAGGAGATTAGGTTCGCTTGTTCTTGACAAATTCACAGAAGCTATGCAGGGCCGGCCCAAGGGCTTTTTGCTGCCCTGGGTGAACGATGACATCACTGCCCCCACACTCCACATTCAATATAGAAAAAATGAGAAATTCAAGAATGAACATATTAATATATTTTTTAAACACAAAAAATCACTTTCATCTAATTTAGTGCCCCTTAAAGCCTGGTGCCCTAGGAGACCACCTAGTTCAAGTATATGGATGGACTGGCCCTGCAGTTATGCCTTATAGCCCTATTATCCTCTAGGAGTTTACAAATTTATTGTTTAGTAATTTGTTCCACTATCCTTCCAGATACTGAAGCTACATTGACCAGTCTTTAATTACCAGTCTTTAATTACTTTGATCCCCTTCTAAAAGATAGGTGCTATGTTTGCTCTCCTCCAGTCCTTTGGGACCTCACCCATCCCTCCAAGAGTTCTCAAAGAGAGTTGCCAACATTCCCAAGGTTGCCTCAGTTAGTTCAATAAGTATCCTAGGGTAAATTTAATCAAGCCTTGCTGACTTGAAACATCTAAATTATTTACATAGTTTTTAACCTGTTCTTTCCTCAATCTTGGCTTCTGCTCTTTTCCCCTTTTTGTTTAATATTAATTACATTAAGCGTCCAGTCACAGTTACCTTTTTTAGAGAAAAATGAATCAAAATAAGCATGAAACATCTCACCTGTCTGGATGTCGTCCATTATTACCTTTCCTTTCCTGCTAATTAAGGGACCTCCACTTTCCTTCATTTCTTGTGATCCTTACATACTTACTGAACCTCTTCTTATTGTCATTTATTTCCCTTGCTAGGTAAATTAAGTTTGTGCTTTTCCCTTTCTGATTTTTGTTCCTACATGCTAGCATGTGTTCTTCTTTTGTTCTCATCCTTAACCATGTGTCTGGGCTCCCACTTACTGAGGAAATATTTTTGAAGTTCAAGACGTTAAAGTGCTCCTGATGCAGCCATACAGACTTCCTACTAGCCCTCCTTTTTTTCCTTCCCACTATTGTTTTTTAATATTGTGTCTCTGAGAAACTGCCAGAGCTCCTGAACTACTTTTTCCTTTCAATTTACTTCCCATGGAACATTACCAACTAGTTCTTGAGGTTTGCTAATGTGTGCTTGTCCTTGTTCAGCTGTTCTCATTCCTTCCTTTCCTTAGAACCATGAAATCTGTCATTTCATGATTATTCATCCAATTTGCTTTCCACCTTCAGATCTGCAACCAGTCCTTGTTAGTCAGGAACATGGCTTCCTTCCTGGTTTCCTTCTCCACCACCCAAAATAAAGAATCGTTCCCAGGACCTTTGAGAATTTACTGGATATTCTGTGGTTTGCCATATTAACTATTCCTCCATTACTACCAAATTCTGGTGTTTTGTATAATTGTTATTTTTTCCAAAAATGTGTCATCCACCTCTTCCCTCCTGATTTGGTGGTCTACACTAGACCCCTACCGTGATGTCACGCCTGTTTTTTCTCCCTTTTATCTTCACCCAGAGATTTTGAAACTGTCTGCCTCGTCTCCCTCTTGATCTCCGACCAAGAAAAGAATTCCCTGAAATAGTAACAGAATATTCCCTCCCTTTTCCTCCCACACCTCCTTCAGCTTCCCCAGCACTATGCCTTCATTTATCTGGAAAGGCTTGACTTGCAGTCCCATTACTATTAAGCTTTTGACTGCTGCCATTTTTTCCAGGACACTTGACTCCAGCTAGATGATGAGGGAAGATGATGGGTAATTTGAGCAGCTCCATAGTGATGAATTGGCAAAGGCCTGTCAGTGACTGCTTTCTAGATGAAGGAATGCATTCTGCAATCTTAATACTGTTTCAGTCTTGGTTCCTCTTTCTAACCCTGAAATCCTGAAGCAAACAGGAGAAGGGAGACGAGAGAACTGCAGTACAGGAAAACTTGTACTGATAGGATTTTAAAATTTTTCCCCACATCCCCTACACCCCCAAAATGTGTTCTCACACTACACCCAATTCACTCATGCAGGAACAGGGGGACTAAGCTTCTCTGTTCATACAGAATCACTTACCTCTGTTAAGGGATACCCTTACTTCCCTCCCATCTGTCCACCCATAAGCTCCCAGACCTTGAGTCAATTACGCCAACTGGCTCCAGCCTCCTGATGGAGCAAGGCTTATAGAAGAGTTGGGTTCCTGTGCTTTCGCTCTCACCTGCAGGACTCCAAAGTATTTCAGCACCATCAACATATGGCTATGTCAGCCAGATAAGGTAAGGGGCCAGCCATGGGCAGATGCACCCTGAAGATGGAGCCATGACTGCAGAGGTGATGTTAACAGGAAGGCACTACTTTCTTGACCATGGGATGCTGTTCAGTGAAGGAGGATCACTGCAGATGGGGTCCAGCTGACAAAGAAGAAAGATCTTGGGACATCGACTCCCAGGTTTTCAACTGTTCAAAGGGGGCAGGTGACAACAGATCACAGGTAAGTATGAAAAAAGGTAATGCTCACAGAGAGCTGGGGGATGGAAAATTACAATAGGGTCACAGGTGAAACGAGGGAAAACTGTAAGGGAATCTGATCTACATCTTTAATGGCTACACACAAATTCATAGACTATGGAGAATTGAATAGGAAGAACTGGCAATGGGCATCAGAAACAGTGGGACAAAGCTCATGACTGGAATATTGGCATGGGATGGCATGAGATTTTTCAGGAAGGATGGTCAGGGAAGAGGAATTGCCTTGTACATCAACAGCAATGCCAGCATCCTCACATTTCCTTGGCAAGTGCGACCCACTCACAGGGATTGGAAAGAAGTTTGTTGCATGATCAGAGCTGTAGTTCTTTACATGATCCTCTGACAATAATATATTTTAAAGTAAACTTTAAAATGAAGGTTTGTGGGTCCTAGAATAATAAATTACTACCCCAAATGAAGCATTTATGGTGTTGTAGGCATAAAGCACTAGCTTTGCTGCTTCCCTAATTTCAAAACCATGGTTGCATTCTGCATCTGTTGAGAACATTTCTTTGTACATTCTCCACCTAAAGATTTACACAGCAAGTTTCTCGTTTTGCTGTAGTTGGCAAATTCTGAAGTATAATTTATTTTCAAAATATATTTTTCATCTTTAGTATTAAAGATGATGTAAAGCCAGAATAGCATTTTGGAGCATATGCAGTTTTTAAAGCTTGAGATGTATGAATGTAAATTGAGAGATGAGTAAGGATAAGACTATGTCATGGATTCCATGA
This sequence comes from Podocnemis expansa, assembly GCA_007922195.1. Classification (NCBI taxonomy): domain Eukaryota; kingdom Metazoa; phylum Chordata; order Testudines; family Podocnemididae; genus Podocnemis; species Podocnemis expansa. The sequence continues at coordinate 3,559,707 of ML682007.1, forward strand.
TTTTTTCAGAGAACTCTGTGATATTTTCCTCTTCAGCTCCAACATGCCAAACCTGAAGTGCAGAGCCATCAGCGGCAGCAGGTGCTAGACACTCCTCCTTTCCAGAGCGGGGCTCAAACTTAGAATCATAGAATCATAGGGTTGGAAGGGACCCCACGAGGTCATCTAGTCCAACCCCCTGCCAAAAAAAGCAGGACCACTCCCATTAGATCATCCCAGTCAGTGTTTTGTCCAGCTGGGACTTGAACACCTCCAGAGATGGAGATTCCACCACCTCCCTAGGCAACTTATTCCAATGCTTCACCACTCGCCTAGTAAGGAAGTTTCTCCTAATATCCAGCCTGGACCGCCCCAGCTGTAACTTGAAGCCATTGCTTCTCGTTCTGCCCTCTGTTACTACCGAGAACAGTCAAGCTCCCTCCTCCTTGGAGCAACCCTTCAAGTAGTTGAAGGTTGCTATCAAATCCCCCCTCAGTCTTCTCTTCTGCAGGCTAAATAAGCCTAGTTCCTTCAGTCTTTCTTCATAGGGCTTGTGCTCCAGCCCTTTGATCATTTTGGTTGCCCTCCTCTGGACTCTCTCTAATTTGTCCATGTCCTTTTTGTAGTGGGGAGCCCAAAACTGGACACAGTATTCCAGATGTGGCCTCACTAGTGCAGAATAGAGGGGAATGATCACATCCCTGGATCTGCTGGTAACACTTCTTCGGATGCAGCCCAGTATGCCATTGGCCTTTTTGGCAGCAAGAGCACACTGCTGACTCATGTCCAGCTTCCCATCCACCATGACTGCTAGGTCCTTTTCTCCAGTGCTGCTATTTAGCTGATCACTCCCCAGCCTGTAGCAGTACATGGGGTTTTTTCGTCCCAAGTGCAGGATTTTACACTTATCCTTGTTGAACCTCATGAGATTCCTCTTGGCCCACTGCTCCAGTTTGTCTAGGTCTCCCTGAATCCTGTCTCTGCCCTCTAGGGTGTCTACTGTTCCCCCCAGTTTGGTATCATCCGCAAACTTACTGAGTGTGCAATCTATCCCATCATCCAGATCATTAATGAAAACATTGAACAGAACTGGCCCCAGGACCGACCCCTGGGGCACACCACTCGTTACTGCCTGCCAACTTGACATGGAGCCGTTGATTCCTACGCGCTGAAACCGTTGTTCTAGCCAGTTTTCTATCCACCTTACAGTCCATGCATCTAACCCATACTTCCTTAATTTGCCAATGAGAATGCCGTGGGAAACCGTATCAAAAGCCTTGCTAAAGTCAAGGTATATCACATCAACGGCTCTTCCCGCATCCACAAATCCAGTCATCTCATCATAGAAGGCAATGAGGTTGGTCAGGCATGATTTACCCTTGGTAAATCCATGCTGACTGTTCCTGATTACTCTACGTTCCTCCAAGTGTTTCAGGATGGATTCTTTGAGAAGCTGCTCCATGATTTTTCCAGGGATTGAGGTGAGGCTGACAGGTCTGTACTTTCCTTCCTTCTGCTCAGGTTTCAGTCCCCAACCCCCCATCAGCCAAATTTTACTATAGTTAATTTCAGTAAAAGTCAGGGACAAGTTGCTGGCTTCTGGGAATTTTTGTTTTTTACCTGTGACCTGTCCCTGACTTTTATTAAAAATAACTGAGACAAAAAAATTCATCTTAATGATGAGTCTAAAATAAGTTCTGAGCTATGTAGTTATAAATGTTAATAAGGCTACAGCATATTACCTCATGAGCATCTATGTTCATTATTTATTATGGCAACCTTCAAATATAAGTGAAGACAATTCATTTATATTTCACTGCATTAAGGGAGACATAAGTGTGACCCAATAAATGGTAAGTTTAACATCATTTAGTTTTTTCTTGCACAATGAATTAACAGGAACTGGCATGATCTGAAGGGGCAAAGTCAAGCAACTTTTGTTAATTAAGGATTTGTAGTGTGGTAAAGATGTGAATGAGTCAAAGCAAAGAGGACTGGAAAGAAAGAAAGTACATCGAGAACATGAAATCTATTTGACTATCAATCTTCAGACCATTTTGTTAAAAATGTAATTACAAGTGAATCCTTCTTTGCATAACTAAGAGTATTTTGAAATGTGACACTGTAGAAAGTACACCAAAGACATGCTTGAGCTACTCAGAGCTTGATATTTAATAGAACAGAATTCTCCTCCATCATATCAAACCAGAAAGAGAGGCATGTCACCAAGTAAGTAGGATGATTGAGACATGAGTGTACAACTTAAGAATTCTAATTGTTAAGTTATTATGAAATGGTTGTTATGAAAACTGGTGTGTCGGGCTTGTTTCACACACTCTGAGGCCAGGGTCAAGAGAGGGTGATTCGAAAGCAGTGCACACCCACTGAGGTGAAAACATTTCAGAACAATAGTAGAGTTCAAGACTGTGGGTGGGAGGTGCTCATCGTTTTACTGAACATCTTTAAAGGGAAGGGGAAAGTGGAGTGTAGAACTTTATCAAGAGCAGAACCAAGAGAGCCAGGGGACCATAACATGGGTTTTAATAAGGAGCCACAGCTGGGAACCCATAAGACAATTAGGCAAAAGAGGGGAATGAGATAAATAGCCAAGGACAGAGAAGACAAGCTGAGGGTGCACGATACCATGTTCCACAGAGGTACTGCAGCAGGATGCTGGCTGGACCACAATCCCAGCCCAGTGAATGCTCTGCAGTCACGAGGAAATATGGCAAGGAAAATCATGTGTAATTTATTATTTTTGCATAGGTCTGTGTATTTCTTGTGGGATTATCTAATGAGCAAGAGTGTTGCAGAACTCTGTGCAAAGTGTCTGTGCACGTTAGACACTGCACCCACCACGAGCTCCCTGAGAGAGTTAAACTGTAACCCAGGAAGCTTGCGCCTTAGATGGGAATCTGGAAAAGGGAGTGTTTAAGGTAAAGGGGAGTCAGTGCTGGTTCCAGGGCCTAGACAGCTGGACTGCATGGTCCCAGGTCCCAGAATGGGAATGCTAGTGAAAGGGTCCAACTCTTAGTGAACCATGGGATGGAGACACTGTCTGGACTCTGTTCCAACTCCTCAAGACTGAAAACACCCCAGGATTTAGACATCCGATCCCCTTCCCAGCACATCGGTGGGCCCCTTGTAGAGGGAACCCAACCAGATTGGAGATAGTATTTTTTACAGCATGATCTGCAAGGGTGAATATGAGGTGGGCCATTAGAAGGTCTCAAGTTTTAATCTTAGACCTGGCACTGACTCGCTATGTCACTTCGTCTGCCTCAGTGTTTTCCTCTGTGAACCATGATCCCCATCTGCCTCACAAGGCTAGCAGATGGACTCATTACAGCATACGGTGCTTTGCACATCTAAAATGCTCTAAGAACACCACATCTTTATTATGGTTTTGGATGCTGGGCTCTCAACATGCTGCCAATTGTCATAAATGAGGTTGCCTTGAGCCTGGATCAAGCAGGGAGCAGTACCCACAAAATCCTACTAAGACAATGAGCCTCTAAGGGAACAGCTGACTCTCCAAAGTCACCGGGAGCAGTGGGAGCTCAGCCCCCCAGCATCAGGCCCATCTCTTATAAAGTGACTGGCTATAGCAGAAAACTCAAAACCATTCAATTTTGATCAAAGGCTTTGGGCCAAGTTCTGGCCCTTTGCATTGCATACAAGTTGCTGTCAGGAACGGGTCATGGGCAGTCAGACTCAGCAGTCTGAGCCACAGTCAGGAACCAGCTGGGTTAGGATCCTGAAGACCAGAAGCCAGAAACGAATGAGATTAGAACAAAAAGGCAAAAGTAGGGTACAAGACCAGGAAGTCAAGCCATGGGAGAAAGAGCACAGGGAACACGTTCCAGAGCAGGATGGACCCCAGCTGTTTGGACAGCTACCTATTCCTGTGGCTGGCTTAAGTAGGGCTAGCAGGCCAATTGGCTGCTTTGGGGTTCTGTCAATGGGGCAAAGCCTGGGACAGTCACCCCTTTTATCTATCCAATCTGCACGAAAGACTGAGACAGGACTCCTACCTTTTACCCCTGGCTCCACCATTGACTCACTCCTCAGGAAACAAATTCCCCAATTTAGCCATCTGTAACATGGGTGCAACAACAACTCACACCTGATATTTTCCTTGCAGTAAAGATTGCAAAGTGATCATCGCAGACAACAAGCTCAAGCCAATACCCACTGAAGCCAGTGGAAAGCCTCTATTCTTATTTGTATTACAGAAGTAGGCTGTTGTGCCAACTAGCATACAAATGCACAGAGAGACAGCGCTTTCCTTCAAGAACTTAGCATTTAAATAAGTAAAGAGCAGGAGGGGAAACATAGGTACAGAGAGTAGTGGTTTAGGGTCACTGGCAGAACCAAGAACAGTGCCCCTGTCTCTCAATTCCCTGTCCTACCCAATAGGCCATTTGGAGTTTCAAAGAAATCAAATAGGAATTTAATTGAATCTAGCCCTGCAAAAGTGACAATGCATTGAACACAAAATTATTCAGTAGTAGAGGAGTGTTGCAGTTGAGACACACTGAAAGAAGGAAAGCTTGTTTATTTTAAACCTGTCTGTAGCATTATTTGCTAGCTTGCTTTTAGACTTGTTGCTCTCTGAACTCAATTTTTGCCACAGAGGAAGCACAAAGCAATTGCAGACCAGGGGGTGGGAGGTGTTTACAGGACCGACTGACCACAACAAAATAACTAGACTGCAGTAAGAAGAAATCACAGCGCTGCATGTTCTCAGAAAAATTTACTGCAGCCACTGTTCCTGAAATCCTGATCTCAGAAAAAAAATCTTACACTGAAGTTCCCTTAAGAAAACATTTAACACATCAAAAAGCACTTGAAAGCTCTTATTTTTTTTTACATTTATGTCCCAAAAGATGAAGGAAAGGGGGAAATAATCAGACTTCATTTAAATCCCCTTTGATTTCACTTTACTTCCCTTGTTTCTGAGCAATATTTTTGATTCCCTTCCATATTACATCCTTGCAAAGCAGTCAAAATTGCTCAGAGAGAATAGGGGGAGCAGGGAAAGAGTTCAAAACCTAACACCTCCCCCCAGGTTCATGTTTACGTCTAAGCCGGCATGTCTGGGAAGTGGATAATGGGTCCACATGACTAAGTTTTCCTTTTTGTCATAAAGGAAATATACGGCCCTATAAAGGCAAAGCTATACAGTGGCTTCATTCCTTTGCTTAAACCCCTGGATGTAGACAGGGTTGAGGATCCAGCAACAGGTAAAGGGAGGAAGGAGACCAGTGTGAAGCAGCATCTCAGGGAAAGGGGGAGGGCCACCTGGGAAAAGCCGGATGATCCAGTACTCCTTCTGTAGCGTCCCGTGGGGACCCATGGATTTGTTTGGCACCAGGCTCGGAAAAAGTTAATTCACCCCCCCCCCCAATGCAATTTTTTTTTGATTCACTTCTGGTTTGGGAGCCTTTTTCTGAAAGGCTGAGACCTAGCCACTTTTTTTTTTAAATGCACGCAGAGATTTTAAGATAATCAAAGGGCTCCACAACAACTATCACAGGACTTATTATAAATTAAACCAAGAGAGCTGGCAATACAGAGATTGCAGGTTCTCTCTTTTGCCAGTGCCCTCACGTACCCTGGGTGCCTGCACTCCCAGTACTGATGCTAGTCAACTGAGATGCCTCCTTTCACAATGACCATACACAGTCTCTGGTATGGAAATTACAAATGGCAGCAGTCTCCATTCCAGACACCAAAAGTATCTTTAGGATAACTCCCTGGACTTCCCTAAAAGGGCTGATCTTTGATGCCTTCTTGTAAATCAGTTCTGTGTCTGATGCCAAGCCAAATCCTTCTGTCAGCATCCTCTCTTTTCCTTCCTTTTACTTTCCTGGTCCTTACACATCCAGACACACTCCCTCCAGCCAAGGCCAGCACACAAGCTTGCTGACAGACACTTTTATAGGCGTATGGAGAAAAGGTGCCTGAAAGCAATGTAGAGCTGCAGAAGTGGAGATTGTGGTCCTCAGCATTCCCAGCTACCCCGAAAGAGGGAGGAAGAAATGAGCCAGGGATGCTGCTTGGGTCCCTGATTTAGCATCACCTCACCACTGCCATTATGAGGTAGTTAGTTTGCAGCCCTAAAATGCATCCTCTTCTCTTCTGAACAGGCCAAGTAGGAAAGGTTAGCGAGGGCTAAATATTCTCACCATGTTGCTCAGCTGTTTGGTGGTTTCCTAAATTCCATCCATTCTACTCCTTTGGCTCCCAGAACGAGGACAAGTCAGACTGGCTTGGGTTGAGCTCTGAATGTGAGGAGTATGGAAGATTCAGATTTTTCTGAAACAGTTGTGTCCACTCAGTCATGGGTCTTTCAGGACCCCCTATGTTCTCAGCACAGTGCCTGTCACTCAACATCCTAATGCCACCTCACCCTCACAAGCAGCACCTTTTCTTAGGTATCCCCTCTGGAAATACAACTGGTGTCCATTCGGAAAGAAATTTAAACTAGCTAAAACAAACGTGGTGGCTTTTCCCCCATTCAGCAGCTTGTAGGATCCAGACCAGAGAGAGAAACTTACACCCCCCCCAAAACCCACTGCTCGACCAGCCTGCTAATTGGACATGGTCTTTGATAACCTTGCTCATTACTGGGATGGCCTTGTGGCTACTCCCACTGCTTGCTGTTGCTGAAATGAACTGATTGTGACCCTTGACTAGGCAAAAAGTTAACCCAATTTATACCAAGAGAGGAAGCAAAGATTTGCCTTCCTCTCATTTTCTATTGGGTACGCCAAGAATGAGACTAAGGTAACAAGGGAAGCAGAAGACATGCAACGAAGGCCAACACATCAATAGCATTCCAGTGATTTACTGGAAAATCAATGAGCCAAATTCACCATGTGATACAACGTACCTCCCAGCCAGTGCTGAATTTAGGCACATGACAAATAAGCTATAGCATAGGGCCTCATACTATGAAGGACCTCTAAATATCTTGGAGATAACAGATAATTAAGATTTATCATAAGGTATTTGGTAATGCAAATAAGGCTTTTTGAAAGATATGTTTTATTTAGTTGTTTTTCATTGTATCTTTGCCTATGCATATATGCAAATATAAGTTTATATTTTTTTGTTGCTCTTTCTTTTAGAATGTAATACTTTTTTTTTATGGCATGTGGCTTCTGAATCTTGACACAGGGCCTCAGCATGTCTTAATCTGGCCCTGCTGCCAATTCAGCTTAACTGTACAGCACCTGAGTCTAACTAGTTCTCCTTCTCCCCAGCTTTTTGCCTAACAAAGCCCAGAACCCAGTCTGTCAGCAATAATCAGCCCACAGGTCAAACAAATAACCTGCTTAGAAGTCAGTCAGGGAATTTCTGGTTCCCAGGATGCTCAAAAGCAGATATTGCCCAATGCTTGAAACAGCATAGCTGGCAATCACTGAAAGCAGCCAGCCATTCTAACAGGCACAGCAGAGAGCCCAGGAAAGAAGAAACCAACATGATACACTGGTAGATTTCCAGAGAATATTCCCATTTCAGGGTTCATCTGTCAACAACCTTGTCTCAGGGCATGATCCCTCATTTGTCTTACCCCTTAAGGAGTCGTGTACACTAGCGCCAAGCAGGCATGAAACACTGGGAGCATCAGACTGGGAGCATTTTAAACTCACCTTTCCCCAGGTGTGAATAATAACTGATGACCCAAGATGAATGCCAATGGAAAATCAAGCCCCGTATCCTCCTTAAATGCATTAAGAATTTGCTGTAGTGGGAAAGGCTTAAACTTTAAGCACAGGACCCCTGGGAATGTAGGTGTCTGAGAAGAACTGAGCTGTCAGAAGCTAATATGTTTTCAATTTGTGAAAATCCATGCGATTGGAGCAATCCTCACTGGGAAAGTTTTATTTACTTCTTTACCAGGGAAGTCCAATTACTGAGATGCTCCATGAGTGATGCTCCCAGCCATCACAGGTGACAGCCAGCTCTGCTGGAGAATGAAGAGGCTTTTTTAGCTTTTGTGGAGGGGTCCATTTTATCTTTCAGTAGTTGGCAAAAAGCTATCCAGGAGAAATGTAACTCAGAGAAGTTTTCTGTGTTGGGAAACTGCAACAGAGCTATTGCTTGCCAACATTTCATTAACAACACAACCGCAAACAGCGTTTGATATAGCTGGTTTACATACCACAGGCTAGCTCATGCTAAGATGCAGGGATCTCCTTGGAAATCACTGCCTGCCTACTGATATAAAAGAAGCGACATGGCTTGCTTAAAGCCACCCTCTGTAGTAGCAAGAAAGGCTTTCAATCACCAGATCATAGTGGGGCCCCTAGCTTTTGCATTGGCAACATGACTGCATAATCAGAATAAACTAGAAAAAGAACTCTGAAAATACTAGGTGCACCAGGGTGCCCCTCTCCCATGGCCCCCCATTCCTCATGTTATTCCCCAATAGCTGAGCCCCACAAAACAGACATGTCCAGAGGTAAAGTAAGCAGGCGTAAAGGGAGGAATAGCAGCAGCTTGCATTAGTCCTTGTTCCAGTGTGACCCAGATCCATTTTACACAGTTAGGTTCCAAATCTTGCATGAGGGCTCTGCTGACACTGAGGCCTTTCAGCTGTTGTAGGCGAGCACAGGTGAAACACCCCAGCTCAGGTGACCAATGCATGACAGAGCAGCCATACTGAGAGCAAGGGAGAACAAAAAAACCGCAGAAAAAGCATCCCCCATTCTCCTGCCCTTATGCTACAATAGTAGTAAGACAAAAGCATTGCTACCTTAGAGAAGGGACAGCCTTAGTGGTCTGGAGACAGAAAGCAGCACTCCTTGTTAGAAGAGGTCATCCTGCAATCACACGGACAAGCCTTGGAATTGTGGCCAGACCCCTACTGCACCACAGAGTGCCAGCTATGCAGAGCTGCGCCAACCGTGGAGTGGAAAGTAGGAACAAAATAAGTAATGACTGTGATTTGTCCTTTGTTTTATAGTGGCTGGGGATGGCAATTCCTTACTTTCTTATTGAATGGACAGAGGGAATTTTGGTCCCCAGGTATAGGTTACGGCAACCCGCGACATGGTCCTAAACTGGTGCACAGGTGCCCACAGCCCCTCTGAAACTTGTGGGTGCTGGGAACATCTATGGTATAAGTATGGCCAAGCCACACACCCTTCCCTCGTAGAGCACCCACTGCCAATCTCCAACACACCCTGGAAAATCTGCTGGTACTAAAATGGACAGAAGAGCAGACCTCGCATTATTCATTCAGTTCTTAGGCAGTAGCTATAGGACTCTGCACTCCGTGGACAGACTTGCTGCTTAGCAGACATAAAACAATCCCGAACAGTAGCAGAAATCATTCCTAGGCAGTAAGAGTTAAAGGGCACTCCCTCCCAGCACCCGACAGCTTAGAATAAGAATGGCTGTGCTGAAGATTTATAAGGGCATTACTGTTTTATGCAGTCCCCTGTCAACAATCAGAGTTACTTTAGATCAACCAGCTGAAACTTCCCCACACTTGAGAAGTAGAATAAAGAGAAGGAATGTTTGATCTTCTGCTCATCTCCTTCCCCTACACACACACACACACACACACACACACACACACACACGACAGAGACAACCATAGATGCTAGAATAAGAGGTATGGGGCAGGGGGGCACAGCTGTTGCTATATCCCATCTCAAAGAGGCTTCCACTCCACAGAGGGTTTGCTGTTTGGTTCGATGGTTCTCGACCTCCCCTCCACTATACAAATTGCTCCACAGCCCCCCTGAAGACCTTTCAAGCCACTGCCTTCTTGGGTTGCAGTAAAGAATAGAAAACCTATTGGATGTTTTGCATAAGCAGTTACTCTTCAGAAAAAACAAACAAGGAATCTGGTGGCACTTATAAATACTAACAAATTTGTTGCACAAGCGTTCATGAGAGAAAATCCCACTTCATCAGACACTTGAAAATTCTCTCACAAAAGCTCATGCAATAAATAAATTTATTAGTTTTTGTACGTGCCACCAGACCCTCTGTTTATTTTTCTGAACTAGACTAACACAGTTACCCCCTTTGGAACTTGTCTTCAGAAGAAGTTTATCTTCCAAACAAAATGTGGACTTCATTCCCAGCTGATGCATTTCATCCCCTTTATACAGGGCTATCAGACACAATTTTCTTCATCTTTAAACACAGGAATTGCTGCTCACTACCAGAGACTGGCAAGACTCATGTGCAATAACAATAAATATTCCTGAAAGGAAAAGAACAGGCTCCAACCTCCACCACCATGATTGGAGATGAACAGTGTTTGAATCTGAAAATTTGGTTGTTGCATCTCAAAGAACTACAGTTGATCCAGCAGACGACTACTTGTGTGAATGAAGTTGAGCTCCTGTCAGATCCTTTCTATAATTCACACAAGAATCAGAGTTTATCTGATGTGTGGCTGTAGCCAGGCTGGTCCCACAATAGTAGAGAAACCAGACAGGTGAGATCATCTTTTATTGGACCAACATCTGTTGGTGAGCAAGATACATCTCATCTTCAAGCCTGGGAAATGTACTCAGGGCTTGTTTTCACATAAAGCACTACAGCTCCATGGGAGAGCTTCTTCTGTCATCTCAGTTACTGTCTCCCCAAGAGGCGGTAGCTGGGAGAAGAACTCTCCTCTACACACCGGCACCCACATTATGCTGTGTGGATGGGGATTAGGTCGATGTAAATACATCACTCAGTGTGTGGGGTTTTTCCAACCCCTGAGTGATAATTATACTGACATAGGCTTGGACTCAGCCTCAGAGTGTCATGGTGGTTGCAGACAGTTTAGAATAAGTAGTTCACACACGTCTCAAGGGACCATTCAAGGTGAAGTGGCCCGTTAATACCTTTTCACTCATGGGGAGGCAGAGCTGGAGGGGAGGCAAGGTTAGTGGGTTATAGATCATTGTAATAAGCCATAAATCCAGTCTCTATTCAGTCCATGATTTTTAGTGTCTTGCAAAGTTATGAGAGCTTAAATTCATAACTTTGGAAAACACTAAAACCCATGGACTGAATAGAGACAGTGAATTTATAGTTTTTAAAAATAATCAATAACCCACCCCTTCCCCAATCCTTTCTCCCCCTACCCCCATGACTAAAGAGGTGTTAATGTGCCATTTCACCTTGAAAGGTCTCTTGAAGTAAGTGGGGGGGGAGGGTGAGATAATATCTTTTATCTGGTCTACTGCCATCCCCGAGACAAGCTTTCAAGGAAAACAAACAAGGAGTCCTGTGGCACTTAAAGAAAATCCCAAGAAAACCCATGTGATAAATAACTTAGTCTTTACAAGTGCTATAGGACTCCTTGTTTGTTCTGCTGAACCAAACCAACACAGCTACCCCTGTGAAGCAGTTGAGGTGCTTACTCCAAGACCTGAAAAGAAGCTCCGAGTAGCTTGAAACTTGTTTCTCACCAACACAAGATGGCCACTAAAAGATATTGCTTCACCCATCTTGTATCTCCAAGGCTTTGTCTACACTAGCATTGAGGCCAGCAAAAGCTGTGTCACTAAGGAATGTGGTTTTTTTCACATCCCTGAGCAAGAAGTGAGGTTTTGCTGGCCTATGTGTAGTGGAAACAAGGCCTAAGGAACACAGAAAGCAGAGAGATGGAAATAACCTATCATGTGCTGTCTTGTCCATTTACCCCCACAACTACCCCGACCTCACCCTCATTGCCCAGTGCAGGATTATTCTTTACCATGTATTTTGCATGGTCCACTTCTCATCTCAACTCCCCTGGTGATGCGGATTCCCAGTTTCTCTGAGAAGACTGCCAGGCAGAATAAAATACAGTGGCCCCAATCCTGGGAATTATAGTATATCAGTGTACCCCACTCACTTCCATGGAGATATGCACAGGTGAGTGGTCACTCAGGTGGTTCAGCTTGCGGGATCAGGGCCTATTTGTGGAAAATGTATGGAAACAGTAAACTTTCCAATAATATTAGCAAATATTCAGAGTTGAGTTTTGAATGTGTGCAGAAACACTCACTGGAAATCTAAGGATGAGATTTACACTCATCCAATCAGGAAACAATCCGTGCAAACCAGCACAACTCACATTTTGACTACTCACAAAGAACTGCCTGCAAAGCATCCAATGATAGAAACGAGCAATAGGAATTATTGGAGGCCAGAGTTTGCTTCCTTTGTCATGCTGAGGCATAACTAGCCAACAAGAAGTGTCACTCACACAGGCAAAAGACTAAGTGATGTTTTGTGCCACCTGTCCAGTTTTAAAAAATAAAATAGCACATTTTAAAAGAGGTATTGCGTGTAGCACAAATAAGGGGCACCAGAGGAACAGCCCACAATGACCATCCTGTGAGCAGCAGCAATGCCTCTCCTTGACCCAGGGGCATCGCTGGTGCTGAGCTTACATGGCTTGAGCCCTAAGTCATGGTGCCCAAGCCCCAAGTCTGCCATGGTGGTAGCTGCAGCAGCAGCATGCTTAAAGTGCGCAAGCCCCGAATCTTTTTCCAGGCCAGGGGTACTCCTGCCTTGATCTGCCAGTGTCACTCAAGCCTGTTCTGAAGGACGCAGCTGTTGAACACATTAATTACATATGATACGCTGCAGCCTTTCCAATAAGAAGTGCTGTTATTTATGTTACAACTCCATAAAAGCCCCAGCTGAGATCAGAGGCCTTTTAGGCTAAGCACTGTAGCGATAGACAATCCCAGCCCTGAGGAACAAGCCATCTCAGCAGACAAAAGGTGGGAGAGGAAAGTCACAGAGAGATTAAATGACTTGCACAAGGTCAAGTAACAGGTCGGTGGCGGAGCCATGAACAGATGTCACGAGCCAGCGCCCTACGCTGGGCCACGCTGGCGATCAATACAGTCAACGGCAATTGTGATGACGGCGGGATCTGTTACCTAGCAACCGCACCAAGGCGAACAACTCACTTGACAGGAGCCACCATTTTGGTCATTAGCCAGTTTGCTGGAGTTGAAGGGCTGACCCCAGGGTTAGACACTCAGTGCTGCATTATGGGTCCGGAGCACTGCCATTTACATGCCCATCACCTTACTTAGAGATAAAATTTCTGTTTTCCTCCACCCAAAAAATCCATTTTGGTAGGGAGGGGGAAGGGCAGGGAATAGCTTTTTGCCTTCTGCTTAACAGTTATCCTGTTTTTTGTGGGTTTTTATTTTATTTTTAATTTTATTTTAGGGTTCAGGTATTTGGAGGGCCTGGGAGTACCTGGGAACACTCAAGTAATTCAGACCTAGAAACACAGTAGTATTAATATTTATGTTTCACTATTTTAATTACCAGGGCTGATGGAAAAGCTATTAGCAAGTCTGCAAATACCTTATTAGAAAGGCTGCCCACATCCAGGCTCAGATGAAGCGTAACCTGATAAAGGCTTAATACCAGAAATGCTTGTTTGGATTTGGGAAGTTCTTGGAGCTTCGCCAAACAGCCAAGGTGCTGAGGAAACACTGAGACAAGGGCCTGCTTTTAAAGCAAGCCTTGTCCACAGGTCAGTATTATCATAAGTGCCGTTTTGTCAAAATTCAATAACACCACGTGGGCTTGCCTGCTGCTGAATGCAGAAAAGCCAGAGTCGACAGCTTGCCAGGAAAGCTTGCGCTTGCAGGGGTGCCTGGATTGCGGCAGCTTCCTGTGCTCACCTGTGGACAATGCCACCTCCCGGCATTTCTGGGGATCCGTTCGGTCAGGCCAACACCCCTTCCAGTGGCTACACCGTCGTGGCGTCTCCTCTGCAGCCCTTCTCTCGCTCTCAGGACCCACAGCTGTCCTCTTCACGACTCAGCCCTCCAGCCAGGTCGCTATCATGGTTTCCTCTTCCAGGGGGAGCATATGAAGGCTCTCGCTCTCCAGCAGTCTCAGGCAGCCTTTCATTTTGTGGCCTGACAGGGCGACTCCCTCAAGAGCTGTCAGGGAGCCCAGGCCCATCATCACCTCCAACTTCTAGCTCAGGGACCCTCTACGCAACAGCCAGGGTCCAGTCCCTGCACCTCACTGTCTTTTGCTGAGCCACTTCTATACCTCCCTGGCCTTCCCCACTGCTTGTCTCTTCCCAGAGAGTAACTTTCGACAACTCATGGCTGCACTCACCAGACACCCATCTCTTCTCCCAGGGAGTGAATACAGCCTTTTCCAGCTACACCTTCTCTTGCCAGCCTCCTGGCTTTTGTGGAAGCTGCACCAGTGCCTCACAGGTGAGCAGCTCTCTAATTAGCTGCCTCCAGCCTGCCTGAAGCTGCTGTTAGCCAGCTAATTGGGGCCACCTGGCCTAATTCGGCTCTTTCAGGGCCAGTGCGGGGGGGGGGGGGGGGCACATCCCCTCACACAGACCTGAGAAAATTTGTCCTGCTTAAAAAAATACTGTGACTTTCCTATGTATATGTGAGTTGTTCTTCAAACAAACAACAAAACTTCCCTCATACCTGCACTAACTTCCTAGTTGCTACCTAAGTGTTCTTCTTTGATACTGGTGCCTACCTCCCACATAGCACTTTCTACCCACAGGTCTCAAAGAGCTTTACAAAGTAAGGAATACCATAAGCCCTATTTTCACAAGGCAGACTCTAAGGCACAGATAAGAGGAATGACTTGTCCACGGCCCCCCATAGCAGAGCTAGGACTTGGCTGCAAGTTTTCCAAGTCCTAATTTTGCACTCTGTCCACTAAGCCACAGCTTCCTTGGAGCTGAATATGGTAGTGCTGACCCCGCAAAGCGCTGAAGCTTCTGCTTATCTTTGGGCATGTATTTCTCTCCTGCTGAAGTCAATGAAATGCTTAACTGCTCCATTGGACTGAGCCCACACAAACTGGTCCAAACATTGTCTCAGCTAGCCTGACTTACTGAAAATGGTGATGTTAATGTTGTCTCTGTGCATTTGGTCCATTTCCTTTGCTCCTCGTGTGAAAAAAGATTGGCCTCCGGAGTTGAGAAGTCCTAAGTCCAAAAAGTAGCTAAGCTGGGGGAGAAACCTGGGGCTGGAGTTTGAATTGATTCTCAGCTGCCTTGACAATAAATGCAAGAAGGGTGAAGTTTGACCATGTATGAAGCAGAGGGCCATTCTTTGAAGGAATGAGGCAGCAATGTCATCTGCTCACATTAACAAATCTTTCATTTTAACATCCTTCATGAGTAGCTAATCATGCACAGGTACATCTATCTTAAGTGCCACTCACTCTGAAAAACTTGAGAAGTAAAATCTTTGGATTCCTTTTCACGGCACTCCCTTATAGTTCTGCAGCACCCCTGAGCTGTTAGTGGTGGGCCCATCCCTTTTACCATCCTACATTTGACAGACTAATTCTACTGGGAGTCATACAGGGCCAGACTAAGGCAGTTAGACACAAGCCTAGAGCTGGAGAACAGGGGAGCAGGAGATGCAGTTCAGAGCTGAGTCACCCTGAGGAAGAACGGATGAGAAGTAACTGCTTCTCTTTACCGCACAGAACATCCCTCCACCACCCCGCTCTGCACTGCTCCACAGCTTGGGTGCTAACACAGCCTTGTGTTCATACTAGTCCCTCTCAGCTACTGTCCTGCCGTGGAGACAAGGGGGAAAGGAAGCAGCAAGGTCTTCTATTGCGTCTGTCCAGGAACAGCAGCTCCAGGAGGTGGGGCGCACCTTCTTGTGTACCCCTCGGCCAGTGCTTGCCTCAGTGAGTGCTGCAGACAATCTGACCATAATGTGATGGGCAGATGAGGAGTTCCCAAGTCTCTCAAGTGATTCCACTTGTACACAACTTCCCTGTATCATCCAAAGCGAGTGAACAAAGGTGTTTCAGGCCTCTTGCCCTTCTCATTAAAATCTCTCTCTCAAGAATTATTCATCACCACAAGTTTAAGTTTCTGTACAGACTGTCTCTTGTGTGTCTTTATTCCTGAGAGGAGGTACAATCTGCCTCAAGGAAACTGGACAAAGTTAACTCACTCTTATGACAATGCACAAAACTGGAAGGTGGCAGAGAACTGAACAACTCCTGCAAAACTAGAATGACATTCAAAGAAATGTCTACGCAGTAACCTGTCCTGATAGTGGGTTCCAGGTTGTAATTTCAAAGATATTCTTTGCACACGCTCACTGAGGAATTTTAGCCAGGATTTAACAAGTCTGCAATAAGAATTAATGAAAGAATGAGTTAGCAATAGTATAATTACCAAAGCAATCATCTCAGTGTGGTCTGATTAAATCCAAAAACATACAGTTGAGGGAACCAGGGGTAAACTCCAAAATGCAATAGAA
This sequence comes from Podocnemis expansa, assembly GCA_007922195.1. Taxonomy (NCBI): domain Eukaryota; kingdom Metazoa; phylum Chordata; order Testudines; family Podocnemididae; genus Podocnemis; species Podocnemis expansa. Next base: position 3,575,945 of record ML682007.1, read on the forward strand.
TAGTCTTCACCTGGGTTATTTGTGGCCCTGCCTAAAAACAACTTGAAGAAGTTGTACAATGGGACTGCCCAAATCCATTTCAGGCTTAAGATAACCTTTTAAAAGAAAAAATAAGCAAAACAAACTGATTTCAGATAGAAAGACAGCCTTAATTAGTCACTCCCCAAAATAAATAGATAGCATCAATCAAAGTCAGTACAGCATTAGGAGGAAAGGCAGTCTCAGACACGGTCAATCTCTGGAATAAAAGGATGTCCAAAATCAGCATTTCCCCTGAACAAAAAAAAAAATCAAGCGCTTCACGAACAGTCTCTTTTCTAAAGAGGACTGTGAGGTACTCTTCTTGCCAAGGAATAATAATTAAAACTAAAAAAGTAAAACCTCATTACTGTCTATGTAATAATGTCTGAGCTATTTAAATGGCTTGATTCAGAATCAATATTTTGAAAAATCACTCCTGTCTCCACCATCATGAAGAAATTAAAGCGAAAGTCCCTAAATTAGAGGAGCCAAAACGTAGTCTTCCAGATTAATGCTGTATGTGGCTGAAATCTGTCACAGTAAATGGTCTAAATGATGAATAAACCTGATTCTGATTAACATACAATTGATCATGATATAGGGAGAGTATGAACATGGGTTATACCCTAGGATGAAATGGACTAGTAATATGGATCAAAGTCTAGTAACTGGAATTATTCAAACATCTGTAATCTGGTAGTCAATCGCCCGAAGAAGAGAGGGAGTAACCTTTCATTTATTTCCACTAAGTGGAAAACAGAACTCAGTGCCCCATGGTCTGATTCACTTCTTTGGAAGCAATGACAAAATTCCCATTAATTTTGGTGGGACCAGAATTTGGCCTAAATTAAGATGAATGTATTGTTTATAGACTTTTTTATGGCACTCATCGCACAGTGTAGTATTTGAACAGCTAATGAATATTAACAGATTTATCCTCAGAAACCTGTTGAGTCTAGGAAGTAGTGCTACTTGTTTGGTTTTATTTTTAATAGTTACAGAACTGAGGCACAGTGAGATTAAATGATTTGCTCAAAGTCACCCTGGAGTCTGTAATAAAACTAGAAATTGAGCACAGATCTCCTCAGTCCTAATCAAGTGCCTAAAACACGAGGCCATCCTTCCTAGCTGATTTATTTATTTGGTATATGCAATCCAGTCAAGCCAAGTCGTAGTCTTTTTATCACCGATGTTCAAGCTACAAAAACCTCCAGGAAGCTGAGTCATTTTGCAGTTCTCAACAATAAGTGCCATGGTTTGTGGCTGCCCATGTCAACATAACAGACTATCTGCAACATGCCACCAAAATTTCACGTCTGGTACAAAGCCAGTTTGGAAGCTCCATTGCCTTTATGGTAAATCAAACTCAGATAGATGGTAGGTGGGCTCTGAGAAAAGATCATTATTTGTGACTTTCTCTGAAGACCATGAAACTCACAACACATCCTCTCCTGTAAATCCCTCACCCAGTAAACTTTTCCACAGTGGGTGCTGTGGGGGTAGACAACTATGTAGCAGATTAAACAAGTTTTTCATTAACAGTAAAGATGTGACATATCAGGTAAAACACATAAGAAGTTTTGTGGCACTTTTGAAGACTAACATATTTCTTTATCACATAAGCTTCCTTGAGAGAAAATCCCACTTCGCCAATGGCCTGAATTTACTTTTTTTCCCACGAAAGCTCATGAGCTAAATAAATTTGTTAGTCTTTAAAAGTGGCACTGGGCTCCTTGTTTGTTTTGCTGAACTAAACTGACATGGTTACCCCTTTGGAACTAGTCAACATATTAGGTTGTTTCATTATGAGCTTTGCTACATCTTTCTCTCTATGAAAAGTGGGCAGAGCAATATTGCAGAGGATGAATAACCATAATAAAGGGCAAGTTGAAAAGGGGTGGCCATGTCAGTCTAGTTCAGCAAAACAAACAAGGATGCTACTGCCAAGTGGCACTTTTAAAGACTAACAAATTTATTTATCACATGAGCTTTTGTGGAACAAAATTCAGCTTCATCAAAATCTTGAAGATGGAGAACCAAAGATGAATGGGAGGAAAATAAATGCAAGGAAGTGTAAAATCATAGGATCAGGTCAGACTGTTACAGCAAATCAATGCAGTTGTTTAGATTCAAACAGTGGAGAACAGCATAAGCGGTGAGGGAAAAGGAAAGCAAAATTATCTTTTGTAATGAGAAAAGAGCCCATAGTTCCTATTCAAACCTAAATTGATGGTGTCGAGCCTGCATATGAATTCCAATTCAGTAGTTTCTCTATGGAGCTTTGATTTGTAATCCATGTGCCCTAGTAAATAATACACAGGGTGGAATCGAATTGTACATTGATTATCTTTCTGAGAGAGGAGCAAGTCCACATTTGAGCACAGCATTTGGCACGGAATAACGGAAGTGGCAAGGCTGAAGTATGTATCTTTTGGGCTTTGGTGCCCCACATTGTTCGGACCAGATCTCCATGCAGGTCACTGCACATTTTGATCTTACTCACTGCCTTTGTCAGATGGTCACAATACGAGTTCTATCCAAGGTGATGGCTAGAGTGACCAGGTGGAAATCATGCTTTGGTTGCTGACCACTGAGAGCTATATTCAGCTCTCTGCCTGCTTGTGCATTATGTAAACAGAAGACACTTAACACAGTGTTACTTCTACTTGATAGCAGGCACCACAGATGGCAATAATCAGCCATAGCTGCCATATCTGCATTCAGAAGTATGACTGAATGCCATGACATATGTCAGTTTGCAAGCCGCGGTATATGCTAGGTCAATTGAATATAGGTGCAGAACGATATAACGGCATTCATGTGTCCCGCATGAGTACTCAGAAATGGATGAGCCAACTAGAGAATTACCATCAATCCTATCTAATAACCAGTCACAGGAGATTTTCTGGATAAGATATGGAATTCTCTACAGGATTCCTGTAAAGAAAAATACCAAGAAAGCCTCAGTACCACTCTGTATGAAACCAAGAACATCAGAGTTAGTCATCAGGATAAAACAGAGACTCTAAGACACTCACAGGGAACCAAATCTGGATTTCAATGACATGGATGATATTACCCCACTGGGAGCTGCACGCAAGCATGTAACACCACAGAACCAAATTGGATGCAATCTTTTTCACCTCCTTTGGCTATGTCTCAGTCATCGGCAATCCCCTAAATGCTCTGTGAACGTCATTCTCGGGAGGTACAGCAAGACCTCTTCCTCGTTTCATGCGTTAATTGCAATCATGCCAAGTGAAAACAGTGGGTACTTTCATGCCTCTGCATCACATCCCTGCTCTTTTCTTTGAAGCTCTTTTGATAAAAGTTGGCTTTAATGCAAAAAGGCAACCTGCCATAGAGACAAGGGAGAGAGCAGAGCTCTGGAAGGTACTTGAATCCCTGTGTTTTCATGCCAGGGAGAACCTTTAGACAAAGAAAGGTCAGAATATGCAGTCAAATCAATGACAGGGTTGGGTGCAAAATTCACTTAACAGACTTACAGTTGAAAGTACAGTTTAAAATACAGTTGAAAGTCATTCAAGATATCAGAAGCCAAGGCCTGTATCTGTTGCCATTCTCTACCCAATTTCTTAAAACTGATTTTGCTAAAAGCGGAAGGGAAAAAAGTCTGGTAATTTAAATAGACCTTTCTGACTGTCAGCTAGATTGATTACAGTTTTCTGTTAACAATACATTTTAAATAGTTCTTTATAGGATTTGTTTTACTCCCAACATTTTTCTCTATTACAAAAACCTCCTAACAAACGCAATCACATTTCTATTCACTGTCTCTCAAAAGTCTCCCTCTGTTCTTTGTCTCTGGCCACCTGTTAGCTCTTCCTTCTCTATATTTAGCTCTCCTTGCTTTGTTCTGTAACCTTTCCCTTCCGGCCTTCTGCCCTCATTATCCCAATTTTATTCTCACTGCAGTACAACTGGATCCACTTATTCCATTCAATCAGTAAGGTTTATTTATGTAAGTCACCTCCTGTTATCAGATTAGTTTCTCCCATACCTATGACGACTTTTCTTCTATCAGGAACTGACGGTGAAACTTTAATGGTGGGTCCTATTGTAATGCCTCAAAAAATATCCCAGGGCTGATTGTCCATTCATCTTGTGTAGTCATTACACCAGTGTAAGACAAGTGTGAAAATCCAGCCATTCCGCTTTCCTAGTTTTTTTTTCTATCCATGTTGTACTTATGTGAAGGACTGCACTAGGTGCAGGATAATGGAGAATCTGCACTCCTTCTAAGCACACCACAGCAACATCTACGGTACCTTAGGAAAGACGTTGGTCAGAGGACTGCAAAGAACTGCAGGATTCCAACTGAGACCGTCTCATCAAAGCCTTGTATTACCTCAGCCAGAAGGCAGCTCCCTTTTTCGGCTCTCCTGCAGCCAACAAGCTACAAGGGTCCCAGTTCAATTCTTGGCTGTGGTGGTACACAGCGCACATATTCAGCCAGCTGAATTGCCGGCTAGCAGCAACGTTAATTGGTGATGTTGGCTCCAGTGTCTGGCAGCCAGTTGGCAGACAAAAGTTAGGAAGAGGAGCAGATTAGAGAATAAATGTATTGTTCAGGGAAAAGAAAGAAAGAGAATTTAGAGTGAACGGAGTCATGGAAAAATGGCTTTGAGCTGAGAATAGGACAGTTCTAACGGGAAAGCTTTGTCAGCTGTCATTTCCCATCAAAGATAATAAATGGAGTAAATTCATGCCACTGAATGATGAATATGTTGCTCTAAATATTTCATTTTATTTGTCATAATCCCTTTTCCCTCATGGTGTCTCCATCCAACATCCACTCTTCCATGTACTAGAGCTTCTTAGTCAGAGATTAGAAATATTGAATCCTGAGGTGTTGCTAGCACTGACAGACTTTGATTTTTATTTTTTTTTATAATCTTGACAGATAATAGCAATGTTTATTTGCCAGCATTTTTTTTTTGAATATTTAACCATCTAAACCTTTGTGCAAAATTATGGGGCTTGTATTTTTTGGTGTTTATTTGGAGTTCCCAGTTACAAGAAACTGAACAGGGCAACTATTTGAGGACAATTAACCTTGAGATTCAAAAAGAGAAAGCTTCAGAAGCATTATAATACAAATGGTTGACACAATGTATTAAAATATGCAGTGTGAATATCCTTAAAACAAACTATAAATTCTCAGGCAGCATTTTTCTTATTTTGCCTGTCTATGAATTTCAGTTATTATTGATGGAAACACTTTTTTGTTGTTTCCTTGTCAGTGCAGTAAAATTAACATTTACCAATACAGATCTAAGCCTTTCCAGCTTAGCTATTTTATTTTTCACTGCAGATGCAGCCTGTTTGCAGCTGGAGAGAAAAACTGTTTGAACCTGGGAGACTGAACCATAATGGAAACCAAGGACCCCCAGGGAAAGTGATGGCCAACCCCTCCGGGGCATCACTGGGGTCTGGCACACAGGGCACCTGCCCCGAGTCCTGGCGCCAGTGCCCCAAGTGGCGGGGTGGCCCTGGTTCTCCCGACAGAAGACTGGCATCCACATGGTTCTCCTCACTTACCTTTAGAAAAACTAGAAAGCTTAGTGTATAAATTAACCTGGCCACTGGTGAGAATATGCCCTTTTTGTTCTCTTTTCACTCACAGAAGGGCCCAGTGAACTTCAGTTCCCAGCACTCTCCACCCTCGGAAGTGGGGCTTACCTTGATTTTGAAAACACCTCTCACTACCAGGACACATGGGGAAGATGTTTTTAGCATGCCAGAGTTGCTTGCTGGCATGATACCAGGAATTGGTTTAATTTTGTTCTCACTCCTGCTTGAAGCCAAAATGAGTCATCTCCCCCATGAAATACGAATCTGCACACAACGTTGGCTGTTAATTACCTTTCTTGTCTCTGTTAAAGAGTGAAGTGACAATTCCAACCTCTCCCTGGGTGACCATTGTGTACTCTTGCTGTCTCTCCCCCGCCGTCAATGCTGCTTCCGTAACTCAACTGGCACTTGGAAAATTCAATCTTGCTTTTCAGCAACAGCATCCCAGCTGATGATTTGACAATGAGACGCCATCTTAGATAAACTTCAGCGATTCACAGCAGCAGTGGAAAACAAATGTAAACCTCTCTCCTACCCTCTCATTATGCTCCAAGTGATTCAACTGCTTGTCTGGAGGGCAAGCATCAGAACAAGCCATAACTGACTCTGGAGCTGGGAAGCTGATCCGCTTCCACTGGGTATGTCGCTGAATATGAGAGCGTATCATTTTTCATCCACACTGTGCACGTTCTCATCTATGCTATGGACATGAGTCCTTCTGTTCTAAACACAAGATAAACACAAAGCAAACAAGGTGTCTGGTGGCACTTCTAAATACTAACAAGTTTATTTATTGCATGAGCTTTCATGGGAGAAAATCCCACTTCATCAGATGCTTGAAGACAGGGAACTTACAAAATGAGAGCAAACTGAATCCTCTGAGCCTATAACTTATACTTCCCTGCATTTATGTTGTTCCCATTCGGTAAGTTACCCATCTTCAAGTGTCTGACGAAGTGGGATTCTCTCCCACCAAAGCTCATGCAATAAATACATTTGTTAATCTTTAAAAGTGCCACCAGACTCCTTGTTTGTTTTTCTGGACTGGACTAACACAGCTGCCCCTTTGGTAGATTGACCCAGCCACACTTGGCCGCCTCCAGCACTCTCAGCTCAGGCCCCACAGAAAAGCTACCTTTGTCGCTGTCTTCCCAACTCCTGCAGAATCTCCCCCTCCAGGCAGGAGTCCAGCAAGAGTCACCTTTAGCAGCCCCACCTCATTGCCCTCTGCTGACCTCGGCCAATCCTATTACTGTACTATAAAATGCTAGCTACCTGGCCACCTGTGCACGGTGAGACAGTGGCACAGACTGACTGCTCCTTTAAGAGGCAATAGCTCCACCACCCCCACCTGCACCTCTTTTGCCCTAATCTCTAAATGGGGAACAGTTGTGTAGCCACACGAGAGGACGGTCACGTGGTTAAGTCAGCCTAGGTCTGACGTAAAAGAGAAGCATCCAGGGAAGTAAGAGCTTGTGGGCTCATGTTGCTATCTCCCGCAGTCCAGGAGGGGAAGGACAGAGTTCAAAGGGGCCAGCTGAGTGAAGGCTAAAGCCAGCCTGAATGATCAATGCAGATCTCACAAGGGGGGCAGAGGGACCTGCAAGTCAAGAGGAACTGGAGTTAAGATTTGAGAAGCAAAGGAACGCTTTGATAGATGGACTGTAAAAGACTTAATAAATGAGAATCCATAAAGAGGGATCTTTCTTTAAGTGTCCTGGCCTGCCTGGGGATGAGGTCTTGGCAGCAGGTAACAAGCAGAGGGCTCCAGGGGTCTGTGCTGGAGCCAGTTTTGTTCAGCATCTTCACTGTGATCAAAGCACACATGTAAGTCACAAAGAAGGAGACCCAGGGGAAAGGATGGATCTGGGGGGAGCTAGAGCTGTAAGAGACCCTAGTCAGAACTGGGGCTGGAAATCAAATCGGTGTCTTAGGTGTCCTAAGGAAGCCCTAATACCTGGCGTGAGTAGAATTAGACTTATTTAGTCTGGAGAAGAGATGACCGAGGGGGGATTTGATAGCAACTTTCAACTACTTGAAGTGGTGCTCCAAAGAGAAAGGAGCTAGGCTATTCTCAGTGGTGACACAGGACTGAACAAGGAGCAATGGTTTCAAGCTGCAGCTGGGACGGTCGAGGTTGGAGATAAGGAAAAACTTTCTCGCTAGGAGGGTGGTGAAGCACTGGAATGGGTTACCTAGGGAGGTGGTAGAATTTCCATCTTTGGAAACATTTAAGGCCAGTTAGACAGAACAGTGGCTGGGATGATTTAGTGGGAGTGGTCCTGTTTTTAGCAGGGATCTGGATTAGGTGACCTCACGAGGTCCCTTCCAATCCTCCTCTGCTATGATTCTAATAAGACCCAGATGAGGGAGCTGGCACCTGCAGGACTGTGTCATGCTGAAAGGGAGCACCACTGATGTGGCTGGTTGTGGGGTTTTTTTTGTTGTTGCTGTTAATGAAAGCTGAGACTCTCATGTAATCTCCTATCTGTCAAGCTACGGCTATCAGTGAACCCAGAAGCATGAGACCTGTGATAAAAATGTAGGAGTTGGCAACGCTGCTGTTAGACAGGCTCCTTGTGCAGATTTGGCTGAAATTCACCCCTGTGCAAAGAGACAGCACAAGGTCTAGGCAACATTTAGGCCCCCTGGGAGTCCTTTAGGCTGAACTATTGCATTGGGTTGCTGGGGGGCCCTTAAACAAGGGCACATTTCACCAGGTATTTGTTTTCATTATAGAAAATTGTCTTTTATGCTATAAAGAAATTGAAAACTCCTATTCATCAGCCAACAACTATAAGCACAGAAAAATAAAACTGCTCAAAGATCAAGCGGTTTCTGTGTTTCCAGATTTTAAAATATACTGACTATCATCTGCGTATTACGTGAGAGCCCTCCTTGCTGCAGTACATTTAGTACCATAGCAAGAAGCTTTCCAGGGGCCTTCACCTGTGAAATTGGCATAGTTATGGAGTGGGAGTCAAGATATTCACCCCACTATATTCATTCCACACACATAGTTATAGAATGCTCTAATCTCACATCTGGCACTGCTGAGAGTTTCAAGACAAGAACCTGGAAGTAAAGAAGTGTCATTTTTATATTTAGAGCCTGAAAAGCAAAAGCATCTCACCAGACAGCTCCCCCCTGGAGGGGTTACAGAATTTTACACTTTAGTAAACTCTTCCGGTGATGGTACCTGATCATACCACTCATCCTGGGGACTGCAGGGAGAGGCAGAAAGAAATCAACACATACATTCATATGAACTGCCTTCCACGAGGCCACGGTTGAGTTTTTTAAAGGCCAAGGTGTCTTTGAAACCTAAATCTTAACCATTGAGATGGGAATTCTAAAAACAAGGCAACCGAGGAAAATCCAAGACTAACATTCATTCTCACTTGTGTTTGCAGTGACAGTTTATGCTATCATAGCAGTATTCATCCAAGGATACCAGAGCACTTTGCTAATATTAATTACGCCTCACAGCCTGAGGGAAGAACAACTGCAGCAGCTTAAACAGGTTGTTTTGCTGGAGCAGAGGTTTGAAATCTGAGCTCTTCTGTTTGCACTGCAACACAGGTCACTTTCCTCTACAGTCTCTGTGGTTATTATTGTAACCATTTTACATATGGTATCTGAGGCAGAGATTAGGTCTCTAGCCGCTATTTTTCGAGCCAAGTCTGCAAACTGCAGTATTTCAGGACTAGTAACTTGATTGCTTTTTTCCTTTTGATTTGTCAGGGACATGTTACCAGGCACCATTTGGTCATTTAATGTATTTACTTGTAAAATTTCCTATAATTTAAATCTAGCTGCAAACTGAAATTTTTTCAGACACAGTAGTCAAGAGGACAAGTGGAGCTCAGTGCTCTCTCACTATCTTCACAAACTCATCTCATGTATTGTTCTAAGCTCACTGGAATTGCAACCAGTTTGTTACTAATCTGCCTTCTAGGACTGCTGAAAATAAAACTGAACCAAAAATAGAGTGTGCATTAATTCTGAGTAACATAGAAATTGTGGTTCGTGTCCCTGTTTTCTCTGGGGGAAAAGAAAGAAAAAAGGGGGAAGTTCTTAATAAAAATGGTCAATTCTTGAAGGGATTTTTTCCTTAAAACACACACACACACGACTGAATTAACTTGCCTTACAAGGTCAACCATAAAAATCATCTGAGGAAAGCTCACACAGCCCAGATTCCCCATCACTAGTTTTTCCATAAAGTTGTTCAAAGTTAGTTATTTATTTCATTGAACTTTTTTATGGAGTCATTCATCACATTTTACTACTGTGGCTAATGACGAATGACCTTGCAAAAATAAAAAGTAGCCATAGGAGCACTAGGAGAATAATATATATTCCATGTTAAAGAGGAAATGTTTAGGTTCTGCTCAGACAAGTATATGGTTTGCTGGTCAAAGACTGATTTATGGGGGAAATGGTAGAAAAAGGCATGCTATTTTTTTAGATGTCAAAAAAGTAAGAGGAAAAAAGGCATCAGGCAAGCAGAACCTTTGCCAGCCACAGCAGAAATCTTAACAGTTTTTCACTTGAGATCTCCTAACACCAATAACCTCTTTATTTATTTAACTCCTTGATTCGGCATTCTCAAGGGTGAGGGATCTGTTGCTTTCTATTGATTTCCATGGTATGTGGTAGTAATAGCAACACTAACAGCCACAGTGGACAAGGTCAGTTGTCCACAGTCTCCAATGGTGACTGATGCTAGCTGCTAAAAAGGAAGGTGCAAAAACCCCCTGCTGAAGACATTACTGGATGCCCTCACCCCAGTTTCCTCCTACTCCCTACCGCATTAATTAGAAGCTAGCTTTTGTTCTGAAGCAGAAGGGATTATATTCCTAAACTCTTCGTTTCTTTAATTCTCACTACTATAACTCTGGATACTCTTACTGAGACCCACGTCCAATCCTTTTCTTAAAAAATCCTTGGTAAGGAGCTGGCCTCCAACAGTATCTTATCGCAATGAGTTCCAGTGGCTAACTGAGTGCTTTTTATTAGATTTGAATTTGCCACCTTTCAGTTTCACTGCATGCCCCCTTGTTCTTGCATTATGCCAGAATAAGGACTATCTAGTTTGGCTGTTTGTACAGCACCAACAGATAACAACTTGGACACACGTTAAGACTACATACCCAGATAAAACTATTGCAGGGAATTTTAGGGATGCTTGCACTACCCAAAGTGAAAGCTGGTCAGGCGACCCCTACCTTTGTGAAAAGCATCAATGACAAGTGATTTTATTTTTCATCTGAACAACAGATCTAGTCAAGGAGCTCACAACTCTCATAGGCAGGACCATGAACAGTCCATTTTCAAAAGTAGACAGAAGTTGATTTCTGGTGCCACATCTGTGCTGGATCTCAGTTATTTCCACTGACAGGAATAGAGCCACACCCTGCGATGACATTGGCTTATTGCTAGGGACCTGATTCTCCATTGCCTCATGTAGTCAGGTACACCTATCCAAAGGGCACACATAACACTGGCATTCTGATTTTGTAGAACTTTTCACTACTATTGCATTCACTCTGACTACACATGATGCAAGGCACTGGAGAACCAAGCTCTGTATTATAGAGTGCAACACCAAGTCTGCCAAATAGGAAGAGTTTTCCCAGCAGGTAAAGCAATTTGGATGTATGGAAAGGGAGTTAACAAGGAATCTGTGAATCCTGAAAAGCCTTTGGAAACATGTGATATTCTGAAGTTGGCCACATATAGATTACTGAGCTAGAAAATCATTTTGGACCTAAAATATCTATCCTGTTTTTATGGGTAAGTCTACCTAACGTGTTGAGATTCAGGAAGCAATGAAGTTCAATGTGTAGAATGCAGTGAGTGACTCCATTCAGCCAGTGATAGGGAGGAGAGATGGGATTTATTATGCAGATTGAATGCTTCTTGGCATTTCCCTTATAACCTTAGGTTCCTTCATAAATTGGAATCAAGCAAGTTGTAAAAACGAGTTAGAGGATATCCTTTAAGCAACAATTTACATGTGGAACCAGAGGTGTGTCAGGAATACGTACATGAAACACCATTCTTTAGAGGAAAGTCTAGAAAGGAGAGTCCCTTTAGAATGGTGTATTTGGATATCTTGGCACCAAAGATCCATGACTGTCCAAAGAGATAGAGACATCAGCATCAGCAGACATGTGTACACAATGGGGTGTCATGAGGTAAGTTCAGGGGGCATATTCTTTATTGTCTATGCTGTGTTTTGGTGTCACATCACCCATTGATACATGTGAAGAAGTCACCACAACAAACAAAAATAATGGAGACAGATTGCAAAAACATGTTAGTCAAGATGCAGCTTCTAAAACAATATTTAATCTCCTAAATACTAAATAACAACAGTAACAGACCCCCAAATATATGACCTCATCTTCAATAACTGAGATCCCAAAACTTCCACTGAAATCAGTAGAAGCTATTGGGGTGTTCAGAACATTTGAAAAATCAGGCCAAATATGTCAGTATCTATTATTAAATCATAGTATTTCTTTTATGAGTGTGTCTAGATTTCCCAGTCAGATCGAGGTCCTATTGATCTAGTATAAGACAATCCCTGCCCCCAAAGGGTTTACAAGGCAAATAAACAAAACTGACACACAGTGGGAGAAAGGAAGAATTATTATTCTGCCCTCAGAGACAGGTGGATGAAAGCACAGAAAGATTAAATGGCATGTCCAAAGACAGAAAGGAAGTCGATCATAGAGTTATTTTTAAACACAATCAGTAGAGTTCATTATACTAGCCAATTCAGGGTCCATCGAGATCAGCAGTTTTCAAACTTTTTTTCTCAGGACCCAGTTGTAAAAAAAATCATTTGTGCCCCTGACCGAACAATTACATCTTTGAGCAGTGCATTCCAGTCTTTTGGTGGCAGCAGCAGGAGGCTCTGCAACCCAGTACCGAGTTCTGACCCATGATTTGAAAACCACTGAGCTAGATAAGCAAAAAGGAGTCAGAAAACCAAATCTTTCACAGAGGTTGAGCTAGGAGATAACTTGATGCATAATACATAGAAATAGTTCACCCAAACAAATTTCACAAAAGCCTCTACAGCAGAAGCTTGTTTCCAACTGGAAGCGCTGACATCCCAGTCTGCTTTTTAATCTCCTCTTCCTCTTTAGATATTCTTTTTGTACTCTTTGTAGGGAGTTTATGTTATTGTATTAACTTAGCAGCTGACCACTGGATTTAAAAATCAAACTTGTTATGGCATGCTGAGACACTAAGGTGTAAACAAACCACTTTGCTGGAAAGCCCTTACATACAAACTAACAAAGAAAAACAAACAAACAAAGAGTCCTGTGGCACTTAAAAACTAACAAAAAAATTTTTTTTTTGCACTAGCTTTCATGGCAGAAAATCCCACTTCATCAGATGCTTTGAAGATGGGGGAACTTAGAGAATGGGAGGAAATAAATGCAGGGACGTACAAGTCATGGGAGAACCATTCTGTAAGTTACCCCATCTTCAAAACATCTGACGAAGTGGGATTTTCTGCCACGTAAGCTCATGCAATAAAAATATTTGTTGGTCTTTAAGTGCAACAGGACTCCCTCTTTGTTTGTTTTACTGAACTAGACTAACATGACTGCTCCTTCGGATCTTCATAGCAAACAAAAGTTAAGTGGAAACAGTTTACTGTTAAGTGAGAGCAGTTCACTATACTAACTCTACCAGAAAGGCATTAATAAGAAAGGCCTTGCTCTGATAAACAGGTTGACAAAGGCAAAGTATCAGAAAGGTCCAAAGAGCCTTGTATATCTCATTGGTTGGAACTATATTTGGTAACCAAATAACTCATCAACAACAAACACCAGCAGGGTAATTATATGCTGTATATAAGCTAATCATGTAACCTGCATATTAAGAATAGTGAAACCATGTAAGTTCACCCATCTTTGAAGCATCTAACGAAGTGGGATTTTCTCCCATGAAAGCTCATGCGAAAAATAAATGTTACTCTTAAAGTGCCACACGACTCTTTGGGTTTTTTTAGGCACGATGTAACCTGCTGCATTGTGCATGCACCTGTTGCATTATTATACTGTAGTCACATGTTAGAAAGGTGTATATATATATATGATACACACATATATATTGTACTACATACATCTGTGTATGGTATTAGAATGTTAGGAAAGTGTGCATGTGTGTATATCTTGTGAATCCTGTATTCTGGGTTTACTTATACAGGTCCAGGAGTGTTTGGCTGACTCCACGCTAGGTTGGACATATAAGGGGAACAAGTGATCTGACTAAAGACACCATCTACCCATTCTACTCTTGAGTGGACCCACTCCTTTCTTCTAACAATCTTGTTACCTGAATACACCAAGTTGCCGCTTGTTTCCTGACTGCACAGGTTAGAGATACAGCTCAGCTGGGGAGCTGTGAATGCTTTCAGCATCTCTCACAGATGTCATTACATCCCCATGGTTTGCACCAGGAGTGACATGTTCAAAGAGAACAATGGGCAGTAGGAAAATTTCAGCTTTGCCCCTGAAATGAGAGAGACTTCCACATAACTTCCCCTTCTGCCTTCTCATTGAATCGCTCCAAAGAGCTTCCTACTTTGTCTACACCAAAGGATCAAGGAAAATATTTAGGGTCTAATAAAAATTAATAAAATCCAGAACCCATTCTGACGCATGTCCAGTCACTGTTCTTAACTGCTGACCATGGTAAGCAATCTAAACCAACTGAACAATAATGATGGCCTCAACATCCTTGTCTGCTTCCAACTCTGCCACTTCTGCACCACTGGACAAACCTGAATGGAGATCAAAACCAAGAGCCCTCAGACACTGAGAAGGGTCTGAGAGTTTGCAGTTGTGCTTGTCTAAATAATTACACATCAGTTACCCAGGCTGAAAAGAACGCAAGCACACAATCAGGTAGTAGCTTAGAAGACCTAATCCCCAACTGATGTTAGTCCATGGACTTCATTTAGCTCCTCTGTCCATTTACACCAGCAGCAGATGTAGCCCAGAAGGGACAGGAAGCAAAAAGCTGTGAAACAAACTGAGGGGATTATTTTAATCAGTGAACATCTCACATCTTGGTGAACAAGACTAATTGCCGCCTTCTTCTACCCTGCCTATATTCCCCTCCTTCTTTGGCTGACATTTGTAAAATCATTACAGACCATCCTGGGTTTGGGCAGAGAGGTGACCCATCTTAACAACTGTGCAGTCACAAAAACATTGTCTGGCATCTTTCAGGTGCCTGACCTCTTCTCAAAGACAAGATTCTGCACTCTAAATCCACATACAGCAGCTCTCACAGCTGATCCATTTTATTTCCAGGGGGCCTTAACTAATATTGATGAGGCATCAGGACTGAAGACTGGATTTGCATGGGGTGGGACCCCATTAGCACATAGATGCTCTAGTTGTGCAGGGATGGTCTTAGTGAAGCCAGGGCCTTGGTCAAAAGTCAAAGATGCCCCCCACACAACCTGTGGGGGGCTCCATCCCTGACATACCATCCCCTGCCATTTCTCTGGGGCCCTGCCTCCTTCCCCTGGGTCTCCCTGCCAGCCCTCCACCAGCCTTGCTGCCAACATCCTGGCCTCACTGCCAGCCTCCCGCTGGCCACCCCAGCCAGCTCCCTGCCCAGCACACTTCCCTAACTCACTTAATCCCTCCTGGACTCACCAGCTCAGCTGCCTGACGGCACAGAGCTGCTCCCTGGCCCAGCGGCTCCTGTCCTGGAGTGTGCACCAGGCAGGAAGCCAGGAGATTTAGGGGATGTCCCAGTCTGGCCCCAGCTCCTGTTATCCTCCCAGCGTGGGGCCCTGGGCAAATGCCCAGCTGGCTGTGCTGCCACTCTTCCACCATATTATCAAAGTGATTTTCAGATAAACTGGTTTACATGTAGAACCTGCACTCAGGACATCAGAGCTAGGAAAACTCCAAAGAATTTGTGTCTGCCAAAGCCAGGGCCCATGTGGATTCACACCTATGGAAAATGTGAGAGCATCACATTGGATACTACGGGTAGGAGAAGGGAGAAGTAAGACCTTTTGGTGCAGCTGCAAGGCATTTTTTTCCTCAAAGAAGCTATCTATTAATAAATGATTGTTTGCAGTGAATTGCTGAAAGTTTCAGGGCATTAAAGATCAGGATGGTCTTGTTAAGGTGAGAGCAGCAGAGAACTCTGTATTAGCTGAACTATGATAACTGCCATGGTTCATCAATTGATTCTGCTCTATTTTGCTAACTTAATTTGACTAGCTAACTTGAAAGGCTAAGAGTGAAAAAGAAGCATTTGTAAAAAGCAGTAGAATCATAGACAACCAACATTCTTCTGGGGCCTGAGAATATAAAGATGGAAAAGGCCGATTGGTACATTAGGTTCATCCTTCTTTCCACTCTACTTCCTACCTGTGCCTGACATCTACAGACACTGATCCAGACTGTTATTCTAGTCTCTGGAGCTGATTACTGTATTAGAGGCAGCTATTCAGGAGATACGTTGCCTAGATGTTAGATCTCTTGCTTTAAGTTACACAGGGGGCTGTTCTGAGTGTTGGAAACCCCAGTGGTACTTTGACAATTCAGGGTAACAGCAATTCCTTGAGGGTTTGCTCTTCGAGGAATGGAGGGGATAGGAGAAGCTAACTGCCTTTTCCATCAAAGCAGTTAAGCTCTCATGTCCTTCCTTAGCAGCATCTGAAAAAAGTTCCAATTAGCAGGGCTGTAACTAGGGCAGGACGACCAGGGCTTTGCTCTTGCACCATATTTTAGAAGGCGCTAATGTTCCCTCTAAGCTGCTGTGGCCTGTCTGAAGAGTTTTAAATCTCCTGCCCTGAGCATGCTCAGATGCATGCTCAGGGCCAGGTCAGCCTGACCAGGGAGGGCCAAATCTGGCTCTGAGCCACTTCCCAGCAGCAGTAGTGGCTGGATCCAGCTCCGAGCCACCTGCTAGCCGTGGCAGGGCAGGACTGGACCCTGGGCCAGATCAGGCTCCGAGGTGGGGTAAGGGGCAGCAATGCTCCTGGGTCAGGGAAGGGTGCATTTAGTGATACTTGCACTGGGTGCCAAAATACCTAGTTCTGGCACTGCCAATTTGCGGCCAATACTGTAAGCAAGCCAGAAAGAGCATGCAAGTACTAGATACCATATTATAAAGTCTGAAGGGTTTTTTTTTTGTTTTGTTTTGTTTTTTGTTTTGTTTTTTTACTGTCTGCCTATGATACTCAGTTTATCAAGTGTTATATTCTGCACAGTGACATGTTCCAAAGGGGCAACCGTGTTAGTTTAGTTCAGCAAAACAAGCAAGGAGTCCTGCGGCACTTAAAAGACTAACAAATGTATTTATTGCATGAGCTTTCATGGGAGAAAAATCCCACTTTGTCAGATGCTTCAAAGCATCTGAAGTGGGATTTTCTACCATGAAAGCTCGTGAGATAAATAAATGTTTTAGTCTTTAAAAGTGCCACAGGACTTCTTGTTTATCATTCTGCATAATATAACAACCACAGTGTTACTCCAGACACAGAATCAGGGTGCTTCAGCAAACAGTTCTGACACTGAGGGTGGATGGCAGAGCTCCAGCCCCAGCTCCCACAGTATCAAACTGAGACCAGTATTTCTCCAGCCAGAGCTACCAGGCAGCACCTCTCCTTCCACACAGCGTGTGATTTGGGATAGGCTAGACGGGAGATTATTGAATTTAGTAAATCCAGCATGTAGCGATCTGTGCAGCATTCATCCATTTACCAATCAATCATTCATAACCTAGTTTGCGCTGAGATGTTCTCTGGGGCTCTTACGTTTATTACTAGGACCTTGAATGCCTTGTAACTGTCACATTTGGTTCTGATGGCACTATCTGTGTGACGTGGGCTATCGTAACTGTCACATTTGGTTTAAGAACCTGCCATCATTTGATTTCAGTTGCACTTAGTGAAACATTTGCTTTCAGGGATAGAAGTTACAGACTTGTTGCCTCAATGGGAAGTAGAGTAGACCGGTTGACAAAAGGAAAGAGGGAGAGAAAAAGATGTAAACAGCCTCATGTCACACTGATTGATTACACAGTTTGGCCATGGGAAACTTGGTTTCATTTTGGTGTTGCCTGTTAACAGCAAGTCTAGTCTTTGTGAACAGGCTCTTCCTCTACCTTGGTGAGTCTAGTGATAGGTCAGGGAATTTATTTGCCTCCGAGTGTTCACATGAGGGAGGGAAGATAGTCACTCTCTGCTGGCTCTCAGTCCCATCTCTGGGTTTCACAGGCCTTTGCCTTTTTGCTGGGGCTCTTACTATGTACCTTTCTTTCCTCAGAAAGCTGATTGCTTATTCCTACCCTTTGTCTCCTATTTTTAATCAATTACTGATCCATGAAAGGACCTTTCATCTTATTCCAGAACCACTCAGGAGCCTTTGGTGAAGGACCTTGTCAAATACTTTCCGAAAGTGCAAGAACACTATGTCTGCTGGATGTTTGTCCACGTGTTTGCTGGGCCCCCCTCAGAGAATCCTTATATTTTGGTGAGGCATGATTTCAATTTACCAAGGTCCTGTTGCCTCTCCCACAACATTGTGTTCATCTCCGTGTCTGATCATTCTTTTCTTTATTCTAGTTTCAACCAATTTTGTAGTGAAGTTAAGCTTGCAAGCTTGTAATTGCCATGATTGCCTCCGATGCCTTTTTTTAAAAATTAACTTTATATTAGCTATTCCCCAGTCATCTGGTACAGAGGCTGATTTAACTGATAGATTACATACCACTGTTAGTAATTCTGCAATTTCATAACTGAGTACCTTCAGAATTCTTGGGCTAATGCCATCTGATCCTGGGGACATACTGCTGTTTATCAGTTTGGTCCCAAACCACCTCTCTTGACACCTCAATCTGGGGCAGTTCTTCAGACCGCTCATCTCAAAAGAAAGGCTTAGGGCGAGAGAATCTCCCTCCTTCACTCCTCTGCAGAGGAGATAGATGCAAGGAATTCATTTAGTTTTTCTGCAATAGTCTTGTTTTCATTGAGAGCTTTTTGAGCACCTCAGTTGTCCAGTGACTGGCCCCACTGCTTGCTTCGCAGTTTCTTGCTTCTTAAAAAATAGTTTGGGGTTAGCTTTTTTGTCTTGTTCTAGTTGCTCATCAAATTTTTTTTAGCCTGCCTAATTATACTTTTCCTCAGTAAGCTTTGACTTCCATTTTCTAAAGGATGCCTTTTTGCCCCTAACTAAGCCCTAATCCGTGCAGCTGGGTATTCTAATTGGTTCCTCAGGCCCACATTAACCACTTCAGATACACAACCCATCACATCAGCTAAGGAAACCTGTTCAAATAGATGCTAGTGCCTCAGAGCAGGTCTGAGCTGAACCAATAAGTAATAAATAGTCTGCCACAGCAGGCCTTCATTTTAAATGGACTTCCTTCTAGCATTCATTCCTGAGACTCAGCTCCCTTGTTTGGTTTTGCTCCAGGGAAGAAGTAGAAAAAATAAATCAGTAAAGTCAACTAAGCACCAGACCCTGAGCTCCTGCTGATAGACTAAAGGACCTTTACAGAGATCAGTGTGCTGTCTAGTGCTGTGTGTGGGCACAAAACAGATCCTGGTGCCATATGCTAACAATGTCAAAGACCATGTCTTGCTCTAGGGGTGAGACCCAGTAATTACAACAGCTAAAGAAGTTCTACCTTCAGCCTAGGGGTAAGGACCCATTATTTTAGTGCTGAAAATCCCAGATCTGGTCTCCGAGGATGACCATGTGTCTGCATGTGTGTGACCATACTTCAGTACACAGATTAATCATGATTTCCAGTACCCCACTACTTCACTACGGAGAAGGAGTGCACACTCTCAGTGCCTTCCATGTGTTTCAAAGCAACTCGCCCTGCAGATAAGGCTGCAGAGATTTTGGGGTGCCTGGGGCAAAATCTGAAATTGATGTCCCCAGCTCTTAAACCGAGGTGTTGGCCATAGGGGTTGGAGGGTAAAAAATGAGTCCACTTTGCATTCATCCTGCTTCTGTTCTCTTGGGGCAGGGCCTGGGCCCGGTTCCCAGTTCTGGCTGTTGTAACATGGCAAATGGGCTCTGGCCACCCCTCTCTTCTGACAGAGGAGCAGCTGGGCCAGGTCTCGATGACTGGCATTGCAGCCTTGCCACACAGGCTCAGCACCTCACTCCTCAACTCTGTCTGCCTCTCATGGGGGAAGGGGTAGCGTAACAAGACGAAGGCAGCAAACATGGCAAGTAGCCATTGGCATGGGAGAGAGCATCTCAGCATTTGACATTCACCCCTACAAGCTATGGGGATGGTAGGAGGCCAGTGAGAAGAGGAGAAAACTGGAGCCTGGTGTGGGATAAGACACACAAGGCTGACTCTTTCCAGCAAGCCTGCTGCATCCTAAAATAGTCACCATTCTACAAACTCAATTTTGAAATCTTAAATTCAGACTAAAATAAACAGGACAAAATCAGGCGCCATTGTTAGAATTTTTCCTGTTTTTTAAAAACTTATTTTCCTGACCTCAGGATTTATTTATTTTATTCTCACACTAGCCTCCTGACAAACCCTTACAAAAACGCCTAGCCTGAAATCCTCTCGCTATTTCTACCCTTAAATACAACCTCTGGAACTTCCAAAGAGAGCTCAGTTTCCTTCAGAGCGAAGGGTCAAATCAGCTCTTATTTTACCCTGCTTCCCTCAGCCTGAATCTACCTACCTAGATTGTTCCCTTTTCATCAACATCATGACAAAAGAGATAACATCACCCACATCATCATTCCCCCAACATCACCAGGTACAAATACAAGGGAGTTAAAAGCTTATTTCATACTTTCCACTGACAGAGCAGAGCCAGGCCTCTGTGCAGGATCATAGGACTGAAGGGACCTCAAGAGGTCTTCTAGGCCAGTCCCCTGCACTCAAGACTGCATTAATATTATCTAGATATCCCTGACAGGTGTTTGTCTAACCTGGTCTTAATTTCCAATTACAAAGATTTTACCGCCTCCCCATGCAACTTATTCTTTTGCTTCACACTACCCTGATAGCCAGGAAATTTTTCCTAATGTTCAACCTAAACTTCCCTTACTGCAATTTTAACCCATTACTTTTTGTCCTGTCCTCAGAGGTTAACAAAAGCATTTTTACTCCCTCATCGGATTTTGTTTGGATCCATCCTCCAATTTGTCTAGGTCACACTCGGTCCTATTCCTTCAGTATATCCACCACTCCCCGCAGTTTAGTGTCATCCACAAACTTGCTGGAGGTGCAATCCATCCCTTCACCCAGATAATTAATGAAGATGCTGAGCAAAACCAGCCCCAGGACCAAGCCTTGGACACTCCACTTGATAGTGGCTGCCAATTGGCCATCAAACCTTTGATCACTACTCTTTGAGCCCAATGATCTAGCCAGGTTTCTAGCCACCGTGTAGTCCATTCATCCAATCCACACTTCTGTAACTTGCTGGCAAGAATATGGGAGATCATATCAAAAGCTTTGCTAAAGTCAATGTGTATCACATCCACTGCTTTCCACAGCATCTCTTTGCAGAACTTGCTGTCTTTTGTTCCATTTGTAGGAAACCCTGCTGTGCAAACCTCCATCAGGGAAAGAGCCTTCTTTGGGAAACAGAGGTGTCATCTTCTCTGTCAGGCACCCATGCCTTCCCCCTTGATAACCACTTAAAATTAACAGGTGACATATGCTGCAGTACCAAACCTGGCAGAAAGCCCATGGGACTTGTCTTTTGACACCTCTGCAAGTAAATGAAAGTGTGACATAATGGCATGACAAGGCATTTAGAAAATTAAATCATGCCAGACATTCCCTGGAGGTGCTTTTGCTATGATACACAGGCAGGCAGCATTGCTGCTCATGAGACACCATGTTCCCAGATTCCCTTGTTTTACAAGAAATGTATTTCTCTGCTTATTGAATCTTTAATGTGACAGAAGTTTCCTCCAACTCCACTGCTCTGCCAGCAATATGGTGCAGAGGGTTGAATTCCCACACCTTTCTATGGGCTGATCCCACATAAGAACCAGAATCTAGGTAGTGTGGACAACTGCACACAAAAGGAGCATACTGAGGGGGAGCTGGTGGTCAGCGGACTTTTCAAGGGTAGTACAGCAGAAACAACCAGGTTTTTTCCCCCCCAGTCTTCCCACTGGTACCTAGTTCCTCTCAACTCCTTCTAGCATGACAGGCAACTTAATGCTCTACTGTTTTTTGGAACACAAGCCATCCCATGGTGCCACCATCATCTTCTTGCCCTTACAGCCAGAGAGCATATTTTAGTCTCTGATGACTGAAGCCACGTTGTAGACAGCGGCTGTCTTCTCACTTCCACTATCCATCAGTGTAAATCATCCCTGAGAGTAGTAATTAAGAGAAGACACCAAAATCACAAATAAAACAGGTCAGATTTGCAGTTATGACCAGTGAAGCAGCCAGAAGAGTGTCTCTTTACACCTGGGCATAAAATGAGGTGAACAGGCAGTCTCTGACATGACAATATGACCTTGGAACAACTTTGTCACCTCCATGCCGGAGTCCATTCCCTTTCACTGAGTCATTTGATTGTGTCCCTCTTGCTGCCAGGTCCTTGCAGCTATAGACAGTTCACAACCCACTGTTCAAGAAAAATCCAGAGATGACCACTGTGTAAGGGTTGCTCATTGAAGTTTTCTAAACCTGTTTCCATAAAAACTCTAGTTTGTCACTTTAAAACTCCCAACCTGCCTCTGATACGGAACATGCTTAAAATGATAAAATGGACTGCACAAAACGTTTGTTTTATACACATTCTAAATATTCTACTTACTATTTACTACAATCTTCCCTGGCAATCCAGCATTGTCAACTGCTTATCAAGAACAGAACAAAATCTTTCATATTGTTTGCCCAGACTGCTTTTTATGAAGTAAAAGTCATCCACGCTCCTTCTGTAAATGCAAAGATGGCAGAGAGGGAACTATTTAATAGACTGCCTTTTCTTAATCCCACTTTGACTTATTTTCAAAAAAATTACAAGATTATTTACTTGTGAATATTCTCAGTTGCAGATAATTAAAACAAACCTACAAAATCACTCTGAATTTCCCTTGTTTGTGTCAATCCATACAGTTCCCCTGTGTTATATTGCATGGAGATTGCTCAGGATGATCATAGAAATTACTGAATTTATATGATGTGTTGCCTCTCAAGGTTGTAAATGCCACCTTTGGTTTGAGTTTAAATAAGGCTAAGCAGACAATTGAGCTAGACACATGGAGAGAGTTGCATGTGAGATAGTCATCTAGTTGACAAGGTAACAAGTTTTGAGGATGGGGGGTAGCAGTAGATTGGTACATCTTGACTTTAGCAAGACCTCAGAAGGTCACTCACACAACCCTCTCAAAAAAAATTGGGAAATACAACACAGATGAATTTATCATTAGCTGGGTGCACAACTGGATGGAAAACTGCTCTCAGAGTAAATCTGTGGTTTACATTCAGGGAAGAAGGGTTTGTCCACAGGGATCAGTTCTGGGTCTGGGTCTGTTCAATATCTTCATCAGTGATTTAGATAATGGCATAATGTACACTTACAAAGTCTGAGAGTGATACCAGGCTGGAGGGTGTGCAAGTGCTTTGGAGGATAGAATTAAAATTCAAAATTCCCTGGACAAAACCTGTAGTAAAGGTGTAAAATAAACAGGATGAAATGCAATGAGGACAAATGCAAAGTACTCCACTTAGGAAGGAACAATCAATTGCACACACTAAAAAAAAAAAAAAGGGGGGGAAATATCTGCCTCTGAAGGACTACTGTGGAAATGGATTGGGGGGGGGGGAGAGTCACAGTAGATCGCAAGCTAAATATGTCAGTGCAACACTGCTGCTAAAAAGATTAATCCTTATTCTAGGGATGTATTAGCAGGAGTGTTGTAAGCAAGATGTGAGAAGTAATTCTTCCACTCCACTCCATGCTGATTAGGTCTCAACTGGAGTATTCTGTCCAGTTCTGAGCACTACATTTTAGATAAAATGTGAACAAAGGGAAGAAAGTCCAGATAACAGCAACAAAAATGATTCAAGGTTTAGAAAATGGAACCTATGGGAAGATTGAAAAACCTGTATTTGTTTAGTCTGGAGAAGAGAAGACTGAGGAGGGACATCATAACAGTTTTCAAATACATAAAAGGTCATTACAAATAAAAGGGAGTAAAATTATTTTCACTAACCTCTTAGGGCAGGATGAGAAACAATAGATTTAACTGTAGCAAAGGAGGTTTAGGTTGGACATTAGGAAAAACTTCGCAAGTGTCAGGACAGTTAAGCACACAAACAAAATTGCCTATTGAGGTTGTGAAAGCTCCATGATTGGAGATTTTTAAGAGCAGGGGGACAAATGCCTGTCAGGAATCGTGTAAATAATACTGTCTGGACTTGAGTACAGGGACCTGGACTAAAAGACTTCCTTGAGGTCCCTTCCAAGTCCTACAAACCCATTCTAATTTTAACAGGAGTTGCATTGCTAAGAATCCTTTTACTGTGGATCCTTAGCTCAATTTAAGTCCAGTTAACATAATGCTTAAATCCCATCAGCTTCATGGGATAAACCGGAACATGTGCTTTAATTCATTCCCAAATCAGGAGCAAAATGAGTGGACAAATCATGAAAGCATAACACTATCTCGCTGAAACATCTATATATCTCACTGTTTCCTTGTGCTGCCGGTCTCTGTCTCCCTCCACCTGTTGTCTCTTGTCTTATACTTAGACTGTAAACTCTGTGGGGCAGGGATCATCTTTTTTCTGTGGTTACAGAGTGCTTACCATATGGGGTCCTAGCACATGACTCAGGACTTGTGTGCTAACTCAACCCACAACTAAGTGATCTCTCTTTGAGGAACAAGGTTGATTTTTTTTGCCAGATCTAACAAGAGATCACAGATACATCTAAAAAGTCCAAGGTGGAACTAATTTATTCTGTCACTTGCACCACTGAGTCAGAAAGCACTAAATCAGAAGTGAGCGATGATTAAAATCAGAGAAGCCAAGGACAGGCTGCATTAGAAAACGCAAAAAGAGAATAATGTCCCTAGACAACATTTGAAAAGGAATATCATATAATATCAAAGTGATGGGGCAGTGGGCCATCTCCATCAGGAAAATTTAATTCACAGCTAGTCCAAAATACAAATATATACCTTAATTGATTAAATTGCACGTTTCCCATTCAGGTAGCTAATTACCCCCTTTTTGTTCAGCATAATGGTGTTACAAATTTGTATTGACCCACTACTAATCTCAACAGATTTCCAATAAGTTGTCTATTAATTACTGGATACATTTCTCCTTCTTTCTAGTCAAATACTTCTTGGGTAGGAGGGAAATGAAATTCATTTTCATGTGTTAAATAATACAATGAAATATAATATAAAGGAAAGACCTATGCATTGTTCTTGACAATGTAATGAGAATGTCAGACTGATGCAGACTTGGTCAAAAAAAAATCTCAGCATTAATCTGGATTTTGTTAAAAGATATCTACTGAACACGCTGCAATCTTTATATCTCTCTCCTCCTCCACCATAACACATCCTCACCTTGAATACCATGTTCAGTTCTGGAAACCTCATCCCAAAAAAAAAAAAAAAAGATATAACCAAAATAAATTTGGTGACAGAATGATAAGGAGAATGATGAGATAGTCAAATCCTTTATAATCCTCTAGTCAAGAAACAGAAATACACCACATGACATGAATGTCTCATCCAAACAGATTGTTTAATATTAAACATTCACACAGAAGAGCCTGCATCTATTCCACCAACCAAGATTTATATGGAGAAAATAAATAATTTAGAGCAATAAATTAATTCAGGAAAATTGTGATCTGTTCATAGGCCATTCACAAGCTGAGAGAAGCAAATCGTGCTGAATAAATGAATCAGCATGAATTATTTGTCCAGATGAAATATTAGCGCATTGGAAAACTTTCAACAAGCTGTTAGATCATGAATAAAAACACACAATCCAGAAAAGTGCATCCAAAAAGTCCCCAGATAGATGTTATATTTCTTTTCTGTAGATTAAGTACAGAAGCAGAGGATTTTATATTCCTGGACATAAAGAATCGTGGCTCATCTAAAATGGTTACCCATGGGGAGTAAAGTATATAAGGCACTAAAACTGAGACACTCATAACACATGATTTATTGATGCACTATGATCAGGTCAGGTTTTGTTTTGTTTTGAGTAGGTGTTTTGTTGCTAAAGCATCTGCAAGGAATTCATCCTAATAAATTTACTTTTTATGTTCCGTTTCGGCACTGCTGTCAAGATGTTATGAGAAGATTCACCATTTCTGGAAGAGCCAAATGGAGCTCATAACACCTAGCAGAAAAGGACAGAGCAGTAACCTGATTGCCCAAACAGCCTGTTGGATGGCAAACTTGACCAGTCACCTGGAAGTTTGTGGGAAGGGAATCCAGACACAGCGAGGGATGCTGGCAGGTTGTGAAAGAGTGAAGCCTAGTGCATAGCACCTAAGAAACCCACAGCACAGGGAAAATGCTACCAAGCCAACTGGGTTTGCCCAGGCAGGATTGAGCAGGTACACTGTGACCATAGAGAAGATAATGGTCTTGATTACCTGAGACTTTTGTTAATTGGCATTTTGGTCAACTCTTGTTGCATTGCGTAAAAGGCTCCTCTTTCTAACTGGTTCCCATTCTCTTGAGTTCAGGACCAAAGAGACAGGATCTTCTATAGCTTGATTACAAACTAGAAGGACTAATTAAAACTCTAATGATCATCCTGCAAATGAACAGAATGTGCTCTTTCCCTCTTTGTAATTATTTTATAGATTTTCAATTAAGTACATGAGTATATATGAACCACAGACAGCTCGAACCACCCTGGAAAAAGGTGCAGGCTGAACTCTGCACCTATGAGGAACAAAAAATACTCTCACAAGGAACAAACCAAGGCAAGTTTGCAACATCCTGAAGCCAATGCCATTACAACACAGTGTTGTGCTAAATAGAGTAAAACAAATACTCTTAAATCTGTCCGCACAAAGGTATTATTCCTAGTGATTCCACTGGTATAGTTCACTCAGCAGGCTGGCTTTCTGCAAGTGCTCTCTGTTTTACCAGATTAACTGTCTCTTGTTCAAACTCAAGATAAATGAGACTTACCTATAAATGCATTCCACTGTCAAAGCCTGTTAACTCTCCATCTACCATGTTCCATAGTCCTCGATCTTGCTAAGATGAGGCAGACTAGGTTCAAGTCAAGCAACATGAAAACACAACGCCCAAGTTCATTTCCTTTGAACTTATTTACAAGTTTTACCATTAAACTTGCCCACGTTATGCAAGCAGTTTGCAATTTTCCCCTAATTCTCTGACTTTAATGGTATAATTGAACAACCCCAAAACTCATTTTTTCCAGGAAACATTAAACATTACCATCTTAATGAAATTCTTAATGAAGTGGTCCACTCTGCATGCAAATGACTGGCTGTGGATTTACTATTTGCTTATCCCACTGTTAGGCAAAAGGACAAATCCCCTTTCTTTTGTCGAACCTGAGAAGCAACTGCACTTTTGGCTGATGCTCCATCTTAGATGGAGAAAGACACTCCAATATGGGATAAAGACAGAAAGGGGGAAATCTGTAAGAAAGGGTCAACAGATGGGAGTAAAATAAGAACTGATCCATATTCAAACCTAACCTTCTGCAGACACAGACTGTGAAGAGTGTGAGTAGCCTTACTGAAGTTAAGTGCTTTGCTGGATCCAGGCTTGAATACGTGTTTACTTCCTGATTTCAGCAACAGTCAGAAAATATAGGAAAGACCCTGTCTCCACCATACTCTCAGAATGGTTCTTCCCTCAACCAGCAGCACGGCTACTATCTTGTTAGGAGTGAGTTAAGTAGTCTATGTGATCACCTCTAAGCCCCCCCTTCCAACCACGTCCTTGGAAAGCAGAGGCACTGCCCCAGCTAAAGACAACCACTTTTCATCCTTAAGAATTTCAAAATGCTTTATAGACATATGTAATTTACTTGGCCATAGAGTGGGAAATCTACAAGACAAACTGCAGAGGCACATGAAAATCTGCCTTTTCCACACATCTTCAACTGTGTCACCTGCTCTCTTCCCAATGATCTATTATAATTGAGTCTTAGCTGTTTATTACCCCAATTGGTTGGCAGAAAAGATTATTTCACAACATTTGTGGCCCACTTTGTCCAATGTCATACTGTAACATCTGCATAGGGGACCTTTGAGGAATAGCAGGAAATTATTAGCACGGAAGACGTTTCAGAAGCCAGTGCAGAGTTGACTCCTGGAATTGACTTCGGATTTGAACACTGCAAAACATTTTTTCCAAACACAGATCTCATGGGGCACAGGGGGGAGCCGTATTCGTTTTCATATATGGATGATATTTTTTTTAAGTCATATGAAAAATCCCCAGACAAAGAAATTCTGGCACGAGTCTTTCAGGGTGCAACAATTCCTTATCTGTAATTCATGCCCCATAGTTCTTGCATATGATACCAACTCAAAGACCCTGGGAACGTTTTGAAATGTGGAAAGCTCAAGTAGGTGACCTTGAAATTCCCACTTCTGCAAAGGATACAGGCCTCATTTGTGTACCTCTGGGACATCCTCCGTGCCCTTCTTCTAACTCAAATGTTCTTTCCATAGTAAGGAATCCAGAACAGAACAGAGCATTCCTAATGTAGCCCATGTTCTGTCTTCTGGAATTCACAGATCAGAGTCACAGAGCTCCTGTGATTTTCTCTAACATATATTCACTAGAGAGTAGAGAATTCATTTACTTTTTCAGAATTTTTAAGGTATATTTTGCAAAAGCTTAAGTGCCCTCTCCACTCTGGGCCACAGCACTTTCTCTGAGCTCCTACTACTAGAGTCTTCTTCTGGCCCCTCTACCATGAACTTTACTCCCTTCCCCCAATCTTGACCCTTCTTCTATCCCAAAACCACACAACCTCCAAACATGACCATGTCAAAGCTTAAGCTAATGAGAAGTAGACAAGGCCAGTAATTTCAAGGAAGACATAGAAGGAAAACCCATGAGCTGCAAGTAGCGATATTGGAACTGCAGTACATCACGCAGCTTCAGGCCCTGGTTCTCCCATAGTGTAGATTCACATACAGCCCCTTGGGGAGCACTATAAGGGGTCACATGGGATTTTTAAGAGTAGCTGGGTTAACTTCAGGGTCCTAGAGACATTCCAGGTTGGCAGTTATTTTCTACCTGTCTAGATTCTTCTTTTGATTTGAACTGGAAACAAGGCTCTTCACTTCCTGTCCTGTACTTCAGCATACAGCTGGTGTGTGTCATCAATCTGATGCCACATTTCTCCAGTAGTGGTAGTTCTTGGGTGAGCAGAGAAATTCCTATATTTTGGGTCAGAGTCTGGTACCCTTACTACCACTGAGTTGTACCTTACTGTTCAAAGAGTCCCATTGAAATCAATGGGTGCACTCACTCAATGGATAACCTACCGCTTGATATGAGTAGAGGGATTAGAATCTGGCTATAGGACCTCATCCAGCTCTCATTACAATCAGTGGAATGAATCCCATTGACTAAAATGAGAGTTCAGTTAGGCTCATGGTTTAACACAGCACTTTCAAAGAGCATCTTAAGTCCAGGACACTCTGCAGGGAAGAGCCATCATTCTCTGCTATATTCCCAGAGCCATCTCCTGCTCTGATTTGTGTTTGTCACTGCACAATTCACTTTGCTCTCTCACTATGATGAGATGACTGACTCTGTGGATGTGGTGAAAGCACTGGACATGACATACCCTCATTTTAGCAAGACTTTTGATACCATCTCCCATGGTATCCTTGCCAGCAAGTAGAAGTTGAATGAATGGACTAGTAGGCGGATAGAAAGCTGGCTAGATCAGACTCAACTAGTTGTGATCAATGGCTCGATGTCTAGTTGGCAGTTGGTATCAAATGGGATACCTCAGGGGCTGGTTTTGTTCAATGTTTTCATTAATGATCTGGAAGACAGGATGGATTCTGCCCTCAACAAGTTTGAAAATAGCACTGAACTGGGGGAGCAGTGGACAAGTTGGAGGACAGAAATAGGATTCAGAGTGACCTAGACACATTGGAGAATTGGGCCAAAAGAAATCTGATGAGATTCAACAAGGACAAATTTTAGAGTCCTGAACTAAGTACAGAAGTATCCTATACACTGCTAGAGACTGTGGACCAACCAGCTTTGCCCTTTTCTGTGACAGCAAATAATATGAAGTCTTACAAAGTATTAGAGCTACACTGCAGTTACAACAGTCTGATATTATGCCCTTGGAAGGCTACATGGGCCATTCATATACATCAAGGGACAATATATGACTGAAAAACTGATACCAGATGTGGAAGCCTTAAACACCAAACATTGTAGAGTCAAGTTTTCAGCCTATAAAGCAGAATATATCCCAGGCTGGTGATGTTTACAGTTTATATGGAGCAAATCTTCCTGCTTATGGAAGCTCAGTTGGCTGGCTAACACTGAGCAGGAGAAAGACTCCTTTCCTCTTGGCCACAGTGTGGTTCTGGTACCATGCCACAGGGGCTACATCAGCCTACAGCAAAATGAAGGATGCAAGCAACAGTGCCATCTCAGGGGCTGTTACCAGGCTGCTCCCACCCAACAGACACCTGTGCATGACTTGGCAGGGAGCCCTCTGAGAGCAATATTCCCTGGTGTACAGTTCTGTAATGCAGCGGCCATCCCAACCCTCATCCTTCCTTACACATTGGAAACAGTGGCTCTGCTGATTGGGCAATACTCATGGCAAAGGAATTAATGCCAGGGCTGGGCAAAAAGCTAAACAAGACCCATCCCATCATTTCAGAGGCCTGCTCAAAAATGCTGACTGTGAGCTAGCAATATTGTGATTTGGGCAAAGAACCCCATTCTTGATAGGCAATGTAATTCTGGCTGAGAAAAAAGTCCTGACAGCTGCCTGTCCGCCCCTCCATTCCCACTTGGGAAAGGCCACGGCAAAAGTTTCCTCTTACAACACTCACAACTCATTTACATACGTGAGATGGTTTAGATTAGGCAAGAGGCAACAGTGTTATTTCAGCTAATGAGAACATAATGTTTTATTGTTGGCTTCCACAGCCACTTAAATACATCCCTATCTAATTAATTTTGGAAAACAGAAAGTGACTTGCCAAACAAATTCCACAACAGCCTGTCAGCCTGTAAAATTAGAGGAGTTAACATTAGCTGGGAAAACAGACTGAGAGTGTGCGTGGGAAATGAAAACTATTTCATAGATAATTGATTTCCAGAAGCTTCAACAGAAGGAGGGAAGTGAGTAAAAGGAGTCAACAAGCCTCCCTATTCCCTCCAGCCCCACAGATTCTGCTTATGAGGAATTTGCAAGTATAACTCACTGCTGTAAGAGCCATCATGAGGGTGTGAACTCTTGACTATCAGCAACAAGTACCAAACCGAACAGTTTCTGGACCAGCCATTAGGGATGGACAAAACACGCCTTTGCCACAATGCTATGTGCATGAAAAACACACACTTAGTTTTACACATGCTTGAGTAGATATAGGTGCAAATCCTATCCATAGATGTACATGCACATCAGCATGAGCATGTACATTTTTGAAGATTTGGATCAAACAAAGCACTGAACTGAGCAAAACCAGGACTGTTTCTTTATACTCTATTTGCTGTATGTTTTTCTCACCTCAGAATTGTTCTCTCGTATTTCCTATCTCAAACATAATAAGCAAACACCCCATCTCATTCTCATTCACAAATTAGCAGCATTTCCGAAAGGTCTTGGAAACCAGCAGAGTTACTGCAACTAAATGAACTTTGTTAAAGGGGTAAAGTCAGGTTAAAAATAATATTTGGGAAAATAAATGTCCTTTTGGTGTATTGTTATGCATCTTCTGTTACATTTCCAAGAAACAAACATATTGATTAACCAAAATGTTTGTAGGAAAACAAAGAATTTTTTTAAAGACCCCGCCAATCACATGCTAAGATATCAAAAAAAGAAACAAAACCCAAAAACAGATAATGTAACTAATAGCTATGGAACAACTTTACAATTCAGCTATTAGATGTAGAAGTTTCCCATACATCATATTGCTGTGTGTACTGATTCCACCTGCTACTGCACCTTCAGGAGTCACTTATCTGTGCAAAACAGCTGTGAAACACAACCAGATCAGTAAAGTTGTGTTATATGTTCACTTTAAACAGCTACAAACAACAAAGAGTCAAGAGCTGCCATGGTGGTAAAAAAAAAAAAAGGAAAGAATGTCACATTCAACAAGTCAAACTGAAAGTCTTTTTAAAATCCAACTTATATTCTGCTCTTCATGCTGTTAGAGTGCTTTTGCCATTTCTCTGAGTGTGGGTGTAATCAGACCAGTTAGTTTTGTCTTTGTTTGTAATCAGGTTCCATTTCATCCAGTCTCACCTGGCACGTGCTTTGCTGCAATGTTTGGCTTCCAAACAGTGCAGGAGCGAGTTTGAAACGTTTCCATTTTCTCTTTCTTCATTGCACCACCATCCCAGACATCAGCGCTGCTCTGCAAATAGTTTTAGTAAGTTACCCGACCAGCTGAGGCAGAGCCAGCTGAGCGAGCACAAAGCCAACATTTGAGATAAGTGCAAGATGATGGTTTGGAAATCTAGAACTGTATGCAAAT
The DNA here is from genome assembly GCA_007922195.1 of Podocnemis expansa. NCBI lineage: Eukaryota > Metazoa > Chordata > Testudines > Podocnemididae > Podocnemis > Podocnemis expansa. The sequence goes on from ML682007.1 coordinate 3,608,307, forward strand.
ATGATCACATGGCAATTTGCATATTCATGGAGGACATATTGCCTGTTTGCACAAATGGGAACAAACATCTGCTTGCTGGGACCTCAACCTGATGAAGATGCAGCGTGGAATGAGCATCTGAACATAGGAAGTTCTCTGCTGTTGCTGGTTTCTCCATCCTCTTGGGCTGGTCTCTGAGGCTCAATCTAATTCCTAGCCCTGGGCAGAGGGGAGGGCTGTGTTTGAGTTGCTGGCCACTTGCCCCGTGCCTCAGCTGAAGGATGCTGTGGCTGGGCTGATGGCCCCCACCTCAGGCTATCATTGCTCCTGGCCCCAAGCCTTTCAGGAGCTCTTGCTTCTCCTGCCAGCCCACTGGCCAAGGGCACCCTAGACAGAGACCCCAGCCTGCAGCTGTGAGCGGGGACAACGTGCTAGGGCTCTAGGCTACGTCTCTATAGTTGGAATCATCGTGGTTGGGTGTAGCGGCTTCCTTACTGTATAGAAACACTAAGTGGGTCCCTTTCCCCCATCCCAAGCTCTTCAAATCAGGCCATTTAAGGTGCTAGGCAGAAGCAGCACATGTTGCTTAATGGAAAAGACACAGTCCTGGGAACCAGGAGATCCGAACTCTAGTGCTGCCCTGTTGGATGACCATCTTTGGGCTGCTCTTTCCACTACCATTTTGTGTCTAGTTAAACTAAAGGCTTTTGGGGATAATGAGTCTCACTATGGCTTTTCTACATCTGAGATAGGAAGGGTAATTCGTAGCTTGCACGGCTATATCCATGCATCTCCCAGCAAAAAATGGTAATGCAGTATGTGTCTGTGCTGGGCCTAGCCACCAAGAAGGGGCCTGTAAGTAGTGCTCTTATGCAAGTTAACACCACAAAGAAGTGCCTTAAAAAAAAAAATCATGGTGACAGCAGCAAATGTAAGCAACAGGCCATGTTAGTCCCTTATTCTTGGCAGAGCCTGATATTTTTCATCCGTAATTCTGTAGGTGAAGTTTAGGTTATTTAAGAACATCTGATGCTACTGCTCAGTGCTCACACAATCTTTAAGAAACTTAAAGTAAAGTTTCAGCTATAATTATCCAAGTCTGCAAACTGCAAGCACAAAACCAGGAGCCAGTCTTAGGAACTGTATCCCAATGAATATTTAAAACCCGCAGAAGAGATTTTGCTCAGGGCTGTAATATTTAAAGGCAGGCTGAGCCTGAGATAGGGGGCTTCACCCATTCCATAAGATCCAGTATGGCCCCTAAGTAAGAAATTATATGATAAAAATGATAAATTAGTAGCTCAGTTCTACAAAGTTTGTTCAGACAAAATTCCCATTCTAAAATGGGCAGATTATACCTGTCCACTAGTAACAGAAAGAATCCAGTACAGCAGAGAAATTGAGTGAATTGGAGCTACATACTCCTCACGGCAATTCACGTTCTCTTGGCAGAGCAAGAAATCACGTGAGAACACCAGTGACCCTTATTTACTTCAAAAGGGATAGCCGTGTTAGTCTACTCCAGTAAAAAAAAAAAAAAAAAAAAAAACACACAACAACAAGCAGTTGTGTGGCACTTTAAGACTAACAGAGTTATTTTTTGCATGAGCTTTCATGGGAGAAGATCCCACTTCCTTACTTGCCTACCATTGAATCGTATTGATAATTTGGCCTTTAGTGTAAATGTGCTGTGCATTTGTTCAGTATGGACAGACTTCCCTTCAGTAAAACACTCTTCCAGGCACTAGCTTGCAGAGGTCAGGACCATTTTGTAAAGGGGAAGGCAAATGGAACATGAAGGAGGAATCCTCAGATTCACTGAACACCAGAAGTTCAGCAGAGTTCACAACATAGTGTTAAGCAAAATTGAGGAGGAGGAGGAAAAGCACATTTGAGACAAAGCGGAACATTCATGGGAAGAGAAGCAAACAGGGAGCAATACTGCCCAAGGCAGCAGTCAAATCAAACAATACCCCAGCCAGCCACTGAAAATAATTCCCTCCCCAACCTGTCCAAGTTACTGTCCCAAAAGTATCATGTTCAGGGCACGGTCAGATCCTTTACTCCTGTTCTGGGTAAACATTTTCCCTTACAGTCACAGCTGCTTCAAATGTTTCCTCGCATCCTCTCCCCCTCACTCCCTATGCCCAGCTCATGCACACCTTGCCTGCCTCTGCAGCCAATGGCATCCCTCTTCTCCCTTGGCGTAGCACTGAAATGTGCCCAAGTTTTACTTTAAACACAAAGAGCCAGAGCCTCTACTGGTATAAAGTGACACAGCTCCAGTGACTTCAGCAGTAGGGAGCAATGCTAGTTTTGTTCTAGCTGGGGGGTCTGCTCCCAGAACTTTCTGTGCTTGGCCATAAACCTTGGGCTGCAATGAAAGCAGGATCAGGGTAGGTCACTATGCATTTGGAAAACCTCCAAGAAACACCTAGGTGCTGCCCCAAAATGGGGCCAGGGAATCAGTAACTAGTGCCCTTCCCTCTGAATCAGTTAGGAGCCAGTGTTCAGCAGAGCATTAGGGCTGGAGATGTGCATAACTTAATGGGTCTCATACAGAGGGATCTGGTCTAGCAAACCTTTTCCCTCACCTCACATGGATGGATTCACACCACCAATTTGCTTTGAGATTTGGCATGGGGAGGCAGTGCTATAAGGAGCCCAGTGCAGACTGTTTGAGCAGATTCTTCTTCAGGCCAGGGCTCCGAATTGGAGACTGACTCCAAATTTAAATTTAGATTAGGCCATGCTGAGAGCTCACACATTTTCAACCCCAAGGGGCAGAAATGTCACAAGATCAGTTATCACTACAGACAACTATGAGCCACATGGGGGAGCCAGGTCCTTTCAGGTTTGGACCAAGCCATAGGGATGGTTTGAATCAAGATAGTTAAATCCAAACCCCTCGAAGTTTGTGGAGAGTCAGAATCAAGATTCCAGCCTATGTCTGCATTTAAGCCATTACAGCAGCATCACAGAGAAACCAATTTCTTAACTGCCTCCTCTGAAGTCTTGTGTTATGTTTTTATAACTAATGAACAAACACACTGCATTCCACCCCAGAAGCAGCTGCATTTCACTATACGACATAGCACATGTTCCCTCATTCTTCATATACAGAAATCTGTAAAAATATTTTAGCTTAGTTTTCCAGAGCAAGAACATGACACCTGACAATAGCCCCTCATGTCAATGGTGCTACACAACATGAGCAAGGATGCCCATTAGTCCACTGAGCAGTCTTCACAGACCGCTACACCACGACTCTCTTCAGAGCCTCTGCTAAGAAGGGGGCAGCTCCCAGCATACATGAACATTAAGTGGCATTTCATTATTGATTTTACTGGAATGCAACTGGGTCCAGATTTTGATGGATAAATCAGCCAGTGAGGAACCACTTTGTGAACAGAGATTTATTTACCTACATGTTTTCCCTCTTATTCCTTGCTTATACTCATTGATAGCTGGCCATGACCAACATTTCCACCTGTAAACAACCCCCAGGCTGGGAAGGGGAGAGCCTTCCCTTACTGTCAGTCTTTCAGGGAGGCCACATCTCCTGGCTGCCATGCCCTGCAGGGAGCTTAGAGGGGGAAATTAGCTGTTCGAAGCCTCTGACCAAATACAGCGAATCCCTATGTCCTGGGCCCCAAACCTCAGCAATCAAGCAGTCTGTAGCCCAAACACTCAACAAGGTGTTGACAAGCCCAGTAAACAGTCACTAGCCCCTAGACAGGAAAAGCACACACGTTATAGCTCAAGCCCTCAGGCGGGACAGGGCAGGAAGTGTAAATAGCCACTAAAGCAAATAGTTCAAGGGCCCCATTGGCCATGTAGGCTGAGGAGCAATCACCCCAAGGTTTGGGCATAAGGAGAAAGGGGCACAGACCCACTCAACTCCATTACTTCCTAGCCCATGGCCCTAGCGGTGGCTGGGCATCCCACCATGGAGTCAGCAGGACACTAGCTGAAACTGGCTGACGCGGACTGCAGACCACAACACGACTGGACAGTCATCTCATTTCCCAGTGCTCCTTCCTTCCCCTGGCTCTCAAAGGCTCTCTGTCTCTTCAGCATATTTGGCTAGGGCTAGGCTCCACAGCCCCTCCACATTGCCAGCCAGAAGCAGCTTCTCGAGGTTGCCAGTGGACAACAGCTCCTATAAGTTGCAGGGGCATCCTTTCCAGTTCACAGGTTCACGCAGCTCCTTGGGGCTCCAGGTCGTAGGCAGCCAGGGCAGCAATCCGGCGCAAGGGCCATACACCACGCCCAAGGCAGACACATCTTTCTCCCTTTGCCACCCTCTCCGTACTGAGGCAGAAGGGCCGCAGTTGCTGAGCTCATTCCTTTTTTGGGGTTAACCTAGATCTACTAATATCTGCTGAGTTAACTGATTGAATTCAGGGTGTTTAACTGAAACATGTTATGTGCTGTGGCTGGTTCCATTGCAGGGTGAGGAAGAAATAAAAATCACATGTATTATCACCTTCTGAGTGAGTTAGTTATTTTTCTTACCCTGATTCTAAAAATGATTCTTGGAGCACTATTATGCAGAAATTAGAATAATCTCCATAAAGAAAGGGAGAAGATATTCCTTTTGTACAACAACAGTTCTGTAAATTTTGTTTAGCTTGCGTGGGACACAGTTAATTACAGTAATTTATCAAACTGGCACAAGGTAGTATTCACGCACAAAGCCGTTTTCCTGCAGTCAGAATCCTTAGTTTTATATGAGACTGGGTTGTGCTAATTGAATTTTCACTTGGGTAGATAAAAATCTTTAACAACTCTGGAATAACTAAATGCTCTTTGTTCAGTGATGTGGATCAGGATGATTTACAGCACCTTTCACATAATCATGCTAATTTTGCTTTCATATGATTAATTAAAAACAATATGTTCTTTCTTTCATAAAATGGAATTAGTGCATCCGCAGAGCCAGGTTTCATCGCAAACTTCTTTCTGGTAATAAAAGCAATTTTCACACACCATATTTTTGGCAAAGATAAGTAAACATGCTTAAGTGGGTAAGAAAACAGCACTAAGGAGAAAGTTTCTGTGGTGAAGTGGTGGTGACTTCAATGGAGTTACACTAAAGAAAATTTAGCCTTCATGCTCTGGTTTTGGGTAGTTCTGTATTAAGCCAGCCTTGCATGCCTGGATAGCAGAATGAGGTACCTGACATCACCATTTCCTATAGAAATGATATCCCTCACATTTCTAAAAGAAAAAAGTTCCATAAAGCATGTGCAGCAAAACCCAAAACTCAGCTGCTGACAGGTTTTGGTCCATGGATTCAGCTGAGGGCTGCAGAAAGGCTCAAAGATCCTTCATGATCCTCTGGTCTCCACTGGCTCTTTTGCATCCCATGGCAGCACACACCAGAATTAAGGCCAATTTAATTTACATATAGTGCTCCTATATCAAGCTCCCTTCTCAGTTTCCAGTACGTTTGGTACACATCTGGGACAATGGCGAATCAGCCCCTCCTTTGCTGGGGCTTTATCTTCTCACCTTACCAGTTTGCCTTCCAGCTGGTAACTCTTGACTCGCACTGGAGCCATATAGCTGTTTACCAGACTAACAGGGTCAGAACATCAGTGACCTTAAAAAAGGACACAGGCCATGATATCAGAGTGAGATTGCTAATACAAGATGACAACATGGCAGAGAAAAACAAAGCAAAGGAGAATTTGCCCAAAGATTTGGAGTATTTTATCTCTGACCCATTGTCCAGAGGATTTGTGCATCTCTAATGCTCAGAGGCTACGTAGGTGCCACACAACACTAATATTCACCAAAACCTCAAGAGGTTGACTGCTCCTCACACAGACATCGTCAGCGATAAAGGAGAAGGTTTATGTTGCCTTTCTTGCTTATGCTAACTTTCTTCCACTGCACATCCTTAGGCAAATGCTTACTTAACAGCTGCTGAAGCTAGAAAGATGCACAAACCCAACAAAAGGGAGATTTTCACCCCAAAAGTTCATGCAATAAATAAATGTGTTAGTATTTAAAAGTGCCACCAGACTCCTCATTTGTTTTGCTGGACTAAACTAACATGGCTAACCCTTTGGAACTTAGGTTCATAACAGAGACCTGGGGCCTTGAACACACCTAGGCCCTGGTGTGCAGTCACTTCTGTGAAAGAGGGACACCTTGCACACATGACAATCTGATTGCACAGTCAAACAAAGGAAGGATGGTACAGTGGCTAAGATGGTCACATAAAATTTGGGAAATCAGCATCCAAGTCCCTCACTCCACCAGGGAGTTCCTCTGCGATCTGCTGCAAGTCACTTAACTGCTCTGTTCCTCAGTTTCCCCATTAGTATAAATGGGTACATAGAGCTGCCTGTCACATTCCTGTAGCAGAAATGGACAGGTCCTAGAGCTTGCTGATACACACCAGGTGTGCTCGCCATAAGATCCTTTCACGTTCTGTCACATATGGCTAAGGTTAGCTACAGAAGGTACTTTAAACACAGCACCACCTGGTAAATAAATAATTTAGCATGCTAAATTAGCATCTTCCCCTTTAAGCCCTACATTCCTAATATGTACAATATTTACACTACCACACTATCTTCTGAAGTACATATTAATCTGTTCAGTGTTGAACTGTACTTATTCTCGTTACATGATCTGACCTTATAACTAACTTGGTCATCTAACTGGCCATTACTTGCAGAATCGTCTCCTTCCACTTCTGCCATCTGTAGAGTGCTGTGGCTTTTTCTTTGTTGTGTGGACATACCCTTAACAGGTCATTTCACCTTGACTGGGGCCTAACTTTAGCAAAAGTAGTTAGCATATTTCTGTTTGATCTTAGCTGGGAGAATCTGAGTACCTTTTCCAAACTTGAAGAGCTTCCTGTGGCATGGAAGCTTGTCTCTCTTACAAACAGGGGATGGTCTAATAAAAGATATTACTTTAGCCACCTTGCTTCTCTGATCACTTCCTGAGTCAAACAGCCTTTCAAAGAATATCCATTTTAGCTCTTCAGGCAAGTCCTGTGTCATCACAAAAAAGCCCAAAGACTCTTGATCTTACGTAATAAGAGCCAGTTTCCAGGATGCTTTAGTGTGGCAAACAGCTGCACAACGTACGTATCTGGTGCATATTTATACCAAGTGCCTCTGATGGATATGCAGCATCCCTTAGGCCACGACTTTTTTCCACTCTTTGTGAACGTTTGCTAGAATTTGTCCCTCTTTAGCCTGGAAGTTCTTTGTCTCAAGGGTTTTATGGTAATGACTTAACACTCAGGTGCATGTATATAGTTTCTAAACTAGTTTCAGGGTTTTCAGATTTGTTGAGTTGCTCTAGATTTTTCTGTTTCAGCAGTTCAGATTGTTCGGGTTAAATATCCCTTCAACTGTAGCTACTGTGAAAGATTTTTTATCTGTTAACCTAATAATCAGCCTGTCTGGTATTCCCATGGTTTGCATTTCCTTCTCCCCAAAATAAAATCAATTTTCAACCAATATATGCAAAGCTCTTATAAAACATTCAAGATTTTCCTCTGGTTCTTGAATTCTCTGGTAAAAACCTGCTCTTTCACAAACGCCATTTCTCTGAGGCATAATGTGTGCATCAAACACAGCATAACTATGAAATGGTTCTGGCTAACCTCACCTATTTTAGTCAGGCTTTTATGGCATTTATCCTGAACTCAAATGCAGCCTTGGGACTCTGAGGCTTCCCTGCAGGATACCAGGGTACCAAAAAACCTTTTTTGTCATCTGCAGTTACAGCTGCTGGGGTTTGATTTGATTATTTACGGACTCTCCCGGACACCAACACTGAGCAAATGGCACTTGATCATGAGAAGTGGTTACAGGAAAGAGGCACAGCCAACTCCCCAAGAAATCATGAAGGAGAGGTGAGTGTGCTCTCTGATAGCTGGGAAAGCCAGTGAGAACATCAGAGGAATCCCCAGTTGTACTACAAGAGTAATTTAGCAACAACTTTCATTAGCATTAACAGTTGCATGGACAGATCAGTCCCTCTTTCTACACTATTTACCTGCCAACAGCTCATCTCACACACATAGATGGAGGTGATGGGCTGCTAGGATTACCTAATCAGAGTCTCAAAGGCCACTGAGACCATGGTGTCCCCTCTGTCTACAGAGCAAGCCCTACTTCCAGTCCTACTGCAAGCATGGAACGCTAGAGAAAAGCACCAGGTTTTCCCCTTGAAACAAAACTCCAGGGAAGAAAAAATGGTTCCTTTTCCACATCACTAAACCTCCAAGGCTTTTTTGGCTGCAGTGTTTGAATTCACAAAAACTAAAAGCAGGTTCTCTCAGCTGAAAGTTGTGTACGTCAAGAAAGTGACATCATTATCAAAGATGGAACAAAAAGAGATGAAATTAACCACTGTACAGAGACAGCACAAGGCCTGGGCGCTACTCAAGTCCTACATAAGCTTCATTTTGAGGGCTTAAGTACTATATCAGCTTTGGGCTCTGCACAAAAGGAATGTCAATCAAGGGAAGTCCCTTTTCCAAATATTTGTGCTCTGCAAATTAATTTACAGTAAATAAATCAATTCAAAAAACATAACCCATTGAAAGGAACCAGCTGTATTTACTTTAAACAAAGCCAACTATCTAAACCCCAGTTCTGATTTCTAAAAATAACTGAATCTTAGAACAAACCAGGAAAAAATTGCAAATAGTAGTCAGAATAAACTGAGAGCTGTACCTGTGTCCTGGTAAACAGAGGCAGGCCCCAAGGATGACTGCAAAGCTCCTAGCCAACACCAGGGATGAGAAGATGGAGGAAAAAGGAGGAACAATTGTACAGGGGCCATGAGCTCAGGGATCCAAAAAACATCTGTAATATCTGATAAATAAAGAAATAGGAGAGAGTGTGACCCCAGCAAACATGATATACCAGAGCCCCAAATTTTTCAGTGGACCTGCCTGTAACAACAACAAGAACTATGCAAGCCCAATTACACTGGATCTGGAGAGAGACCTCACAGTACCCACAAGTTTGAAATTAGTCAACACAAGTTTGCTCCCCTCATTATAATGAATATGAAAAGAGACATTATTCCAGGATCATCAGACCTTTTTTTTTTTTTTTTTTAAAGCGTGGTTTTCACAAACATCAATGGTAACTTTGCAGCATATTAATGACACACACCAGCACACACACACTGCAGATTTTTTGCATTTTAAAATTGTATTTTGCACTCTAGTTTGCATGTTTTTATTTTAGGTACTGAAAACCATTCCCTCCAAATGAGCTTTCATACTGCTATAAGAAGGAAAGGACCACTGCTTTCTTCCTATAGCATTAGGAAAGAAAAGATCATAGGACAGGAATGGGATACATTCAAGAAGCAAAAATGTAAAGATTTTGACTTCAACTCTACACATAACTTCAATCTGTGTTTCTTTCACATGTGAGGAGACCCAGTGATGTCAAAAGAAAAATGGGACTCACCACTGGGATAGCCACTCTGGGGACTAGCCTCATCAATACCACACCCCACCTATGCTTCCACACCATCTCTTTCTCACCCCTTACACTACTGCTGTTTCCCAAACTGGGTTTCTGGCCGGGTCACAATATGGGTTTCCCCTTCCACTAGGTATGAGTCCTTCCTCAGCAATGTTATGCTGTCTTCCCACACCCTGCCTCATGGCCACTTTCCTCACTCTTAAACAAGCATTTGTCTCAGTGCTCAAGGCACCACATCCTCACTGCTCACAAAAGCCCCTCTTCTCCCCCTCAGAAACCCACTAGGCAGCAGCCAAGGCCTGTTCCTGTCTAGACTTTCCTGAGACCTTTCCTTGCCAGCCTAAACTCCCCTTAGCAGATTCCCAACCCCTCAGAGAGTGACATTCCCACACCTCTTTTGGCCTGAGCTCCTAGGCTTTATACAGGCCCCTTCCCAGGTGAGCTTCCTCCCAATTAGCTCCCTGATTTGCTGCTTAATTAACAGATAGAGCCCACCTAGCCTACCTCAGTCCTCTCAGAACCACAGCTGCCAGGTAGGCATCCTCAGCATGCCTGTGCTCAGATAAACAGTGAGCTGGGTGAGAATTGAAAAATATATCCTACCAAACCATTCCAGTGAGATGAGAGAAAGTACTGATAGTGGCTCAGGGCGCTCCTGCGAGGCGCTTAGATACTACAGTGCTCAGGGTGCTGTAAGAGCCCATCGAGAATTGAGCAGAAAAGGGGGAATAAATACATCAGCTGCGGTTGACTAAGATGTGTTGTGTAGCTTGCACATGGAAACAATGCAAAATGCAGATCCTCTTGCCAGTCCCCTCTGGGCTCCAGCCCCAGTGAATCCAAAGCATTTCACACGTGACATGTCAACTCCTCCTCTAAGGTTTGCCATTTTCTGATGCTGTAAAATTAATTTGATGACTGAATTAAACTAATAATTACCTAATTTCCACAAACATTCTTCTGGTGCATTCAGCTTAGAGCTGGCTTCTCCTGGGAGGTACAGGGAGATCCAGCTATATTATTGATAGAATCTGAGTTAATTTAATTAATTTTTGATGGAAAGTGCTCAGTTTTGCAGACAGCTGCTGCCTGTTCCTCCCACAGATGGGGCCACGCGCTGTTACTGATTTTTCTCCATCTCCCTCCATGATGTATGAGACGATAAAACTCAGATTAATAAAGTCACCTTGAGGGGGAGTCCTTTTTGTCACTGGGAGCTGTGAGTGATTTACAGTTTTGGAGAATTCTGGTTTCCTTATTTTTGCCACTGCAAACGAACTCACTTTACAAGGTTCAGAAAGGCAAGCAGACAATCAGGGAAGCTAGACTTCTATACCATCCTTGTAGTGTGAAGGGGTGGTCCCAAAAGTGAGTGCAGAAACTGACCTTCTGGGTTCTATAATTATTGTCCATCTGTGAATGTTACATCCACTTTGGTCCTTTTAGAAATCAGGTCAAACTGCCGCTAAATTCAGCTCCACAAGAACGGCCAAAATATCTGAAAAATTCTCTGTCCTCGGACAGCTGCTCACTAACCAGAAAGATTCTGGACTCACAATGTGCCTGATTGCTATGCTGGCGACACAGAGAATACCTCACAAGGGGAGGCCATTTTGCTTTGTTAATTGGACTTCATATTATTTCCCCTTCCTCCTGGATAATTAGCCCCCTTTTCCACAAAAGGTAGAAAAAGATAGGCAGGAGGGATCTTGTGACCTCTAATCCGCCTGGAGACAATGGGCTGTAAAAGAACTGGTTACTCACTGGTGTCTGCCCTACAGACACTTGTCTGTCTTATCCTGCAGCATCAAGCTAGAAGAGAAAAAATGCCATACCTGTTTCCTTGACAATCCTGATATGTTTCTGTTTGCTACTTTGTGTAGCCAGTTTCCTGGTTGCTGTTCCTTCTCCTATCCCTATTCCTGATTCTTGTTTTCTCCACCTAGGGTATATGTTTATTATTGTTTGCTGAAAGCCACTGTTATTGCTGTTTGGAACCATGACTTCAAGACACCTTGGTAAGAATCACATCCACCAAGCTGCTACATTCATAAATAGTTCATGTGATTTAACCACTTACAGTCTGTCACTGGAAACCAGTAAGTCTGCCAGAGCTGACAGACAGAGTCAGGGGGAAGAGTCTGTGGAAAGAGGGGCCCTGATAAACTTTGCCTTTCCTTTGTAGGAGTTTTGCAGTCTAAGAAGTAATGGGACAAGTGCAATAGTGTATTCCCGGTGTCGTTCACTCACTTATCCTCAGTTACGGCCCTGGACTGGCACTCTGCAGTTTTGCGTTCAGTTTCTGGTCTGCCCTGAAGTTTTATATGTCCTTGGGCAAATCACTTAGGGTCAGCCTTCTAGTTAATGTTGACAAGGGAGGTAACTAGCATCTACTTCACAAAGGCAGGAGACTGCCTTCTTTTCCCTCTTGGACAGATGCAGTAAATCTAGCCATGGAAGATTTCAGACAATGTAAAACTCCAGCTATCACTGATGACTTGTGCTGTTAGCTCCTTCAAGTTCATGTTTATGGCAACGTGTTCTTTGTGGTCACTGGCTTCTATTAATGAAAACTATCCTGGCCCTACCAGAAAATATGAAACCCAAGGCAAGAGAAGCCCCCAATCTGTGACAGTGGGTAATAAATTGGTGGCAACCATCACCGTACCTTATACAGAGTCGCATGGTCCCATAGGGATGTAAAGGAGAGCTCAAACAGAAGCTTGGCTCTGCTGTGCTGACATTATAAAACATCCAGTGCAAGATTAAATTAGAGTCTGGGACTCCCACTAGGAGCACACATTGTTATTTGTAATACAGTTGAGCTGCACTTGAAATGAGGGCTTGTGAAAAGAATAGACTTCTATAAAAAGAATTAATTTTCTGTGCACCTGATCACAGCCATGGCAGTCGGGTGAGTCCATGGGAAATGAACAGTTGAAAAGGGATAAACCTATTACAAGAATAAACTTTCACTGCACCAAAAGGGAAAAATATCGGCATGTCACATGACCGATTCTGTTAAATGAATACTTTTTCTGTTTCACAAATCAAAGACCGTTTCCCTCTGGAATAAATGCCTCTTTTAGGAATAGACTTGTTGGAAAAATGAGGCTGTGTTTTACAACTACACAGTAAGCAGATTTTCACTGGAAAGTAGAAATTACGGGTATATTTAGCCAGCAAAAAGAAGGATATCAGAACAGCTATGTCTATAGCTCTGAAAAAGACTATTCTCCAGGCAAGACGTACCAGGACAGTGGTTCCCAGTCAAATTCTCATGGACTCACATGACTCCAGGAGCAAGCGCTTTAAGAAACACACAAAGCCTCACAAGACTCACGATAAAAGTTGGCAACACTGGATATCTGAGTACAAGCAATGGGAAAAATTCAGCCTTGTGGAGAAGTCAGAGGGGAAAGGGCTTTCCTCTCTATCTTTCCTGAATCAGACTCATTTGAGGAGCCTAAGGTGGATAAATGCTGTTCTATATGTACCTTGTATCCAACATAACAGGCTGAAGTCTTTACTAGCTAGTCAGATTCTATACATTGGCAACCCCAGCATAAAAGTATTTAAGAATCTGAGGTGGAATAAACAAACTGTTGGTTTTTTAAAAGTTAAGTGAAACCACATAAATGAGGACGACAGGTGATTCCACATCTGTCTGGTACCAGAGCCTTCTGGTGAAACCAGAAAACTCAGCCAACAAAAACACAGTGAGAGCTGGTCAAAAAATGGGGGGTCGAGGGAAAGGAAATCAATGCTTTTGCCTCTCTCTCTTTTTTTTTTTTGGTTTTCTATTTACATTCAAATTGCCAATGGAAAAAAGTGGTCAAAACGTCAAATCTTGACCAAGTTTGTTGTTATTTTCTATGTTGCAGAACGTTCACAAGGAATCTCTAGAGACTCCCAATGGTAAGTGATAAAAAGTAATTACAATACATAGCTCTTATTGTACAGGTCTTAACAAGCTTTTCAAATGAAGGCCATATCTTTAACTCCATTTTACAGATGAGGAAACTGAGGCAGAGATTGTTGGACAGGGTCCCCCAGCAAACCAGCGGCAGTGTTGAGAACTGAAACCAGGTTTCCTGAGTCCGGTTCACCCATTCCATGGACTCAGATTCTGCTTGTAAACACTCATCAGATGTCCTGTTGATATAGCCAAGCCAGCTGATCTCAGCTTCTGCTGGCATCAAGTCAATGTGGCTGATGGTGAGGAACTATCTTTCAGCCCAAGTATATAAACTAGCCTGAGTTCTTTTTAAGGCACAAGATTTTTCATCTGACTTTCTTTAATAAAGTAAGGCGGCCAGCATTTTATTTTACATTTTCATTTCTGCACCCAGGAACTGCTATGCTTCATGGATCAGCAAAACCAATTCCCTGCTGGTTCTTTCCAGGATTCACAACTCCAAGGCACCAGCCTGAAATTAGCTCATTCCTTCTCCTGGCTCACCTCCCACCCACACCATCAAATAACCATCCTCTAACTTTGCCAGACAAAAAAGAAATTTGAGGTCAAAAAGCTAACTAAGCTATAGGAATGCAGCTAGGACTAGACAGAATTCAGAGAGGGACATAGATATTAGGTTATCTAAACCGATGGTTTTCAAACTCTTTTTCTCAGGACCCCATTGAAAAAAATAACTTGCGTCCATGACCCAAGAAATGTGATGCATGCTAGTCTTTCAATGACGCCAGCAGGAGGCACCATGAGCCAGTATCTGAGCGCCTGTGACCCAGTATTGGCTCCTGACCCATGATTTGAAAATCACTGATCTAGGACCATGTCTCAGCCAGTGCAATTTAGTTTCCTAGCTCATATTCTCCAGTGCTTTGTCCATGCACTTCAGTAAAGGATTTGCTTGCAGTTGCATTTCTGGTCACCCTGGCCCTGGGAACAAGATGACTTGCAGGATGCACTGAAATTTCCTCCTGCCCCGACCTCCCTCTCCCATACACACACACACCCAGGAAGGTGTCCTGGATAAGAAGGAAGGAGTTTTCAACACACTAAAGGACAGACAGGACTAAAGGCTGGGTGAGACAAGTCCCTGTGAGACTGCTGTTCAGTACACTAGTAGCATATTCATTGCACTTAGGAGGCTGGCTAACGTCACTAGTGTTTCAAAACCCAGCTGAGGGTCTGGGGCTACTTCCTTCACAAAAAGATCAACAGGCTGGAAGGATAGTGGGAGAGCAGAAACAAAAGCAAAGCAGGACCCACTCCAAGAATATCAGTTACTTGTCACTGCAAAAAGAGCTGTTAATTTACAGAGGAGAAACGAGTAGGGTCTCTCCAAGCCATATTTGGTCTTCATAATACAGACCAAAATGGATTTCTCTGGTTCTGGGCAACCCATGCTGGGATACTGGACATGGCGATTGATTGCTGTCAGTGCTTAGAATGCTCCCTCTACATTTGTTGTGGCCTTGACACACTATTAAAGCCCAAAATAAATAAGCGCACTGGGTAAAGGTTAACACCACAGCACATAAAACCAAGGCACGCAGAGGGGAGGCCCTGCCATCTCCCGTGGCTGCTGCACAGGATAGGGAGTGGTCTTGCTGAACTCTGCAGCAGCAGAGGGAGAAGGAGAATTAAGAAATGAATTTAACCAGAGAGGAGCAGATCATGGCTTGCATCCCACAGGCTTAAGGTCCCTGTGTTACAAGTCCCCTCAGTGCCTGTAGATGGCTGTTCTGCTCACTGCTGGACAATGCCACTTCTTGGTGATTTGGAATTCACTAGGTCAGGCCAACACTCCTTCCAGTGGGTACAGCCTGTCAGTGTCTCCTCTGCAGCCCCTTTTTCCCTCCAGGAAGCACAGCATCCAGTTCATGAGTCAGCCCCCAGAGCTGTTGTGCTCCCCCCCTTCTCAGGACTATGGGCAGGACAATTCACCCCTGCAGCTCCCCTGCCATTTCCCAGGGAGTGCCTGCAAATGTCTTCCTGATGTCCCCTTTCCTTCATTTCCTAGCTTCTATAGAAGCCTCTCCTATCCTTTGAAGGTGTGTCTCCTTAATTAGCTGCGTCCTTCCTAACTTTGCTGTGATCCCCCACCACCCTTCCTGACGAATCATGGGGACTTCCATGCAGAAAGCCTGTGCCTCCCTAATAGTTCCATTCCTGCTCCCCAAAAATGTGCCCTGGGCTTCTTTTAAAGTGGCTCCTCGCTGTATGGGGGGTGGGGCAGTGGGAATAACAAGGCATTCAAGTAGTATTATGTTTCCTGGGGAATACTCGCAATGTGCAAGACAGGACGACATGTAGCCCAGTCCATGTGCTCCACCCACTCTCTGCATGGACCCCTGAGCTGTGGCAAAAACTCTCTAGGGTCTGGAGAGAAGAAGATACAGCTGAGTCTCCCACTTTCCATGTGGGCTTGAGGAGGGAGCCTAGAGAGGAAATGACTTTTCTGGGTGTGTGTCCCGCAGTTCACACTTTGATTCAGAATTCAAAGGCCCCATCCAGCTCTTCTCATCTTGGAAAGAACCCATGGGCCAGAATGACCGATGGGGTCCTAGAGCAGAACAGAGACAGGAGAACAGCAAACCATTCATCTAGGTTTACTATGCAAATCTACACTTTACCGCATTTATTTTCCTCCCATTCTGTAAGGTCTCTGTCTTCAGGAATCTGATGAAGTGGAATTTTCTCCCATGAAAGCTCATGTAATAAACAAATCTGTTAGTCTTTAAAAGTGCCATAGGACTCCTTGTTTGTTTTGCTAAACTAGACTAACATGGCTGCCCTTCTGGTACCTGAATCTTGTTCATTCCTGCGACCCCCAAAAAAGACTGTCTGTGCTTAGGAACTAAAATTCACTTACATTCCCACAGGGAATCCTGCAGGACGCAGGCAAAAGGGTGGAGAACTAACTGCACGTCCTCCAAAATCTGCTAATTCTGAATAACCGCCTTTATTCTGGGCTTCCTGCCTCCACCTGTCCGCCAAAGAGAAGGCTCTGCTTCCTGGGTAGAAAACACCCACCTGCAAAGGATCAGCACAAGTTGTCTCTGAACAAGTGACACATACAACTCACGCTGGTCCTCTTCAGGACAAATTTCACCCCAGGAGCATAGGGTCCATGTCACTTGGCAATATCAATATGTAGGTTTCTTTGGGAAGAGAGATGGCATCATAATTATTAGCCCTCATGAAAACTTTATTTATTGTTCCTACTTCTTTGCATTTCCATACTACTAGAAGGCCTGCTCAGGGAATAGGACCACGTTGTGCTAGCTGTGGCACAAACACAGAACAAAAGACCGCCTCTGGCCTAGAGAACCAACAATCTGTGTGCGACCATTTTTAGCTATTATTCAGGCTCACAATATTTCCCACCTATAGAACCATGACAGGTGTGACAAAGAAAAATGGAAATCTATTTAACACCTCCATGCCTCGCTCTGAATTATTGCCTACTTTAGATCTGTCCTATTTTGACAGTTCACAACATCTGCTGATCACTGCGTTCAGCTGTGTTTCCATCATGCACAGGCTTCTAGCCATTGAGTTGTGCAGTAACTTCTATTAGAATTTATTGTGAAGAAATAAAACCCCAAGTTTCTTAAAAAGTAAAACTCCTCCATATATCCACCAGTAATGACGGCTCATTGAGGCACTGAATAAGATAAAGATAACAGGTTTTATTGTGCTTCTTTTCTCCTCATTTGATATTTTTTCTCTAAGCATCATCCTAAGAGCTGGAATTCTCACCTCTGCGGCTCCTCTAAGGGAGACAGAGTACCATTTGCTTACACGCTGGCCAGTTCTCATTGCTGGCATTACAGTAAACAGGCACTCTCTTTGTGAGAACTATCTGGTCCCATTTTTCACAGCGCTGAAAGTCTTCTCCTACTTATAAAGCTCACGAAAAGGCCAACAAGAAGCAAAAGAGATTTTTCTATTCCCCCCTCTATCCCATCTCCAAGTCTTCTAGGTTCTCAAACAAACGGGCCCAGGTAGGCTGTCAGAATTGAGGTACTTCCAAGCTGTATCTCCCCCAAGTGAGATTCCCCTCTTGCTGCTCTTCCCTTCCTCCATCTAGGGCAGATTGAATGCGTGCATCCCCCACATCTACTCTAAACACTGCCTGCGAAGGAAGGAATGAGATAGCAGTATAGAAAAGTTGAGTGACGGCACTGTGGCATCATGTCTACAAGTCCACTTACGTAATCCAAACTTGCAGCTGACCAAGAAGATGAAGGGAGAATATTAAACAAGACTTAAGAGAGAAAATACACCTTTGACAGAGGTGAGGATCTATAGACCCAGGGAGTGGAACCACCTCGACGGGCAGCATTTCTGGGACTGGCAGCAGGCACTGCCTAGTATTTCAGCAAATCATTCAAACACAAGTGGCATTTCAGAGCCATGATGCATAGGACAGCATTTTAATTCAGCACAGGGATGATTGGGCCCCTTAGCAACACTAGGTGAAGAAAGAAGAGCAGGCCCCAATGATCTCTTAAGGGTGAAACACCCTGTTGACCTAGTTAGTACAGATCCAGCAAAGAGAAAGCCAGAAAAGACAAGAAAGCCCGCTTGTCTCTAAAAAGAAATATGCAAAATTCATTCCTGGAATAAAGCGAACTCGTCAGAGGAGGAGCAAGTCAGCAGCAGAGAAGCTATTCAAGTTATCGTTTTCAGTGCATCAGTAAGTACTCATTTCCAGATGAAGTACGGAGAAGATGAATTTCTTCTTAAGAAACATTTCTGTTTCCTCAGAATGATTTTTTGAAAATGACTAATGTGACAATTCTATGGTCTGAAGACAATGGAGTCACATTAAGAATGAATTTGGCTCCAAGTTTTCCATGAGCTCTTTACATCTCCATTTAATTTAAAGGTGGGGGGAGAAGTGTTTTGGTGTGTGTTTGTTTTCTTTTGAAAATAAATATCCTTTTTTATGTCATTATTGTTCTGCAAAGTGCCATGCCTGGGACATGATTCCTTCTATTGCTTTTTACTTTAATTTTCAAGTTGCCAAATAAAAGATAAAAATGTAGATGAAAGGAAATGGAGAAACTTCCTTTGAGGGGTGTGCAAACACACACACACACACACACACACACACACACACACACGTACGTCTAATGTCAGGTAATGACTCACCCGAATAAAAGAACTGTTAAAATAATGCTTTAAAGCTGATACATTGATGTGATGAAGTGGAGATATTCTTGGGTTTTTTCTCATAGTGGTGTCCTCAGTTTCCCCATACATTACTCGTGTATGTTGGTGACAGGACCCAGGTGTGTGATAACTGCAGTGGCCACTAGAGGTTAGATGGGCCTTCTCCAGCTACAAGTATGCAGACCTGGACAGGATCCCCTGCCCTGGGTCAACGAGCTGCAATAGGGTGTACCAGCTTGTGGCAGGCGGAGACAAAGAAGGGGTAGACACCTTGCCCAGGAAGGAGACAGAGGACTGGGGAGGGACAAGGGGACAGGTCTGGGGAGAGGCTGACTGGAGGCAATCCCAGCTAAGGGGACTCAGGACCAGGGCCTGAGAATGGACCCTGAGGGTCTCCAGTAGGTCACTGCTGTAATTTCTAATTAATCTCCTAACAAAGACTTTCTGCACTGCAATCCTGAAAACTAATAAACCTTTCTGATCGCCACATTGACTTGAATCACTGCAAGGCAGAGGCATGGCCCCTTTAGTGACATGTATGAGCTCCCCAGTGTCCCATCCAGGGAACTCACTGGGGGAGCCCAAGTAGAGCAGGGTGCCAAACGCTGTGTGGCCAGACTCAGGAGGCACCTGCGTTAGTGTGTGGAGATCCCGGGAGGAGGCAGACTCTCTGAGCTCTAGAGTCCTCACTGGCTTTGCCCAAGTGGTTCCCGAGCAACTGTTCCTGTGGGTTTCTGTCACACAAGGATGAATTCTGACCTCCTGCTGCTGGTCATCACAAGCATTTTCTACAGCATGCCAAAGGGGCAGCCGTGTTAGTCTAGTTCAGTAAAACAAAGCAAGGAGTCCTGTGGCACTTAAAGACTAAAAAATATATTTACTGCATGAGCTTTCCAGCAGAAAGCATCAGTCATGGACTCCAAGAAACATTAACACCAAAAATGTGTTAGCATGCACACGGAAGCACATTCGTTAAAAAAGATGAAGTAAAAGAACTGCTCTTCCTTAGACCCTTTCTCTTGCGTTCATCATTGCCATTCAGGGAACGAAGATCATATCAGTCCTTCTTTGGACACCAGCGTCCTTTTCAGGCGCCAGCATTGCCCCTTTACCAAGTGGTAGCAGATGTCCAAGGCTTTGCAAGTCAGTGCCCCAGTGCAGGGGAAAGCAGTCAAAGCAGCGAGCTGAGCCACCCCTTCTTCCAGGGATCTCAGCTCAACACTAGCACTTGATGCCCTTGGGGGGAGCACTGCCTCAGAAATTAATTCTAATCAGAGCCCAAGGCAGGCAGCATATTCTCCAGCTGCCTGTCTCTCAAAGCCGCTTCCACACTCATACCCTGTATATCCCTTAACAACCCAGCATGTCTAGCAAAGAGTCAAAACTTGCTCACCTTCTAAGGTAAAGAGCATGGAAGACTATATGTAATAGTGCCATCTGATTACACCTGCCATAATATTTTTCACTTTCCTTTTCACACACTCGGCACTAACCCTGCATTTAAATCCATGCAAATAGACCCAAACATCCGTAAAGAGCTCCAAAATCATGAATGAGACTCAGCACTGGTACAGTTATTTGCACATGCTTATTTGATCTGGTCTTATTTCCTGAAATGACTTCTGAATTTGGAAATGAGGTTATCCATTAAACTGATTATATTAGCTATAGGATCACTTGTTGTATGTAAATGAAGCCCGGTTTACTCCAGAAGAGAACACTAAATATTTTAAGAGACTGTGTTGAAATTTCTGAATGAAATTTTTTTCATTGAAAAGAAATGGCCTTTTTTCAAAAACTTAAATTTTCATTAAGAAATTTAATTAGTTTCAAACAATCAGGTTTTGTCACTGATGAAAATGAAAAGAAAAATGTTGACTGAAATTAAAAGATTTTGGTTTTTAGTTTTTACCTCCCTTCTGCTGTCATGACACGGCAAAATGACAAAAGGGGATAAAAAGGAGAGAAAGGGAACTAATAAAAGCAAGGAGGCGTGTGGCACTTAAAGACTACCTGATTCCCGCATCTTCAAAGCATCTGACGAGGTGGGATTTTCTCCCACGAAAGCTCATGCGAAAAATAAATCTGTTAGTCTTTAAGTGCCACACAACTCTTTGGTTTTTTTGCTGGACTAGACTAACACGGCTCCCTTTTGGAAACTAATAAAAGACCTAACATCCCTCACCCCAAATCTTGAATATAAATTTAAAAACAGAATCACAGAAGATAAGGGTTGGAAGGGACCTCTGGTGGTATCTAGTTCAGCCTTCTGCTCAAAGAAGGACCAACCCCAACTCAATCACCCCAACCAGGGCTTTGTCAGCCAGGTGCTAAAAAATACTGTGGAAGGAGGTTCCATCACCTCCCTTGGTAACCATTTTTGGTGCTTCACCATCCTCCTAGGGATTCCACCACCTCCCTCTTTGCAACGTGAGACCGTTGCTCATTGTTCTGTCATCTGCCACCACTGAGAACAGCCTAATTCCATCCTCCCTGGAATCCCACTTCAGATAGTTGAAAGCCCCTACCAAATCCCCCTTCACTCTTCTCTCCTGCTGACAAAATAAGCCCAGTTCCCTCAGCCTCTCCTCATAAGTCATGTGCTTCAGCTCCCGAATCATTTTTGTTGCCCTCTGTTGAACTCTCTCCAATACATCCACATCCTCCCTGTAGTTAGAGGCCAAAAACTGGATACAATACTCCAAAGGTGGCCTCACTGTTGCCCAGTAGAGGGGAATAATCACGTCGCTCGATCTGCTGGCAACACTCCTGCTAACGCAGCCTAATATGCCATTAGCTTTCTTGGCAACAAGGGCTTACAACCAGCTTCTTGTCTGCTGTAACCCCCAGGTCTTTTCCACACAACTACTAGCCAGCCAGTCAGTCTCCAGTCTGTAGCTGTGCATGGGATTCTTGTGTCCAAAGTGTAGGACTCTGCATTTGTCCTTGCTGAACCTCTTCAGATTTCTTTTGGCCCAGTCCTCCAATTTATCTAGGTCACTCTGCATCCTATCCCTATTCTCCACATCTACCACTCTTTGCAGCTTAGCATCCTCTGCAAACTTGCTGAAGGTACAACCCAGTCCCTCCTCCAGATCATTAATGAAAATGTTGAACACAACTAGCCCCAGCACTGACCCCTCAGACACTCTGCTTGTTACCAGCTGCCAACTAGACATCAAGCCATTGATCACTGCCCATTGAGCCTGTTGATCTAGCCAACTTTCTATCCACCTTACAGTCCATTCATCCAACGAATGCTTCCTTAACCTGCTGGCAAGAATACTGTGGAAGATCATTTCAAAAACTTTGTTAAAATCAAGATCTATTATGTCCATCACTTTCCCCACAGTCACAGAGCCAGTCATCTCAGCACAGAAGTCAATCAGATTGGTCAGGCACAACTTACGCTTGAAGAATCCAATGCTGACTGTTCCCGATCACCTTCCTCTCTTCCAAGTGCCTCAAAATGGATTCCTTGATGACCCGCTCCATGATTTTTCTATGTATTTATTTCCCAAATAAAATAAACAAAAAAATCATTGTTTCAAAACTTACAGAATAAAAAATACTTGGAAATGGTCAGAATATCTTTAAAAAACCCTTTGCCATTTTACCTTCAGAATTCACTTGTTTCAGTAGGTCAATGAAGATCTGTGATAGAGAGAAAGTAGCCACCAGAGGTTGGAATTAGAATGAAAGTCTATAGAATTCAGCGCATCTCCTAAGTTTGAAAATATTTGGGTCTTGGGTTTTGGTTAGTCCACCTTCAGTGTAAAGCACCAGTAGGGTTGGTTTTGGTTTTCTGGGTGCTGCAGGTTTTTTTTTTTTTACCCCTGTAGATATAGTAATGAAAGCTACAAAGAGTCAGGTCATTAGAGCTTGCTTCCATATTCATTCTAATAACACCAGTGATAATAAATTCATTATTTCCATAATTGTTCCATTATAATTTAGTAATAGGTTCACATTAATTTCACAAAGCTTATTATGAGGCATCATCCAAACAAACTAAGAAATAATGAGCATACAATTCATTTAAAATGCTATTAAAATGGTGGGTTTTACGACAAAAGGTTCGATTTTATTTTGTGTCATAATTGCCTGTTTTCTGCATTTTTAAAATAAGATCTCTACTATCAGACAACCAGACACTATGGTGAGCATTCTAGACAGACAGACAGATTGCTGCCTGCATTCGCACCAATAATTGGGACAGAATACTGAAAGCATTTTAAGGGGAACTTAATTACTCAATGTCACAGTTATGGGGCTAACTGCACCTCTGATCCTGCCTGGTCTCAGCTGAGTACACCTGTCTTAAGTTCCTGTCCTCAAGCTGTCACAGCTTCAGAGTGGATTCATGTGAACATAGATGCTCCACAGTCCCCTAGAGCTAATTAGTAAGGGTGATGCCCTCGGCAGATCTGAATAGAATACCAGCAGCTCTCTTCCTTCTGGGAGCTGTGCCCAGAAGCAAGCACCCAGTCACCAGGCAGTCTTCTTAAAAGACAGCACTGTTTATTTACAATCAAAGCATATGAGAAAAGGTCTGAAATCGATATGCAGTCTACACACGTCTAACTGACTAAGTCCACCAGAGGCGGCTTCTGATAGGCCAATGTCTAGGGTCTGACTGACATAACCTACTCCCTCAACTCACAAACGAGTTCCTGCTGCTTCAGGAGTGCGTCCTTAAACCCTGCTCAGTCTTCTGATCACCCCCATTCATTGGGTCCAAGTCACATATGAGCTGTTTGTAGCCCTTTGAATGGCTAAATCCCAGCACTGGCAAAATAAGGCTTGAAGATGCACCTTCTCTGGAGACAAGACATTGGATCCTTGAGGCTAACAGCTTTCTCTGACATCTTTCAAGAGCATGCTGGGATGAGTCTGAGCAAAGTCTTCTTTAGGAGCTCTCCTCTTCTTCCTGGAAGCTATCTGGACTGAATGAAAGCAAGATAGGTGTATAACAAATATTCCACTTACCCTACTCTTGTTACACTGTCCCTCTCAGCAACTAGTTCACATACAGTATTTATAAAATTATTACAAAGCTGCCCCATGTCCACCACACTCCAGGAGGGGATCTGGCCAAAGGGTGGTTAAACACTGCTCACGTGCTTAGAGCTAGGAACCCAGTGAAGGACCTTATAGGAAGGAGGCCTATAAACCAGATGTCCACATGCCCCTTTCAAGTTTCTTATGGCTAATGTGAGCACTAAACTGTGGGACTTTGTGCCAAAAGCAGTATTGCCTGGCTTGAAAACAGAGCCCACACTGTCAGTCTTGTAACACACTACCACCAAGCAGCTTTCCTCCAGCAACAGATGCACAACAAAAATGACACAGACTGCGTCCAACGCAGGTGAAGTGGCAGAATAAGCTTCATAGCAGGAAAATCCCATGTCAGAGTCTCATGTATTCTCTGGTCATTATTGTTAACAGGTACTAAGAGGCAGGACCAGTTCCAGCTCCAGACCCTTGATTGTTATTTCAGAGTTGGGGGAGAATGGCTAGTCAGAAGAATTTAGTTCCCAATACTCCTTGTCTGATAACCTTTGGAAAGGTTTTGCACTCCCCACCCCCATTTGTCCCTCTTGGAGCAGGCGGGGTCACTCACGTGCACACATTCTGCAAAGATGATGAGACAGGCCCAGTGCTATATGCCGAAGGCACCATGGTCCTGTCTCATCCCTCTGAAAATGACTCATTAGCTACATTTCATCCTTTCCAATTCCAAAACCCTCAAATTCAATTGAGAAAACAGAATCCCTTTGATCGTTGATTGCCTGCTAATTCATAATTGATAAGTCAGATGGAAAGAAAAAACCCATCACCATTAGCCCTCAATTTAATATGTTCTGGCGCTTCAATTATGCAAAAACCGAACTCTTAGGACCTGACCAGATTCCAAAATGAGAGTCAACAGGGGAAAAAAGAAAAACCCAGCCTGAATTATTCCCACTGTACATCTCTCTGAAAGCACAGACACTACAAGAATGGTATTCAGCCCTGAACAATTGTTTGTTTTCTGAACCACTGCTTTATAGAATTCCCAATGCAATTCTTAATGACTTCAGAGCAGATCCAAATAAAAGGAAATGTTCTTCTTTTTCCCATTTTTTTTTTCGGTCAGAGTATTGTACCCCTTGATATAAATGACTTCTCTCGTCATCCCCCTGCACTAAAAGCCTCATGCTATTATATGGACTACAAGGCAAGTGCCTGAGAAAGAACAATTAATGAAGAATCATTCTGTCCTTTCTTTTGGAGAAGATAAATTATTACTTCTTTCTGAAGAGGATTAAATTATAAATGTTATGGATGTGATAGCAGGGAAGGAAACAGAAGCCTGGTAATACACAGACATTACTAAGCCAAAACAGATTTTTCAACCAGGGGATTTCGCTAAATGCAGTGCTACTCCAGTGGATTTTGGGATAGCATGCATGCCTGCGTGATCTCAAGCACCCTAGGCACATTTAGGAGTACACACAACACTACAGTTCTATCAGACACACACTTATTTGAGGTAAGTCCTCCTCACTTGTACCAATCTAGTAGTCATATAGCAGGAAGTAGGAAGGGAAAAGATGAACAGAGTAACAACATATGGAGAGATGCCAGTCCAGCAAGGTGCTTTCCTTTAGGCACCTGAGCTGTCCCACTGAACTCAGTGAGATTATCTGTGTTTAAAGTTAAACATGTACTTAAGTGCTTTGCTGGTTTCAAGACATTCCCCCGAATTCATGGACGTTAGAAAGAGAAGGTCAGGACAAAGTCAATGTATCTTCACAGTATCTCTGCAAGTCCTGCAGTATTTTGGTGATCTGTTTCTTCATTGCATGTCCCAGAGTGACAGAAGAATTTTAGCATTTTCTTTTGGTTTTGTGAAAGGCTGGTATCAGGCCCTCGCGGCCAGGGCAGAAAGACTGAAAACATGAAAAGACTCAGAAACCAAAACCAAGTAAAAAGCGCTTGTTTATTCCATCCCAGCTGACACCCATAGAACCATCACATGGGCCTCCCTTCATTTCTTGTCACTTTTTGCTTGGCTAGACTATTCTCTGCATACAAGGCTGAATCTGATCTGGCTTCTCCTGATTTCCACTTCCGCATTGCTATTCCCCAATGCCCCAGCAGGCATTCACAATTGTTATCCAGCACTTAGAAATGATGGTGAGGGGTGCTACAATATAAACAGAGAGAAACATAACTCATCCTCTTGACCCCTGCCATCGCACCATCCATGTTCCTCATCCTTCTTCCATTGTCATTTCCTACAACTCTGTATTACTGCTGTTCCCTTCCTCTGCCACCCCTTCCTGCACAGACTTGCCAGCCACGCAAGAGACAGTGCCCATGGTTTTCATCAGCCATTCACCACCTTTGATCCAGAGGCCAGCTCTTCCTCCTGTCACTGCCTCACCCTCTTGCCTGAATTGTCTCCTTTTATTTTATTTCTCACAGGCAGCTGGCAGAGGAAAAAGAGGAAAACAACCACCAAAACCCCTGCACTTTATCTGCATTTTAATAATCCACACCGGACTCTAGATACAGGAAGTTTAATAAACAGGCGCTTGAAAGCATTTTTAAAAGGGTCTTCAGGAGTGGAACTGCAACCATTGCCTCTAAGAATATGCATGAATATTACAACTCTTTCCACTTGCTTTTCTTGTTTGTCTGGTTTTCACAAAATCATTGCCATTCACCTTCTCCATTTGCACTTGCTTTATCAGAAGACACTCATTTTAATTGAACTGAATATTCAGTTGAGATAAATCCTTAATTCGTATGTTGAAAAAAGTTTAACATTGCACCAGCTCAGCCTGGACTTGAAGAGGCATTGAAATGAGATTGTTTCAAAAGTCTGTTAAATGTATAGGGAAAGAGATTCATTGTACATCTATAGACTCTTTCAGGTGGCCAAGGACACGTTCATGACAACATCCAGATCTCCTGCATGCTTTTGTTGTCCATGAAGCTAAAACATGTGACTTTCCAAGTTAATTTCAAACCTGAAAGATGAGTTGTTCTGCACTGATAGACTCTAACTGGATGCCTGGCTATCTGAAATAGATTTTATTTACAATACGGAGACACAACAATATCTTCCATTTCTATAGCCCCTTTCATGCAAACCTTTCTCAGGATGCCTTGCAATCCCACAAGAAGTTCCATTTAACAGTAAATGGAAACTGCAGAGAATGCTGGAGCCGAGATTAAAAAAAAAAAAAAAACTAACTAACAAACCCCACTCATTTTCATAAGCCATATACAATAAATACCTTTGTGGGAGGTTCAGCTGCCCATTAATCTTCTGCCTTGAATGGCTCATATTTAAGTCTTGGCAAAAATCTCCAAAGAAAACAAGCCAGTGATCTCATCCTGAAACCCCAGTGATCCTCTTAGGGACATCCCTGCTCCTTATCCAGCTCAGGGCTCAACTGTTGGTCTGCCATGAGTCCTGCACAAAAAGATACCAATTGCCATATGCCCCCACAACCCTCTCAGGAAGCAGACTGCAGCTCTGAGAAGCACAAGTGGCTGTCTGCTTTCCTTCTACTCCAGGGAGGAAATATCCTGCAGGCCTGGCACGCTGCCTGCCCCCCAAATGCTTTCAAATTAACTTTGATGCCACTCCTCCATGTGACCTGGCCTCAGCCCTCCTCTCTCGCTCCATTAGTCAGGCTTGCAAGCCAAGCCAAAACTGGGTCCTCTGTTTTTACCCCATAATGCTCAGGCAAAACTCCCAGGGGTGCCAAATGGGCATTTGGACCTGACTGTTAATAATGATTATGAGCGGGACGACAACAGCATTGAGTGTCCCCAGCTGAGGTCAGGGCGTCACTGCACTCAGTGCTATACAAACACATAGTAAGGATAGCATGGCCACAAAGACCCAGCCATCTGGATGGACAGGATGGACAGGGGTGCGCAGTGAGGGAACACAGGCATACAGAAATGAAGTAACTTGCCCAAGGATACCCAGCCATTCAGCAATAGAGCCAGGAAGGCAAGTCAGATCTCCTGACTCCCAATTTGGTGCTCCATCCACTGGATTGTGCTGCCTTTTTTAATCAGATGCTACCTGGAGGTTACCTTACCACACTCAGTAAAAATATGAAGCTGGTAATCCCTCAATGACAAATGGCTTCCTGCAATTTTCTATTCTTCTGCTGATCCACATTGAGGGTTTCAATTCTAGCAGAAAGATCGAAATGTGAAAATGAAGCAACATGAACAAACATCTGTTTAAACATGTCAGATTTCTTTACCAAGTTGAGTTTGGATCTGTAGCAGAATACAGATGCATGCTTATCTGAACCAGACTTAACTCCCCAAAGCAAAATCCAGGAGTGTGGCTGAAGACACTGCTTGTTTCCATTCCTGATGGGAGCGTTTTCCTTACTGCTATTTGTCTAAGTAAAAGGTTAGCAGTTTTGATTAAGTGCATCTCTCCCTCCACCTCTATTGACTGCACAAAAAACAGGAAACCAGAAGTGATCTAGTATCTTTACATACTGGCTTAGTGTTTCTCTGAGGGAGCACTACAATAGCGAAAAAGGCTCACAAAAAAATTAGATTAACTATTTCCCAGGCACAATGACCTTGGAACTATTTGATGGGAGAAGACAGGTGAATTTTCTGCTTTCTCAGCAGGAAAAAACAAATGCCAGTGTAAATCACAAGTGCAGATAGGGATTGTGGCAGAATTTTCAAAGAACTCTTCCCCCTGCTTGCCCTGAGGTGATTTCGTACAGAACTCCTGGAAGAAGCCTTGAAGTAGCTGTCACCACAGGCATTGCCTTCTTGCTCTGCATAATTCTGATGTGCTTTCATCCAGGCTGGCCGGTCCCGTGAGAGACAATACGTCTTACTCAAGTGCAGTGAGGGAAATGAAGCAATGACAGGACAGAGTAGCAGCGACAAGTTCATTCTCTCTGCACTGAGAATGAGACTGAAGAGCACAGCATCCCCTTCCTATGTGCTATTCTGCCCAATAGTCCATTTCCATGGAGAGATGGCATCAACTAGAGCTAAGGTGACATAATCCTTTCCATTTTAAGCCCCCGTTTTATTTGCCAACTAATGATCTGACATGGATGATCTAACCTGGTTTAGGAGTTCTCGGGGGAGAGTGGGATTTGGACTTGTTACCCAGCACTGACTGTGCAAGGGGTCCCTGCTTTCTTTAAAACTTATTTATACACAGATCAGAAAAACAGAATTCCAAATACTTTCAATTAACTTTGATGCCAAACTTTGATGTTTTCACCATTTCCAGTAATGATTTTTATGTGCATTTAATTTTTTTAGTCCAAACACCACGCATAAGAAGACTTGCTTCATTTGAAATACACAGCATTTCTGCTATTTGAAAATCATACATTTTTAATTCATTTCTTATCAGTGGTGTACTGCTGAGGCAAAGAGAGAACATCAAGTTTTTAATGTGTTTCAGTTGATTTAAATTAATACTTTATGTTCAGAGTCAAAAGAGCTGGCTAATGGAAGGGGTTCTGACATTTTCCCAGTCGCTCCTTCTCTGGCATGCACTCTGTGAAATGGAATGATTATTTCACAAACCCCTGGTGCTTAGTTCCATGATGAATACCCAAAAGATGAAATTTATACACAGTTTGGTCCACTCAGATCATTGCTCAAAGGCCCAATGACCAAGCTGGCTGCAGGCTTTCAAGATTAAAATTTCAAGATATGTCAGTCCATTCGTTAACATGTGTGTGTGCATTTCTCGTTAGTTGTGTAGTTCTACCCAACCCTGTTCCTAGGAATGTTAAGAGCCACAGATAAGAGTGAAGCTTTTAATGAAAAGGGGCCTGAATGATTTCTATTGCCTTTAATAACCACTTCATCACTGTCACCGGATGAAAGTACTATATCGCCTTCCATACCTGACAGCACTGCGAGCTGCAGGATAGTCATCAGTTAGGAAGCTACAGCTCCTTCTTTCCAAGCCAGTCACATAAGTCTAGAGAATACAGTTTGTGCAGTGTCATGGTTTCAAAGACTCCTAAATAGAGAGCCGCTATTATTGTTTAAGAAGGAAAATTTCAGCTGACTCTACTAAAGAAGCCAGGAAGTGTTTCTGGAAGGGCTACGATCCAAAGCCATGTGATTTCCTCTGACCTAAGTTCCAAAGTGGGATTTTCACCCATGAAAGTTCATGCAATAAATAAATGTGTTAGTCTTTAAGTGACAAAGGATTCCTTGCTTGTTTTCCTCTGAACTAAGCAGCCCTGCACACGAAGCTATAACCTTCACGATGCACCAAATAGATACTTGCCCTATGGATTTGAATGAAATAAAGGGAGTCTCTGTTTAGTTCTTGCATGAGCTTTTGTGGGTAAAATCCCAGATACTTTGCATGTGTCTGATGAAGTGGGACTTTACCCACGAAAGCCTTGTTAGTCTTTAAAAGTGCCACCGGATTTCTTGTTTGTTTTGCTGAACTAAACTAACACAGCTACTCCTTTGGAACCTGTTTAGTTCTTGGGGTCTTAGCCATGCTGCTCCTATTAAGAACAGTGCAACTAAATGTCTAGCTGTTGAATCAAGAACATACTTGAGAGCAAGTTGCGTTCCCACTCTTCAGCTCACGCACACTATGAAGCTGCACTGAACTTACCCCTTGCTGGAATCTGCTTTTTCATTAACCAAAATATAACATAATCCTAAACTTCCTCCTGGGTTTAGCCATTCTTAAACTACACCCTATAGGACTTCTCTTTCCTTCTCCTGTCAGAGGCACATGGACCTGTTGTGTTCCTCAGCTGAAGCCAATAGCCTAGCCTGACCTGACCTGGCCTGGCCAGGCCGAGTCCATGGAAGAACAATATGGCATTTTTGTGCAGGGTCATAACCCCTGACAATTAGATCTGGGGAGAGGAGCTGTTGGAAATACTCTAGAAGCACATGCTCTTCTATTTTCTTTGTTAGAGGAATGCTATTGAGCAGAGCAGTTTCTCTGATTGGGTGTGGTGTGATCAGAGTTGCAAAGCATCCTCACTTCATTGCAGACACAAACAGGATCTGCAAGTGATGAGGGAAATAAAAGGAGGAATGCGATTAGCACAGGACTGACTCAACACCAAAAATGCCTGTCGTCACATTGCTGTCATTGCAGGTTGGAAGCTAGAAGCCATTTACTTCACTATCCAGGAAGACCAAATAAAATAGCATTGTTTTCTTGCCAGAGTCCAGTGCTGAGACGGAGATCACTGGGACATGACTGGCTGCCTATAGAACTTAGCAAAGCTGCCAGAAAAATGTGTGTGCTGTCAATGCTATGGATTTATGTTGGTCCGCCAAAACAGTAGCTGTGCCAAAGTGAGATGTCATGGGAAGTTGCTGCATTTCTTCATGGAGGAAGATATATAACTGAATCAGAACATGTATGTGGGTCTACTTTAAAAAAAAAATAAAGTACAGATGCTTATAGCATTGCCGCAGATAAAGGGATTTAAACTGCTAGAAAATTAAGCAGAAGTTTAGAGGTGTGTATGAGCAACAGGCATAATTTACCAGAGCAACAGCTATCAGTTTGTGCTGACAAAGTCAGACCTGAAGCTGAAAATTTACATGAAAATTTCTTTTCTTTTGCACTGGTCTAAAATTTTCCATGGGAAAAAAAATCCTATTTTCCAACTAGTTTTCATTCTAGAGCTTCCTGCAAATCAAAGCTGCCTTTCCTTCAAGCCCCAAAGGGATGGAGATAAATATAAAGCTCAAACGAGCCTTAAATCAGAGCCTCCAAAAAGGATTAATCCAGCTCAAGGGGACAATTTTTTTGTTTGTTTCTTTGTTTTCAACTGCTCGCCTTTGGATCAATCCTATTTACCAGGGGGAAATCTCCTTCAGTAATATTTGATGAAGGACCTGACCTCACTTGGAAAAGATGTGTATTGCACACTAATTTATGCAGATACTGTATACGCTAACAAATCTTTTTAGGGCCCAAACCTGCAAGGGGCTGAGTGCCTTCTGCACGCTGCTGAGAACCTGCAACTCCTTATGGAAACACACACAGTCAGCATCTCTCAGGATCAAGCCCTAATGCCTATTTGATTGAAAAGCCCAACTGCTAAATGAATAAAATCCCTGCATGCTAGATCAGGACATAGAAAGATTGCCTGCCTTGCTGAGAGATTAAGACTATCAAATGAATAAATCCAGCATATGATAGATAAAACAAATATCCATTAAAAATATAAATCTTTCTTAACACTGCAAAGAAAAATGCATTCCCAACACAAGCAAAAAAGGCCCCCAAAGAAACAAATATCCCACATAAGAACAGATGGGTAAAGATAAGCTAAATAAATGGTTCAAAACCACATATCCCTGCAAAAGCAGCAGGCCCGGGACCCAAAACAACTTGAGGTATCCTCCATAGAATAAGCAAAATAAAAGCAAATAGCACAGACATCTAAGAACTGATGGGATCCAACTGGGGAATGCCCAATTTTCAACATAACACGCTGAAGACAAAAACAAGTAACTGCAGCTGTGTAGACCAGTAGTTCATCCTAATATCAATTCCATCAGAAACACACATGCAGGAGATGAGGGTAGCTGTATCAAATACTCTCTTAGCGTACACAAGGGACTGAACCAACTGAGTTGATCTGTGTCCTTTTAACTTGTCTGACTCTCAGATCTCATTGCCTTTAGAAATGATCTTTGGCAAACATGCCTTGCCTCCAAGAACACAGGAATCCCAAATGTTTTGCACAGGCTAGAATGGTCTTTCTTTGGCAAGTAAATTTCAGTCAATGTCAAAAGTTTCAAGAAGGCGCCATGTTTTTTCTGTCCAAATTTCTGTAGTCCACAAGTTGCATATTTGCTAAAGGCCCTGTCCAAGCTAAGGAAGAAACTATTAGCAAGAGGTGTGTTTAAACATGCTTGCTGTATGGCTTTCCTGAGCCATGTAGAATCCACCAGCTCCTACAATGGCAAGCTGCTTAGTTTGGGCTTGAAGGGGTGGCTAGTGGATCAGGGTACTAGACTAGGCCTTGGGATACCCACGCCTAACCCCTACTCTGCCGCACAGCCTCTGTGATCATGGACAAATCACTTCCTCTCCGTGGGCTGCAGCCCCTCATTTGCACAGCTGGGATAACAACCTTATTTCCAGGGGTCATGTGAGGATTCATACATTGAAAACTGTGAGGTGCACATGTACTACAATAATGGGGGTCTATATAAATACTGTAAGGGCATAGGTTCTGTCTTTCTTACGCGAGCGTGAGGTGTACCTTGCATCCATCACAACCACACATTGAATAAGCTCTACTCTGGGCCAGAACCAGGCCTTCATCTGTAGTGGTTTAAGCAGCCCTTTCTGATTCCGCTTGCTGACTCCACCTTCAGAGCTTTAGGATGCACACAGCGTGAGGGAAGTAGGGACTTGCTCTCAAGCTGTTTCATTATACCTGATTTATGGCATGACAGTACTTGTTCTAGCCCATAACCTTGAGCTTGTAAAATACACAGGGGAAAATTTACTAACTACAGTATTCATCTTAATGAACTATTGGGAATTTTTAAAGTGGGGGGCCACAAAGCCCAAGATGTGGGATATCTAAAATAGCTAATTATGAACAGCCACCCTTTAATGTTTGGGTGCAGTCCATGTTGCTGTCTACTCTTGTTTTCACCTAATTAAATCTTTCATTTACATGGGCAGCATATAATAAGGGCTTATGTTTGCCTCCTTTGGAAGCCAATAATCAATAGCTGATGTGGACTCATTTCTGTGCTTATGAGCTGCTCATGCTGAAGCAGTTTTACTTTATCAACACATATAAACCCTTCATTCCACTCTCGGCTACTCTCTGGTTTTGATCAATAATGCAAACAGCTTTGCACTCTCTCATGGAAAGGGGAAGACAATCCAACCCAATGACTGAGCGGTGGCAGAAGAGTCCTCATTATTGCACCAAAGAAAGGGAATCAGTGCTAGAACTCAGGATCTAAAGTCAGTTATTGAAGCTCTGGAGAAGACAACCAATGCCAGATCTGCATGTGGAGCTGAAGTTCACTGGTCTGGCCTCACTCTGTAAGAGAGATTGTGGCTGCTGGGACAGAACAGTCTTTCTGTAATTTAGTTCTTGTGCAATGCTTTGGGCCTGCTTACGCTCTCACATTGTTATAAGCCTGGAGCAACTCCATGAAAGTCAATGGAGCCTAATTTGTTTTAAACCATTTTAAGTGAGGAGAGACTCTGCTCCTTTGGTTTCCAATGTGTCCGGATTTATCTGAATTTTAGAAGAAACTGAGCAAGTAGCCCAAGCATGTAAGATCAGTCATCACTAGACTCTTCTAAGAGACTTTCATAACTGTATCATGAGCCATGTTCGTGGACTATTGATGGAGGGTCAGGGCTTCTCAGCTTTACTGCTTATATTCCTTCTGTTGCCAGCAGCAAAGCCGCTTTCACAAAGGGGGATTGAGCCACCCATACTCACCCCACATATTACTTCAGGTAGAAATAGCCCAAGAGCAGAATGGACACATAGCATAAAATTAGGGTATTACCCCTACACAACATCTTTCTAATTATTCCCACAATGTGGCATGTATATTTTCTATAAAGCTCTTATCTGTCTTGTGTGTACTTCTGATTTTAACTTTTTAAGCCTTTATTGTTGATACTCAAGTAGGAGAGTTTACACTCAGATGGTATCAACTTTATGCCTGTATTGTAACTGTGGGCATTTACTATCATCTACAAATAACACAAGATCAGTTCTCAAGCTCTGGTAGGGCAGGGACTCCCCTCAACTAGAAAACTTTGGATTAAACGTGCCATCTTGCATTGTACTGAGATACACAGCTTGCCCTCTAGAGGCAGGCATACTTGATGCACCCACATACTGATCACATAGTTTTCCTACGGGTTGCAAGACAGCTCTGCTCTTAAAAATAGCTGCAGGAGGAGAGGGAAGGAAGAGGAGCAAACAGTTCTCAGCGGCACATTCTCAACTAAAACAAACAAGGAGTTCTTTGACAGTTAAAGACTAACAAATAATTTTGTTGGTCTTTAAAGTGCCACAGAACTCCTTGTTTGTTTTACTGAACTAGACTAATGTGGCTACCCCTTTGGATATTCTCAACTAATACACCAAGGGGGGCTATGTGAGAATGATGAAGCTGTCCTCAGCCTGCTCTTTTCAATGGCAGCTGCTTGTGCGTTAAATGTACAAATTCCTTGGAACGACAAGAGACTGTGGATGTCAGCGAGTGAATATAAAATTAGCTCTGTGGTTGCCAAGCACACCCTGGAGATACCCTCCGTTTCTTGTTCAAGAACTCAAGCTCCGGCTGCAGTTCCAGAAATCACTCCACCCCCTTCCTTTTAAAGAGGTTTTTTTTCTTCCTCCTTTTAAGTTATTTTCCCAAGTAACACTCCAGCAAACAGTAACTTGGGTAATGACCAATGCTGAGTTGATTATTGTTATTATAGACTCTCTTATTTTTGTTTAATTAGTAATTATTTTAAATTACATGGCTGAAGTGCAGCTGGTTAGATGTCACTCAGCAATCAATGGCCTGTTCTCTAGAGAGCCAGAATTATAGGGGTATTTTCAGAAAGGGTTATAGAACATATGGTAAAGGACGCCACACTTTATTTCTATTGTTCATCACAGATATTAGGATTTAACCTTGGTTCTATTAAAAAATGGCTCTCATCCCTTCTAGCTGTTTTTCAGCTGGGTAGGCACAAACTAAACAATACTTTTATTCTGCACCTTTAATCCAACAATCGTCAAGTGCTTGATAAATTTTTCTCATCACACTTGTGATGTAGATGGTATTAAGCTGCATACACTGTAGTATTCCAAAATTTAGTGACTGACCCAGGTCGTGCAGTGAGTCAGTGCCAGGTACAGCCATGGCGATTGGGAAATTAATTGAGGGTCTCACAGCAATAGAGCTCAGGCATAGCAACTCTCAGCACCTACAATTAACCCTTAGACTATGCTGTCCAATTTGGTAAGGATTGAACACACCAGGACTCTTGTAGTTGCTTTTGCCGTCCTGATTAAGCAGACAGGACTCCAAGCAACATTTGATCTACCTTAAACTACTACACTCCAGTAGAATGATGCTAGGAAATCCGGTTAGTGGCAGTTGGCAACCAACCAGAGCAGCCAAAGGCAACTCTCACCCCAAATCTGGATCTGTCACATACTCTTCTCCACGACGCATGCCTATAGACAGCAGCTCTAGCTGGTGAGCCAAACAGGAATGGCCAGCAGGCTTCCTAAACTTGGCCAACAGTAAGCCCGTGGCTGTTTATCTTATACCCAGCCAAGACTAAGAATGGCATTAGCCACCATGACAGGATCATATCCAGTTCATCATTCATCACTTTGGCTTACAGCTGTTCTCCTGACCTCACATCTAAACTGATCACAAATTCCCAAGGTTATTTCAGTGAGCTCTTGCTCGTGACTATCTCAAACCAAAAGGCTGCTCACCTCACACAGTAGATGTTTGGCTACAACTGAATCTACATCAAAGGGCGTTAAGTTTGATTGAAGGATAGCAAACCTTCATGTTTTCAGTGTACCGGATGCCTTGAAGGGTCTGCTTATTGGACAGGGACCTGAGCCAAGGTTACATTGTGCTTCATGTTTCCTTCCATTAAATCACGTCATTGAGCAGAGCTGTAAGTTCACAGGTTGCCAGCTCCCTCCTCCTTCACATATGCCTTCCTGTATCAACAGATGTAAATGGTGTTTACATTGTCATATGTTTCCTTAATGTAATTAGGGGAGGCCCATGCATTGATCCCTGCTAGGAATCCTCAAGAGTGTTATTAATCGGCATCACTGGCAATGATCACTTTCTGCTAATAGCTCATTACGATACAGGATTTTCTGACTAGGCCTGACTCATCTGTAATGGAAATTCATTAAGTATCTGAATGGGAAAACCCCACTAATCTGGGCTCATGTTTTCCCCAAATTACTCCCCCCACACACACACATTCTGAAGTGCACAGCAGCATCAGAAGAAAGTAGTAGATGTTGCAATGATCAGCTGAGAACAGGATGACCTTGTGACAAGGGAAAGGGATGCTATGGAATAGAGAGGTAAGCTGTGAAGGACTCTGAGGATACTGGGTTTGTGCTTCTTTCTGATACAAATATCAAACAGAAAAACCTCTTCCATGGCCTCCTTTTGCTACAGAAAAAAAAAAGAATGAAACTTCAGGGTCTGCTACATGTTGCTAAGCATGTGCGTTGTGAGCAGCCCACACCTTAAAGGATGGGAACACTGACTCTTTATTAAAGATGTTGACCCAAAATGTTAGCTCCTGATCACACTCCCTACTTACAAGATTTAAACTATGATTTGAAATTCCTTCCTCTTTCTCTAGCTTCAACTTGACTTTTTCGCAATGGCACCATTCGTGTCACCAAGCATCCCAGGCCCAGCACAATCAGCATTTCTAAAGGGAAATAAAAAGGAGGGTTTGGTTTATAAGCTTTCAGGCTGTAGTACATTATGAAAGACCTCAAAAGGATACAAAATCCCATGGCCCCACCATTTCCAGATCACCTTTACATACAGTAACGACATTCAGATCAGAGAACTACTTTTTATGGGGTCAGGTGTGCTTCTGAAGAGCAAATCTAGAGGTCAATTTTTTGTGTGTAAGAGACTGCTAACTTGAGAGGATTTCTTCAAGCAGACACGTGACAGTGTTTAATAAATGACCATTAGTATTGAATTTGGATGTTTGGTGTAATTCCCTCCCTGGACAAGAGTGACTCCAAATGAGAGTGTTATCCACCTTATAAAACTTCCCCTATAAAAGATTCAGTGCCACAGCAGGAGCTTTAAAAAAAAGATTGCAGGATTCAACTGGATAGGTTAACTGCTGCTGCTTCTAGCATGTAGATACTTAGAGGAAAGGCTCCTCCAACATGCAATAGGGATTTGCAGAAGGCAGGGAAGGCACAGGGAATAGCAGCAGCAAACTGAACGAAGCAGCACATAGCTGCTTTGTGTAGGGTCCTTGGGTTGGGACCCAGAGTGTGGGCAGGCTTGGGTCCCCACACCAACTAGCCTGTTAGCAAAGTGGCCCAAGCCCTGAGGAGGGAATACAGCTCTGTTGGGAAGTCTGGGTTTTAAGGGCCCCATAGACAGTGCTGCAGAAGCCCAGAGGACAGGCACTGTAAACTTGAAGTTGTGTGGCACTTTAAGACTAACAGATTTATTTTGCGCATGAGCTTTTGTGGGAGAAAATCCCATTTCATCAGATGCTTCCAAGATGGGTGAACTTACAGAATGGAATGAAAATAAACGCAAGGTAAATTGACTTCAGGCTTCCCATCGTTTGAACCTAACAACTGCTCTGATTTGCTGTTACTGTATGACCTGATCCTATGTTTTACACCCCCTTGCATTTATTTTCATTCCATTCTGTAAGTTCACCCATCTTTGAAGCATCTGACAAAGTGGGATCTTCTCCCACGAAAGCTCATGCGAAAAATAAATCTGTTAGTCTTAAAATGCCACACGACGCCTTGGTTTTTTTTTTGCTGGACTAAACTAACACAGCTATCCCTTTGGAAAGCATAAACTTGCTACCCTGGAAAGTTTGCCTATTTTTGATTGTGAGACTCAGCTGAAGGACTGAGCTACTGAAGAGCCACTACCTGAAGCTGACAGCTTCCAGGGGACAGAAAGGCCCGTGCTACCACACCCAGGCACAAGGAGGCACTTACCAGCAATGAGTGACCCCCATCAGATAGATGCTTCTATTGGATAAAGGCAAAACAAAGTTAAGCCAGTAGACAAAGAAGCACTCACCACAGTTAGCAACCTGGGAAGACTTTCCCTATTTCTTCAGAATCCCTAGGCCCTCGTATTGCTTCAGTAATGAAGAGGTGATTGTTTTAGCCCTCATACAAATGTTACACACTACACGGCATGGCAGGAGGATGCTGTTTTGAGATCATCAAAATGATAAAACAGCTCTGCAGGAGGTATATCACAGGTGGTTTCCTTGTATCCTCATAGCAATCCTTATCCACAATTGTTATAAATTTAAGCCAGGCAGAGAAAATTTGGCATGAGGGATACCACGTAAGAACCTAAACTGAAGGTCTCTTCTATCCTAGCCCCGGGAGTAGCTTGGAAGGAAGATCTGGAATGCAGGCACTGGTGAAGGCTATGCTACAGATCACTTTCCATTCTTAACGATGGTTAAGATAGTGAACCTTCAGCTCCATAGCAACTCATCCTGTATTCACTCTCTCATGTTCAAAGCTGCAGGGAGTGAGGAAAAACTTCTACTGCCTCATCAGGAAGAGGTATGCCCATTTATAAAGGGGACTTGGAAGATTCTCTCTCACAGACACCAGCGAAACACAGCAACAGCGAGTTTTATAAGTACAGCAACCTAATGAACTGTATAATAAACTATTCCCCATTGAGTTCAGAGCATTTTATTTGCCTCGGTAAAACCTAACTGGAAGGCATATTTGGTCAGAATCATACTAAAGAAAAAAACATCAGTTTACTCCTACTGATCAGAGCATGCTCCCCTTTTTTCCATCTTGTGCTCTTGCCACCATTAAAAAGGTTCCAACACAATCAGGTGAAATTCTATGCCAGGATCACAGTTAACATCAGGTTAGCCAAAGAGTGAGCTTCAACATGTTACAAGTTTTCAGCATCATCATATCACTCACTAACTAGACAGTGCCACCTATTGACTCAATTTACAGTTCCTAAACTGAAGTTCAAGTCAATATTTTACTCGGTGGCAGCTGCTTGGAGACAGGCCATAAAGAGCACATCCCTTCTTTCTGTAAGGTGTACAAGATGTTGACATGCAGGGCACTCATGGAAAGGCAGGTTCCTGCCAGAGAAACTGCCTGGATTAAGTATTCCAGCATTCCCCTGCCCCTAATCTTTTTCAGAGACTCGACAAAGGTCATCAAGTACAAGGCCATACAGTAAGCAGCCAGCGTAACTCATGGGACAATGATCTCAATGATCTTCAAGATGTGCTTTAGAAATTTTCAGAGAAGCTCCAGAGTAAAGGACACCCAACAGTTCTGAAAGTCAGCCTGGCACTTAGTTGAGGCTATCTTCTACAGCAGTGGTTCTCAACCTTTTGCATCTCACAACATGCTTGGCAGCAGGTGCAACCCTACAGGACACACCAGCCCAGCCCAACCCTCCGGCCCAATCCAGCCCACTCCACTCCCCTTTTCCACAACACACTTACCACTGTGCAGCAACACACTAATGTGTCTTGACACAGTGGTTGCAAACCACTGTTCTACAGAACTTTCTTGTGTCAGAGACTAAGACAAACCAGCACTAAATAAAGGTTAACATTTTAAAAGTTAATAAAAATGGAAGATGAAACTGAAATTATTCTGTCACTACATTATGGTCATATTGTTGTACCTATGCCAGTGAAGCACTTCATACACATTTTGCTAATTGAGGTTTGAGCCCACAACCAGACCTGTACCAGCAGTTCCTTAAACCCATGCAGATGTATGTACAGTTCAAGCTAAAAAACAGCTACCAAAGAAGGTACCTGTGGGTAGTAAGGACAAAACTGAATTTTCTTATTTGTAGTTCTTCCATTTCAGCATATGACTGAGATTAGAATTGGCAATTCAGAGGCTGAGAAGAACTGGTAAGGCAGATAACTCAAAATCAGTTTCACTGAGATGGCAACCTTCTCACTTCCCAGAAGCGATACCTAGTGCCTTTCCAAGTGTTACGCACATCAGCGGTGCTATGAATGAAAAGTAAAAATAGACTTGTGACCACCCTTGAATCATGCAGATTTTGCAGCAACCAATTGCAAACTGAGAACCAGACAATGCAAACAGGGTTACATTCTTGTTTTTATTTACACATTTTCTAACCATGAAGAAAATATACACAGCTAGAGTAGAGCATCAGAGTGTATGAATAATGGTTCTGTTTCGGAGCTGCTGCACATAGTCCTTAGCTTGGTCAAACCCAGTCTGTGGTGGTTCTGGAGGGGGAGGGGGGCCTTCCACCAGCTTCACAAAGTAATGGCATTTGACCTTTTCCATGATGCCAAACATGCCTCGGCCATGGTAGCGGATCCGTTTCAGATAGTGGCCTTTTCCAGAAAAGGAGTCAGCTAGAAGGAGGAGGAAAAAATGGCAGCGCCTCAGAGTGAGTGATTGGAGCCTTTAACCAGATATTGTCAGGCTGTTTTTCATAATCACCTTCACATTCCTTTCTCTCCAGAAAAATATCCCTTTCTATTTCATGCATGATGGATTGTTACAGGGCATCTTACGGTAAAGAGCTCTTTACAGGCACATGTAAAAGGATGCACATGTAATTTAGTCACTTTGCACAAAGTGAATAAAAACACCAAAAAGAGGCTAATTTTGGGGCCTGCTAGGTTTTATGCCACCCTTTAAATGACAACTCCACCATCTCTTCGCTAATTATTAACATAAGGGAACAGATTTCTGTCTGTGACATTTTAACAGGTTCCATTTTCTCCTCTCATCCTATCCCCCACTCATTATGTTTACCAGACTTTTTCATTATCTGAACACCCAATCTTGTTCCCATAACACCACTTCTTGACCTTGGGGGCCTGAGTGGAATTCCATGGAGACTATGGGTAGAGCCCCACACAGATACAAATACATGGATTCGTAACCGATCTGCATCTGCAAGAAATGGTCCATGGATACTCATGTTGTATCTGCGGATGTAGATATAATGTAGATATCCACAGATATCTGCATATTTACAGGGCTCTACCTATCTGCTCTGCAATCAAAATCACTTTACATTAACATAGGATGGCATGAGGACACTCCCTCATTTATAGCATCTCCAGCTGGAGGGCCAAGGCCTGGTCTACCCTTACCAGCAAATCTCCCAGCAGTCAACAAGAGTCATGCAAGCTCCATAGATTATCCTGTGTAAGTTAAGTCGACTTTCTAAATTCTTCCCTGCACACCATCTCCCCTTCCACACAGGCAGGAAACGTATAACCACTGATGCAAAGCTATGCTTTTTTGGGGAGTCAACTTCTGGATTGACTAAGTGGGTCCCTACTTCTGCTCAAAATGATCCAGATAAATTGATCTGATGATGGCAAATTTTCCACCATCAGCAAAGACAGACCCTGAAGGTGCTTGAAGGAAGAGATCTTGAATAGCAGCAATGCTATGCATTAATCACAAAGCACCAAGGCCAATCTTCAAGAAGTAAATTATTCTCTTAAGAGCTACAACAGAAGAGTACAAAGCTCCATCAGCTAAAGGGTGCTGTCATTTCTATGATCCTGACGACCTTCTGCAGTCTGGTCCAACATAATTCTTTTTTACTTCTTGTAGTTTGCCTTGCTACTGAACAACATGTAAGAAAGCAGAGCCATGATGCAAACAAAATCCAACTGATTTTGCTCAAATTCCACTCAGTTTCTAGCACCCCTGCCCCAAAGTACAAGTTTTGCCAAAACAGACCAACCAGATATTGCAAACAAACTGCATGATCTGTAGTAGGATATGCTATTTGCTACATCTGGTTAGAGACTTGTGCTGAAGCCACAGCTTCAAGATTTGATCCATGTGCGCTTCTATCTCAGACTTGCTTTATTTTGCCATAGTTCCCCCCTCCACCCCACAAAGGACAAAAGTGAACACAGTGTAGCACTTTATGGAGTAGTAAGTAGGACCCATGACACTGAGCAGCAAAGGAACTAGGGTGGAATGCAGACTAAGAACAGCTAGCGTTGCTTATTACACTCCATTAACAAGCACTCCAGTTAAGTGCTTCTCTTTGAACTTCAACATTACAAGGCCTGTTTCTTTAACCTTCACCCAGAAAGGTCTAATTCAGTAGTCAGTTCATTTTCTCCCAAACTGTCCATTTCAGATGTCATGAATATGACAAAGTGACTTGTTATTTTTCCCCCTTCTTATAAGTTGTTTCCATTGCCTTTTTCATCATGCTAAGCTCAAGAGAGATATGAACTTTCCATGATTCTGCTCATGCCGTGGAAGGTAATGGCAGGAATTTGACAGGAGACAATGAGAAGGTTGCCTGTGAAGCTGCATCTTAATGCCCTTCGTTTAGAATCTTTTTTACCCTAATTAGAAGTTGATAGACATTTAGCGGCTCAAAAGTAAGATAGTACGGTTGGCTAGTATCCCACATCTAAACGTAAGTAACACACCACTGGAAGGGACAGATCCAGGAAAATGCGACACTTCAGCAGGCATACACAGGGAAAACTTACACCATCAATAATAGTGTCACACATGTAAATCCCACGCAGTCAATGTCCTGTGAAAGGCACCCTTAGCAACTCCACAGCTGGTGTGTTCAGATTCGCACTTAGTAGGATAAAACCCTTGTTCTGTCACATTATTAAAGTCAGCCTCTGTATTTAATACAATGACTCTACAGAAGACATTGAGTTCTTGTTTTGGTTTGTGTGTGTAGCATAGAATATCCAGGGACAGAAGCGTAGCAGATGCCTAGACAGTTTGCAAAGGAGTAGAAAAAGTAGCAGCAGAAAAGAATGAAGGAGACCAAAGCAGAGGCAGAAATAGCATAAAGATCAGGACAGATATGATCAATATTTTCCTGTTCGGAAAAACAGCTAGAAGTACATATTTTCTTGGTATTTTTCCATAGAAGCCAGTGCTGTGCTTGCCAGAAGTCTGTTATGGGACTGTGAAAGGGAAAAAAGACATCTGAAGATTTGATCCACACCTCAAGAACAGCTGCGGCTAAAAGCTTTGGCCCAAAGCACGCATCCACTGTATGATGGGCTATAGGGTATGGGAGAGGGATAGGGCTTATAAAACAAAATATTTATGAAAATAAACAAAATTAAAACAAAGGGAAAATAAAATTCCAGCACAGCTGGGTTCTGAAGGAAGTGGCCACCACCCTCCAGCCAGCATGCAGCTGTGCCCTGGGGCAAATGGCTGCTGCACTCTGGCTGGGACACCACTTGGGAGGAAGGGGTGGAGCTGGAGGTGGCGGTGGCCACCATGCTCCAGCCAGGACATTGCTGGGCAATTGGGAGAAGAGGCTGCTGCACTGTGGCCAGGGTGCTGCTGGCCCATGGGAGGAAGAGATAGTGCCAGGAGGTGGAAGCACCAGCCACACCCAGCTGGCA
Source organism: Podocnemis expansa (assembly GCA_007922195.1). Lineage (NCBI taxonomy): Eukaryota > Metazoa > Chordata > Testudines > Podocnemididae > Podocnemis > Podocnemis expansa. The sequence goes on from ML682007.1 coordinate 3,652,117, forward strand.
GGCCACATGAAAGGCTCAGCTGGATCAGTTTGCACACCTCTGCTTTGCAGTGTGCCTGCTGTTGAAAGACATATTCCTAAGGCAAGTCAAAATTAATATACTTGGTCAGTTACAGAAGTAGGTGTTGCTGTTAATACTGAAGCTGAATGGAAACCCGATTTCTACTCGACTATCATAGCTATCTGGGAGCACTGAAATGGTACCAGTAAGCAAGACAGTTCTTTTCTTATTCAGCACCATCTTGAGTACTTTCTAAAGTCAAGCATCTTCTTCCAAATGAGTCTGTCCATTTGTATACAGCAAGTGCAGATTCTGTCTGGTGTTTGATGAATATGTAGTCTCCTACTAAAACAGTGTCAAATGCTGTGGGAAGGACCAACAACAGCAACTACTAACTAAATGCTTGATTACTTAATTCTTAGCTGCTCTGTGAAGATACAGAGTACTGACATTCTCAGATTATTAACATTAGCATTTTGCTACAGAATAAAATTTGTAGTTAATAGTTCTTGGCAGCAACCAGCTCAGAGCAGACCAACATCAAGGAACCTTATTGGGGATAAAAGCATCTCACTTCACTATACTGAGACAAAATAAGAAGCAATTTTACCTATGTATAAATTTGATTTGAATTCTACATTGAAATCTTTCACTGCCATTTCTTGAGCTTCCAGAAGAACCTATAGCAAAAGAAAAGAAATGCTGAACATGAATTACATCAATGTACTTTCTCTTCTCTGTAAAGAGACTTGTCATTGTTTCCATTTTTAAAATTAGTAGAAGTGGATTCTAGAAAGGATGAGCATATGAAAGCTAGGGGCACTTACTTCTCTTTCAGAGAAGCTTTGAAAATGGCAGGGATGATATATGATTTAGATGGAATCTAGGTGCAGATGCAGGGCTAAGCTCCCCAATTTGGCAAGTGGATGCCTCCATTAGCATCAGCTGATATGCACATTTATGACAACAATGAATTTGACCTGCACGCTAAGAGGGTTCTTTGTCTGCACATTTGGGTGCAGGCTCAGTTTTGACACATTAAACATGGAATTATTTTAGTTAAAGCAGAAATGTTGGTAAGAAACTGAGATGTAAAGTTTGGGATTTAACTTAAAAGTTAAATTGCTCCATGGGACACCATCTCACTTTTCTATTTTGATGGTTTTGTTGGCAGGACAGCCATGAACTACAACCCTCCCTATAATGTGATATGTGCAAACCTCACAAAAATGCTTAAGGGCTTTTAGTAATTCAAGTCCAGATTTTTTTTTAAAAAGACTTTGGCACTGCAGCACTCAGCACTGATTTAGGAGCCTAGATCTCATTTCTGAAAAAGGTTGCATTGTTTAAATACCTTTAAAAATTCAGGCTTAAGTGATTAACAAAATTCTTTGCAGTATTACGCGCTTTTCCTAGATGTTACAATTTAGCAGGATGCTAAATCTGAGGCACAAACTGATGGTGACTGATTTATTTGTTGAATGGAAATAAGGATTTGATGGCTTAATTCACTGCACTTAAAATATTCTAGGTTTTTTGTTTTTCCAGCAAGTGCAGTTTTAAATTCGTGTTTCACCCATTCACACAATGTAAATGCCAGCGGCCAACCAATGCAATTAATAGATAGCAGGTTTAAAAAACAAAACGGAAAGTACTTCACACAGCACTCAGTCAACCTTTGGAACTCATTGCCAAGGAATGCTGTGAAAGCCAACACTATAATTGGCTTCCAAAAGGAATTAGATAAGCTAGGGAAAGATAGACCCATCGGCGGCTCTTAGCCAAGATGATCAGGGATGAACCACCATGCTCTAGCGCCCTAAGCCTCTAACTACCAGAAGCTAGGCATGATCACTTTACAACTGCTGTTCAGTTCATCCCCTCAGAAGCATCTGGCATTGACCACTATTGGAAGACAGGATCGTTGGTCTGACCCAGTATAGCTCTTCTTATATTCATCTTCATGACGGTTCAGACTCCAGACTAGAAACACAGAGTATGAGTTTGCACAGGACTAGCAACTGCAGTTCACCATTTCCAGATAAGGGACAAGTTTTACACAGTATTTTCGCACTAAAAACTAATGCCTTCTCTAATGAGCAAGCTGGTCACCTGCTTAAGAGGCCAATGATGTTTGCATCATACAAAAGTCACAAAATTAAGGTTTTCATACAAGTCTCCTGTCCGGTGAACTACAGCTTCTAAATCTAAACACATTTAAAGCTATAAGCTTAAAGTTTAAATATTTATGAAGGTTGGTCATTACAAACAAAGAACACCCATATTACTAAAATATCACACACAGAGGTCATTACCTTGACAAATCAGAGCAGAATTAATTTCTACAGCAAAGAAAGTTTGGGCAAAATATCCCAAGTGGGCTTTATAGGATCTCTCCAGGACCTCTGAAGATAGGCATGGGTTTCGTAAAGTCTGCTTGGCTACTGAAATGCTAAAGACTTGCCCAATATACCTCTTTAATGATCTTCGCCCCCTTCTTGTCATTGAATTCCAGCTGAGCAAGAGCCTGATCAATTGACATTCCTTTTACCTGGAATTAGGAAAAGGAAACAGATCAATTAAATCCTTTTGAACAAAAACAAAGAAAATGTTATTTAACCTTTTAGTGTCAGGAACATTGCTAATACTGTAAACAAATTTAAAAATTTAACCCATTTCCATTTACCAGACTTCTGTACTAAAGGCTTTGTCAGCCAAGTCTGAGATCGCTATTTTCCACACAATTTTTCACATGGGAAGGATGTGCCTGTTCTCCTCGGCCAAAATTCCTACCCCCATTCACTGCTGAGCAGCAGTTAGTTGGCACGCTCCTTTCCTAAGCAAGGCAACACTGGGTATCATCCACAGAGCCCTCCACTTCAGATCCACGGGTGTCCGCATCCACGGAGTCATTGTTGCAGACTGGAGCTTGGATAGGGATTCTATTTTTATCTGACCAGGGTGCATTACAGATACTTCCCTAACACTCCCCTCACATCCCCCCAGTTGTCAGCTAGTAACACAATTATACCAATTGAGTGAGCACCTGCAATACCCCGATATATCCCCTCCATTTCAAGTCCTGGGGAGCATACTGGTGCATTAACTGCTGCTGCTTCTGCCACACCTGTGGAGAGCAGTGAGCAACGTATAGATCACAACAGGGAACAAAGGAAGCCTTCTGTCAATCCCAGCTCAGCTCTGCTTGTGGTCTACCCACCAATCAGAGACAGTCACTCACAGGAGCTCAGCTTACCAACTAGTCCCACCTCTGACTCAGAGCCCCAGTGCTCACTCCCCACATTCAACCAGTTAGCTAGTGATGGGCAGCCACCCAATCAGATAACTCAGCTGTGCAGTGGCAGTTACCTCAGTGGCTCTAGCTCCCCTAGCCCAAGCGCTGGGGGGGGCGGCAGTGTGGGGGGGCGTCATGCTCTGAACTGCATCTGGAGCTGCCAGCAACTCCTCCCTGCCCCCACCCTTAGCTCAGCAAACCCATGGCATCCAGACAGAGGCTCTGCTCCCATAGTCAGAGCAAGAGCTGCTGCAAGGTGGGGTAGATGCACATAAAACCTGGCATGTAGACCACAGACTGGATATAGGCCGATGCAGGTCCCCATTTTTGTATCCACACAGGGCTCTAGTCATCCACATACAGTTTGAGAAGCCCTTTAGGATCATCTAACTGTACCGAAATGCAAATATTATTCATCTACACTTGATGAGTAGGCTTATCCAAAACTGAGAATTCTTTTCCAGAGTGTTTTTGCGGAGCAAGAGCTGAAGACACTGGGTGAATCAGGCTTCTGTTTATCCAAAGCAGGACATTTGAAACACAGGAATTAAGTACACTGCACAAAGTCAAAATTTTCTCGTACCAGTTTTGCCAAATACCACATCTTGTCCTTGCTGTATTTTATGTCCCTTCGACAGTGGAATATTTCCTAAGGAAAAAAAAAATTAAACAAACAAACCATAATACTAGTTATTTGGATGTAAAAGCAAACATATGGAATGTTCATGATGTCCTGGGGGAAAAATGATTTTCACCGAGATAAAGGAAAGCTCACGCCTTCTACTATGGCACTACAAGAATTCCAGGACAAACATGTCATGCATATCTGGTAGTCAAAGCATTGCAGTAAAGTTGCTGAATACAGATTACGTACCTACACTTTGAAAAAAATTATTCTCCTAAATCAGAATTATTGGCAGGAAAAGTGTCACACTTCAAAGAGCTTTTTCCTCATTGTTATGTTTTCTTCCATTTCCTTCTGCCCATTCTTTTATAGTCCTAAAACCCATCTGCTTATTCCAGTCTTCAGAAAAGTTGCTTTGACAACACAGCTACTCACATTGGGACAGTTCCTATATGCTGGTGCTGTAATGAACTTAATTAACCTGCCCAGAGGTGAACAATCTGTCAATCACTGATCGACAAGAAAAACTGTCACCAAAGAGCCACTTGAGCACCAGCAAAGAGTAGAAACAGCAAGTGGAATTTAACATCAGTGCTAAATGAAAGACGACATTCTTTTTAATAAAGGAAAAACGATTAAAATTAATTAGATAAAGTTTCATACTCATTTCTTTCCTCATGGCATATTTGAGGCATATGATCATAAACGCTCATACCTCAGACAAAATAAGGTGTATTTAAAAAATTAAAATCTACTGTTCGAGACGCACATGTTTTTCAGTTTAGTTCTGCTGAGGAACAATGCAAATACTGAACACTAAACTCATTTCTTTCAGGTGAAGAACTGCTACAAAAATGCAGAGCTAAAATCTTTAGTTGTAAGTGAAAAAAGAATTTTAGAAGTAAGCATTGCAAACTTCCCCATACCTCACACTGGAGGCTGTCACTTTTGAACTCTTCGATACCATCATTAACTTTTTTTCTCCAGTGCTCAGTCTTAATATTTAGTTCCACATAAAATATAAGCCAGCAGGAAATTCTGGTAGTATGTCTAACTATATTTTCAGCTCTTAAACGACTAAAAGAAGGGTCCAGATGTAATCACTATTAAGTTAAAATCTTGAAAAATAAGCCTATTACCTGAAATCGCTACATAAAACATTCTTCTTTTTCTACCCATTGACTCTGACTCAGCAGTGCACGTAATTAAGCTTGCTTTCCCAGTGCTATCTTGACTTGAAGAAAATATTGAGGAAACAATTAAAGAAAGGATTATCGTATTGCTTTCCTCAGTCAATTGAAGACTCAGCATTTACTTAGTTTGGCAGGGTGACTGACACTAGAAGGCTTATTTAATGTGTAGCTCTGTCTTGTGCCAGACACGTATATGTTAGTTGGGTGGTCCAAGCTGAGACTTGACGATTCCGTAGCCTTTTTACATCTCTAAACACTAAGATTAAGTGAGCTGCCCTTGCTCACATAACAACAAATAAGATGCCAAAATGACCCAAATCTCAGACTGAGTCTGCTTCATGGTTATCTGATAACCCATATGTGATTGCCTTGTACAATTAACCAGAGGTAGGCAAGTCTGAGTTGAAGCAACTGATTTACTACATAAGCAGGTAAAGACAGTTCACAAATCATTGCTTACTGCTGGTCTTCGAGGCTCCCCTGGTACTTGCGGAGGGTGAACTACTCTGTTCTTCTTCTCCCATCTCCCAATAGTTTCCAGAGACGCGCTTGTGTGGATATTGGACAGAGGAGATGCACTGCAAGATGCTAGTAACCTGCAACACACATTTGTTTTAAACCATTTGCTGCTGGACCTGTCCTGGGTGAGCAGATGCAGGTAACAGGAACACTGACTGTAAGTCAAGTCAATGAAGCATCAAAAATACCAAGCATGTAAACAAAGAAAATCATAGTTTAAAAAAAAAAAAATACATGTGTATTTGACATTGTTAATTAGAAAAAAAATGAGGTTATAAGACATTTGCCTTCATGCCAGTGGCATTTCTCCTCAGCCTACAAAACATTTGAGACTCTCATAGATGAGTACTGAGGCTTCCTCTACAGTTATTCCAAAATTAAGAGCTTATCAATAATGTCAAAGTACTTCATTCCTGGCAGATGGAGCAGTCAGAAGACCTCATTCCAGATTTAAAGATAATTCACTCGGCTCTATACATGACAATGAACTCATGAGAGAATCCCACCATCTGGCAAGGACACATTCACTTCTGCAACTTAACTGATACTTGACCACTTCATGGATTTCTGGATATTAATATTACATCAGCAATAATTTTTTTTTGCCCTTTTCACCAAGACTACTAACTCAGAACCAAAACTTGACATGTTACATACAACAGCAACAAGTGTATTTCTGCTGAATTTGATATGAAAGCTTCTATACTAAAATGACTTACAAAATACAGCAAAGCCAAGTTTTATCAGCTGGTTCACAAGGCAAAATTAGACAAAAGAGCCATTTTGCATAAAGACAGCTAATAAACCATGGGAACTTATTTCCTAAATTGAGGACCAGACAGCAGCATTCGCAAGTCAGAAAGTGTCCCCTGCTGGCCAAATATGAGGACACTACAGTTATCCCTGTTGAATACTGGGACTCAAATTGATTCAGCAGGAAAATGAGACGCTAAAGTCAAGAATAAAAAGGGAAGCAGATGAGATTTATTTATTAACTAAAGATTGGCTAGCCAAGAAGAGTCAACGTAACCTGTCTTGGGAGAATCGATATGCTTATTCTGTAAGACAAACAGTACCTAGATCTCTGGATGATACTCGAGAACTCTTCGTAACTCAAGTTACTATCACAAAGCACCTTTATCAGAACTACTTTTCTAGGGTCTTAAGTGAAATTAACATAGGCTTCCTAAGTATAATAGTAGCTAAGCAGTTATATCGGAAAAGCATGCATAAAACAGAAAGAATAAGTACTCTCCACATCATTTAGAAACTAGGTTAATAGCCAGGAGAAAAGTTCTGACCTGACAACCACATAAAGCAAGACTGAGACAAGAAAATGCACCATCAAAAGCTCTGATCCAATTGCTTCAATTTTAATATTTGTTACACATTAGAAAGCCATTTCACCCTAGATATTTCATCCCCTCCCCCCCCGACTCTAGTCATCTGAAAAGTATTACTTCCCACTTCATTTTCCCCAGCAATTTCATCAGCATTCTCCTCACACATTGCTGCTTTCCAGACTTTGCAGTCAGTAAATGGAACATGGCTTCAGAGAATCAAAGAGTGGCTTGGACTTTTTATTTCATTGTGCCATGCAAAACCAACGTAATTATTGTTGCAAAAATTGCTGCATCACTGAATGATATTTCTTTTTTAAAGAGTCTCTACTGTAAGCATTTCCTTAGTGAAAAAACTGTAGAGTGAGGCTTTTTTGTTTCCAACTATCAGAGAACAAAATACTTCAGTAAATGTAACTATCACAATGTTTTTAAAAGTTCCGAACGGGTAACCATGTTACTCTCATTCATAGAGACAAAACTGGAGTCTTGCGGCACTTTAAAGACTAACAAGTTTATTTATCGTATGAACTTTTGCAGGAGAAAATCCCACTTCATCACTTGAAACATCTGACGAAGTAGGATTTTCTCCCACAAAAGCTCATGCAATAAATGTTTTTACAGTAGGCATAGCTACATCAGTAGTCTCTGCCCTCAGAGTTAATTCGACAAGTCACTGCAAACACACAAACAAAAAACCCTTGAAATAATTTTGATTTCTAAGGGGTTACAACAACAAAAGCAATTACCCAGCTCATAAACTCCATGGAGCTGGGACTGTCCTTTTATGATGTTTGTGTAAACCAGGGGTACTCAAATGGCAACCCACAGTCCACAATCCGGACCGCAGAGAGGTTTCCGGTGGACCGCGACAGTGGCCTATTTGCCCATTTGAGTACCCCTGCTCTAAGGGCAGCTGAGCAACTTCTGTTGCTCGCTGCGCTCTCCCTCCCCCCCCACGGAGCCTGCTGTGCAGCCGCCCCCCCCGCTCCCACTCGCCCCCCCCCGCCCTCCCCGCCCCCCCTCGCCCCCCCCCCGCGTCTGGCATCGCTGCCCCCCGTTCCCACTCGCCCCCCCCACTCCCGGCATTGCCGCCCCCCACTCCTGACATCACTCCCCCCACTCCCACTCACCCCCCACCCCCACCCTAGTTGTTTGTGGACCCTGGTCAATGGTGGAAGGCTGAATGTGGACCGGCTCGCAAAAAGTTTGAGTACCCCTGGTGTAAACTGTCAAGTATCTACCATAGTCGTTCTCAACCCCTCCCACCTGTGCACACCACAGTATCCCCCCTCACCCTCCCGCTGAGGCTTTCCAGTACCACAGGACAATTCAGAAGCGGCTCCAACTCGCCACTGCTGGAAGCCCCTCTGTTGAGTCCCCCTCCTGCAGCCACTACCGCTTCAGGTGGCTGTGTGAGGTCCCAGCAGAGGCAACCCACTGCTGGAAGAAAACCCCCACCACCAGAAGGACTGCGTCATGACACAGCAGTTCAGACCACTGATCGAGCACAACAGGGTTCCATTTCTCAGAGGCCCCTAGGCATATCCACACTACAGTGATAATAAATGTACTGCTCAAATAAGAAAATAATCAAATATTACATAGAAATGAAACTAAAATTTACTTAGGTAGAGTTTACGTAAACAAATTCATAAACCCAAGTGGACCTCTCTGCTTGCTAGTCTACTGTCTCATAGTGACCTTTAGCATATGCCTGGAAAAGTTTCCCAAGCTCAGAGTCTATGGACATGCAATTCTGAGGCCCATATATCTTCTCAGTTACGACAAAACTGCACATCACGATAATTTAGAGACTCAGGGCAAACAACCAATTTCCTGATCCAAAATGGAAGTTGCTGTGGCCCATATGTCCATAATACAACTGAACAGAACTGACAGCTCAGAGCAGAAGGAAGTGGAATAAAGATCATCATCACTACTAACGGTCACTTTAGCCAGCAAGAAACCAGTCTGGGCTGACTTGTAAACATTAAACCAACAAGGCAGGTGTTATATTATCAAGTATCAATCAAAAGAGAACCAAAAGTTTGTAATTTGTAGTGCTACACACAATTCCTGTTAACACTGACATAAATGCTTGCCACGTGTCACTTTGTATTTAAAAAATTCATGAACTAATCAGACAGTCAATCTTTTGGTATGTATCAGATGAAATAAAAGTGCTCCTTCAGAAAAATAAATATCACCTCCTTCAGAATCAGGATAATAATAATACAAGGTTAGATAAGCAAAAGCAACCTTGTCCCGCTCCCTTACTCAGAGTGAGTCAAACCACTCTGGAGAAAGATACGTTCTGAACTTAATAGTTATTTCAGCAGTGATCCAAGGGGGAGAGAAGGAGAAAGGGTATTATGTTGCAAAGGTGGCCATACTTTGTCATGAGCAATGCAGAGAGTCAACCTTCACAAGTTCGAGAGTCAGAGCATACCTGCCAGGCCCTGGGGCTTCAGCACGCTCCTGCGGAAGCCCCTAGCCCCAAGTGTGCATAATCCAAGACCTCCCTCCCCAACAGGTAGAAGCCTCTAGCCCCACCCTTCTGCCGCAGTGCAAAAAGCCCCAACATCCTCACCTCAGCAGGTGGAGAATGGGAAGCATGTGGAAAGCTCCATAAACCACACTTTAACTGTAAAAAAAGCAGCATAGCTCATAAACCATCCCTGTTACAGTGCCAGCCATGCAAAAAAATGGGACACAAGAAAGAGGAAAACACAAAGAGGCTGTAACAGAAACTGAGCTGATACATAATCCGTATAACAACATTCCAAGATTGTCTCCCTCTCTGAAGCTTAGCCCAGTGATTCCCAACCACTGCACCAGGACGCATCACTGTCACACCACTCAGCAGTAAGTGTCTCGAGGAAAGCTGGGAAAACGGCTGGATTTGGCCTGGGGGAGTGGGCTGGTGTGTCCTGTTGGGTCATGATATGCCATCAAGTGTGTTGCAATCTGCAAAAGGTTGAGAACCACTGGCTTAGACCCTCTACCACCATGGTTTTCAAACTTTCTTCCTTGGGACCCAGTTGAAAAAAATCACTCAGGCCCGTGACCCGATGAGTCCATTCCATTCTTTTAGTGGCGGAAGCAGGGGGCAGCATCACCCCATGCCTGGAGGTCTGCGACCCAGTGCTGAGTCCCAATCCCACGTTTGACAACCATTGCCCTACTGACAGAGTGAAGTGATAGGGACAAACACAACCACAGTTCAGAGAGCTATTTGTCCTGTCACCAGGCTGAACTACCACTGGGATTCAGCCAGTTTCCCACTGATCTCCCTCCCTCCCTCCCCTGCTTTGGGCTTATTTTCCCAGGTGCACAAACTTACACATGACTACAGTTACCAAAACCTGGAAAGGCAGACAAAGAAGTATGACAAGGAGGGCATTGGAGCACACATGGGGAAAATGTACTATTCATGTCATATTCTTCTCTTTTTAGGGAGCCATGGAACCTATGCTCCCTCTAAGCCAAGCACGTGTGCGTGCACACACAGGCTGTGAAGCCAGTGCACACAACAAAATAAAGCATGCACAAAAAATTTCAGCAGTGCTAATATTTTTGTGTTACTTTAAGAAGGTGGTTTCAAATAGCATGTTTCAAATAAGGTTCTGTAATTTATAAAAATCATTCCCATCACCATATCAAAATAAAATTGACATCATACACACTTGCTTCATTACACTCACAAGTTTGACCACACTCACTGGACTGTGCACAAATTTGGATACTGGCTCTGAAAACTTGCACAAAAGAAGTTTTTTGCATGCACAGACTATGAAAAATTAGAGGGAACATTACCTGTAACGCTTTTCCCTAAAAATAAGGCATTCTATGGCGTTCCAGCTTACTTTAACCCCTGTAAGTAAAAACCCTGACAAAATCATGCATTTTAAAATCCCTGCCAGACAGAGGAACGTGAAGGTAAAAAGGAGTACACATCTGCTTTTGCCTGACAGCTAGCAACCAGTGTTCCCGCTAATTTTTTTTATAGGCTACATGTGCATAAAATCTCTTTTGTGCAAAAATTTTGGAACCAGTGTCCAAATTTGTGCGCACTCCAGTGAGTGTAACAAAGCAAGTGTGTAGGATGCCAATAATGTGTACATTTTACCTTGATATGGTGATGGAAATGATTTTGTAAATGACAAAACCTTATTTGAAACAAGCTACTTGAAATCGCCTTCTTAAAAGTAGCATAAAGATATTAGCACTGTTGATTTTATTTGTGCATGCTCTATTTTGTTGTGTGTGCAGGTTTCACGAACTGTGTGCGCATGCACACGCGCATGGCTTAGAGGGAACACAGCTGGCAACCTTACACAGGATGTTGTTGGCACAGCAGAGAACTGCAGCCATAGAGACGAAACAAACTGTTATAATTATCGCCCTGCTGCCCCCCCCACACAGAGCAGGCTCCCCCTGCAAACACATGCCCCCCCAATGCGCTTGTGTGGCCCCCACGGAGCAGGCCCCCCCAGCACATGCGCCCCTCATGCAGCAGCTCCCCCCCCACAATGAGGCAGCCCCTCCCCCAACAGCACGCGCTGCCCCCCTCGCATGGAGCAGGCCCAGCCCGAGCCCCAGCCGGACTCACCTCTCCGGACGGCCCCAGAGGAGGAGGCCCCGCGCCCAAGCGGCCCCTAAAACGATAAACCGAGGCGTTAGTGAGAAAACCGCGGACACAAACCCGCCGCCCCGCTCTCCTCAGCTGCCCAAACTCACCCGCCGCCATCTCCTCAGCCGCGCTTTACGGCCCAGCGCACGCGCGGGCGGGCGGCGACTGTCGCGCGCCGAGAGGTCAAGGGTCGCGTTACGACAGCGCGCCGGGGCCGCTTTAAGGCAGCGCCTGGGAACAACCGGCGGCGCGGCAAGATGGCGGTGGTGGCAGAGCGGGTGCTACCCGCCTCCCCCAACTGGTACAGCGCCCGCTGCAGCGACACCTGCGGAGCCGGCCGCCTCTTCGGCTTCGCCGCCCGGAACAGCGTCTACCTGCTGGAGGTCGCCGCCGCCGCGCCCGCCTTCCACGGTACGGACCCGCCCGGCTTCCGTCCCGCCGCTCCGCGCCTCAGGGGGCGGCTCGCGTCTGCACCGCCCCTTTTTTAACGGCCGCTCCGCTCCCGGCACGTGGGCGGCGGCTGAGCAGGCGCATGCGCCGCGTTCCTGGCCTCGCGCCCGGGGTCACGTGGTGCGGGCGCGCGGGAATTGGGAGCCGCTCCGGCCTGGTGGGCAGCGCGTGGTGGGCACGCTCGTGCCAAGCGGAGCCGCGCTCGTCTCCTTCGGCAGAAGGAGCAAGGAGCCTCTGGCGCTTACAGACTAAGGGGTTTTATGCATTGCATGTGTAACCTGCTAGGGTGGGCTCAAATTCATTCACTTGCCCCTCTCCAGTGCCTCACAGAGAAAACCCCTGATGAAAGCAACTGGAGAGCCAGGATCCAGTTGTTAAAAGGACTCACAGCGAAGACTGCTCAGAGTTTCCATCCCACATTAAACTATTACTCAACAGAAACGTAACAATGAACTTTATTAACTAACTAAACACACCTTATCCTAAGGAACCATAATACTTTTAAACAAAACAGTAAGAAACCCAAGTCCCAAAGTTCAGGTGGAGTCACCCTTCTCTCAATTGCAGTCTTTTAAGTCCTTGGGGCTTGAATGCAGAATGAAAGCAATCCTCATCCTCTCTAGCTACAGGAATCTTCAGGCAGATGCCATGCAGTCCTTTCTTCCTCCTGTGTAGCCAGCACCATGCAATCAGGTCACTGGCCATCCAGCTCTCAGTTCCACCGCAGACAACTCCCCTGCAAAGCAGTCGAAAGCTGGGAGAAAACATCCTGCAGTCCACTCCTGCTCAGCTCCTTTCACTGAGTCCCTTAGCCAATGTCCTCTGCAGCTCTCTGTTTGCTCCTCTCCAGACTTCTCTTCTCAGCCTTCTCCCTGGGCATGTAACTCCAGCAAAACAATAAAACTTGTGGAGCATGCTCAGTGTGCTCCCTCACCCTCTTACCAGAAGTTTCTGGTTTCTGGGCTGCAAAATCTGCCCAGCAACATAACCCAGCCATAAGGGTCCCTAAAAGAGATTGCACCTATTTAGGCACATGGGTTACACATGAGCTTTGGTGGGAGGAAACCCCGCTTCTGCAGAGGTATCAGCTTTCCTCCCACCAAAGCTCATGCAAAAAATGCTTTTTAGTCTTCAAGTGCCACAGGACTAGGGTTACCAGATGTCCGACACGTCCTCCTTTTTACCTTCACGTCCTCGGCCCACCTGTAGGGTTACTAGATGTCAGGCAAAAGGAGGACATGTTCTCCTTTTCACCTTCACGTTCTCTGTCTGGCAGGCATTTTAAAAAGACATGATTTTGTCTGGCTTTTTACTTGCAGGGGTTAAAATGTGCTGGAATACCCCAGACCTCCCTATTTTTAGGGGGAAGTGTTCCAGGGCCCCCTAAAAACAGAAGGATATGACATGAATGCTACGTTTTCTCCGTGTGTCCTCCAATGTCCTCCTTTTTGTACTTCCCTGTCCTCCTTTCCAGGCTTTGGTATGTGGTAACCCTACACAGGACTCCTTGTTTGTTTGTTTTCTTCCCCTGTAGCTGAATCCAAGTTTACTTCAAAATGAGCATGTCCACACCTGGAGTTATTCAGCAAAGATCCCATCTCGTGGGTGCTTAGAGCTCAGATCCAAGGTGTCCTGTTCCCCTGTAACCGATTCCATGTTTACTCTGGAATCAGCGCGTCCACACTTGGAGTTATTCAGCAAAGGTCCCACCTCGTGGGTGCTTAGAGTTCAGATCCAGGGTGTCATATTCCCCTGTAGCTGAGTCCAAGCTTACTGCAGAATGAGCGTAGCCCCACTCAGAGTTATTCAGCAAAGGTCCCACCTCACGGGTGCCAAGATTGCCGCTTAAGCTTGCATGGCTATACTGCCATTAAACAGCCCATGAGCCTGCATCAACTGGGGTAGCCATCCAGGCTGGCTGTTAATTGCACCATAGGCATACATGAGAGTTTTAAAGCACAGTAGCTATGAAACGAGCGTGAGAAACCTGCCTGCATCTGCGATCTCAAATTTGGTACAGGTTATTGTGGTGGTCACATAATCATCCTGCATTCAGTGGCTTTTGCAGCAGTTGACCAGAGATGTTGCAGTGAATGATATTTTGCCTTTTGTGACTTTTCAGAATTAGAAAAATATTTGTGTTTCTGAGGCTAGAATTTATTTTATGTGACTTTTTTTGTTTTTGCAATCCTAGGGGAACTCGTAGGCCACACTGAAAGGGTTTCTGGTTTTACATTTTGTCACTATCCTGGTCAGAGCAACTTCTGTGCCAGCAGCTCTGATGATGGAACTGTGAAAATCTGGGATACGCAGACACTAACTGTTGTGACTGAGCATACGCTGCATCAGGTATAGTAACCAACTGCCACATCTTTGTGTCTGTGGAAATAGTAAAAGACAAAACTTAACAAACAAAATTCCCAAATCTTTTCTTATGCAAAGACAGCATTGCACCAGTTTCTCAATGCTAGTGAGGGAGCTGGAAACAAAGGTTATCCGCACCTATGACCAGCAGAGGTCCATGGACCAACTAGCGAACTGATACTCTAGAACAGAGCTTTGGCAGCTGGCTTGTGTTTGATTTGTAATGCACAGTAACCCCTGGATTTTTTTTCAACGATGCTATCGCCTAGCCAGATCTTCCCCATTTTGTAATTGTTCATTTGATTTTTTTTTTCCCCCACCTGTCTCCTGATCCTAAATGAAGTATTTTGTGTTTGTCTTTATTGAATTTCACGTTGTTAATTTCAGACCAGTTCCCTATTCGTCAAGGTCATTTTGAATTCCAGTTCTGCTCTCCAAAGTGCTGCCACCCCCTGCCAGCATGATATTCTCTATTAATTTTACAAACCTGCTCTTACACAACATAGTAATGAAAGCGTTCAGTAGTACCAGACCCGGAACTGATCCTGGCGAGACCCTACTAGATACACCCCTCCAGTTGGACAACAATTGATTGATAACCACTCAGAGTATGGACTCTCAACTGCTCGTGCACCTACCTTATAGTAATTTCATGCAACAGTTTCATAGGTTGTGTGTGAAGGAGACTGCATAGATGGTCAATTACTTGGCTCAACTGCCACACTGAGGTGACAGCGTGAGCTTTCAGCCGCTGGTTTGTGGGTTGTGTGTGTATTTTGCGTTTTGCATCCTGGAATTCCTAGAGGCCATAACCCTATGATTCTTATATTGTGATCCATGGAGCTTTTCATGGCAATCAAACCAAACACGGGACTCTAACACTGAAGCTATGAAGGATGGTGGCCTCATCACAGGATCGTCCTCTGACAGCATTGTCTGTAATAGGCTGTCAGTGGTTTTCAACCTTTTTTTTTTCATTTGTGGACCCCTACAGATTTTCAAATGGAGTTATGACTTCTTTTTGGAAATCTTAGATGCAACCTGCAGAACCCCAAGTGTCTTGTGGACCACGGATTGAAAATCATTGGTCTATGTGCTGCTCCTGCCTTCTAGCTATTCAAGCAAACTTATATGTGTCCTTCCCGCTATTGTGTATTGTAAATTATTCCTTTAGACAAGGTCTACAAAGCAGGCTTAGAGACCAGGCTTCACTTGATCAGTCTGTATTCTGTTTTTTCAGAATACAATCTCGGCCTTGCATTGGTCATCTCACGTGAAAGATTTGGTTGTGTCCGGTGATGAGAAAGGGACAGTGATTTGTTTCTGGTATAACAGAAAAGACTCCCAGCAGTTCTTCCCAGAGCCCAGAACTATATTCTGTCTCACTTGTTCCCCCCATCATGAGAACTTGGTGGCTATTGGGTAAGTTCTAGTTATGTTGTGGTTCCTTTTTGTTTTGCAAGGTAGAGGTGTGGTTTTGCCTGTAATACCGTTTTAAATTTATTCTTTCAGAGGTTATAGTAGTTGTTTGGGGATTTGGCCAGTCCTTCTTAAAGTTTTTTGTTCTCGTTTAAGTATTTATTTGATCAGGCATCTAACAAAGTGGCCTCGTCTCAGATGAGATTTGGGGTTATGTCTACACAGCAAGCAATATCCCATGGCAGAAAGTCTCACAGCCAAGTCTACAGACTCAGGCTCACACTATGCAGCCAAAAAAAACAAACAAACCACCCTGTGTGGACTTGAGCTGGAGGTTGGCTTTTGAAATGTGGGAAGGTGGATGGGCTTCAGAGTCCATGCCCAAAAGTCTCCATAAGCCCAAGTGTGTAAACCTGGACTCTAAGACTTGCTGCCAGAGGATCCAACATGCTGTGTAGATGTGTCTTGAAAGTCTGAAAGACCCACAAGAACAGGACATTCATACTTGTCTGAAACTGGGCTGACAGTCAGGCCTTTACTTGAGCAAGTGACTCAGTACTGAGCTAAAATTCAGGTGGTAGCAGAACTTGTTGCCTTTGTAGTTTTATTTCAGACCTTTAAAGATATCTAAAACTGATCATTTTGAACTGCACTTTAGCTATGTTGGGGGAGTGGGAGGGGAGACTAAATCTCTCTCTCTCTCACAGTTGTGCCACTTCCCTGGCATCATTAGGCTGTGCTACACATTGTAGTTCATCTGGCCCTTAAACACACATCACTTTGTTCCCCCTTCATGTCAGGACCATCTGAGGTCCATGAAGTGTCTAGGGAGAGCAAGCACAAGAAAGGGAGAACACAACATAGATTCAGAGAGGAAGATCTTAACTTTCCCTGCACAAAAAACACCAATGTTTTCTGAGTCTTTCAAAGAAACATCTGCCATGCTAGCTGAGGTGGCTCAGGGCAGACACCCAAACTGCATTGTATATCATAAAATGAGATTTCGCCAATCCAGTAACAAATGTGAACTCCTACTGCAGTGTAACAGTCTTGCTGTGGAGTTACAGGCAGTCTCCTTGGGCATTCTGGTCTGTCTTTCCACCCTGGCAAGCTGGACTATGTCATAGATGGTCCCTTTATGCCAAAAATCAGAACAGTGTTCAAATTATTCTGTCATTTGCACACTGATCTCAATCAGAGACAGTTCTGGTCATTAACAACACTTATTGACTAAGGAGAGAAATATTTACAAGGTTACAACAGGAAACACACAAATGAGTTGGTGATAGATTTAAAAAGGTAATGTCAGCTAACTGCTCTAATAAGCAGCCCTGTGTCCTTTTGGACTGGCTGACTGTAATGCAGCATGGAAATACCTTGATTTTGTTTAGGAATCTTTGCCCCTCAGAGTCCAGACAGCGTAAAGATCTCAGTTTCTCCTTGCCCGTGACTTTAATCTGCTTCACCCCAGTGTCCAAAGTGATGAGATGAGTTCCTGCATAGGCTTGCCCTTCCTGAAAGAAGTAAGGAATGAAATCAACAAGATCTTTTAACACTACACAGTGCTTCATTAGTCTTCAGAGGGCTGTCTTGTCATTTAACCTTAATCTTGTTTTCCTGCTTGATGAGTTACACAGTTACAGAGGGATGGTTACAATGCCAGCCCTCTATGTCACTTTACACCATGTGTTACAGATTTCATAAGTAGGATTCACACACACAGCATCCTACAAGCTTTCATAAAGTCTAAACGTTCTCCTCATGCTAGTCTCTCACTTAACTGGAGTAGCCTACAGCTGCTTTCCAACTCTGCCTTTGTCAGTGTTGAGTGAGGAAGTCAGTGCTGATTTACACCAGTAAAGAGTCTGTCCATGTCTGTTTGTTTGAGAACTCAAGTATCTTTTTGTGAATTGAAATGTTTATTTTTAGCTATAAAGATGGCATGGTGATTATCATCGACATCAGCAGGAAAAGGGAAGTTGTTCATAGACTAAGGGGCCATGATGATGAAATACACTCTCTGGTGTGGTGCCCTGTGCCTGGTGAAGAAGCGTTATACAGTCAGCAAGAAGCTCTCCGAGGTAAATAAATGGTTTGGGGCTTTCAAATTGTTTCATAGTTCGTGTGACTGTCCAGTCAGTAGGCAGATGAGTTTCTTATTCCATTAATAAAAATGAACTAAGCTGATCTAAGGCAGCCAAAGAGTTGAAAATAAAGTTTCTCTGATGCAGGGCAGTATAACTGCACTTATTAATATTTACAGTGCTGTCCATTTTTCAAACGCTGTGCTATCATTTCAACTCCTTTTAATGTTTCTTTGGAAAGAAGGTGAGGTTCCAAATGGAGAGCTGACCCAGGAGGCAGCTGTAATGAAAAGCTGTTACCTGGCCTCAGGAAGCAAAGATCAGACCATTCGAATCTGGAGCTGTGCGAGAGGCAGAGGTAAGTGCAATGGAATTTTATAGAGGAAGTGGCGGCAGGTCGTGTGGAATGATAGGTTCGCTTTCTATCTGCTGGCCTTGTCATTCAGCAAGATGCTGATAATTCCTTTGTATGTTAATTGTTTCTAGAGACTCAAATGTGATCAAGGCCCCATTGCACCATAATATGCTCTACCCCAGTGTAGCAGCTCCCCACGTATTGTCGTCAGCGTAGATACTTTGGCTGGTGGGTAACCCAGGGCAGGAGTAAGTAACCGAAGGGACACCCTCCTCCATGTCACAGAATATTGTAGTAGAGGTAAATTCTGACCTGGACCAGGGAACCATAACTCTGATCATCACTAGAGAGAGAGTTCTAAGAAACAAGTACAGAGGACACTGCTCTGGGCAATTCCCCCAAAATATTGTGGATTTTAAAAGCAGAGGGATGCTGGGAAACTGCAACTAAAAAAAAAAAAAAACAGTTGGAAGGACAAGATGATGGATTTGAGGTTTGTTTAGTTTGAGACTTCACATTAGCAAGATCTGACATCCTCTCGGGATTGTCCCATGCTTAGTGGCCAGATTGTAATTAATCTCTTGGTTCTGTAGGAGTGATGACCCTGAAATTGCCCACTCTGAAGAGAAGAAGTGGGGGTGTTGACCCCACTATTAAAGAGCGCATTTGGCTGACTGTCCACTGGCCCTCTAGCCATCCCACAGCAATTGTATCCAGCTGCTTTGGGTGAGTAGATTTTGCCAGCCTGGACAAATTCTGCAGTTTTGGACACTTTAACTGCTTGCCAATAAAGCACCTAGTAGAAACCCTGCCTCCTTTATGCTAAGGAGAAAGGTGCCTCTGGTGCTGGAACTAATGCGAGGACAGGATATTGGCCTCATTATGTGGATAAACTTTTATGAGACTGTATTTTCTGTGTTTCCTAAGACTTGTCGAAAAATCTAATTCTGCATATCATTGCTAATGATACAGGTGGTTTCATGTTTGTCCATGAGCACTGTGATGGGGGCAGGAGGGAAGGAAGCTGTGTGACTCACACTGGCCTTGGTTTGATGTTGGGTATGTGTGTGCATAGCTGTTTCTTGTGCAGCTGAAAATAAAATGTGCACTTTACTTTCACAGAGGTGAGCTGCTGCTGTGGGATTTGACCCAATCTGGGAAACGTAAATGGATGCTACTGGGATCTTCTTCAGAAGGGCAAAATCACACAAGGATTGTGTTTAATTTGTGTTCATTGCAGGCATATGAGAGAAAGCTACTTCTTTCCATTTCAATGGACAGGGATGTAAGAACCACTTGTCATCTTACAATAGTATAGAAATATTTAAGACCATTCACTGCAGCTAAATCTGAATATCCCCAGTTCTTAGGAACAGAATTTGTTGAGCTACCGGCAGGTTGTATGTATTTATGTTGCTGTTGACTTGTGAGCTCAAACTTCTGTTACAATGAGATTGATGAATCTCTTCCTCTGAGCTTGAAGGAGAAACATTAACAGTGGGAAATGTCCATTTGTTCTCTTTCTTTCTTAACAGTTCTCTATTTGAACAAGCCCCAGTTCATGTGTTAAAATCACATAGTAGTCTTGTAATATGGGGCTTGTAGAACCTAGATAATTTTAAAGTGCTGTCTCGACTGTGTTGAAAGGAGCTGAGAAGTCTGAGGGGGGTTGGAGAACAACAGTTGTTAATTTATCCATGTGATCTGCTCATCTTTATTGAGCAGGCAGTCTCCCACATAACACTGAGAGATCTTTTCTGTTGTCATTACATCGCTAACTTGTATTCTGTTTCTTGTTTCTCAACTTTTCTCCAGGTAAAATGTTGGGACCTGATAACTTTAGATTGTTGCTGGACTCTGCCATCTCTCGGGGGCTTTGTCTACAGCCTGGCCTTCTCCCCTGTGGACACGGGCTGCCTTGCTATAGGTGTTGGGGACAGCATGATCCGTGTGTGGAACACGTTGTGTATGAGCAATACTTATGATGTGAAAACATTCTGGCAGGGCATTAAATCCAAGGTCACAGCTGTGAGTGTGTTTCTCGCGCTCTTTTTCTCTTGCGTTTTGTTTCCCGTTATCTGTCCTAGTTCAGGGAAACTGCACCGATATTCTCCCTCCATGTTGCAGCAAGGGCACCCAAGTCATAAATACAGGAAGCCAGTATATTGCCCATGTTCTCACATGTACTAGAATTATTTGGAGGCAGTGTGTTTCTTCATGTCTAGAGATGATTTGGTCCACTGATGCAGCTGCAGGTGTTGTGTAACATGTCAGGGAAAACTGACCATGGTCCATTCATGTATTTCTGGCCAGTTTTTCCCCACTCTGATCTTCCTACGCTGTCCTTAGTTTTCCTCTGGCACCCTACAGTGACGGTGACAGCCTTTGTTAAAAACAGGCTTGGAGGACTGTTGGTATAGTTCAGCCACAGCTTAGCAAAAGGTGCCTGCTCTGTGGAAAGCGATGGAGTTAGGGCTGACAACACAGCAGTATCTCTTCAGTAGAAACTGCTTTTCCCACTATGAGTGTTGTTACTCCTCCAGCCACGTTTCACCCTAATCATGATAAATTGAGAGGGGCCTTGGATATCCTCAGCAAGGGATCATGGGCCTAGTAGAAGGGGTTGACCTACTAAGACACGGTACTGCCACCTCACTTTCAAGATTTTCTTTCCCCCCATCCGTGAATTAACATCAGGAAAAACTCTCCTTAAGGAAGGGTTGTTTGATCTCTTATTATTGTTTTTTTGCAGTTATCCTGGCACCCAACTAAGGAAGCCTGCTTAGCCTTTGGAACGGATGATGGGAAGGTCGGCGTGTACGACACGTACTCCAGCAAGTAGGAGCTAGTTTTCAAGCTGATCAGTGTTCTGATGGGCAAATCATAGCTACAAGGATGGGAATAATGGAAGCTTCATAGGCCCCTTGAGCAATCTGGAGTAACATGTTTCATTTATTGTTATGCTACTGTTATTTTTTTCCATTCCATGCATCCAGTATCCATTGGATATTGATCATTAGTATCACTGCTAGTGTTGAAATTCAGGCCTTGCCCACTCGCTGTACATTGTCCTTTTTCTCTGCTGCACTGGCCTTATGGTAACGCAAGCTATAGCTCAGGAAGTAGGCTTAAATTAGAACTAGCCATAGGGCATACCTGGCTGAATTCAAGAGGTGTCCATTTTGCCTGTTTCTCCCTTCTGTGCCTGGTAGCTCCTGATGTATTTTTGCTTAACTTGCCCAACCAAATACCACCTGTGGGCATGGAAAATGTCAGCCAAAAAGTCTTTCTTTTCCGAGGGCTAGGAGCATGGGCAAATGTGCCATATGAGAGAAGTTCTCCTGTAACCTTACCTGTAGCAAGTCACATACCAGACAGAGGATGCAGTTGTGAGGGGTGCTATTAGTTGCATGTCTGCTTGTTGGCCTGATAAACTGCTGTCTGGCCATTTTTTCCACTCATGGCTGTTGTGCTTGGAGCTTTTTCTGAGTCCGAGACTTGTTTTTGGGGATCTTCACTGACTTCTGACTTGTTTTGCTCTTCCCCACTCCTTTGCCTACCCAGCATCAAAAATAAGCCTCCTCAGATCTCCAGCACCTATCACAAGAAGACTGTGTACACCTTAGCCTGGGGACCACCGATTCCCCCCCTCTCATTTGGTGAGTCTTGGACCCATAGTATAGCAAACAGCACTGCCTTCCATTGACAGAGGATGTGGATGTTGTGGAGAAGGCCCATCATGGGGTATATGATGCGTGTGCACTTGAAGACTTTTAAAGGGAGTCATCCTTGGGAAGGAATGAACTACTAGCTGCACACATGAACATGCCTTGTGGTCCTTGAGGGTCATACCTGGGGTCTTCAGCACCAACCCATCAGCCCCATCACTTGTGCTAGAGGACTGAGGTGACCCTTGTTAAAGAACAAACTCTTAATTTTGTTCAGAGCCAGCCTTTACCAGAGGATGGTACAAATCTGTGTACACTCAGTGTGCTATAAAGAGGTGTACTTCTGGTATTGGTACTTCTAGCCCTTCTAATGGGTTGTAGCAGGAAAGAGTCTTACTACCAAATCTCATACGACTCTTTAAATCAAGGGTTGTATTTTTATTGGGAATGATTAGCCCGATGTGCGCCTATGGAAGAGAAGGCTGTATTTCGCTTTTTTCTCTGTTGTATAGGAGGTGATGGTGACAGTCCCTCTGTAACATTATACAGCTGTGCGGGGGAAGGCATTGTCTTGCAGCACAACCCTTGGAAGCTTAGTGGAGAGGCAACTGACATCAATAAAGTCATTAGAGACACTAA
Source organism: Podocnemis expansa (assembly GCA_007922195.1). Classification (NCBI taxonomy): domain Eukaryota; kingdom Metazoa; phylum Chordata; order Testudines; family Podocnemididae; genus Podocnemis; species Podocnemis expansa. The sequence continues at coordinate 3,674,704 of ML682007.1, forward strand.
TTCAATCAAAGTGAGTATAATTCTTTCTGGGTCATGGAGTAGAAATTACTTGTATGTTACATTCCATCCCACTGGGTTTTCTTTTCTATCTCGCTGATGATTCTATAGGAAATAAAAAAGGCATCTGAAATCCTAAATCATCTTAGATTCACTTCATAGACATTTAAAGTATCTAAATAGTTTGTGTTACTTACGCTTCTGTCCCTGAAGGCGTTTTTTCTCTTTCATTAAGACAAGAGGGCAGATATTCTGTTGCAATAAAGTTGTGGCTAATTGTTTTCCAGTGGTGTAATTTATTTACCCAAGAGAGCACAGCTGAGATGAAACGTATCTCGTTTTCAGAGAAGTGCTTGGCTTTCTAAAACTAATACTTGGTTCTTATAGTTCTTTCCATCTTTAAAGCACCTGAGACATTAATTAAAATCCGCATTGCCCCTTTGAATCTGATAGGCAAGGATCATTCATTAGCACTATTCCGTAGATCAGGAAACCAAGACAAAGCACCTTAAGCCACAGCACTAGAGTGATCGATAGCCTGATATTAGGGACTTTGCCTTAAGTATGCAACTATTCTTCTTCCCACCCCCCCGGGGGAAAAAAAAGTGTCCTGATTTCTCACGCTTATCTGCTCACCTTGCGTAGTGCTGGAGTTAAAACATGAAGCTTTTAGCTCTAGACACTATGCTCAGGCCACACTTAGATCTCATATTTGCATACAGCTTCCTTGTACGTTTGAGGTTGGCAGAGGCACAAATGATAGTTAGGAGATTAACATCTGAAAAATCTCCCCCTGAATAGCTAGGCTGAGATCACATAGTTAGTGAATATTCTTCAGCCACCTGAGACTTCAGCATGCTCCTAGCTGTGGTGTTGCAATAAAGCTATTAAGCTGTCCAGTGAAAGTCCATCTGAAACACTGCAGATGGAGCAAAGTAAGTTATGGTGACTGATCAGATCTGGGCAGAGGGATGGTTGATCATGCCTTAGCAAAATGAAGAAGTGTAAACAGTGGATCAGCTCCTTGTTTGGTATAAATCACATGGTTTCATTAACTTCACTTGAGCTCTGCTCACCTACACTAATTGAGGTCCTGCTCTAGACTTTCTGACTAAAAGCGTCATTAGAGGGAGGCATGAATTTTCCCCTTTTAACAGGAAACAACCAGCACCCGCAATTGAGAATTACTGATAACATAGATGGGGGGTGGAATTACAGCTAGAGAAAAATTCTTTATAAGCTTGAAAAAGAAAGTTAGGTGCCCAGATCCCACTGAATCACAGAGAAACTTCCTGTGAAATTTTTAGAGTCTGAATTGATAAACTTGAGTCACTGTTTCCTGCAGTAATCAATAGAACCTATTTTATCATCACTTAAGCATGTATCGCTGTTCCAGAATGAGCTCTGGAAATCATACATTGAGAGTTCTGCCATGGACTTTTTTTTAAATTGAGCTCCAAGTCTGATTACTGGTTTAATTCTCTGGAATTTATGGGTTTGCAGCAGTTACTGCTAACGGTTTTGTGTTCTTCCCTTGATATGTTTTCTTTCTGTAGTACAAGTTGCCTGCCCGAACTGAGATCAGCTGGAAACCAGATGGCAAAATCTTGGCTCTTGGGAATGAAGATGGGTAGGTTTTCCTTTAGGTCAATGCTAATTTCATATGTGCAATCAACAGCCAAGTAAGCAAATTGTTCAAGAGTCAGCAATGTGACTGCTCTGATTTCTCTCCAACCTTCAGCCCTGTCTGTCAGCATGTTGCAGGGAGGAGGAGATTGTTCTTATGTTAGTGAAATAGCTGGCCCTACCGATAGCCAGGTGTGCTGGAGACAGGTGCTTTCAACATGGCATTGCCAGGACACTTCAATCTTGAGTGGTAATATTCTGTGCGGTGCCAGGGCCGGGCTCATGGGCACACTGTACAAGTGACTGCTAGGTTTAGGATGCTTGTTTTCACCTGTGACTAAAGCTGGGATTGCAGCCAAGTGAATGGAGGTGAAAATCTCATTAACCTCTTCAAACACTCCAACCCATAGGCTCTCATTGTACCCTGTTAATGTGCAATAACAAAAGAATAGTCATGTTCGGGATGAGATCTATATCATTTAGCAAATCCCAGTTTTTCCTAACCTGTAGATTTCTCATTTGGTTTTTTATTTTAATTTCAGATCAATTGAGATATTTCAGGCTCCTAATTTGAAATTGCTTTGCACCATCCAGCAGCATCACAAACTGATTAATGCTATTTGCTGGCATCATGAGCATGGGACCCAGCCAGAGCTGAGCTGCGTCATTGCGTCAGGCTCAATCAATGCCATCATTTACGTGCATAACCTGAAGAATGTCCTAGGTAACTGCCATGGCTTATTCTTTCCAATGTTGGCAGGAATGTGATCCTCCCTCCCCCACATTCAGTATTTTCCTTTCGTTACACTCTCAAGATGGCTCTGCTACTGTGTTTCTCTCCTTGACTCTGAAGAGAGTTGATTTTTCTCCTTTTCCTTACCCTTTGAATGATGATTGTTTTGGATAGGTAAAGTTGCTTTGGAGTCCCATTCCCACATTCGTTTCGCCTGATAAGACTTGAGGTAGTTGGCCAGGCTTGCTCACACCACACCTGAGCAGGGAGAGGTGCCTTGTGTCTCATTAAGGGTTTTCCCCAAGGTCTGGGTAGGGTGCAGAATTGATAGGAAACTGGTGACAAGGATCTGATGGGGTGCAGTACACTCATCTGATGGTAGGGGGAAATCACTTGTTTCACTTCTCTGGAAAAGTTGCCTGTTGCTTGTGTCTTCAAATATGTGGGAAGAAGAAGGTAGAGAAGCCTGTGAAATATTGAACTATGAGAAATCTCAGCTTAGGAAGAGCTTGCATGTTTCACAGTGCTTTTGGTTTCCAACGTGCACTCAGTGTGAGGAACAACTGAAGTTGTACTGTGGGGCGAACTGGTGTGATAATGATGTGAAGACAACTTTTATTTTGTTTAGAGTCCTTCATGTGAACCTTCTTCCAAAACTGTTGACAGTAGTAACTAATAAAATAGCATTCTGCATAAGGTATAAACTGCACAGGTGGACACAGCAAGTCAGACTTTTGAAAGCACGGAGTCTGGGTGTATATCAGCTTTTCACTGATGTTTGCACGTATGTGCTCTTTTGATCCCTACATTGCTCAGACAAAGAAAGGCATGCCACAGGGTCTCTCGACAACTGCAAACGTGGCCTGATATGAGCATATCCATTGCACTGGTAAGACTTGGCCTCCCAGCCTTACCTGACCTCCGCTGTTTCCTTTCAGATGGTTCTTCAGAGACTCCTGTGACAATAACAGAGCCTTTTCGAACTCTGGCAGGGCACACAGCTAAAATCACAAGTCTGGCTTGGAGCCCGCACCATGATGGGAGATTAGTATCTGCTTGCTATGATGGCACAGCACAGGTATGGTTGTTACATTCCTTTTGCTTTCCAGCGGTCCTTCCTCTGCAGTTTTTGAAAACCAAAGTAACAGCGTGGTGATGACTCCTGCCAGATAAGCTATGGTGTTGCTGAAAACTTATGTGCAAAGGAAATCTGCCAAAAAGGACAACACAATGTTCCCCTACTGCTCTGTTAGTACCTGTTTCCAAGCAGTAACCAGCCCCTATGTTTGCAGAGCAAGAGCTAAAACCATTACTGGGAACCACTACAAATCTAGTGACTAGGGGAATGCGGGACTTTGAAAGACAAACTCATTGCTGCTTTGGCCTCACCCAGAGGTGAATGGCATGGAGAAGGGCCATGGTCACCCAATGAAAAACTTAATAGGAAGCAGGTTTAAAACAAACATAATAAAATATTTCCTCACACAACTCACAGTCAACCTATAGCGGTTCAAAAAAGAATTAAAAACTACATGAAAGGTAGATCCATCAATACCTATTAGCCAAGATCATAATGTGCATAAACCTGTGTTCTGGGTGTCCATAAATATCTGTCTGCCAGAAGCTGGGACTAGTTGACAAGCCATGGGTCACTGGCTAGTTGCCCTCTTCTTTTCATTCCCTCTAAAGCATCTGACACCAGCAACTACTGGATTACAGGGTACTGAGCTAAATGAGCTGTTGGTCTGAATGAATGTGGCTGTTCATATGATCTTTTGTGGTTTGGTCAGTGGAGAAAATGAAACCGATATTAGTAAAGACTTCTTGATGATGCTTCAAATTTTCATTCTGCAAAATTATTAGAATGCCAAGAGAGCTGTACTGAACATTGAGGAAAAAGTGTGCTCAAGGCAGAGTCGGTGACAGAGGCCCTCCCACATCTCCAGCCCAGCCCCGGCAGCATCAGGAGCCACATCCAGGCTGGGGCTGCCTGCTGGCAGCGATTGGGGCCGAATTGGCTGATTTCCAGGTTCAGTTTGTCAGATCTTTCAGCAGTACTTTTGGATCCTACAGGAAGGAAGATGTTAGCTAAAATGTATGGTGGTTAACCGTGGGAACAAAAGAGACTCTGTGCCTTGGTTTTGGGTTCATGGTTCTTGACCCTACTTTGGAGATCCCTCAGTTTAAAGCTGCTGGTAATCGGTGAAGATGATGCAGAAATTAGCTGAGTATCAGACTTGAGATATTTGGTTCCTCTAAAATGGCTTTTGTTTTCAGGTGTGGGATGTTCTTAAGGAAGAACCTCTGTGCAATTATCGAGGGCACCGGGGCCGGCTACTATGTGTCCAGTGGTCACCAGTTGATCCAGATGCTGTTTACACAGGAGCAGATGACTTTTCTGTTCATAAATGGCTAATCTCAAAGCAGGAGCACATCCGCCCCCCTCCAGGTCAGTATACCAGAGCAGAGAATTCTGTCCTGGGGAGGCATGAGTATCCTGGAACAGTAACGAAATACTTAATGGTAATGTATGTTCCAACTTCAAATCTGCCCGTTAGTTCTTAAACAGAAGCTCAGGGTCTGAGATCAAGTGGGACTGTAGATGAGACCTCCACTGTTGTAATAAATTCTGATCTCCAGAGGTGATATGCTAATATCAAGGCAGTTTGCTGTCTAACATAATTATTGCAATCTTTTTCCAGGCAAAAAGTGCATAGAACTGGAGAAAAAAAGGAGCTCTCAACCCAAACCCAAAGCTAAGAAGAAGAAAAAGCCAATGGGAAAGGTTCCAGCAAAGCAGGATGTGAGCGACATCGTGAATGGAGAAGAGATTGTAGACCATTTATTAGATGAGAATGGACTATCGGACCAGGAGGAAGAAAAGGAAGCCCAGGAGTTCTCTGACAAGGTCCCTCTGGCAGGTAATTACCAGGATCAAGATTGTCCCAGTTAAGGGAAGAGGCTAAGTGCTCTGGAGAGGTAAATGACTAAGATCATGGTCTGGAAATAGCATGCCCACGGACAAGATTCTCCCATGCGCTTGGTATAACTGGAGAGGAGAGGGTGGATTTATGCCTCATTTGTGCCTCTCTCAAGTGATCCTAGAATCACCAAGGATGTAATTTGTTCCTTGGCCAAATTTACAGCATCTGTTGCCGCTTCCCTTAATTCTTCTAGCTACAAGAAGTTTAAACACACGTTGGAGACAAAGCTGCTCAACTCATCACTGACTGTTAACCCTTCATAAGACCATATCTTCTAATGTTTTGGGTTTCGCTGTGGCTTCTTAAATGAATTTCCTTCATTTAATCCCAGTTTCCAAGGACGTCCCATCACATCCACATGTTTGTTCTGTGTCTGACCAGCCAAAACCTTCCATGAACCATAAAACCACTCCTGTGAAAAAGGATCACCCTAAAGAGAAACCAGGTTAGTACATTTCATGCACAAGTGTCATGACCCAGCCAGTTTGGAGACGATACAGTGCCAATACGCTCTGGGGCGTCTTTCCTTTTAAAAGAGCAGCTTCCTGTATTAATGTTAGCAGCTAAGCGGTGTCTGGCAAGAGAGAACTTTTAGAGCTATTCGTCCTTCTCGTTCAAACTACTTTTGATTGAACTGATCTGCCAAACAGGGAAAAATGACTAAGTTTAGTGTGACATATGACTGTCTCAGCACATACAGCTACTACTACCATCAGTGTAAACCTAGAGGTATCAAAACATGGTTCCTGCATAGTGATCTCTGTTCATGAGGCAGAAATACCTTTTGAGATGCCTATGGCACTTAGACATAGTTTCTGTAGCAGCCAAAGTTTCCATCTCTTACTATGTGTCACAAGTTGGTTTTATTTTAATGGGAGGGAAAGCCATGTTCATCTCTAGTGCTAGAACTCTGCAGCAATAACTGAAACGTGACTATCTTCATTCCAGTCCCTGATGCCTTCGGGAAGAAGAGAAAACCTCGATCTATCCTGCCTGTCAGCACATCTGTGGACCAGAGGTCAAAAGATGAACTGCATCAGGACTGCTTGATGTTGGCTACATATCTAAACTCCAAAGGTAGAGAAAGCGCGGGACATCGAGCACTGCAGCTGCTTCTTCCGGCTCAGCTGGGGAATCCCCACCCAAACAGCCCTTTGGGCAAGATTTTTACATATCTGTGTCTCCTGGATCCATACCTTGGCACCTAAATATAGATTTTGGAGGTGAACTTCAGGCACCACCTTGTGAAAATCTTGACCATTACATAGGAACAAGTGAACAAATCTTGTTTTATCCTTCCCATACTGCTTCACTCTCCTGCCGTTTTGAGACTGGGAGGTGGAATACTCTTACCAATGCTGGGCACATTTTAATCTGAGATCTAAACAGTCTGGATGGGATGAAATTTTCTATGTACCCGTAGGTATAAAAATTCATGTCCTTGGCTCTCCCCTCCAGTATCTTAATCTGTACTGTGTTACAGATGTTATTTATACCAATGTACAGTGGAAGCTGCAAACTCCTATTTAGTGATTCCCAACAACGGATTAGTGTCAAGCACAAGATTGATTTCACTGCAGACAAATGTGGGCTGTGAGGGAGATGTCTATGTTCACACAATGATTTTCTTAGATACAAAGGGCACAAAGAAAAATTAACTAAACTTGGGTTTAGATAAATATTCTTGCTGTACCTGGAAGGTCCTGTAAGTCAGCTATAGAAGTTATACACAAGTGAGAACCAGTTAGATCTATTTTGTAAACAGGATAAGGAGCAGGAGCTACCAGCTGTATAATTATTTTTGAAAGAAAAGTGGGGTGTAGTTTAGAATGGATTGAAGGTCTCTGTCCCTGTTTTTTGTGATTGATCCTAATTTGTTCACTGCATATAGATAGCACTCTCTCTATTTTCTTTCTGTTAGGCCTGAATGAAGGTTTGGCCCCAGACTCAGAGGATCATGTCCTTTTGGGGATGTTTACAGATAGAGCTGTACTGTACAGGATGATGGAAGTGGAAGGTAAGTTTGGGGGTGTGATGAATCCAGTCTGGGTCATGTCTTCATGTTTCTGTTATCCTCCAGGCAGAGAGAAACATGAATCTTGTTTAACTTGTCAGTTTAATGCCTGTTAAAACAAGAGTGCAAGAGGATTGCCCAGAGCGAGGCCTAGTGCCTGAATGAAAGCATTGTGTTTGCTTCTCTCAAATGCACACCTGCGGCCTCTGTCTTAGCCCTGGGTAAATGCACATTCTCTTGTGTAGAAAGTCCTCACCTGACGCTGGTACCAAACCAAGGGGTATGTTTGTTTCCAATAGGAAAAAGCCACTTGGAGAATGGGCACGTGGAGTTGTTTCAGCAGCTCATGTTGTGGAAAGGAGATCTGAAGGGCATCCTCCAGTCAGCTGCTGAGCGAGGAGAGCTGACAGACCAACTAGTAGCAATCGCACCCATGGGTATGTTCTGCTGATGTGTAAGGAAGTGGGGTTAGTTGCCCTGGGCATCCTAGTGATGACTGTGAGAAACAAAAGTGGGTCTTATCTGTAATACTGTGCAGAGAGTACCCAGTTACAAAACAGATAGAAATCCACATAGTCTGTATCCGGGGTTGGGGGAGAATGACCAGTGAATTCCTTTCTGATTCCCGAACAGGGTAATCCTTGAGTTTCAAGCAGAATTACAAATACTCCTGATGTGATGCTCTTTTCAGTCATTTGTTTTTTGTTGGGGGTTTTTTTTTTTTTGTTTTGTTTTTTTTTAAGTTCCAAAGGGGAAGCTCTGTTAGTCTAGTAAAACAAAACAAACAAACAAAAAAAAACAACAAGGAGTCTTGTAGCACTTAAAGACTAACAGATTTATTTATCGCACAAGCTTTCGTGGGAGAAAAATCCGACTTCATCAGATGCTTTGAAGAGTGGGAACTTACAGAATGAAATGAAAGTACAAGCAGGGGAGTGTAAGACATGGGATCAGGTCATACTGCAACAGGAAATCAGAGCATTTGTAAAGATTCAAACTCTAGGAAACAGCACATAGAGGGAGAGTGAAGTCAAATTACCTGTTATAATGTGAAAAGAATCCACAGTCACAATGCAGTCCTGCTTTCACGCAATCTAATCTGCATATTAGTTCAATTTCGGCTGTTTCTCTGAACTAATATGCAGATTAGATTGCGTGAAAGCAGGACTGCATTGTGACTGTGGATTCTTTTCACATTATAACAGGTAATTTGACTTCACTCTCCCTCTATGTGCTGTTTCCTAGAGTTTGAATCTTTACAAATGCTCTGATTTCCTGTTGCAGTATGACCTGATCCCATGTCTTACAGTCCCCTGCAATTATTTTCTTCCCATTCTGTAAGTTTCCCCTCTTCAAACTGTCTGAGGAGGTGGGATTTTCTCCCATGAAAGCTTGTGTGATAAATAAATCTGTTCAGTCTTTTAAGTACCTCAAGACTGCTTGCTTTTTTTGGTGTGTGTTTAAACTTGTATGTACTGGTCCTGGTACATTCTGGTCCCTTGATCACTACCAAACCCTTTCCCTGTCTCATTGCTTAAATGACCCAGTTTATAAAATCGAGCTGACCTAAGAAAGAAAAGGGCAATGGGTAAAAGTCACTGAGTTTAGAACTGCATTTTATAGGAAATGAGAAGTCTTTGGCTTTACCTGTGCTACTTCTGTATTCCAGCTGGCTATCAGGCATGGGTGTGGACAGTAGAAGCTTTCGTGAAACAGCTGTGTTTTCAGGAACAGTATGTCAAGGCTGCCTCCCATCTCCTCTCCATTCACAAAGTGTACGAGGCTGTGCAGCTGTTGAAAACAAATCATTTTTACAGGTCACTACACTATGTAACATTTTGACTGTTTTTAATGCAAATAGTGGTCAACTTCACTTCTTAGCTCTGGTGTATTAACATGGCACTTTAGTGTCTGAATCACAGCTGAGATGCTGCGTGAGAATAGGGATGTTAGCTGAGATGGGATGAATAGGGATTTTAGATGACATGTTGCACAGGGAAATAGTCAACTTTAAAAATCAGACTTCTGTAGCAATGTATTTAACTAATTTAGCAGTAACTCTTAAAATCACTGGAACTGAAATAGTTCCAAAGGGGTAGCCATCTAATTCTGTGGCATTTTTAAAGACTGACAAATTAATTTATTGCATGAGCTTTCATGGGAGAAAACCCCACTTCATCAGATGCTTTCAGATCTTTGAATTGTCTGACAAAGTGGGATTTTCTCCCACAAAAGCTCATGCAATAAATAAATTTGTTAGTCTTTAAATGTGCCACAGGACTCCGTTTTGTTTTGCTGTAACTGAGATAGATATCTTTTGCTTTTTCTTTTGTAAATTCGGCAGTGCTTTGCTTTCAGTCAGTCCTGCTTTTTCCCCTCTTCTTTTGGCATCAGTCTTTGAGGCAGGAACTGGGAAAATATTTTAAAAAATAGAGAAATGGACAAAACCATAACACTTAGTGGGCAGGGGGAAGTGGTATATATGAAATTACTGTTTAATTTACTGGGTTTCTAATTGGTGTCCCTTTTTAAATTAAACAGGGCTCCGTAAAACAGCGATGAGTGGAAACCTTTCCATTACTGTTAGTTGCTGTTAACAAGATGTGCTTTTTAAATGAACTCTCTCTCTAGGCACCCAGGACTACATAACTAGCCAGTCATGTCAGCATTTTTTGGCTTTCTGAGAAACATCAGTTACAGGAGTAGAATCCCAAAATTAATTGACCCAATTGTTTGATCCATTGAGAACTTTTCTGCTAAATCTCAGGGCTAAAATACTTGGTCTAGCTTCCTTTTGAAACACAAGGAAGATTGCTACTGTGAAAGGAGTGGGCCTAAGTGTGTGGTCTTGTATGTATCAAGGTAATATTTTAAATTAATTTCTCTCATAAGAGGTTTTTCTCACTTGCCTTAGGGAAGCAATTGTAATTGCCAAGGCCAGGTTGCGCCCTGAGGACCCTGTCCTGAAGGATCTCTACACCAGCTGGGCAGCAGTGCTAGAAAAAGATGGTCATTATTCTACAGCAGCCAAATGGTAAGTACCAGCAGGAGGGAAATAACTATCTTACTGGCCTAAAGAGAGAACATTCCTAGCTCTTACTGAGAGACTGCTCTGAGCATAATGGCAGAGATATTTGAGGAATCAACTGCTGGTTTTGGAGGCCCTATTTTAAGATGTCTTAAGGAGGAATGAGAAGTATGGTAAGTGAGGTATAATATTTATTTTTTGGGTCAACTTCTATTGGTGAAAAAGAACCACTTTCTAGCTTCATAGAGCTCTTCTGATCAGGGGAAAATCCTGGGGGTGTTGCAGTTAAATATACGGAGTTAACACATGTTACTGGAGGAGAGACCATTCAAGATGAAGTGGGCAGTTAACCCCTCTGCAGTGACAGGTCACTGTAAGTGATGCCTGGTGTGCATGCCATCGCTGGTTTCACCTCTAAGTACACAGAGATATCTACAGGTGATGTAATTGCAGGCTTTCCCTTTGGCATCCTGCACCAAATCAGCTGCCACCTGTTTATCTTGTAACTTTTGAAAGGGGTGGGTGAAAACAGCTCTTGGAATGAAGAAGGGAGAAAGACTGCTCCTGCAGCACAGGTTATGGCTACATAGTGGAAAAATGAAACCTTAATGCTAATCTGATGCTAATTAGTTTTCATTTCTTTTTTAGTTATCTGGGGGCTGCCTCTCCCTATGATGCAGTTAAAGTGTTGGCCAAAAAAGGGGATGTGGCATCCCTTAAAACTGCTGCGGAGCTGGCTCGAATAGTTGGCGAGAAAGATCTGGCGACAACCTTTTCCTTCAGATGTGCCCAGGAGCTGCTCTTGGCCAGGAATTGGGTGGGGGCACAGGAGGTCCTTAAGCAACAGGAGAGCTTATTGGTGAGTTTGCTTTCCCTTGTAGCAACAGGCTCCATCCACATATGGTTTAGCCATCCACTTAGCAACCAGTCACCCAACCATAGAAGACGTTCCAGCCATTGCTGTGTTCTGACTGAAAACTCTGTTTGGGATTCTTCCCAACTGCCAACTGAAAGGTCTTGTTGGTGATTGATTTCTACAGCACTTTGAGTATGTCTGACACTTTGGAGACACAAACAAAGTCTCAGACATAAGTGGTTTGCAATCTAAGCTAAATGGGTCATTCATGAGGGTGTCGTAAAATGGAGAAGTGGGAGGAAGAGAGATGGAGCTTAGGAGAGCATGTTTGTCTTTTAAAAGTGAATTGCTAGTCTTGAATTGTCCTCTGACTCTTAAATACGCTGCTGTAATTGGGTGCTGCAGTGGGGTGACTCTCCCTAAGCAGAGGCCAGCAGTCGAAAGAATGCGTAGCTCAGTATCTCCCTAAGAGATGCACGCTAAACAGCCAAGACTTGATATGGGCATTAGTGAGTGAAATTCTCTAGCCTGAGTTCTGCAAGCAGAGAGACTCACTATGGGTATGTCTACACTTACAATTTAGTTTGAAGTGAGTGTTCATTACTTCGAACGAAGGAAAGCCAGTGTAGACAGGTATTAATTTAGTTGGAATTAATCCTCATTAATTCAAAGTTTTATAAAACCTCACTTAACTTTTGAAGTAACTGTTAATTCAAACTTTAGTTCAAATTAACCCAGCAGAGCCGCATTCATTTGAACTAACTGTTAGTTTGAATTAACACAGTTTGACCTGCTTCGTCCCAGGGTGCCGCCTTCTTTCTATGTATTGGGTGGGGGCACGGCCCTTCTTAGGTGCCCTGTTGCCACACTTCCCATGGTGCCCCTTCCTAAATCGAACTAGCAAGTCCTGTCCATGGAAATGCTACTTCGATTTGGGTTTCTAGTGGGGCCACGTGAGTTCAAATTAACCATTGTTAGTTTTAATTATTAATTTGAACTAACATCTAAAGTGCAGACATAGCCTACAAGATCATTAGGGTCCCTTTCTGTCCTATGAACATCTGCCCATAGCTCTATGCCTGGAGTAGAGTTTGTGAAACAAGCTTTCACTGAAATTTCTTGCCAGATGGTCGTATTCACCCACACTTAAATCATTGAAGGTTTTGCTCTTAAAGCTGTTAGCACTCTTTCATTTTGCTTCCAGGGACAAAGGCTAGTTTTCTGCCTCAATGAATTGCTGTGCAAGCGCCTTAGTGAAAGGAATCCAACCGAACGAAAAAGTGGATCCGTATCCTCATATCACAGCTGGGTTGTGAGGAACGAGAACTCTTTCCTGGAGATGGTGAGGGAGGCGTGGCGGAGTGTGTTTGGTGTGAATGCCACTGAACAAGCCCGGACTGCACTTGAGCAGCTACATAGTATTAAATATCCTTCTGCCACCAGCAACGCACATCCCAAACAGGTAATTTGTCTGTGTGTACTAGCAATGACATCTCTGAAAATGGACAGAGGGTGAAGCAAAACAGTAGAACCTTGATTTTTTACAAATGCTGCTCTTACAATGGGAGTCATACGAACCCTTTTCCCCAGTTGGGGAGGAATCCCCTAATGCAACAAGATTTAATGATTCTGTTGCTTCCTGTAGCTCTTGTTCCACATCTCCCACGATCTGACCCTCGCGGTGCTGAGCCAGGAGACAGCTTCCCGGGCCGAGGCTGTGAAGGCAATTCTTGGAGCTGTGACCCGCAGCTATGATGCTGGAAACTTCACTCTTATGCAGGAAATCTGCAATCTCCTCCTTCCCAAAGGTAAATCTCTGTCATTTTGGTGAGTGCATCCCATTGTGAGCAGCTCTAAAGTGCAGAAACTCCAACCCCTCACTAGATTTTAGTAGAATGCAGAAGAATGAGACAGTCCCATCAGAACATAGTGGCAGGGAGAGAGACTCTTCTATGTCAAGATATAAACAAACAAACAGCTCAAGCTTAGGAAGCAACATCTCCTGTGACCAGGTTATTCCATAGCTGTCCTCTCCAGGGCTACTTGCATCATCTGATATGGCCAGAGTCAAGATGCCGACTAACTGGACCACAGGGCTGATATCCTGCTACAATTCCTATTGAATGAATAAGTTTCCAAAAAATTGGAAGTTCTGCATCTCTGAAGATGTTAGGGTGCTGTTTCTATCTGCTCCCTGCTCTTCAAAGTTCACTCTAGTGTGAATCTCGGCCCCTGTATAACTTTGCAAAATACATGGTTTGGATAGTTGTTTCTATAGTTCTGGAGAGACCCTTTGAACACCACTCGTTTCCCCTTCTTTTTCAGGCTGTGGTCACCTGAGACACAATCTGGACAGCACAGACATTGACGGCATGGCCGCTTGCAGAAGTTTAGAGGCCTTTGTGGCTTATGGGCTGCTGTATGATTTGTGGTGGAACCTACCAAAGGGATCCCTTGACTCTGTACAAACTGTGCCAGATTTTGTGCCATGTCCTGGACAGCCGGCGGCTGTTGACCAGAGCAACCTCACAGCTGTTTCTTCCCCTGAAGAAACTGCAGCCGAGATGGAAGAAAACCTCCCCAGACCAGAGCATGATAGTCCTACGACAGAAAGTAACACAACGGCTAGCTTAAGCGATTCAGTAGACAGGCAGTTGCAATTGAATGACTGTAAAATGCTTCTTTCCGAAGAACATGCTGCTCTGCAGGCTACCCAGAAAGACATATATGAGGTCCAGCAGACGTTGGCAGACATGATCCGCCAGCATCAGAAAAACAATCTGCAGGGAAGTGTAAAAGATGGTGCACAGGAAGGCAAGATGCACGTGAGCTCCAAGGTTGAATCGGATGGGCTGGTCCCCTCAAGTAGCCAGAGCCATTGGTAGGTTTCAAAACAAAGTGCTACCTGAGATCAGATTCTGCTTTCTCAGTTGGCCATTTTTGAAGCAGAGCTGCTGTTCAGCACAGTTCTTCTCTGGCCTGCAGGCTAGCTCACTCACTGAGCCAGTCTGAGGGTATATCTGCACTAGAAATGTAAGTCAACCTATAATAGGTTGGCTTACAGCCACCAGCAGTGAGTGCAGTGCCTCATGTCCATGCTAACCTCCTTGGGACGGTGAGGTGCATCCTCAGCAGGAATGCTTCCTCTGACTGGAGAGGAGCAGCTCTGGGAGCTGAGAATCTGTTGCCAGCTCCCTGTCGGAAGCTGATCTGCCATTGACACACCACAGGCTGCCCTCTCTATTGCTCCTCCCACCGCCCACTCCTTTCAGTGCTTCTCTCCCACCTCATTTCCCACCAGGAACCAGGGGAAGCCATCTTACGCTTCTCATGGAAGTGGAGTTGCTGTGTCAGCGTAGAGGGTACTTTCCTTGAGAGGAGGAAGTCTGTAGTGTAGGCACTGACATAATACGTCGCAATAGGCTGCCTTATATCGGTCTAACAGTGCAGAGCAGCCCTCAGAAACTAAAATCACTGACACTGTGTGCAGGCCATTTTAAAATCTCAAACAAATGAGAATTCCCATCAGATGGCAAAGGATGGCAGAGAACTGAACTGTGAACTACTCAACTCCAAAGCTCCCTGTGGAGGAGTAAGTGCCCTTAAAATGCCTCAAGGCTGCCTGGCTTATGCAGTGCCTTAAGAGGGAGGGAACGGAAGGGGCATGCTGGCCAGAAGTGTGTGTTTCTCCATTAGTGCTTCATTAGCTCAATTTCAAAAGGGATAGCCGTGTTAGTCTGGTCCAGTAAAAAAAAAACAACAAGGAGTTGTGTGGCACTTTAAGACTAACAGATTTATTTTTTGCATGAGCGTTCGTGGGACTTCAGGCTTCCTATGGTTTGAGCCTGTAAACTGCTCTGATTTGTTGTTACTTTATGACCTGATCCTATGTTTTACACCCCCTTGCATTTAGTTTCATTCCTTTCTGTAAGTTCACCCATCTTCGAAGCATCTGAGGAAGTGGGATCTTCTCCCACGAAAGCTCATGCAAAAAATAAATCTGTTAGTCTTAAAGTGCCTCACAACTCCTTGTTGTTTTTTTCATTAGCTCAGCCTTTGTCATTCAAGAGTTGCCAGTGGTGATAACTGGGTTCAGGTCATCCGTCTCCCCTGCTTTGAGGGTGGGGACAGGAGCATAAGCAGAGCAAAGATTGTAATGTACGGTCCATTCTCTTAACAGTAAAGAAGCAGCAAAGGAACCAGTTTCCCTGCCTGAGCTGATGAAGCAGCTTACAGAGGCAAACCAGAAATTAGCAGAATTTCCCGAGAGTTTAAAGGTAAGATTCAAAATGGGTGAATGAGATGACAATCTTTGGCACGTTCTACTTAGTTAGTTTCTTGGCCAAAGAGAACAGCATTTAAAGGGCTACGCTACTGTTGGGCTTCCCAGTTCTGCACATTAACGGTCTCTGATTTTTGTGACCAGGTAAGCAGCAGTCTACATTGAGAGTTGCTCAAGTGTTTCCTCGTTGTTCTACCTGATGTGGGTAGAGGGGGAAGTGCTGCTTTTTCCCGTGGATATTCTTTGTGTCACTTGAGAGAGACTACTGTGTATGGTCTGAATAGGAAAAGCCAGTTCACTGCAGTCCAGAAATGAACAATAGATGCATGGTGGTTAGCCCTTAGCTCTAGTTCCAAACGAAGGTTGCATTCAGTTGGCTAAGGTCATCGCCTTCTTGGTTAGGGTGCACTACTCCTGAGAATAGATCTTTGGGCTACACAGGATGAGGAGCTTCCCTGGCTGGATGAGATGTCCCAGAGTGTTGTGATGTAATTCCTTTTCTAATATAACGTCAGTAGAGTTAGACATTGGGGTGTCTGTCACACTAGGCAGAACTTTGAAATATGTTCTAGTATGACTCTCTTTCATGGGCTTTTAAAACATCCTTACTAGTTGTGATGATTATGTATGAACATAAGAACAGCTAGCCTGGGTCAGACCAATGGTCTATCTAGGACAATATCTTGTCTTCTGATTGGGACAAATGCCAGAGGCTTCAAGAGGGAGTGAGCAGAACAGGGCAGTTATTGAGTGATCTACCCTTTATTATCCAGTCCAGGCTTCCAGTAGGCAGAAGTTTAGGGACATCCGAAGCATGGAGTTGCATCCCTGGCTGTGTTGGCTGATAGCCATTGATGGACCTATCCCCCATAAACTTGCCTCCTTTTTTGAACCTAATTCTATTTTTGGCCTTTACCACAGTCCCCAGCAATGAGTTCCATGTGTGTTGTGTGAGGAAGTACTAATCTTCATTTTAAATCGACTGCCTGTTAACTTCATTGGGTGACACCAGGTTCTTGTGTTATATGAAAGGGTAAATAACAGTTTCTTCGCCCCATTCACAGTTTTAAAGACCTCTGTCATGGCCCTCCTTTTTTCAAAGCTGGACAGTCCTAGTCTTTTTCAATCGCTTCTCATATGGAAGCTGCTGCAGACCCCTCCATCATTTTACCACCACCTTTGTTCTTTCCCAGCTCTACTCTATTTACAGATGGGGTGGCCATTGGTGCATGCAGCATTCGAGGTGTGGATGTACTATGAATTTGTATAGTAGCGTTACAATGGTGTCTGCCATATTTTATTTATCCCTTTCCTAATGACTCCCCAACATTGTCAGCTTTTTTGACTGCCATTGCATACGGAGCAGATGTTTTCAGAAAACTCTCCCCAATGACTGCGAGACAATTTCCTTGAGTGGTAACAGCTAATTCACTTCCCATCATTTTGTATAGATGCGATGATGTTTTCCAGCATGCATTATTTCACATTTAGCAACACAAAATTCCAACTGCTGTTTTGTTGCCCAGCCTCCCAGTCTTGTGAGGATCCTTTTTTAAACTCGTGCAGTCAGCTTTGGACTTTGATTTTGAGTAACTGAAGTCCATGAACATGATATCCACTAGATCACTCTTGTCAACATCTTTGTTGATGCCCTCAAAGAATTCTACTAGATTGGTGAGAGATGGCTTCTCTTTAGAAAAACCATGCTGACTCTTTCCTCACGTGTCATATTCGTCTAAATGTCTGGTGATTCTGGTCTTTTCAGTAGTTTCACCCAATTTGTCTGGTACAAAAGTTAGGCTTACCAACCTTCAATTGCCAGGGCTGCCTTTGGAGCCCTTTCAGAAAATAATCACTACACTAGCTATCTGCCAGTCAGAGGTACAGAGGCCAGTGTAAGTGATAGGATGCATACCACCATTAGTAGCTCTGCCATTTGAGTTCCTTTGGAGCTCTGGAGTGAAATTGTCTCAGCCTAGTGACTTACTGCTGTTCCATTTATTGATTCCCCCCACCACCACCACCACCACCACCTCTGCTGCCCCCTCACACTGGGACAGATTGTCTCCTGAAGACTGGCTCAGGTGTGAGAATCTGCCTCACATCATCTGCAGTGAAGACAGAAGCAAAGAATTAATTTAGCTTTTCCACAATGGTCTTCCTTCTGTTGCTCTAGCAGCTTTAGTGTTCACAGGCTGCCTGTGATGGACTTAAAAAAATCCTCCATCAGCAATTTTTTTTTTTTCCCCCCCCTCAAGTCTCTGGCTGATTTGTGCTTCAGATTCTTTTGTGACCTGTGTAATTACACTTTTACATTTGAATTGCCAGTTTGTTCCTTTGTTTTCCTCAGTGGGATTTGATTTCCATTTTAAAAGGTGTCAGTCTCCCAACCTGCTTTTACTCTTTTGCCATGGTGAGGTTTTTTTTGGTTTAAATGTAGGGAGTACATATACTTTTAGCCTACTTATGGTGTCTTTTTAAAAAGTTTCCATGCTGCACGCAGACATTTCACTCTTGTGATTGTTTCTTTTAACTCCTGTTTAACTAGTCGTCTTACTTTTGTGCAGTTTCTACTTTAGAAGTAAAATGCTACTGTGGTCAGCAGAGGTTGTATTTTCCCCTACAAGGATGGGACACTTAATTATAGTGGTTGCTATTATTGAGCAGCTCAGCTATAGTCACCTCCTGGAGCCAATCTTGGGCGCCACTTAAGACTGAACTAATTAAAAGTGGAAGGGACACATCCTCATCCTGAACAGAAGATCAAGGAGGAAACAAACTTAGGTGGACACTAAAGATTCTGTACTAGAAAAGGGGATGCATAAAACTGCAACAAGAAATTTGGGTTTTTGCAAGTGCTTTTCCACCTGTGCAATATGTTCTTGGATGGTTTCCCTCTCCCTGAATTGCTTACAGGCCAGTTCTTACCTATTTAAGGAGCAGATACCATCTGTGGTTCTCGTTGCAGGTCTTCCCATTCCCAGATGTGCTGGACTGTGGCCTTGTGTTACTTCACATTGGAACCCAGTGCCCCACAGCGCTGAGCCTGGAACTACAGCAACAGGCCTTGGACCTGGTTAGGAAATACAGCAGAGCTGAAGTTTATGACAAGATCTGCAGAGGGTTCTTAACATGAAATTATATTTAAGCCTGGAGTTACCAGCAGCTCTCCCAAGGCCAGCCTGTACTGTCCTTTTTTGGAGTGAAGGATTGTCTCCATGGTCACCATATGCTGGAGACTGCTTTGTTCTAGAAAATATATTACCAAAAATCAAGTTTATGTATTGATGCCCAGTACCTGTCCATTACTAATGACTACTTACAAATCCATAGTGGACATTGTGCTTGTAAAAGTAAGAAGCTCTGGCCCTTTGCCTCGAGTAGCTACATCTTGGCTACATTCAGGTTTTTTTTTCCAAACTTTTGCAGAAGGAAAATTATGAAGAGATGCCCCTGGATTTGCGTAAACAATAGAAATAGACAGCTACATCAACATTTCGATACTAGTTGCCATCTAAGTCAAGAGTGGTAACTTGATTTCACTTTGTAAGCAACTTACTACTTAACCCAAATTTCTTGGGCAAATGAATTTTGCTTTTTGGGGGGGGAAAAGTGTTTTCTTCTTCTTAAATAAATTTTACATTTTGAGCCTTGAATTTAAAAAGGAAGGGGGAGAAGAGGCTATGTGCTTTGTTTTGGTTTTTTTAAGTGTTTAGTTGTTAGCTGACAGTCAGCTTTCATTCACATGCTAATTTAGATTCCGTTCCGTCAGCCAAGAAGTGGCTTGTGATTAAATGAAATCTCTTCATTTGTCTTAGGGAACAGCACGTGTGGTGACCCGTGAAGTAGACTCCTTAGGGTGCCACACTACTGGTATATTTGATCCTAACTGTAGGTGATGTGGGATATAAAAATCAAGGCTGTGGGTATGTGTAATCACAGTCGAAGGTGAACCGCCCCTTACTGGTTCATGGACAGGTTGCCTCAGCCTCACTTCAGGTTTTGCTTTTTAGTTGAAATGTCAGATCTTCCCTGGAAGACAGAACAGGGGAAGTCAAAGTGCTGAGAAGCAGCAGCATGGGATGTGGCTGAGCAGGAGTGCAGCATGACCAGCATGTTTACACAAGGAGGGATTAATATACAATTTGTAGCTAGAATGAGTTAATTCAATATGGGAAAAACTAGAGCACAGGGGCCACACCCTGCATTGTGGTCCAAATGTCTGGTGGCTATAGAGCAGAAGTAAGAGATTTAATCGGAGAGCATTAAAGTTGGTTGGGCAGAGCAGCGAGAGGTAGAAGCATATACTGTTGCCATGGAAAGCAGAAGAGGGTGCTATTTTTTCCATAAGATAGCCCCTTTCACCTTCCCAAGGCAAGAGTAACCATGGGGGGAGGAAGCTGCTGCTGTCACCACAAGACCAAAGATACAACGGAAGCAGCTTCCTTGGCAAGGTGGCCTTACTTGCTGGCTTGGTTACAAAAGACAACAGCATAAAGCTCTGGGCTGAGGACCTGAGAACCCAGCCTCTAGCTCTCATTACCAGCCTAGGCTCTTGGTCATGTATCTAGGGCTGAAGGACACATGGTCATTGCTTTTTCGGAACAGAAGGCAGCTCACCCATTCTTCACAGCCGAGTTAGCGTCTGTCTCAAAATACAGATGAGCCTGCTGGAGCAGGTTAATGGCTACCCCAGAACTGGAGCTGTAGGAAGCTCCATCAATTGCTGCATGAAGCACAGCTACTGTATTAGTCCACCCTGTGCTCATATCCTGCTGCATTACCTGAGAGAATGTTAAGACCTGACAGTGACAGCCCATGAGGTACCGTGGCAAGGTCAGTAACTGCACTAAGTGTCCGAATTCAGGAGAAAAACCAAAACCTTTAACTGGTTTAAAAACCCTTTATTCTACAAAATTAAAAACAGCAAGAGTATTTACATGCGTCTTAAATACCAGCTTAGAACCTTTCAATCATTGCAAAAAATCAATTTTATAAGCTTGTTAAAATGCAAGCCTCAGCTTCCACTTGCTCTCTGCAAGCTGTTCAAAAATGTAAGAACGTTTAGAATATCTAATTTAAAATGAAAATCAGAATTCTGAGCCACTTCTACCCACCCTTGGGTTCTCTCTATAAAAGGGAAATCCAATTGCTTTGCCAAGCTCATCTCACTACACTGTAAAACTAGAGACACATTTATGCACCTACTAAACATGTACATGCAGTAATGAAAAGGGTAAAGTCTTCCACATTATCAAGTAACACCCAAGTGGCTGAGGTCAGAATCATTTTTTTGGTCCACTCTGTCACAAATCTCTTCTAGAAAAGGCAACTATGCCATTTTAAGCTACTGCAAAACTGTGTGAGAATTAAGATTAGTTTTTCAGCTGTAACACCTCTATGGCACAACACTCCCAAAGCAAAGGGGAAATTGTACCAAATCAAGAGGTCTGCAGATGGTCAACTCAACCCCAAATCCACCATGTTTGGTTGTTACCAAGACAAATCCAGCTGAGTGTTGTAGCTGCGCACAAAGTTTTTCTTACATTACCTTGTCCCAAAACTCTAGGAGGAATGAGTGGGTCATTCTTACAGAACACACAGATAAAAACTAGCAAAGGGTGAGGAGCAGACCTTAGCCAACAAAAGAAATTTTAAAATAAGTTTCTTAAAGCACAGACTGCCAGTGCGTTTGTGCCCAATTTCAGTGGAACATTCTGCAGTTGATTTCTGCGCTGAAGCAGAACATTTCACAAAGGAAGAAAACCGAGGTATATACGGTCTTTGTCTCATGACCGTCCTTTGCACTAAAAAGATGGCAAGCCACCAGTGCTGGCACTGTAAACTGTCCACTCCCCTCTAAGTCTGAACTGAAAGGAGAAGCAGTTTGTCTTCAGCAAATCTCTAGTCTTCATGCCAAATGTACGTTGTTGAACATCGTCCGTAGGAGTGACTGCTGGAAAGTGGGGTTGGACTGCAGCTGCTGCAAGGGGGACCAAGTCTTGCTGAGTGGTACCCAAGTATCACTGCTGCAGGTTATTGATAATAGCAAGGATGCTCATCTTCTCTTGGGCTGTCTCCACATCCTCGTTCTGTTTCTGTGCCACTCCTGTGCCCAGGCCATATAACCGCCCACAGTACTTTGCATCATCAATTGTATCCTCAAAGAACAACTGCAGGAAGGGAAAAAAAATTCCATTTCTTATTGTGCCTTTGACCTCAAAGTACAGCTATTTACCCCAGAAGTGGCTGCATTTAGAAGGTAGCCACCTACACGCCCGGGGAGGATATGAATGAGAAGTTTTTGCCAACACAGCCAAGACTTATGATGACTGCTAGCCAGAGTCTAAACGGCTGACAATAAGGATCCAAAAAGTGAAAATGCCAGGTGATGCATAGGGCAGAACTCTAGCCATACATTACATTCCCCCTTATCTTGCTCCTGAAGGGATAAAAAAGGGAAACAGGGTACCTCTTTCATGCGGAAGAATGCCATTCCTGTGAGAAGGGAATCTGATCCTGCCTGATGTTGTCGTCCAATTCGTTGCAAATCCAGTTGATCTGCAACTTCTTGAAGGCCACCCTAGAATGGAAGGAAAGAAACCACTGATTTAATAACCTGGAAATTCTCTCCTCCCTCTAGACTTGAAGGCTTCTGGCTGGCTTTAGAGTTAATCAGAGCTGATGTGCCAATATTGGGAAAAGAAAGCCTGAATTGAGTGACAAATGACAAGTCAGCATGAGAGAGGTGAATAGCCCATAGGTGCTAAATATTCATCTTCAGAGCACTTTACTACAACCTCCACACAGGTGGGAAGTAGGTGTATGGTCTTCCAATTTTGCAGACAAGTTAAATACTTGCCTAGGAGGACACTGCCAGAGCCAGGATGAGAACTCAGGCATGCAGTGCTCAGATAGCATGCTTAGGAAACAAGAGTTTGGCTTTGGGGAAGGGAGAAGTTCTGGGACTGGTAATCCAAACAATGCTTAGAAGTTAAGAGATTTATCCAAGTTGTGCGAGAAGTCATTTAAAAAGAAAAACGCTGATCCGTGTCTTTTTGGAGAGAGGACAATTATGCCCAATCTCAGCAGGCTTCAAAAACAAGCACCATCTGAATCATGAAATGGCTGTCTACCATTTCCTAAATGATATGTTAAATGATCAGTCAAAAGGACACAGCTGATGGAAAAACTTCACCAGAGCAATTTTCCCTTCTGTGTCATACATACATAGTTTTATCACATGGCTACAGCCAAAAGAATTACCCCTCAGGCCCCAATTTTAAAGACTCTACCTCTGCAACCAACCCCTATTTTGGCTTATTACACCTTTACTTTAGAGAGTTACAAACCAGGCAAATCCTGATCTGTTCTAAACTCATAAGAACAGCCATCCTGGTCAAATCAATGGCCCTGTTTTCTGACAGCGGCCAATGCCAGATGCTTCCAAAGGAAGGAATAGACCAGGTAATTATCAAGTGATCCAGGAGAGTTACTGCTAAATACCTTAAGGTTTTTGCAGCTCTTCATTAGGTATTTGACATCATAGATGGATGGGAAGAAAAGATTCAAGATGTGGAAGAACTCATGTTCCTCCTCTGGCAGCCTGGAGTCAGTCAGCAGTTTCACCATGTAGCCAAAGTCATAGCCACTGAAAGAGTTGTGGAAAGTCTGGTAAGTCAGCAGCACCCACAGCCAGAAGCACTGTCCCCTTCACAGTGAGGGCTCTCTACTGCGTATCATGCAGACTAACATCATAGAACTTTGCTCACTTCCCTGAGCGGGACCCTAGAGCTCTCCACCACCACCACCACCAAGGTTTGCCCTCCTATCACTTGCCTCATCTACACTAAGATTTTACAATAAGATACACACACCAAATAGCTGTATTACTGGAAGAAAAACATCTTTTTTTTCTTAGTGCAAACCTGGCTTCCGTGGCTGGAACAATGCAATAGATAACGTGAGAGGGCAGAAAGCCGAGGGTCTCATCCCTTGGGCCCTCAACTCCAGAAGGGATGGTCAGTAAGCAACGGATCAGAACATGGCTGTGTACTAAAATAGTTCAGGAGCCCAACTACAATCGATGGGCAACTCAGATACACAGGCCGCCTCCTTCCTACACTAAACCCATACTAGGGGTGCTGACCAACGGGACACCCAGCAACATGATAGGGTCAGAGCGAAAAGAAACTTCAGTTTACAGTGCTCACCAGCTAGGAGTTCATTAAACTGTTCCTTATTCTTTTCCTTAAATTTTCTGTTAATAACTCCTGCTTTCAAAAGGGAAAAAGTTTTTAAAAGTCCAGAGTTTGCCAGCACTGGATACATAAAGGTTTAGGGCAAAGGAGGTTCCAGTACCAGATAAACTGGAGAGAAACAGGTTGCACTTTATGTAGCTGGAAAAACAATTGATATATAAATTTCTCCCCTTGAAATCTGTGTTTTGTCAAGATCAAAGATGGGAGTGAAACTCTTGACAAGGTTGTTCTTTTTGCTGCTTCATTGTTCTCCATTAAGTACTGCACTTTTGATTCTTCTTGCACAAACCTGTGAAATGAGAGCCACTTCACATTATCACAGAGAACCACCCCTGAGGTCATGAGCAACTCTGCAAAGTGCAAGGTATCAATCCCTTCGTCCTCATGTTTCTGGAACTGCAGCCCAGAATTCGCAAGGAGATCTATGGAATCCTGAGAGTACATGTCTTCCCTAAAAGAGAAAGGCAGCTTTGCATTAGATACGCTGATCTGACAGGCTCACAGCTGAAAACAATTCTCCACTGACTTCACTGCAAAACACTGTTACAGCAGCAGACTATGGCACCACTGGACTCTGTCTCAGTGAACTTCACATCAATTCAGACCAGAGGTAAAATGTTTTCTAAACTGCTCGTGCTGCAGCCTCAACCTCCCATGCTTCTGGCTTGTGCATCACCAGTGACAGCAATTCTCAGGCAGAAGCAATGTGCAAGCCAGAAGAACCCATTTTAACACTGTTCGCTGACAGTTTCTGAACACTGTTGCCTCTGCTGGCCAGCAGAAGCAAAATTTATTGCCTATCCCATGGCTTCTCAAGCAGGACTAGGAAAGGGAGCAGGATGTATTACAGAGAGCTTGGCAGGAACAAGGTTTTCTGTTTCACAGGTTTTTGCCCCCCCCGAAACAGAACAAGAACAAAGATTTTGAAATGTCCCACAAAATGAAATCTCAAAATAGATTGGTTTTGGGTTCATCAAGACATTTCATTCAGACTGACATGTTACCATAAAAGAAATATCAAACCAAAAAGCAGTTTCAAAAACAAAAAGAAATTGCAACATTCATTCCGCAAAAGGCTTTTGTCTCTTTTGTTCAAAATGAAATTCTGTTGAACTTAACATGTTTTTTTGTGCAAACTGTTTAGCTTTCAACAAATTGGCACTTTATTTCCAGCAAGTTCTGATATCATGCACACCCACTTTTTATTTAGGGCCAGATGTGAAAGGGTCCTGAAAATTACTTCTGCTGTAACACAGAATCATGATACGGAGATGGTTAAGAACCACTGTCCTGTTCCATTTGACAAGATTAGTTCTGCTGGATAGCTAATAGTGTTTGCTTAATATTTCTTAGCTTAGGTCACAGACTGTACTCCAGCACAAGTCTGGGGAAAGGTGCAGATTTTAGCTGTTGCCACACCAGAAGAGAGTGCAGATCTGTTATTTGTGGGCAAGGAGATGGAGGTTAAAGAAAACAAAAATCTGGGAGAGTCCTTCAAGTTCCAAATCAGCTTAAGGTACCTGAAGGTTTGGGTCTGAACTGTCTAGCAGTACCTTCAGGCAAACAACATGTTACAAAGCTGGGATCAAGAGAAGATCTGGATTTTCAGGAATCTTACAACAGCGTCCATGGGGTCAGAAAGGCTCAGTCCTCTTGTGTGGAGATCTGAATTTTCCTGAAGCAGCATCAGTTTGCTGGCAAAGGACATGCTGAAACTGGCGGCCACTAAACAGAATTATAACGGTTACAGCAGGGAGTTGTGGATTGTTCTGACTCAGAGGACTTACGTAAGGTTGAATTTGAAGTTAAACTGCCAGGTGTTGATCCCAGAAGGATACTCCCCCTTCTCATTTGTGAAAGTCAGGCCCAGCTGGATAATTTTCAGGAGATCAACATTACACCGAAGAAGCTGATACTGATAATCTATGGAGCTGCGGAATTCACCAATTGGCCTCACTACAACTCCTGGAAATTCTGTGTCCTAGGTATGGAGCAGGAGGAAAAAATTAAACCGTGCTGTGGCAACCAGCAAGTTGCACATTCACTCTAACACTAGCAGCTCTCACTACCACACTGCTCACCTTTTCTGCACATGTACAAAATTATGGAACTTGGTTTATCAGCTTTTTCTAATTGATATTTGCTACACAACCTTAAACCACTATATTGCAACCACTAAATCCAGTCTTGGCTCCCTTTGCAATACAGGCCCAGTACAGTGGGCAAGAAGGAATACTAAGACACAAGATCTTACAACAGGGCTTGACAAACCCCAGGCACCAGCTTACCATGACGAGTAGGGTTTGCAACCTGGCTCCTAGCTCCACCACAGAAATGCAGCAGAGCTGCACCCTCTGCTGACCAAAAATAATACTGCTGGCACCTTGCTGGGAGCAAACTTTGACAAATCAAATCAAATGACAAATCAAATCATAGGGCTGGAAGGGACCTCATGAGATCATCAAGTCCAACCCCCTGGGAATCAAACCCAGGACCTTCAGCATGTTAAGCAGAGGTGTTAGCCACTACACTATTTGCAGGGCTTTCTCGAGCCCTGTCTTATAATATTTAGAACCAAAATATATATTCAAACATGATGAAGGTGTAAAGCGAAGAAAACTTGTCCATAATTCAACCACCCTGTCCCTGAACCTAGAGTCTACACACCAAGTAAGAAATTTTGCCTACCCTTTCCAGATTTACTCGTTCCATAAATTAGCAAGTATTAATGATTCCTCACATTAAATAAAAGTTAAATATATGTATGAGAGAGGTAAAAAACAATTGGCCTGAACAGTTTTTACAGAACACTTTAGAGCTCCTAGGGGAGAGGGGTACTCTCACAACCTCATCAACACACTCCTCCGTACACAGGCTGAAGAACAGTGCCCTTAATCTTGTCTGGACTCACACACACATTCAAAGTGATATTATACCTCGTGATTCAAGTATTCCAATGACTCTTGTATTACCAAAATGGGATATTTTTCACTGACTGCATATTCCCAAATTTTAATATAGGGAATGGATGATGTAGCTGATAAATTTCAGGACACACATAGGCACAGTTTACTTTCTTTATCTTTTGTTGTGTTTTTAAATCTGCACCCATACACTATATTACTACTGATTTTAACGCTTGTAAAGGAAAAATACAAAAAATTATATAGCCATCTTTGAATAGTTTGAGGGCTTCACAGGGAGGGCTGCCGATTTACATCTATTTCCCAGTGGGAAGGCTAGTCTGCTAACAGTTTTAAAGTTGAAGTACTAACCCGGCAATTACACTTACTGACTAAAACACCAAATGAACAATTCACACCCTTTGAATAAATACGTTAAAACTGGATTAAGTGAACCAAAAGTTTAGATGCTGCTAAGAGAAAATTGCCATTTTGGACCATTTTACTTTGTCCATATCTTCTCTGTGCAAATATACAGTTTGTTAGCTACTGCTACTAGTCATGTATCAATGGTGCCTTTTCTTTCAGTTTTATATTATGCAAAACATCTAACACAGCCCTGCAATATAAAATTGCTACATGTATGTTGAGACTTTTTCTCCTCATATGGAAATTATCCAATATCTACTAAAAATCTATTTTTTTATCTGTTGAGCACATGTTGTCCTAAACCACATATCTGACAGTCTTTCCCACCGCCCAAAATCTCCTTTCTGCCTGACTCTACAACGCCAATCATCATGCAAGTGAGACACCAGTGTGGCCGGAGAACTGTCATGTAGCTAATTCAACTTCAATTTCAACTTTGAAAGATCGAACAAGAAGCTGTAGATGGGAAAGGAGGAAGCTCCTGCTTCACCATGTATATTTATGATCCACCCAGAGGTGCGTGAATTTCAGTGGTGGCAGACCCCTTTCATATTTACATACTCGCAAAGTGGGCGCCATTAGAAATCGGCTCTTTTCTGTAGAGCAGCAAACACAGAGCTCTCTGTCTTCACAAGTCAAATACTGCTGGCAAGCGCCCCATTTATTAGTGGCTACCTACCACTATGCTCAGACCTGAAGTCTGCTTATGTAAAAGAATTTGGATACCTTGGGGGTTAGAAAAGCTAAGTGAAGATGAAGAGTTTTTTTGTTTTGTTTTGTTTTGTTTTTTAAATACTGTAACCATGACATATGTCAAAGTAAAATAGACAGCTTTATCAGGGGGAAAGGAGGATGTTACAGTCTGAAAACCCCCTGACAAAACTCCCCTCTTGAAACAGTCACGCAACAAGAATCTTTGGCCTTTTAAAGAGATTTATCTGAACAAGCCAATGTGAGAGTTGAGGCCAAATTATTCTCTTTCCCTTAACGCTGCACTGCCTGGCCATTACAAAGGAGAGCAATCCTATTAGCTAACAAGTTGTGACATGTATGTCTGTTGCCTTACGTGAGCATAAAGCTGCTCGTAGCCAATGGGAACTAGCCATTCAAAAGAAAACTGCTAGCTACATTAAAAGGCTTATAAACTGCCAGGCATCTTAATTATTTTTAAACTTTCATTATTGGAACAGAATACCACATTCTTACTTGTTAAGCATTAGCAGCTCTGATTGTTCAACCTGGCCATAAGCCTTATAGCATACTTATGTGATTTCACAAAGAATCCACATAAATGCTAAACAAGATATTAGAGCAAGACCACATATTAAAAATTCAAGTAAAATTTTAAATGCCAAGCAGCTTTCCAAATGGTCCCCCACTTACTATTCAGCCTATACCAACCTTAAAATATGCTTATATTTACAAACAAGTGACCAAATTCCTCAGTTCAGTCAAGCAGGTGACCAGTAAAGTCCAGCATATTTACCATTGCGATGTAGCTGTAGCTGAGAACTATTTCTCGAATTTTCCTCATCTCTTCTTCCAGATTGTTTGCCCATACTTCACAGATAACCTGACTGTTCTCCACAAGTGCTGCTGGCATTTTGCATGAACTGGAGTAGAAACACCTGATGTCAAATTCGGTGGGAAGCAGAGTAGCGTAGAACCACAAGCCGTGTAACCTAATCAACACAGTGCAGTAGGCACAGACAAACACACATTACCTTATCTTAATTTCATCTTGACAAATCAGAAAAACACCAACAAACAGCACATCAGAATGCACCTTCCTAGCCTGGGAATTCACTTCAGCTGGCATATTTGAACTATTAAACTAAATGCTTTCTCGATTTTAGAAAATTCTTGCAATACGCAGCAAAGAGAAAAAGGGAAAAATTGGCAGACAGTATCAAGAACTACTAAGTCCAAGCCAGTGGTCTCTTTTTTAAGTCTGCATTTCAAGCATGAGGCATATTTGTACAAGTCTAAAAGGGACTAATGCTTCAATTCTGTATAGCTTTTGCAACTGTGCTGTTCTGTTATGGCTTGAAAGAGCAAATCCTTTCCTCCTGCGCTGTTATTCTAAGACAGGGGCCTCAAACTCAAATCATCACAAGGGCCACATGAGGACTAGTATGTTAGCCCGAGGGCCGCACCACTGAAACCTTTTCATCCAACAACGTTGCAAATATCGGCAACACCAGTGTTACTGTGGGCCGCAAGAAATCACTTTAGGGACGGCATGT
This sequence comes from Podocnemis expansa, assembly GCA_007922195.1. Taxonomy (NCBI): domain Eukaryota; kingdom Metazoa; phylum Chordata; order Testudines; family Podocnemididae; genus Podocnemis; species Podocnemis expansa. Next base: position 3,704,063 of record ML682007.1, read on the forward strand.
GGCCCACGGGCTGTGTGCTTGAGCCCCGTTTTCAGATGTGTGCTGCTCTGTTTCAACTCTTCCAACGTCCATTCTACGAAGCTACCGTAGACCAGGGCTCTCAAACACCTGGCCCGCGGGCCAGATGCGGCCCCTACAGCTGCCTCCTGTGGCCCGCGACGACACCAGTGTTACCGATATTTGCAACATCGTCATACGAAACGGTTTCGGTGGCGCAGCCCTCGAGTTAACGAACTAATCCTCGTGCGGCCCTCGGGGGGATTTGCGTTTGAGGCCCCTGCTGTAGAAGTTTAACTCTTCGGACAAGGGGTGAGATTGCTGCGGTTACAGCGTCCAAGCTGCAGCCTCGCACCCGCAGCAGGGAATTGGGCCAATGGGGAAAAGCAGGGTAGGCCGCAATCCCCTTCGAGCTGCGCGCAGACAGGGGGTGCAAGCCAGCCACAAGAAAAGAAAGCGCGCCCCCCAAAATTTAACAGTGCTCCTCTCTGTGCACAGAAAGAAAAATTGGCGGGAAAACTACCAGAAACTGGAGGGAAGGCTGGTGCAAGGCAAGTTTTATGGCCCGCTGGGACCTCAAATCAGGGAGACAAGCCAAACGGTCGCAGACTTCTCCCAAAGCTGAGGCCCGCACCGGCCCAGGCGCTAAAACCGATTTCACCTCAGCCGTGCAGGCCCCGGGCCCTCGCCCGCCCCGTCTCCTCACAGCGCGCAGCGCGCGGGCGGAAGCTAGGCCTTGAACTTCCGCCAGCCGCTCTAGCCCCCGCTCCGCCCGCCTCGTCTGCTCCTTCGCCCGGCCGCGACCCTCCGCCGCCTCCCCGGAACTTCCGGCCCCGCTCTCTCGCGAGAGTGGCGGGGAGGCGGCGCGCCAGTGCGCGTGCGCGAGATCGATCCAATGAGGCGAGCGCTTCGGGCGTCGTTGGTTGCTACAGGACGGCGGTAGGCGGCCTGAGGGGGAGCGAGTGCGCGTGCGCCGTGTGGTTTCCGGGTGGGCGAGCCCATGATTTCGGGGGGGAGACTGCTGGATGGGTGGGCGATGCCATGACGTCGGCTGCGGGGGGATCGCCTGTGTGGGATGGGGGCCTTGGCTGGGGGGGGGGCGGCTCAGCTTATGTATGGGATGGGTGAGTCCATGGTTTTGGTGGGGCGGGCAGCCCCTGGATGGGGTGGGCGAGCCCATGGCGTTCACTGGTGGAGGGGCGGCTCCTCTGTCTAGTGGGCGAGCCCATGACCTCAGCTGGGGGGGACAGGTCCTGTGCGCTGCGCGAGTCCATGACCAAATCTGGGGGGGGGGGGAGCTGTTCTGTGGGACGGACGAGCCCATGACCTCTGATGAGGGGGCAGCTCCTGTGGGGTGGGCGAGTCCATGACCAAATCTGGGGGGGAAGCTCCTGTGGGGTGGGCGAGTCCATGATCTCAGCTGGGGGGGGCAGCTCCTGTGGGGTGGGCGAGTCCGTGACCTTGTTTCGGGGGCGCAGGCAGGACAGGGCACTCCAGCCCTGGATCCCCTACAGATCCAGCTGGCAAGCATGGCTCTGGGTGCAGCCAGTGGCTTTGGGTGCAGATTGCCCCCCCCCGCCTCTCGCTCCTGATGGGGGTTGCCCAGGCTGTGCAGGGCCCGTCTACACCGAACTCTCCAGCAAGGCAGCTGGCGTCTGTGCAGCAAAAAGCCTCACGGCGGCGAGTCCCTGGGCCGGGGCCAGCTGATGGGCTTGCGGCAGGAGGGACGGGTTGTGGTTCCTCGAAGCAAGCACATTTATTCTTAAGGGGAAAGTCTTGCAGTGAAAACAAACGACAAGAGTCGACCCGCCGATAATCGGAGAACGCCAGCCCTTCCCCGGCAAGGGCTCTAGCCGCGACTGGTCTTCCCAGCTCCACCAAGGGGCTCTCGCTGGGCACAAGTTTATAACAATTGTTAGCTCAGAACAAGCACCCGTTGATCCTCCAGTCACTCCTTTATAGAGTTTAGGCCTCTGATCTTGTCCAGAAACAGGTGATCAGCAGACAGAAGTCCCCTTCGCAGGGTGCAGCTTCAAAAGGTTGGGACTAGAGATGGGTGACCTGCATTTATCTCCCACCTATTTTTAAGAAAACCTTGGCTTGGTCTACACTGGTGGCGAAATTTGGCAGCAGGTGACAGGAGATGCACGGGCTACCTAGAAATGCCCTTCCGTGGAAGTAGCGTTACTCTTTTCAGGATTGGGTTAACAGCATCGACTTCTGGATCAATTGCACGGCCTCCACTGCTTCTCACATGACCCTGCAGAATTGATCCAGCAGCACCAGCAGCCATCAATATGGACATACCCTTAGTTAACTAAAAATTCAGTCTGGTCTGCGCCTTAAGTTCCAAATCCTCAGAAGCTCATATCACTGCCTCGGGTTTACAAGAGCCATCTTTTCCCTTTAAGGAAGTTAAATACATCCCTCTGTCATACTTCAGGATTTGCATTTTGAAAACACTGCATCCTACGGTACTTAAACTTACGTCAGTAAGGTTTGTCCAGGATACTGCTGTATCTGGGGAAAACAGGACCCAGTGGGTTGTACCTCGTCACTGTAGGAATGAGATGCAGTACAGCTCTTCTAGATCTAAGCACAACCAATAGCTAACATGAGCTCCTGTGTGGCCATGGGTCCTTGGAGACTAGACCCAAGCCTACTACGGTTCTTACTAATGTGTGGCTCAAGCAGCTGAAGCAGAACTTCTGAAAGTTGTAGTCTTCATTTTGCCTCAGGTTTTGCTGCTCTAAATTGGATTACACTTGAATCTATTGCTAAGGGAGGCACAGTATCTGCATTTCTCCAGCTGACTTCACTGAAGAAGCAGATGCCTCTGAACAGCAGGTTCCATAAGTCCCACAATTGTCACATAACATGACAACTGTTGCTGTGCTTCAGCTGCTGTTCTCTCCCCACAATTCATTCCTCCCACCGAATTTCAGATCAGTGCCTTACCAGTCTCTGGAACATGTTTCCTTTCATGTGTCAAGATTTATTTCAATGTCCCTTTCACACAGGCAACTCTTCAAGCAATATGGAAATAATTTAACTATCACCTTCCAGCCGGTGACATGTTTCATATCAGCATATTCTCATGGCGTCCAAAGCAAAGAAATGGAGCTTTCGTAACTCAGTATTTATTGAACTTGATCTTTGAGGTTTAGTGATTCAAAGCTTATCTTTCCAGATTAGTTATTTTTGTTCCCTTTTTGCTTTCTCAGCTGCAGCACACGGCCTTTGAATTGCATAAGTTATACATTACGTATTTAACAAGTGCCTTCATTCCAATGTGTACTTTAATCTGGAGTCTTTGGTGAAAGCATTTTTATTATTAATAATCATTTCTATAGCAATATAGGGTCACAGCACTTTGTATATATAATGCCACGGGACCCTTGTTTGTTTTGCTCAACTGGAGTAGCAGGGCTACCTCTCTGGAACCTGTAAATATACTGTTAGCATTTTATACTTCCCTTTATACCTACAGGGCAGATAGAAAGATGCATACATATTCCTGTTGGTCAGTGCCCTACTTCTTTAAGGTGTGCTGGATTCCAGAGAATGAAGAAAGAGTCGTCTTTCCAAGAAATGGTCAGAATATACCTGAGCCCTGCCACACTGAATGAAAATGCTTGGCAAGAAACCAACACTTTGAACATTTGAAACTTGCAATGTTTGTGCGATGTCTTGAATCTCAGTGGCTGTAATGACAGATTGCTCCTCTGCTCACATTTCAGTCTGTTCCCTGACCAGTGTCTTGTTATGCTTTGTTGCCTGTAGGTATGAAGGAATGAGTGTTGCAGCTGCACTGATTACAAATTTTGTAGTTTGTCCATCCCGCAGCTCAGTACCTTGCATTTGGGAGTTCCTGAAAAGAGGCTGCTCCACCACTGAGCACTTGGAGAGGTGCTCAAGGAGTTCCCTGCGGGAACCTGCCAGAACAGAACCATCACAAGTTTTAGTGAATGTGTGGATGTATTAAACCACTGCAAGGGCATGAGACATTCCTTTCATGCAACTAGCGTCCTAGATGGGTCCAAGGTTTTTGACTGATGCATTTGCTGCTGCCAGTTTCCACTATTAACTAAGGAATTCCACAACAAATTATGAAATCTTATAATAATAATTATGATATGCTTGAGCACTTACCTGAGAGATAAAATAAAAGGCCATCCCCTTGCTCATGAGAGTATTTCCTTTTTTCAGCGGGAATTTCAAAAAGCACCATTAAAGTACTAAGTGATGTAGGTATGGCCCTATAGCCATAAGTGAAAAAAATAGCTGAGGCTACAGAAAATTAATTATTTGTAATGATGTGTTAAGATTAGCATTTACCGTTGTAGAGGGACTATTCAAGTGTTTCGTGCTAGCTTTTAAGCTAATTTGTGTCCCCATCCTCCTGCTGCAGCCCGCACACACTTTTCAGCAGTGGAAACAGGTAGTGGAGGTTACAAAACAGTGAGGAGAGGGAATAATGAGCAACTATTTCTATAATCTGATGAGGTCTTTCACCAAGGAGTTTTAATTGCTGAGAAGATTTCAGTCTGGCATCCATTCCTTGATTTGACACTCTCAACAAGGGTAGAAGTAATAATAGTGATTTTTTTGTGATGTGGACACCTGTCTACTGAGACCCAAACTAACCAGATAGGCCAGCAAATAGCCTAGAAATAGGAGACGTTTTTAGTCCTGTCAACCTGGGTTGGATTCAGACCAGTCATTTAGAAAGCGAGAAGGCCTTACCAACACTTTGTTCTGACAGGAATCACTTTTCCAGCGAAGGACTGGATGGCACAATTTCGTATGTGACAGCGAAAGGCAGATGCCTGAGCTTGTGGGATTTGGCGAGAGTCCAAATGGCCTTTCGCTCACTTGTTCAGGGATGCAGGATAACCCACCCACTTCAAGAACCAGTCATAATGAAGCTCAGCCCAGTGACTGAGATTTCCATTCCCTGGGCTGTGCTGTGCCTGGCTTCTTGAATCTGAAGCTAGAGCAAACAACAGAGGAACTAGCTCCCTTCCCACCCTGGAGAATTGGTGTCTGTCAGATGTTACTGAAACGTAACAGCCGCTTAGAGCCAAAATAAAGTCACGGGAAGCGGCTGAGGTACCAAGCGGCCCTCATGGGTACGGGGGGGCTGGATCTGGCCTTTGCCTCCCTTCTAATGTGGCTTGATGAAAAGGCTGTCTCTGTGGTTGTATGTACAGGGATCAGCCACAGACTGGGACATTTTTGTACTTGTGGCTCTTTCTGCAGCTCCTCTAGGCACAACTCACCAGGACGCTGCTCACTGGCCTCCCAGCCTGGCAGGACTGAGTGGAGGTGTTTGTGTGTGAGGGGCTCTGCTTCAGCCTTATTTACAAAATGCAGCAAATTGTGAAATCGGGGTGCGTGGCACTTGGCTCAACCGCCCCGCTGCATGCTGGCGTGAATGGCATTTTCTGGGCCACTGCTACCTGCTAAAAATGAGGGCACCAGCCACGAGTTACAGGTTACCCCTGTGCAGAGAGCACTTTGTGGTTACACACAAGGGAACCCCGGCCACCCTGCAAGACCTGTTCCAAAGGGGTAGGGCACTGGGCTGTGTCAGACTTTACACGAGCTCAGGAGCCTGGAGTGGGAGACAATTTACTCTGCCATGTAGCCAAGACAATCCCAGGGAGGAGCCCTTTTAAGAGCCTCACCTTTAGTCCTGCAGATGCGAAGGGCCTAAACCCCCCAGGTGCGTAGTGACGCCGGAGCCAAGGGCTTCAGCAGCGTCACCTCCCCGGCCCCAATAAACCCACTTGTCCCTTCTGCATTGGCCTGGGCTAATTGTATGTGCCCAGGGCGCCGGCTGGGGGCACCTGCATAAACTGTGTGTGTGTGTGCGTGCACACAAGCTGGGTACACACCCATGTACACACAGAGCTTGGCTAAACACACACACACACACACAGAGACTGGCTTTGTGCATACACGGTCTCAGACACACTCACCCACCCATCCACACACACACACACACACTCACACGTACACACAGAGCTCGACTAAACACACACACACACACACACACTCTCTCAGAGGCTCCCCCCCCCACACACACACACACAGAAGCTGGCTCTGTGTGCGCACACACACACACACAGAAGCTGGCTCTGTGCATGCGCGCACACACACACACACACACAGAAGCTGGCTCTGTACACGCGCACACACACACACACACAGAGGCTGGCTCTGTGCACACACAGTCTCAGACACGCGCACACACACACACACATACATAGGCTGGCTTCTCACACACACACACACACACACACACACACAGAGGCTGGCTCTGTGCACACACAGGCTCAGACACACACACACACACACACACACACACACACACATAGGCTGGCTTCTCACACACACACACACACACACACACACACACACAGAGGCTGGCTCTGTGCACACAGTCTCAGACACGCGCACACGCACACACACACATACACACACACACACACACACACACACACACACAGAGGCTGGCTCTGTGCACACACAGTCTCAGACACGCGCACACACACACACACATACATAGGCTGGCTTCTCACACACACACACACACACACACACACACAGAGGCTGGCTCTGTGCACACACAGGCTCAGACACACACACACACACACACACCCCCCCCAGGCTGGCCGCCCATGACACGCCCGGGGGGCGGAGTCCATCAGCTGATTCCCCTCCGATAAAGGCGGCGGCGGCGGCGGGTCCCGAGCGCCGGATCGGGGCCGTGGGGCCGGTAAGGGGGGTGCAGCGCCGAGCACACGCGCCTGCGGGGTCTGCGCAGGGCATGGGGTGGGGTGGGGGCTGGGGGCTGGGGCCGCAGCCTGGGGCTCTGCCCCCCCCGAGCCAGTGGGGCCAGCAGCCGCCCCCTGCCCAGCGTCAGTCCGGGGGGGGGTGAAGACACCCCTGCAGGGGGCCAGGGTGAAGCCCCTGGCCAGCATTGGGGGGCTGGTGCCCGGCCCCAGCCAGACAGCGCCTGGGGCGCCAGCTGGGGCGGGCAACGGGGGCTGTGACGGGCCCAGCGTAAGAGAGGCGCTGGGCACCCTCGGGTGGGTGCACAGGCTACGAGGCTGGTGGAAGTGGGATTGTTGCCCACAAAGGCTCAGACAATAAATAAATGTTAGTCTTTAAAAATGCCACCTCCCCCCAGCCAGGTTCTCAGGCTGGTACCACTGACCCCACAAAAGATCAAGTGACCCGAGGAGGTTTTGAACCAGTGCCCTCACTGATAACATTTCACTGTCTGGTGTCGCTGACCCCGTGCCTGGGCTGCCGCACACCCTGGGCAGCCGGCTCGTCCCCACCTGAGCGATGCTGGCCAGCACACTGGTGCCATAGGGCAGCCTGGCCCCCCCAGAGACTGTGGTCGCCAGCGAGGGGCTGCAGAAGACGCAGGACAAGCACTGGGATGCATCATCCAAACCAGCCTGGTGCACCAAGTGCAGGACATCCCACATGAGTTTGGGTCCTTGGGAGCGTCTGCATGGACTCAGACAGAAAACACACAACTCAGCCCCCGCCCTGCACGGTCTCCATTTCCCCAGCTCATCTGGCCTGCGGGCTGACGGACACAATTTGGACACTGTGGTGAGAGGAGCCACTCCTGTGTCACCCCTCGATGCCACGTTCTGCTTCCACCCTCCATCGCGCTGGCCTGCCATGCACTTACTTTTAATTGCTCTGACCGTGTTTACCTGACAGCTCCAGCTCCATGGGCCTGGGGGGCAGGGGTAGGAACATCCGTCCTAATGCATCATGAGTAATTTCCTGGCCTAGCTTTTTTATTTTTTTTCTTATCTCGGCTTTCACCTGAGACTAGTGCTGAGCACAAAATGTTTAACAGAGCCTTGCCATGAGGTCCTCATCTGTCCCAGAGAGGGTGCGGACTGAGACCCTAAAAAGTTGAGGCTCAAAGAAAAAGCCAGGCACTTGATTCTGACTCTAAAGCATCTGCTGAAATTGCAGGCCATGAAATTGTGCATGTGCCAAGAAAGACTCATGCCCACCTGTTTTGTAACACTGCACTCACACTTTCATTACATGATCCGGGTTTTTTTCAACAGCCGGCAGGGTACAGTCTGTCAAAAGAGCCTTGCATGTCCCTGAAGGGCTGTTGTAGGAATCCAGAGCCACTGGGCGAGAGTAATTACTCCACTTATTGATATGCCAAAACAAACAAGGCGTCCTGGATCACTTCTAAAGACTAACACGGCTTCTGCAACGTATGGACACTCAGGGGCTGCGGGCTTGGGGCCACGAGCTGGGGCTGGCTTGTTTAACCAACAGGCACCAGTTTAGAAGAAACTGACAAATCAATTTGTTAGTCTTCAACTGCCACAGGACTCCTTGTCTGTCTGTTTTGCTGAACTAGACTGACAAGGCTGCCCCTTCGGCTCTGCTACTTTACAAGAATTTATTTTAAACAGCCACAGTTTCAGGAGTTTCGTTTCACGTCGGTATCAGCTATGACTGCGGGCAGTTGAGAAGTCTACTGTTTGTTTGTTTGACTGCCTGGTTTATGAACCACAGTGAACTCAGTTCCAAAGGGGCAGCCGTGTTAATTTAGTTCAGCAAAACAAATGGAGTCCTGGGGCACTTAAAGCCTAACAACTTTATTCATTGTGTGAGCTTTTGTGGGAGAAAATCCCACTTCGTCAGATGCTCTGAAGAGGGGGAAATGGCTCTGAAGATAGCCATGCTGTAAGTTCCCCCC